>JABWTJ010000098.1:0-1200000 GCA_016801875.1 Solanum sitiens
TATAGTTTTTATTGAGATAATAATGTTAATTGTGGAACTTATACTATTAATCATGTGTTTAGACATAGTATTTATAATAAAAAAAAACTGTTTATTCAATTTTAGTAAAAAAATTGATATATCATATATTCATTTATGTGTCCATTTATTTATATAGTAGATACTTTAATATTCATTTCATATGCAATTTCCTTAATAGAAATCATATCACTAATAATACATATATATATATATTTTTAAAAAAGATAACATTCATAAGTATTTTTTGTTTTAAAAAAAGGGGCCCCAAAAAATATGAGGGCCCCAAGCAATTGCTTTAGTGACCTAGGGATTAAGACGGCCCTGAGAGTAGGGGCGTATATAGGTCGGTTTGTTTGGTTTTTCATTAAAAAAATCTAAACCAATTATGTCGATTTATCAAATCTAAAAATCAAATCAAACCACATAAAGTCAATTTTTTTTCGACTTTAGTTTGTTCTTTCGGCTTTTTGTTTTTTTACAACTATACGGTATTTGTAAAAGAGGTTAAATATTTTTTCACTCACCTGTATAATTAAGCTAAACTTAAAAAATGTTAAGTGAATATAAATTTTCGAAAAGGCGATAAAATTCACATGAGTATAGAATATTTTTTTAGAAATATCAACGTTCATTATATTACATTAATAAGATTAAAGGGTAGAGGCAAACCGAAAACAAAATAAAATATTTACAATGTAAATTGTTAACTTTGAATTTGAAAAACTATAACAATATATATAATTATAATTTCGGATCTTAATGCACAATAAAATATTTACAACTTTTACAAGTCCAAATTTGAAATAAAATATCTAAACATTGACAATTATAAACTAACTAAAAATATATCGACAGGAGCGGCTCAACGTTATCAGAGACCTACAACGAAATCTTAATTAGAGGCCTAAAATCTAAATAAACTTCACATGCATTTATTTAAAATTTATTTTTCTTACATTTTTAAATGCAAAGTATTACTTAATTTTTTTTATATATAAATGATTTATTCGATTTCTTTTTCAATTACTAGTTTTAAATAAGATTTTATCAATTTAACGTTGAAAAATATTATTTTACTCGGGCAATATTATATGAATTGTTAACATAGTTCTACAAGTAATGAGTTGGCATATTTCAAATAAGTATAAGAGTTAGAACCATAGCTTTGATGAAATTGATAATTTGGTTATTCCACATTTTATTATGATTGTTGTAATGCTTCAAAATTTAAGAAGAAATGGAAAAAGAATTTACAATTCACTTTGTTCAACACTTTTCGATTATTAATTGATATTATGACAGAAGATTACTCTAACTTATCAAATTTTTTAAAGAAGAGAGTGTTTTGAGTTAAAAGGAATAAAGTAACGTGAGTAGTAGTGAAGAGAGTGGGGTTGAAGAGGATAAAATAATAATTTTAAATATATATTTTTTTATCATAAATAATCAATGTTTTTTCTAAAAATAATTATACCTAATTTAGTCTAGGTAAGAATTTGAAGCCCCCTAAAATTGAGGGCCTTATTAAAAATAAGCATAGAGCCAGGCCTATATATAAAAAAAAGTAGATTATGAATAATACTTCCTCCGTTTCACAAAGAATGACCTAATTTGACTTGACACGGAGTTTAAGAAAATAAAGACAACTTTTGATCATGTGGTCCTAAATTAAAGTTATGACAAATGTAGAAAATTTCTCTTTAATTTTGTGGTCTTAAACATGCCACGTGGAAAGTTATTACCAAAAAAAGAAAGAAATCATTCTTTTTGAAACATACTGAAAAGGAAAGGAGGTCATTCATTTTGAAACAGAGAGAGTATCTTATATCTTATATATATATATATATATATATTGATTTGATTTAAGTTCGATTCAACTTTTTTTCTTATAATACCAAATCAAATCAAAAGTAATCAATTTTTCTTTAAACACTAAATCAACCAAATCAAACCATAAATTATTTTTTTCTGATTTGATCATCAATTTAATTTGGCTTGTACACCCCTGGAGAGATATAAGTAGAATGTGTAGATAAAACTTATACAAGACTCCTCTCATATTTTGTCAAGTCAATTATTGGTCTCATTTTCAAAAATAGCTAGAGTCCCAACTCACTTTTTTTCCCCTCTCTCATCCTTTAAACTTTTTTCCCAATCTCTTCCTTTTTAACTTTTGTTTTTTCTTTGGTTTCAGCTTTTTCATCAATGCCCCTTAAAAAGTTTGCACTTCCCTACTTTAATAATTTTATTTCTGGAAAGTATGAATATTTCCCTCTTATTCATATCTGGAAAGTAATATTTAAATATAAATTATACTCCCATCGTCGGTATTATTTATCATAATTTCTATTTTTAGAGTCATATTAAAAAAACTTTGACTAACATTTTAAGATATATTCTTTTATCATATTAATATGCAAAAAATTATAATTTATAGTACTTTTCATATAATTTTAGAATATCTAATTTTTTTGTTTAAAATATCGAATTAATGTGATCTAATTTAACTTTGAAAATTAGTCAAAATGACTTTCGAAAAGCGCAACATGACAAACAATACCGGACGGAGGGAGTAAATAATAATCTTATTAGCTTACTTTTTTTTTTCTAGCTTTACAATTTTTTTTTATATTTTTTTGAACATTATTTATACTTTAAAAAAAATATTTGTTAGATAAAATTAAAACTAATAATTAATTATATCTTAACTTTATATGATAACGTGGATAACTAATCTAGAATAGTAAAAATAATATCAAAATAATAAACTCAAAACTTATGTATTGATCACAATAAATTAAACCAAAATCCACTACATAAAAAAAAAAAAAAACTTAAAACAATTAAATCAGCTAACCAAATTTTTGAAAGATTTGGTTAAGGTAGAAAGGAAAAAAAAACACAATTTTTTTTAAAAAGTGTAAAACAAAAGAACTATTACATGTGAGCTGAAGTGTGATTTCATATTCTCCAAAAATTATGATATGAGAGTTTCATATCAGCAGAGGTGTGATTTCATATTCTCCAAAAATTATGATATGAGAATTTAATATCATGATTTGAGATATATTTAATACAATTAATTCAAAAATTTATATTTTGTTAAAACAATCTCGCATTTATATCTACTAATTATTTATTTTATATGTATATAAAATTTATAATAACATCATTACTTTTTAAATTTATTATTCTCACCAATATATAATCACTTTTAATACACCAACCGATTGTTGAATCAAAGTTTGATGAATTAAAGTAGATAAAACAATTACTTAAGTGGAGAATAAATAACTTTGTAATAATTTATTATGCGATTCCATAAATTTTTGTTTATTTGGTAAGATTTAATAAATAATTGAAGTTATTTTAATAGTTTTACAAAATTTCTTATATTTATAAGAAAATATACAATACAAAAATTCTATATCGCATATTCAAAATAAAATTTTAATTTTATCTTATAATTTTATATTATAATATTATCATAATATCATATCGTATAATCAAACGGGGCCTTTAGAGTCCCATCTCTCTCTTCCTCTTTTAACTTTTTTCCCGCTCTCCCCCTTTTTTAACTTTTTTTTTTCCTTCTTTGGTTTCAGCTTTATCATCAATACCTTTGTGCAATTGTTTTAAATTTTGCACTGCTTTACTTTAATAATTTTATTTATTGAAAGTATGAATAATATTTCTCATTTTATTCATTTAATTTCTAACATTTTAATATTAATTTCCTATCTCATATTAGTTATGTATATTACTAAAAATAATTATTTAAAATTATATGTTAATTTATAAAGCTAAAATATAATTAATCACAATTTTCCTATTTTATTATAACAATCAATTCTTTTTTGAAGTATAAACAAAAATTATAAAGTTATTTCTTAAGAGTTTTCTTTGCAACTTCTTATAGATCTCACCATTTCTGATAAATAAATATTTCCCGTAAGAGACTAAAAAATTAAAATTAAAATATTATCAAAAAAGGAAAATAATTTTTTTTTAAACAGAATAAAAAAAATAAGTTATTCTTTTTTGAGTGAGTACTTTTGCAGCTTGATAAATAGGTCCCATGCCTCACACACATTATAAAGATAACTAACCAATAATTTCTCTAAGAATAGTGTGCATCTGTTTGCTTAGGTGTGAAAATGGAGGAAAATAACATACCACTTGTTACTTCAATTACACCTTCAAATGCTTCTAACCAAATCCTTGTTATTGCTGGATTTTCAGAGGGAATACTGGTACGTATTTTCTTAATTTTAGGGTCTACATGTTACTATTTACTCTCTGGTAACTCACTTAAAACTCTCTTTAATTAAACTTATTATTACACTGCTTGATGATTATATTTTGATGTAACACTAATACAAATATTTTTGAAATATGACATAAAGATGTCCTTTGAAGTGCTGCAGCTCGGAAACCCCGGAAAAGTTCCCTTTTCACAACATACATTCTATGGAGATTATGGGGTAAATTCAATATAATAGACGTCTGTTGGCATTCCAGCCTTCCTTCTCTTTTCAGGTCTATCCGAAAGAGAATCCAGTACTTCTTGGTCGTGAATATCTGAACTGACTGTTTGTTGTTCAAGAATTCTTGTTTAGGCAGTTCATACCAACTCTTTTCTCACTGAGATCATTTTCACGAGTTCTACTCATCGGAATTCAATTCTGTAAAGTCCTATGAGTTTCTTAATATCTTTGCTACAAGAAATATCAACCAAGCCTAGACTTATCATCGCACCCATTTCCAGATGGCCCTAGACCTTACCTTTCCCAGATTTCGTCTGAGACAGGCCTAATCTAAAAAAATTATGTCACTATATGGAAAATTTTCTGGCCCAACCATTAGCCTACTCATAACGATCGGGATGGGACATTACCATAGATACTAATTTAATCATCGTTTGTCTCCGAGTGATCAAACAAGAAAAATTGGGCCAAAATTGAAAAGAGGGAGTACCTTAATCCTTTAACAATTGTGGGTATTTGTATTAACAATTGTGGGTATTTGTATCACATGTCACTCTCGGTCTCAAGTAGCTTTTTGAACCGGACGATGTTTCCACCGAACCTTTACTAATTTTATCTCCTTTTTCCTCAACTTTTGTATATCCCAATAAAGAATCACAACCGGTTCCTCTTCATATGTAAGTCTAATTTGTCCAATACTATTGAATATCACTTGACAATATAATCCCCATCCCATGGTAATTCTTTAACATAAACACATGAAAACTAGGCGGCTCCAGACAAGTTGGGTGGTACTGTTAACTTGTAATCCACTGGCCCAACACGGTAAAAAATCAGTGTAGCGAGGGATAGGATTATACTTTTTACCAAACCTCATGACTCCTTTAATAGGTGGCACCTTCAATAGAACTTGATCACCAACATGAAATGCCATGTCCCTTGCCTTGCGATCCACATACTCTTTCTACCTACTTTGGGCTGCCAACTTGAATGCCCCTCACCTTTTATGGACTTTCTTAACCAAATCGACACCCAAAGGTTTCACATCACCAACCTCAAACCACCCTATAGGTGATGTGCATCCCCTCCCATAGAGTGTCTCTAATGGTGTCATATCAATGTTGGAGCGATAATTGTTATCATAAGAGAACTCACATAAGGGCAAGAACTGATCTCAATGGCCCCCAAAGTCAATCGCACATACTTTCAACATATCTTCCAATACCTTAATTGTTCTCTCTAGTTGACCATCAATATGTGGGTTAAAGGTTGTGCTGAAATGATTTGAGTGACCAGCACCTCAAGCAACTTACCTCAAAACTTAGTGGTAAACTAAGTGTCACGATCTGAGATGATAAAAGGAGCACCTCGTGCAACCTTACTATTTCCTTAACATAAATCTTAGCCAACTGTTGAGAGATGTAATCCAATGTGACTAGAATAAAGTGGACTAATTTAGTCAACCAATCTACAATGACAAACTAAGTCATACTTCCCCAGGTTCTTAGGTTGTCCCACTATGAAATCCATGACTATTAGGACTCGCATTGGGTAATTTGGTTCAATTTCATTTTTATTATTTCAATTTTTTAGTTTTTATTGGTTATCAAATTTGTTGTACCAACAACCAAATAATTTTTTTTTGTGTAATTCGATTTGGTTTGATTCGATTTATATATTAAATTTGAATTTTGGAAACCTAGAACTAAAATTTGAAATCGCGGCAGTACTGGACGTCGTTTGCTGGACGGACCGGCGGAAGCTTTCTGGATCTTGGAAGTTGAAAAAAAAAGCTGAGAAGGAGCGGCAACTGCTGCAGAAAGAGAAAAGACGATTGGAAATTCTTCTCTAAAATCAAAAAGACAAATATGAATCGTAAGGGCTACGACAAAAAGAGAAATGAAAGGCTTAATAATATAAATATCTTATTTAGTATTAATAATTAAATAATATTGAATATATATTTCGGTTAAACTAACATACCGAATTACAAAAACTATGTTACTAATAATCGAACCGAAAAATCAAATTCACAAAAATTATGAACCGATATCAAACTAACAACCGAAACCAAAAGATTGAAAAAAATTGATTCGGTTTTGTATTTCAGTATTGATGCCCATCTCTAATGGCTATCCTTTCCCACTTTCACTCAGAATAGATATTCTCTAAAGTAAATTTGTAGGCTTTTAATGTTCATACTTCACCTGTTGACAATAAACATACTCAACAATTTTCTTCTTCATCCAAGGCCACCAATAAGGCTGCCTCAAATCCTGATACATCTTGGTCATAACTGAATAAATAGAGTACCACAAACCATGAGACTATGCCAACACATTATGGATCAAGTCACCTACCCGAGGAATACAAATTATTCTTCTAAAATTGAGTACGCCTCATGGATTATAAATGGCATCTTGGGTCTTCCTAGATACCACCTTATTTCTGAGCTTATTCAAGTCCTCATCCTTAAACTTCTTAGCCTTAATTTCTTCTACAAAGGTGGGATTTACCTCAATACTGACTAACACTGTATCCTTCTCAGAGATGCTCAACCGCATGAACTTAGAATACATAGCCTGAATCTCTTTGGCCAAGGGTCTCTTAAACACCCCAAGCAAATCAAACTACCCATGCTAACCATTTTCCGGCTCATTGCGTCTGCCACCACATTGACCTTTTAAGAATGATACTGAATAGTCACATCTCCTGCCTTAGATTAAGATCCTTCTGAGTGAACGCATGTTATAGATTGCGATCAGTGAATACCTCACACTTGATTCCATAAAGATAATGCTGCCAGATCTTGAGTGAAAACAGTGTCGCTTCCAACTCTATATCATAGATGAGGTAGTTTCTCTCATGGACCGTCAATTGTCTGGTAGCATAAGCAATAACTTTCCTTTCCTGCAACAAGACAGAACTCGAGCCCGAATTTGAAGCATCACAATAAATAATGAAATCCTTACCTTACATTAGTGATGTCAGAATTTGTGTTGTCGTCAAAATATCCCTGTGCTTTTGGAAACTCTTTTCACACTTATCCTACCACTTGAATGGTACCTCCTTTTGAGTCAACCTGGTCAAATGCGTAACAATAGTACTAAAGTTTGCACAAACTTGCTGTAGTATCTAGAAAGACCCACGAAACTCCTAACTTCTGTCACCGAGTTATGCCAAACTTAGTTCTTAACCGTCTCAATCTTTTGAGGATGTACTATCGCCCCTTCTCTCGAAACCACATGCCCATGAAAGGCACACACTTTATGTTTCCCACTATACCCAAAACAATAGAAGGTGATATGGATGCTTCTCTTTTACCTAGATCAATATGTCATCTATAAACAGAATCACAAAAGAACCCAAGAATCATTTGAACACCCCATTCATCAAGAACATAAACAATGTAGGCGCGTTAGTCAACCCAAATGACATAACTAATAACTCATAATGCCCATTTAGGTCCTAAAAGTTGTCTTAGGTATGTGATTAGGCCTAATATTTAACTGATGGTACCCCAACCTCAAGTCAATCTTAGAGAAGATGGTTAATCAAATTATCTATATGGGGTAAAGGTACTTATTCCGAATGGTGACCTTATTTAATTGCTAGTAATTTGTACACATTCTCATGCTACCATTTTTTTCTTTACAAAAAACAAATGAGCACCCTAAGGAGAAGCACTAGGACGAGCAATCCCTTATAAAGTAGTTCATAAAGCTATGTCTTAAGTTCTTTCAATTCTTCCATAGTTATGCGATAAAGAGGGATATAAATTGGATTAGTGACTGGCTCCAAATCAATAAAAAAATCTGTCTTCCTATTCAGAGGCATACCAAGTAGATCTGTAGGAAACACGTTTAAAAATTCTAAAACCAAGACTCAATGGAGGTAGACTCTGCACTAACATCCTGAAGATGAGTTAAATCGTTACTAGCCCAAAGGAAGAACACCATTTCCCGCTCTAATATTTCCCCACCTGGGATCTCTAGATTCATTATTTTAGCATCACAGTCTAATACAACAAAATAAGGAGACAACAGAGTCATAGCTAAGATCATATCAAAGTCTAGTATATCCAATATGGCTAAATCTATGTACCCATAAAAATTACAAAACAATCATGATACACAGGTTACCATTAAAGACTCTTTTTATATAACATAGGTAGGGGAATCAAAGGTTTGACAAATTAAGTACAGATGAGTTACCACTACAAACTCTCCAGTTGAGTAGCAACATAGATAGGAGCGTTGAAGTTATAACACAAATCAAGTCCAAGAGAAAAATTAACAGATATATTAGAATAAGTACAACCCGGATTAAACTAAAATGTAGCCATTCGGTCTCAGACAAGAATTATACTTGTTATCACAACGTCTAATACCTCAACCTCTGTTCTGCCAAAAAAGCATAACACTAATCTCTATCATCATTACAGGCAACCCCCCTTCTGGGATGTACCACTCCTCTTCGTGAATCATCATTTTCTCAGCCTCTATGCCCTCCCTAATTACCTCCTCACACACTATGTTGAAGTCCTCCACTATTACTACCTCCACTTGCTGGAACGACGACTCTAGTCTGCTGCTAAACCTGTCCAACAATCCGTCTATAAGGATATTCCCTCTTAAAGTGTCCCGACTCACTATAATTAAAAGATCCATGGTCAAGCGAAGTCTTGCTGTTGGATGTACGAGAAACCCCTTAACCACCCTGAGTCAGAGTATGTTTTGGCACCCCTAATGACCACTTGTAAAAGCGGGTATAGCCGACTGAATCAGACAAGCTGAATTCACATGCAGACCGGAACCCTTAGACTACGAACCACTATAGTTGCCCACATTTCTTACCTCTTAGTCAATTCCTTGGTCTGTCCAATCTGTCAAAATTCCTCTATCCTTTTCACAAAATCAATCACCTAATTCAAGTTTTTACCAACAGAGGTCATATGAACAGACAAAACTTGCAATTTTGAGTCAAACCTTTGACGAACTAGAAAATTCTCTCTTCCTCATTGTTACCAACCATGTAATGTAACGGGACATGTCATTGAACTTAGCCTCATAAGTGGTCACAGTTATATTGCCCTGCTTAAGAGCCATGAATTCATCCTTCTTTCGGCCTCTCAAGGTACGAGATACATATTTCTCCAATAATGAAGTATGAAACCGTGTCCAAGTTAGTGAAGGAAAGACTGTGTTCAACATTCCACAAAATCTCTCCACCACTGCTTTGCTTCATCCTAAAGATGAAAAGTCACAAACTCAACCCCGTGTTGCTGCAGAATACCCAACTAATTATGTAGCCTCTCATAGAAGTCATAGAAGTCTAAGATGAATTCAAAGTCATCCTCACTCTCAGAACCATGGAACATTGGATGCTTAAGCTTCACAAACATTTTTAGCATCTCATGTTCAATGTAAATCATCATAGGGCCAAGTAATGGGTGGGTGAATGCATAATTGGACAAGTCTCCATCCATCTTAAAAATCGTAGAAGAAATATGATAGATAACTAGAACCCTATTAGCCTGCACTGTGGGAGTAGCTCGCATACTTTCCAATCTACTTAGAAACGTTAACACTTAGGTGAACCACCCAAAGTCCATAGGGGGAAGACCTGCAACCCCGACCTATTTTCTCACCTTTGGCTTAACATCCCCCTTAATCTCTATCTCCACCTCTCCTTCCACATGATCCTAGGGTATGGGTGAGGTCTCTTCCCGTGGTACATTCTTTGGTTGTGATCCACCTCTTGCAGGCGTTTTCCTTCATTTCCCCCTACCGCTACCTTTGCCACACCCTCTTGTTGTGGGATCAACTGGTAGCTTTTTTGTTGGAGCTAGTGCCTTACATAATTATGTCTCGTATCAATCATCTACGGATAGAAGAGTGAAAGAAATTAGATATCAATTTGAATCGTCAGATACCAATTGAAATCAAGTCATAACATGAAGGAAGAAATAAGTGAGAATTTTCCTAAAGTCATGTAACTTCTTGAAGAAAAATAAAAATGTCTCTAACCGTTCCACAAGACTCTAGTAGACTCATTTGAATACGACGAGATCAACAAAATTAGGCACATGATACCAACTTTATCATAATAAACCATCGTGCGTGACACCCACACTAAACCACTTGGTGGGATAACCCCTTACCTTACCCCAAAACATAATTTCTAAAATCAAGTCTTCATAAAATAGTAAGAATCGTTTAAGAAACAACTAAAGAATTGAGTACTCATAGATTCAATCAATAGTTAAATACTTTACGGAAATTAAAATCCCTTAGAACTGAATATCGTGGTACCAAAATCTAATGTAACCTATAATGGGGATATAACCCTGAAAACTTCGCAAAATACAAACTAATAGTCTAAAATGTCTATGTCCAAAAAAGATGGACAAGAAAAGATAGGTATCGTATTTGAAAAGTAGATACGAGAAATTGGAAGAGTAGTTCACTTTTGGATTTGAAGTCACTCTTTCTAAAATTGGTCTCGTGTCAACCATACTCAACAAGAAAGGAACAAGTTCAGTATCAGTACATAACATTGAATGTATTGATAGAACCACACATTCAATTCCAAAATATGAATGTAAATAGATAACTACAACATAGTAAACACATGCAAATATATATAACAATAATCACAAATACATAGAATCTCAGTCACAGTATCATGGATCAACCAATACTTGGCACATATCTCATATGATCACAATTATAAATTCCCATTCCTCTCCTAGAACCACAAATACATGTACTTGGTCCTCCTATGGAACCACACACAAACTGTTAGTGTACTGATATGGTACCCGAGCCAATCCTGATTGTTATTCATACCGAATGTGGTATCTAAGCCAGCCAATTGTTAGTGTTTTTGTACTAGTGTGGTACCCGAGTCAACCAACAATAAAAAACAATCATGTATAGTCAGAACAACAATGAAAAATAACACTTGAAAACCACAAGTAAAGTTAATAGGTTCATTGCATAAGATTATTCAGCATGATTTCATTTCATATGCTTCCTTATGTTTTCCCTACCATGCATTGTACCAATGATATTATAACGAAATAGACATGCATACATACATAAATTGGAAAGCGTACGAGCATTACCTACTAAAACAATAAATACATACAACAATCAATCAAAAATGATCTAATAATATCCGGATTATAACTAAATCCTATCCCAATCCAATTCATGATCATTCTACCCAACCTAAGCTTTTTCCACCATTAAATCAAGTCAAAATCCTCCCCTGAGAGTAATATCCTAGATTTTAAGGCTTAAGAATCAATTTACAAGATAAGAGTAATGAACTTATCTTTACCGACAAATTCGATAGAAAAGCGAGTGCAAACAACCCTAAATCATCCCCCTCAAACCCAAAAACAATAATGCAGAAAATACGAATTTTTGGGACTTTTTTGCATAAATCCTGACTTATCCCGCTATAGCGGTTGTCACCCACTATAGCGCATGCACATGCTTTTTATAGTGTTCGCCGCCTGCTATAGTGGATTGTACGAAGTATTGCAACTTGAAAACCCTTGAAAAGTCCACGTTTCACAACATGCCTTCTTTTATTGACGTCCCAAACTATCACTTTCACGCCAAGATCGATTTTGGGAGTTCTACTCACCCGAATTTGATTCTGTAAAGCTCTACGAGCTCCTTAATTTCTTGCCTACAATAAAATATTAACCATCCCACCTATTACTGGATGACTCTAGGCCTTACCTAGCCCAGATTTCGTTTGGCCTAGCCTAAAGTTTTTACGCCACTACTCAGAAAGTTTTCTGGCCCGATTTCTTTCACCATTGGCCTACTCGTAATGATCGTGACGAATTTTTATGATACACTAAAAATACATTTATAACTCTAACTAGCTATCAATAACTTTTAAAGACACAAATGACATTTTATTGCATCATGTTATATGGTATATAGTATATACATACTGTCAAAATTTTTTTTTCACTAATAATGTTTTCAATATGTAAATTAAATATTAATGTTTTATTTATATATTTTGAAGATGACGTGAATTAATAAAATGATGTATGTGAAATAACAGGAGTGGCAGTTGGAGAAGGATGGCAAGAACTTGTTGCTTATGTGGACATAATATGTTATTATGTCATTGGAATTCCTTGGGGTCTCTTTCTTATCTTTTTCATCAACTTAGGCATGCCGGTATTAATTCTCTTATCTTATTAGTAATATTTTGTTTACATTTTTAACCTTTATATTCTTCATAAGATGATATATATACATATATATAAGATGTATTTTATTTTGCCCCCCTTGTTTTAAGGGCATGTGGTATGGGATGATAATAGGAACTACAGTTCAGACAAGTGTTCTCATTTGGATAATTGCAACGACTGACAGGGACAAGGAGGTAATCTTCTAATTTTTTTGGTTTTTTCCATCATCTTTAGCTTTCACAGAAAATACAACTAATTATGTTGATTTGTATTTTTCAATTTTCCAATTTATGAGACATAATTTATATTATAATTAAGAGAAAAGACATAAAGTAATATTTGGAGTTATCTCAAATTTTTTAAAAAGACACTTTAATTATGCAGGTGTTTCATTATCTTTCTAAATTTTTTTTGAACTGATATTATATATCATTTTGGATCAGTTTTAAATTCTAAAAAGCAAGTATTATTATACATCAATCATTATTTGACACGTGTTTCAATTTTGTTTCTCTGTATTAACCTCTCCCCCCCCTTTCCCCATATTTCCTTCTTCTTTGGCCAACTTCCTTTCTTTTTTGAGTGATTTTATTTTTATAATATTATTTTCTAAATTTTATTGAATTATTGATGGTAAAATTAATTATTTTTCTAAGAAAATTTAAAATTTTGAAGGTATCATCAATAAATTTATCTCTTTTTCATATAACTCAAAATTGGAAATAATAATTTTTTTAGAATCAACAGATTCTCCAAAAATTAAAAGAGTTTGATTGAATTTCTGATTAAAAGCTATAATACCTCCAAATTATCTTGGAATCTAATGAGTTCATCAAATTGTTTGAAATGTATTTAGATAAAGTCTTAAAGTTGAAGAGAGTTATGCTAATAGTAACAACAGAAGGATGGTGGAGTTGTGATAAAAAGGGTGAAATTGAAAGTGAAGAATTTCTATGGAGATGACAATGAACTTTTGAAGAATAAAGAAGAATGAAAAAGAAAAATAATAATAAAAAAGGTTAAAATAATAAGAAAAACAAGAAAATATATAATATAACAAAATACTTGTAAAAATAAAATTATATTCATCATTTTTGTTGCTCACGGAGGTGTGACTTTACGTCTTTTACTTTAATTAATCAGGCATGAATTTTTAAAAATAAACAGTTTTACACCATTAATATAAGATTTTTTTAATCTTGTAATTTTAAAAATGTAATAACGTAGAGAAAAATTATTCCATAAACCAAATCAAACAAAATAATAAGGAATAGTTTGATAGAGAGTATTAAAATAAATTGTACATATTTGACAGTAGTCATACTTTTTTTCAACCTATGTTAACTAATGTATACACTCGTATAGAAGTGTGTACTATTAATACATGAATATCCATGATGTCAGTAATGCAAATGGTTTTAATATCTGCACTAGTATGATTAAAGACTCAATCACATCTTCAAAATTACGCAATGCATGTTATTTTTAATACTTTAACCGAACACTATATACAAAATAATCTAAATATAACTAATTAATGCAAACATAAACACCATAGTCAATACTATTTCTAAGTTAGATTAATCTTTAATCATGATAAATGACAGACCTTTATTGTTGGAGAGAGAATAAAGAAATTTGGAGGAAACAAAAGTGTGAGTGTCATTGATGATTTTTAATATGGGAACTCATAGAATTATTCCAACTCTATCCCCATTTCTCCACTTTTCAACTATTTAATTTTCCTCTTATCCTTGATTAGGGTGATTTATTATTTGAAAAAGTTTTTTGTAACCTAGTTTTAATATTATGTTTATTTATTCGGTTGAAAAATTAAAAGATAATTTATCATAAATAAAGTATATATTTTTTTTATCTTAATTTATATGACACAATTTAAATTTCGAGAATCACTTTTTAATTTGTTTCCTAATATAATATATAAATTTCCTCATGGCATTTTGTCAAGAGGTTGAGGAAGAACGTTTAACTGAAAAAGAAAGGGCTTAAAAAGTAAGTGTTTTTAACCAAATGCAAAGAAAGAAAAAAAAATCCTGCCTTTTGGGAGAAACTGAAAAAACTTTCAAAAATAGTTTTTTGTTTTTACTTTTTAAAAAAGTAATACTTTCTCCGATCTATTTTATATGAGTTGATTTATTTTGATACAACATTTAAGAAAAAAAAAGGATTTTGAAATTTGTGATATAAAATAAGTAAATATGTGACTATAAAACATTTCATTAAGGATAAAAAAGAATACTTTTCTTTGTTATTGTTTAGGTGAAAAACATTTTGATAAAGCAAAAAAAGTAAAGTAATCTTTTAGAATGTATTATCGATTTTTTGGTTTTTAATAGCTAAACCATTAAGATATTTTTATCAGTTTTTGATTTATCAATTTTTGATCATTAACAGTTCAGTTTTAGGTTTAGCCAATAAGAAAATACTCATAAAATAAATATATGATTTCTCACTTCTCTAACAATTTGGCGCGGTACAGTGTGAGACAAGCAAATTAGTTGAAAATGCTTTGATATAGTGAAACAAGAAATATAATGAGAAATTACATAAAACAAAGTAGATGTAGTACGAATGCTACGATTACATGTTACAACCAAAACATAATATGGAATTTCTAATGTGAAATAGAAGTATTCTGACATGTGAAGTGTGTAGATCGTACTGCGAAGTACTCATATAATGTCTAATTATATTAAGTTATTTATATTTAATATTTATGAAGGGTATAGTATAAATTACTATTGTCTTAATGGGTCATCAGTTTACCCAATAACTCAATACTAAAGACTGATACAAAACCGCTAACCCAATAATTTTTTTCATAAAACCATTAAATAATCCGTTAACCTAATAGCAATAACCCATTAACTTTTTTCTTTAGTTCGAATTATTGGTCGATTCGGATTTTGCACACCTCTACTTACACAAAAGAGAGAGAAAGTAGCCAACAAACTGAGAGGATGCTTGGATTGACTTTAAAGATGGTCAACCATACTTTTAAGTTAGTTTTTGATTTAGGAAATGTTTGGTCAGAGGCGAACCTAGTATTTGAAGACGACGGGTACACCACCAACAATAATGCACTTAGTTAAAGTATGTACCCAATATTGATTTATATGAAATACAAAAATACGATATTCATCTATAAATAAATTAAATGATACTACTAGATAAAGTGTCTTAGGTGAAGTGGTCGTTTTAAATTTCACTTTGCACCGTAAGGTCGCAAGTTCAAAATTACTCATCCTCCTATTTTATTCGATATTTTAAAACTTCATAGCTAAAAACGAAAAAAAAAACGGAAAAAAACAACAAGAAATGAACATATGGAGATTTGAACCCAGTCCCTCCTCAAGGAAGTTCAACATCTAAACCAATTAACCCAACTAACTTTTATGTCTTTGGGTTCCTAATAAACTATATATCTATCTCAAGGTGTATATATACGTATATATACATAATTTTCCAAAGTTAACGGGTGCACGTGCACCCGTAGTGATGACTGTGGGTCCGCCCCTGTGTTTAGGAAGGTTAACAATAACTTTAAATAAGTTTAAAATAACTTTAAATAAGTTAAAAACCAAAAGTAGGTCTGCCCCTACTTTTATTTTTTGACTTAAAAGTCATTTAAGTTTGACTTTTTGTTTTTGATTTAAAAGCTACGTTTTCAAGTCAATTCAAAATGGCTCTAATACTACTTTCGTGTATATAACTAGTAGCCAAAACTTGTGCTTTGCGCGGGTCCAATTTATTTATGATATTATTTTTCAAAGTAGTGTCAATTAAAGATTTTTTTTTTAGAAATAAGAGAATAAGTTGAGAAGCTTCAATATATATATATATATATATATACATCCCTCTTCTATGCTTAGTCTCTTAGCATAAAAAAAAATAAAAAAATATACATATATCTATATATATATATATAAGGTCCTCTGTAAAACAAAGTCTATACTAAGTTTGAAGAAGTTATATTTCTGTGAGTTTTTCAGTTTTTTCGAAAGGGAAGCTTCACTCTGTTCTCAATAATGTAAGTTTTCATATTTAAGATCTAGTAACTTCCCATATATGTAAATTATGTTATTAATCATATTTTGATATGTAAAAATTGTTTGATAGTTTTATTTACCATGAATCTATGTTACTTAGTATATGGTTAGTCTCTTAGCCTCTTAAAAGCATCGATAGATTAACCTGTAAATTCCTAGGACACTGACAGGTCATATTGAATGTTCTTGTGATAGAACTATGAATGATCATATCCGGGGTGTGGTTAAAGAAGACTGCAATTAAGAACAAAAGCTAAGAGAAAGAGATGAACAGTAATAATAGATTCATGAATGAACATAGTCTAAAAAAAAAAAAAGAACATAGTCTAAAAAAAAAAAAGGAAGAATACTAGAAACTTATGCTGATAACTACATAAAGAACAAGGAAGTGAAGGAGTACTGAGTAGGATTTCACAACAAATTTTTTTACCGAATCTCAAAAATTTGAACATTTATAGTTTAACTTTATTGAAATAATCCTCCTCAATTGATTTTGGTATCAGAGCAAGTGATCTAAAGACCTAAATTGGTACATGAAAAGACATATTTATTTTAGAATAATATTTGGAATAAACACAAATCTACATTTTGAATGACAACATTTAAAATTAGTAAAATCATATAAAAAATCACTAGAAAACCATCTAGCTACCTTAGAGTTACGATTATCTTTAACTCATTTTTATAAATTTTCGTTAAAAACACTCCAGATAGTAGTTAGACAAGAAAAAAGTCAGCTTAGAGATATACCACATAAATAGAAAAATTAGAGAAACAATAGCACGGATAAAACATATTAAAAATAGTTCCTTTTACAATAGCTCTCTAGGATAACTATACATGAGAAGACCTCATAAAAATACTAAAGAATATCACAATTTTAAACAGGACTTACTAAGTTCATATTTACAATATACAATATATTTAGAAGAAATAAGATTAAATAACTCTAAAGAAGATAGTCAAAAACTAAACTACGTACTATTTTCAATTAAAAGATTAGAATACAAGTTATTAAGACACCTCAGATCAAGAAATATTCGGATTATAAGCCACACGTTTTATGAGAAACCATCCTTTTACTAAAAGTATACAAATAAAAAGGAGTACTGAGTAGGATTTCACAACAAAGTTTTTTATCGAATCTCAAAAATTTGAACATTTATAGTTTAACTTTATTGAAATAATCCCCCTCAATTGATTTTGGTATCAGAGCAAGTGATCTAAAGACCTAAATTGGTACATGAAAAGACATATTTATTTTAGAATAATATTTGCAATAAATACAAATCTACATTTTGAATGACAACATTTAAAATTAGTAAAATCATATAAAAAATCACTAGAAAACCATCTAGCTACCTTAGAGTTACGATTATCTTTAACTCATTTTTATAAATTTTCGTTAAAAACACTCCAGATAGTAGTTAGACAAGAAAAAAGTCAGCTTAGAGATATACCACATAAATAGAAAAATTAGAGAAACAATAGCACGGATAAAACATATTAAAAATAGTTCCTTTTACAATAGCCCTCTAGGATAACTATAAATGAGAAGACCTCATAAAAATACTAAAGAATATCACAATGTTAAACAGGACTTACTAAGTTCATATTTACAATATACAATATATTTAGAAGAAATAAGATTAAATAACTCTAAAGAAGATAGTCAAAAACTAAACTACGTACTATTTTCAATTAAAAGATTAGAATACAAGTTATTATGACACCTCAGATCAAGAAATATTCGAATTATAAGCCACACGTTTTATGAGAAACCATCCTTTTACTAAAAGTATACAAATAAAAAGGAGTACTGAGTAGGATTTCACAACAAAGTTTTTTATCGAATCTCAAAAATTTGAACATTTATAGTTTAACTTTATTGAAATAATCCCCCTCAATTGATTTTGGTATCAGAGCAAGTGATCTAAAGACCTAAATTGGTACATGAAAAGACATATTTATTTTAGAATAATATTTGCAATAAACACAAATCTACATTTTGAACGACAACATTTAAAATTAAGAAAATCATATAAAAAATCACTAGAAAACCATCTAGCTACCATAGAGTTACGATTATCTTTAACTCATTTATATAAATTTTCGTTAAAAACACTCCAGATAGTAGTTAGACAAGAAAAAAGTCAAATAAGATTAGAGATATACCACGTAAATAGAAAAATTAGAGAAACAATAGCACAGATAAAACATATTAAAAATAGTTTCTTTTACAATAGCCCTCTAGGATAACTATACATGAGAAGACCCCATAAAAATACTAAAGAATATCACAATGTTAAACAGCACTTACTAAGTTTATATTTATAATATACAATATATTTAGAAGAAATAAGATTAAATAACTCTAAAGAAGATAGTCAAAAACTAAACTACGTACTATTTTCAATTAAAAGATTAGAATACAAGTTATTAAGACACCTCAGATCAAGAAATATTCGGATTATAAGCCTCACGTTTTATGAGAAATCATCCTTTTACTAAAAGTATACGAATAAAGTATTGGTATTTATATAGAGAAATAAAAGAAAAACAAGAATTACAAAAAATAAAAAAAGCTATAATAGAATACTTAGACATATACGAAAGTCAATCATATATACCAAAAAATTTCAAAGATATACAAACGCAGAATATATAAGCGCTTTAAAGTGGGAATTAGAAGAAATTAGAAATAGTATTTACAATACCATTAAAAGAATAAAAATCAGAGGAAACGGTGTAAAATAACCACTTTAGGATAAAATAGTAACAATAGCTTCGCTAAAAAATCTAGAATATCTAGACTTACAGATAAATATAGAAAAAATTTTTAAAAGGTTAAAAGACGATAGTGTCATAAAGTGTAATTTTAAAAACTGAGAACACTGCTTGCACACTACAGAAGACTCTCAATATAATACCTTAATAAACTTAATAATAAATCTTAGCGAAAAAATTAAAGAACATAATAATAAAATTATAAAATTATTAGGTGAACAAGAAGAAACTCAAAATAGACAAAAGCAGGTTTTTAATAAGATAGAAGACAATTTAGATTATCTTAAGGAACAAGGAGTTGAATTTAATAAGAAACTAAGCGAACTAAAAAATAAACCAAAGGAAGAAGTTAATAATACATAAATTATAAGAGTACAAGAGATAAAAACAGAATTAGCATTATTAAAAGAAATAGTTCTTTCATGATAGACTTAGTAGAAACTGAGACACACAAAGAAGCTCTTACGTTAATAGAAAAATTAACAGCTCTTCCGACAGATTACAAAGATTTAATCCGTCTTCAAAATCAGATCAAGTTATCATAAAACAAAATAATATAATAATAACACTATTATTACAACTACATAACAAAATAGATAAAGTTTAAAGAAAAAAGGGAAAGTAAAAATATAGATATAACAGGGTAGAAGAACTAATAGAAAAATTAGCTAAAATAGAAATCACTCCACAAAAAGAAAAACAGTCAAAAAACAGAAAAAATGGATATTTTTCCAGCTAGATCAAGAAATGAAGAAAGACATAGACCCAGCTACTCCCAAAATAGTATAGGCAATAATTTCATATCAAGAATATTAAAATAAAAGGACTAAAGAAGATAACAACCAACAATTAGATGAAATAATAGATGTAGATAAGGATATACACATTTTTCAACAAAACCAATTAAGATTATTAAACCCTAGAGTCTTATATAATACAAATTACCTCAACAAGTCTCAATTATACAGGCACTATAGAGAAGAACAATTATCAGTAATAGGAAAACATTTAGTAGCTCTAAATCTTATAAACTCAGATTCTCTAACAGAATTAAAAAATGTAAGAAAAGACTTAATGCATATGGGACTAATAATAATAGGTATTAAAGGATTAACTAGAAAAAATCTAGGAACAAAGATATTAATTGTAATATATGATAATAGATGGTCAGACATAAAAAAAACAATTATAGGATTAACTGAGGTAGACATGACTAATAATGGAGGAATATTTTATATAAGCCCAGACTTTATGATGAATTTAAAAGAATTTGGAAAACATATTAAAATAGGAATACAAACTAAAGGATATGAAGAAATGCAAAATGGAAAAAACCTACTAATGTGTATAGAATTTCTAGGAAAAATGACAAACAACAGTAATATTAGATTTAAATTACAGATAAATGATGTAGTAGAAGTAATGGGAATAAAGGAATAAAACTAATAAAACCTATAAAGATAAACCCCGAAGAATACGCGGGATTAGAATGGAAATTAAATGATTTCAAAAAGAAAGAAATCTTAACTCCTGATACTCATCTAATGTACACAAATTCTAAAGGAGAACCCTCGATTAGATTTACAGATTATAACTATGAAACTCAAAGAGATATAGAGGAAGAAAGCGTCATAGAAGAAGTATCGTTAGAAGGAATGAACATGGAAGTAATATTAGAAGAAGAATTTGCAGTGGACTTAGTTATAGAAAAAGCAAAAGAAATAAGCTACAACAACATAAATAAATTGTTTAAGTGTAAATGATGTAAACTAGGAAATCTAGATTTAGACAAGGTAACATCTAATTTTAAAATATGTAAATTCAGGACAAATAATAGAGGCTATAGATTAGAAAAAATACTACAAGAAAAATTAGAAAAAGCTAATAACATAATAATGGAATTACAAGAAAGTGATAGCGAGACAACTGAGTTAGAATCTACACTTAGCCAGAAAGAATTAATTGAGTCAGCGAGCTCTAGCAGCCCATTCCAAAGAACAACATAACAAGGATATACTGCAGATAATAGTACTGGAAATATACCACATAGAAGAGTGTATAGACAAGGTGATATTCCCCCAACAAACTTAAAACCAATAGGAAAAAGAATTCCTATAGAAGAACCAATAATACTACAAGAAGGAGGAAGTAAAGGAAAAATCTTAAACATAGCAGCACATGATCCACAAAGATGGAATTCAGTAATAGACTTATGAAAAGGAATCGTAGTAGCAGATTTTATAAATAAATATACTGTAACAGATGCAGAAACCATGTATAAGTACTTAGAAACATTCTTAGGAGAATCTACTAAAGCATTATGGGAAGCCTAACGTAGAATTCCCACAAGAATTCCAATATTTGGTATCATTAGGACCAAATCCATACAATTTTACAAATAAAATTCATATATTAATAACAGGAGAAGACCCTAATAGTGGATTAGTAACGTTACAAAGAAATGCGGTAATAAAATTAGAACAACTAAGTATAAGTAACTGGTACCATATAAAGAAATTCTTAAATGATTACTTTTACTACTGTACAATTAGTGATAATGCTTTCGACCAAGATCTAGGAAAGAAGTTATTTAATAAATTGCCTGGAGCTTTAGGAAGAGAAATAGAAGACAAATGAAGTAAACGAGAAGGAGTATTACAAAATCCTCAGGCTAAGTGATCAATAGGACATAGAATACAACATATAATGGAGATACTACAAGAAAAGTGCACGCACTTACAAATACAAAAACAATTAAAACAAAATGAGATGAATTTCTATAAGAATGTAATATACACTGCTCAAAGCTATGATAAAGAACAATATAAAAGAAAAAAGTATAAAAAGTATAAACCACAATACAATAAAAGATATAGTTAGAAAGGATATTTTCTTAGAAAATGTTCGGCTGGAAAACCATACCTAAATAGAGATAGACATGTTAGAAAATACAGAACAGATAGAATCTACAAAAATAAGCTAGAATGTTCCACATGCGGAAGTATAGAACATTTAACAAATACTTGTCCTAAAAGGTATAACACAAAAACTAGAAATGCTCAATTGGTAGAAGAATTTAATGAAGCATTATTAAATGTAGATGAATATATGTCAGATAACGAGAGTATCTACTCTATAGTAAGTATTGATGTAGAAGAACATACTAAAGAAGATAGCTCCTCCAATTCAGAAGGAGAAGAACTAATTAACGAAATAGGAATAGAAAACCTAAATTTAGAAGATTTATAATTTAACTTTATAAATATAGTCAAATGCGAACATAATTTTGAAAAAGACACAAGTTTAGATAGCAATCCATGTTGTTGGTGCAAATGGTATCCTAGCAAAAATAAAAGAGTTAAATGTAATAAGTATTTTAAAGAGGATGCATAACTTGCATAGAAAACCAACTAGGACTAATAATCAAAAGAAAAAGGAGATATATATAAATGAACCCTTAATAAACCTTAAAGTATCAGTTTTAGAAGCAAAGGTAAAAGAATTAGAAGAAGAATGATAAGATTAGAAAAGGGTAAACATATTGAATCAATGCCATCAATAGACAATCAAGAATTAATGAATGAAGAGTTTAAAACCTTGATATGTAATGAAGATAAAAAAATAAATACTGTTAAAGTATTAACAAGACTTCAATTAGGAGAATACGAAATAGAGACCTTAGCATTAGTAGATTCAGGATGTACTAAAAGAATCCTCAACAAGAAAATTGTACCTCCAGAACTAATAAAAACCCTAGAAAAATCACTTGCAGCCATGCAAATGGACGGAACACATAATGTATACAGATACTATATAGACAAAGCACAGGTTAGTTTTTTAAACACATGTTCTGAATTTTATAAACCTACTTATAAAATGGATAAAATATGGGTTAGAGACTTGAATATAAGTGTAGATTTTGTATTAGGATTAGATTTTATACTATATAATAAAGGAGGCACTATTATAGCAAGTGATGGAATATTTTTTCTAAAAAGCATCACTCATACCTCGGTTTTAATTAGTAAACTTAATACTAAAATAAGACACAAATTAAAAGAAAAATATTGCGATAATTGTGAAAATAATTCAACATGCAGTAAAATAGGTTGTAATATAATATCTGAAAATATATCAGAACTAGAAGAATTAGAAGATTTAGATGAGTTAAATAAAAATTATGTCTTAATAGAAATGGCAACAGAACTATATAACTTCAAAACATGAATTCAGAAAATAGGACAAATAAAAAATCAACAAGACTTAGATAACATCATAAAGATGCTAGATCAAATAGAACTAATAGTGAAAAACCTCTAAAATATTGAGAAAATAATAAAATTGTATGTAAACTAGACATTATAAATCCCGAATATATAATTAAAACTGCTTCAATAGAAGCAACTAATCAAGATTTAGAAGATTTTAGTATACAAATTAAAGAATTATTAGAGTTAGGTGTAATAAGAAGATCAACCTCAAAACATAGATCGACAGCATTTATGGTAAGAAATCATAGTGAAATATTTAGAGGAAAAGCTAGAATGATAATAAATTATAAAAGATTAAACGATAATACTAGAACAGACGAATATAAATTATCAGATAAAATAGAACTAATAAATAGAATACAAGGCAAAAGAATATTTAGTAAGTTTGATTGTAAATCAGGATACTGGCAGATAAAAATGCACCCAGATAATATTGAATGGACAGCCTTTACATGTCCAGAAGGACATTTTGAATGGTTAGTCATGCCATTTGGTTTAAAAACTGCGCCTCCAATTTTTTTTAAAAAAAAAGGATGAAATATTTGGAGAATATAAAAGATTTATTTTAGTATATGTAGATGATATATTAGTATTTAGTAAAGATATAAAAGAACACTTAGGACACTTACAGACGGTGTTTAGGCTATTTGTTAATAATGAGATAATAATTAGTAAAAAGAAAATGAAACTATGTAAGAACTACATAAATTTTTTAGGAATTACATTAGGAGAAGGAAAAATTAAACTACAACCTCATATAGCCAAAAAAGCCCTAGATATGCCAGATAACTTAAATAGTTTAAAAGATCTACAATTTTTTTTAGGAATAATAAACTACGCTAGACCATTTATTAAAGATTTAGGAAAACTTGCAGGACCATTATATTCTAAGACAGGATGCAAAGGACAGAGAAATTTTAATACAGAAGATATAAAATTACAAAAAATAACGGATAAAATAAAAAATATTCCTGATCTTCATATGCCTTTAGAATCAGATTATTTAATCATTGAAACAGATGGTAGTTCAGAAGGATGGGGAGCAGTATTAAAAGCTAGACCTCATAAATATAGTTCTAACAAAGAAGAAAGAATATGCGCCTACCAAAGCGGAAAATATAAAGAAAAAGGAAATAAAGCTAGTATAGACATTGAAATCCCTGTAATATATGGCCTGAATAGTTTTAGAATATACATTTTAAACAAACCAGAGATATTAGTAAGGACAGACTGTGAGGCCATAGTAAAATTTCATCAGAAAATTAATGATAAAAGCAATAGCAGAAGACGATGGTTAAATTATTTAGACACTATATCTATTTATCAATCTATAGTATTTGAACATATAAAAGGAAATGATAATCATATAGCTGATCAATTAAGTAGACTACTAATAAAAATTTAAATTTTACAGAATGAGACCTCTCTTACAAGACAAGGGCAAAGGAGTTCAACCTCCAACCCCAGATTTTGAAGACTCTTACAAACAGACAATGTTATCAAATTTACATTTTAGACCTCTAAACAGAATTGATGATGTCAAAATAGAAAGACTACAGTTTGGACAACAAAACTTAATAGCATATGAGCAGTCTAACTGGACATTCAGACATTTGCCTAATTGCCAACTAGACAAACAGCAAACATGCCTCATAGATAATATATGGATATCACATAATAAAAAAGACACTAAATATGTAATTATTGTTTTAAATGCTTTAGGATATTATTTTACTAACAAAAATAAGGAAAATAAATTTAAATATTATGTGATAATTCATGGCAAGACAAATGATGTTTTCCATACATGGATAGAAGTTTTAGACTCTATAAAAGGTTTTCAAAAACCTCTTTTTAAAGGCTTTAATGACTTTACAGAAGCTTTAGACTATGCTAGAGAGATATTAGGACCAAATTACTATATTTCTCCAGCCCTTAGAAAAAATCCAGACAAAACTCCACAATACAACATCCAAAAAGATACAGACAAAATAATATTCTGCGACCATTGCTTATCTATGACTGAAGCATTCAAAAGACTAACCTAAAAAATGAAGCTTTAATGCAAGAAAATGCCAAGCTCATGGAAAAACTCCAAAAAATGAAAAGCAAAGGCCAGACTACACAAGATGTACAAAATCAGACAGATATACAGGGTTTTCCATCCCTAATAAAAATGGATGAGATGGGTGTGCATTCCCCACTGAATGTTAAGAAATCCACTGTATCGGAAGAAGATACAGCTAGTCCGGTTCAAACGGTAGCCGATAAAGACTTATCAAATCCGTTTATGGCTGTCACTTTGCCAAAAAGTGAAAATGAAGGAAGTTCATCCTCTTTCCAGAATAGACGAAGACTACCACTCTCTTTCACCCAGACACTGAGACAGAAAACTAAAAAAACTCAAAAAGCTAAAGACATAGAATTTCTCATTACCCAGACGGTAGAAAAATTACTCAAACAAAAACAGAAATAAGATAAACATATAATTAAAGACCCAAGCCCAATTTCAAGCCAGAGAAATAGTCCAGATAACTCAGAAGATTTCTTAAAGACAATGCAATTTGCCCAAAATCCCAATGATGACGACTCTGGAATGAGTTTGTATTCTATAGCTTTGCATAATTTAGACACTTAATATATATATATATATATATATATATATATATGTATATATATATATATATATATATATGTATATATATATATATATATATGTATATATATAATAGTATCTTGTGAAGACAAACGTTTGGTAATAAAGAGGGATGCCTCTTTAGTCAATTTGTGAGTCCCACTTTACTCACTACCACACATCTGTGTAAAAACTGTTGGGACGCATCTAGATAAAATAAAGAGACAAGACAGATACCGGACCACAAGGACAATAATGCAAAAGAAGGAGCATCATTTCACGCGACGATGGGGCCCAGAAGCGCACCCGACTGAGATGATAAGATTCTCTTTCCATTTGAAATAAAAGTTTGAAGTCCGAAGATCTCTATAAAAGCAGACATTAAGAAAAGAATGAAAGAACAACAAACAAAAAAGAAAATCCCAAAGTATACACATCCCTCTTCTATGCTTAGTCTCTTAGCATAAAAAAAAAATAATAAAATAATATATATAAGGTCCTCTGTAAAACAAAGTTTGTACTAAGTTTGAAGAAGTTATATTTCTGTGAGTTTTGGGGTTTCCCGAAAGTTAACTTCACTCTGTTCTCAATAATGTAAGTTTCCATATTTAAGATCTAGTAACTTCCCATATATGTAAATTATGTTATTAATCATATTTTGATATGTAAAAATTGTTTGATAGTTTTATTTACCATGAATCCATGTTACTTAGTATATGGTTAGTCTCTTAGCCTCTTAAAAGCATCGATAGATTAGCCTGTAAATTTCTAGGACACTGACAGATCATGTTGAATGTTCTTGTGATAGAACTATGAATGACCATATCCGGGGTGTGGTTAAAGAAGATTGCAATTAAGAACAAAAGCTAAGAGAAAGAGATGAACAGTAATAATAGATTCATGAATGAACATAGTCTAAAAAAAAAAAGAACATAGTCTAAAAAAAAATAAAAAAATAAAAAAAATGGAAGACTACTAGAAACTTATGCTGATAACTACATAAAGAACAAGGGAGTGAAGGAGTACTGAGTAGGATTTCATAATAATTTTTTTTTATCCAATCTCAAAAATTTGAACATTTATAATTTAACTTTATTTGTTAAGTTGTTCTTTGGAATGGGCTTCTAGAGCTCGCTGACTCCATTAATTCTTTCTGGCTAAGTGTAGATTCTAACTCAGTTGTCTGCTATCACTTTCTTGTAGTTCCATTATTATGTTATTAGCTTTTTCTAATTTTTCTTGTAGTATTTTTTCTAATCTATAGCCTCTATTATTTGTCCTGAATTTACATATTTTAAAATGAGATGTTACCTTGTCTAAATCTAGATTTCCTAGTTTACATCATTTACACTTAAACAATTTATTTATGTTGTTGTAGCTTATTTCTTTTGCTTTTTCTATAACTAAGTCCACTGTAAATTCTTCTTCTAATATTACTTCTATGTTCATTCTTTCTAACGATACTTCTTCTATGACGCTTTCTTCCTCTATATCTCTTTGAGTTTCATAGTTATAATCTGTAAATCTAATCGAGGGTTCTCCTTTAGAATTTGTGTACATTAGATGAGTATCAGGAGTTAAAATTTCTTTCTTTTTGAAATCATTTAATTTCCATTCTAATCCCGCGTATTCTTCAGGGTTTATCTTTATAGGTTTTATTAGTTTTATTCCTTTATTACCCATTACTTCTACTACATCATTTATCTGTAATTTAAATCTAGTATTACTGTTGTTTGTCATTTTCCTAGAAATCCTATACACATTAGTAGGTTTTTTCCATTTTGCATTTCTTCATATCCTTTAGTTTGTATTTCTAGTTTAATATATTTTCCAAATTCTTTTAAATTCATCATAAAGTCTGGGCTTATATAAAATATTCCTCCAACTATTAGTCATGTCTATCTCAGTTAATCCTATAATAGATTTTTTTATGTCTGACCATCTATTATCATATATTACAATTAATATCTTTGTTCCTAGATTTTTTCTAGTTAATCCTTTAATACCTATTATTATTAGTCCCATATGCATTAAGTCTTTTCTTACATTTTTTAATTCTGTTAGAGAATCTGAGTTTATAAAATTTAGAGCTACTGATTTTTTTTCTATTACTGATAATTTTTCTTCTCTATAGTGCCTGTATAATTGAGACTTGTTGAGGTAATTTGTATTATATAAGACTTTAGGGTTTAATAATCTTAATTGGTTTTGTTGAAAAATTTGTATATCCTTATCTACATCTATTATTTCATCTAATTGTTGGTTGTTATCTTCTTTAGTCCTTTTATTTAATATTCTTGATATGAAATTATTGCCTATACTATTTTGAGAGTAGCTGGGTCTAGGTCTCTCTTCATTTCTTGATCTAGTTGGAAAAATGTCCATTTTTTCTGTTTTTGACTGTTTTTTCTTTTTGTGGAGTGATTTCTATTTTAACTAATTTTTCTATTAGTTCTTCTACCCCTGTTATATCTATATTTTTACTTTCCCTTTTTTCTTTAAATTTTTTTATCTATTTTGTTATGTAGTTGTAATAATAGTGATTATTATATTATTTTGTTTTATGATAACTTGATCTGATTTTAAAGACGGATTAAAATCTTTGTAATCTGTTGGAAGGGCTATTCTTTTTTCTATTAACATAAGAGCTTCTTTGTGTGTCTCAGATTCTACTAAGTCTATCATGAAAGAATTTTTTTTTTTAATAATGCTAATTCTGTTTTTATCTCTTGTACTCTTATAATTAGTGTATTATTAACTTCTTCCTTTGGTTTGTTTTTTAGTTCGCTTAGTTTCTTATTTAATTCAACTCCTTGTTCCTTAAGATAATCTAAATTGTCTTATATCTTATTAAAAACCTGCTTTTGTCTATTTTGAGTTTCTTCTTATTCACCTAATAATTTTATAATTTTATTATTATGTTCTTTAATTTTTTCGCTAAGATTTATTATTAAGTTTATTAAGGTATTATATTGAGAGTCTTCTGTAGTGTGCAAGCAGTGTCCTCCGTTTTCAAAATTACACTTTATGACACTATCGTCTTTTAACCTTTTAAATTTTTTTTCTATATTTATCTGTAAGTCTAGAAATTCTAGATTTTTTAGCGAAGTTATTGTTACTATTTTATCCTAAAGTGGTTATTTTACACCGTTTCCTCTGATTTTTTTATTCTTTTAATGGTATTGTAAATACTATTTCTAATTTCTTCTAATATCCACTTCAAAGCGCTTATATATTCTGCGTTTGTATATCTTTGAAATTTTTTGGTATATATGATTGACTTTCGTATATGTCTAAGTATTCTCTTATAGCTTTTTCTATTTTTTGTAATTCTTGTTTTTCTTTTATTTCTCTATATAAATACCAATACTTTATTCGTATACTTTTAGTAAAAGGATGGTTTCTCATAAAACGTGTGGCTTATAATCCGAATATTTCTTGATCTGAGGTGTCTTAATAACTTGTATTCTAATTTTTTAATTGAAAATAGTAGATAGTTTTGTTTTTGACTATCTTCTTTATAGTTATTTAATCTTATTTCTTCTAAATATATTGTATATTGTAAATATAAACTTAGTAAGTCCTGTTTAACCTTGTGATATTCTTTAGTATTTTTATGAGGTCTTCTCATGTATAGTTATCCTAGAGGGCTATTGTAAAAGGAACTATTTTTAATATGTTTTATCCGTGCTATTGTTTCTCTAATTTTTCTATTTACGTGGTATATCTCTAAGCTTATTTGACTTTTTTCTTGTCTAACTACTATCTCGAGTGTTTTTAACGAAAATTTATATAACTGAGTTAAAGATAATTGTAACTCTAAGGTAGCTAGATGGTTTTCTAGTGATTTTTTATATGATTTTACTAATTTTAAATGTTGTCGTTCAAAATGTAGATTTGTGTTTATTGCAAATATTATTCTAAAATAAATATGTTTTTTCATGTACCAATTTAGGTCTTTAGATCACTTGCTCTGATACCAAAATCAATTGAGGGGAATTATTTCAATAAAGTTTATTTCAATAAAGTTAAACTATAAATGTTCAAAATTTTGAGATTCGGTAAAAATTTTTGTTGTGAAATCCTACTCAGTACTCCTTCACTCCCGTGTTCTTTATGTAGTTATCAGCATAAGTTTCTAGTATTCTTCCTTTTTTTTTTTTAAGACTGTTTTTTTTTTTTGACAATGTTCATTCATGAATCTATTATTACTGTTCATCTCTTTCTCTTAGCTTTTGTTCTTAATTGCAGTCTACTTTAATCACACCCCGGATATGGTCATTCATAGTTCTATCACAAGAACATTCAACATGACCTGTCAGTGTCCTAGGAATTTACAGGTTAATCTATCGATGCTTTTAGGAGTCTAAAAGACTAACCATATACTAAGTAACATAGATTCATGGTAAATAAAACTATCAAACAATTTTTACATATCAAAATATGATTAATAGCATAATTTACATATATGGGAAGTTACTAGATTTTAAATATGAAAACTGACATTATTGAGAACAGAGTGAAGTTTCCCTATCGGAAAACCCGAAAAACTCAGAGAAATATAACTTCTTCAAACTTAGTACAAACTTTGTTTTACGGAGGACCTTATATATATTATTTTTTTTATTTTTTTTATGCTAAGAGACTAAGCATAGAAGAGGGATGTATATACTTAGGGATTCTCTTTTTTGTTTGTTGTTTTTTCATTCTTTCCTTAATGTCTGCTTTTATAGAGATCTTCGGACTTCAAATTTTTTATTTCAAATGGAAAGAGAATCTTATCATCTGTGCGCTTCTGGGCCCTATCGTCACGTGAAATGATGCTCCTTCTTTTGCATTATTGTCCTTGTAGTCCGGTATCTGTCTTGTCTCTTTATTTTATCTAGACGCGTCTCAACAGTTTTTCCACAGATGTGTGGTAGTGAGTAAAGTGGGACTCACAAATTGACTAAAGAGGCATCCCTCTTTATTACCAAACGTTTGTCTTTGAATACGATATAAATAACGAAGAATATATAAATGCTCTAAAATGGGAATTACAAGGACTTAGGAGTGATATTGATAAGTATACTCAAAGAATAAATTTTTTTAGTGAATATTATAAACCAACTACTTTAGGATAAAATAATAATAGTAAAAATAGCTTCATTAAAAAATTTAGAATATTTAGATCTACAGGTTAATATAGAAAAAAGATTTAAAAGATTAAAAGGAGAAAGTATTATTAAGTGTAATTTCGAGAGTGGAGACCATAGTTTACATACAGAAGATCCTCAATATAATACTTTAATAGATTTAAATAAACCTTAGTGAAAAAATTAAAGAACATAATAGTAAAATTATAAAAATATTAAGTGAACAAGAAGAAACCCAAAATAGACAAAAACAAAATTTTAATAGAATAGAAGAGAATTTAGATTATTTAAAAGAACAAGGAATAGAATTAACTAAAAAATTAAATAATAGATTAAGAGAAGAAGTTAATAATACTTTAATTATAAAATTACAAGAAATAAAGACAGAATTAATAACAATAAAAGAAATAGTTCTTTCATGATAGATTTAATAGAAACAGAGACATATAAAGAAGCAATAACATTAACAGAAAAAAGAATAACCCTTCCCTTAGATTATAAAGAATTTAATCCACCTTCAAAATCAGATCAAATTATCATAAAACAGAATAATATAATAATATCACTTTTATTACAACTACATAATAAGATAGATAAAAACTTTAAAGAAAAATCAGAAGGTAAAAATATAAACACAACTGGAGTAGAAGAATTAATAGAAAAGTTAACTAAAATAGAAATTACTCCGCAAAAAGATAAAATAATTAAAAAACAGAAAAAATAGATATTTTTCCAACTAGATCAAGAGATAAAAGACAAGAAAGACCAAGACCAACTTACTCCCAGAATAGCATAAGTAATAATTTTTTGTCAAGAATATTAAATAGAAAGACAAAAGAAGAAAATAATCAACAATCAGATGAAATAATAGATACAGATAAAGATATACAAATCTTTCAACAAAATCAATTAAACTTATTAAATCCAAAAGTTTTATATAATACAAATTCAAAATCTCAACTATATAGACATTATAGAGAAGAACAATTATCAGTATTAGGAAAAACTTCTGTATCTTTACCACTCATAAATTCTGAATCTGTAAAAGAAATAAAACATGTTAAAAAAAAACTTAATGCATATGGGATTAATAGTTATAGGAATTAAAGGATTAACTAGAAAAAACTTAGGACCAAAAGACATTAATTACAATATATGATAATAGATGGTCAGACATAAAAAATGCAATTATAGGATTAACAGAAGTACATATGACTAATAATGGAGGAATTTTCTATATAAGTCCAGATTTTATGATGAATTTAAATGAATTTGGAACTCAAATTAGAATAGGAATACAAACTAAAGGATATGTATAAATGCATAGTGGAAAGAATTTATTAATGTGTGTAGGATTTTTAGGAAAAATGACAGATAATAATAATACTAGATTTAAATTACAAACAAAAGTTGTGGTAGAAGTAATGGGAAATAAAGGGATAAAATTAATAAAACCTATAAAGATAAATCCTGAAGAATATGCAGGGTTAGAATGAAAATTAGGTGATTTCAAAGAAAAAGAAGCTTTAACACCAGACTCTCATTTAATATATACAAATTCTAAAGGAGAACCTTCAATTAGATTTACAGACTATAATTACGAAGCTCAAAAAGACATTGAAGAAGAAAGTGTTATTGAAGAAATGCATATAGAAGAACCAATAAAATTACAAGAAGGAGGAAGTAAAGGAAAATTTTTAAATATAGCAGCTCATGATCCACAAAGATGGAATTCAGTAATAGACTTATGGAAAGGAATAATTTATAAAAAATTATACAGAGACTGACGCTGAAACAATGTATAAATACTTAGAACATTTTTAGGAGAATCAACCAAAGTTTTATGGGAAGCTTATAAAGTAGAATTCCCATCAGAATTTCAGTATTTAGTATCATTAGGACCTAACCCATATAATTTTACAAACAAAATACATACATTAATAACAGGAGAAGACCCAAATAGTGGATTAGTAGCTTTACGAAGAAATGCAGTAATAAAACTAGAACAATTAAGTATAAGTAATTGGTATTATATAAAGAAATTTTTAAATGATTATTTTTATTATTGTACAATTAGTGGAAATGCTTTTGATCAAGATTTAGGTAAAAAGTTATTTAATAAATTACTGGAGCCTTAGGAAGAGAAATAGAAGATAGATGGACTAAAAGAGAAGGAGTAGTACAAAACCCTCAAGCAAAATGGTCAATAGGACATAGAATACAACATATAATGGAAATATTACAAGAAAAATGTACTAACTTACAAATACAAAAACAATTAAAACAAAATTAAATGAATTTCTGTAAAGATATAATATATACTAACCAAAGTTACGATAAAGATCAATACAAACGAAAAAAGTATAAAAAATACAAACCACAATATAATAAGAGATATAAGAAGGGATATTTTCTTAGAAAATCTTCAGCTAGGAAACCATACCTAAATAGAGATAGACATGTTAGAAAATATAGAACAGATAGAAATTATAAAAATAAGTTAGAATGTTTTACATGTGGAAGTATAGAACATTTAGCAAATACTTGTCCTAAAAGATATAATGCAAAAACTAAAAATGCTCTATTAGTAGAAGAATTTAATGAAGCATTATTAAATGTAGATGAATATATGTCAGATAATGAAAGTATTTACTCTATAGTAAGTATTGATATAGAAGAGAATAATAAAGAAGAAGATTCTTCTAATTCAGAAGGAGAAGAATTAATTAATGAAATAGGAATAGAAAATTTAAATATAGATGATTTACAAATTAATTTTATGAATATAATAGAATGTGAACATAATTTTGAAAAAAATACAGGATTAGATAGTAATCCATGTAATTGGTGTAAATGGTATCCAAGTAAATATAAAAGAACTAAATGTAATAAATGTTTTATAGAAGGATGTATAAGTTGTATAGAAACACAATTAGGAATAATAACTCAAAAAAGGAAAGAAATACATACAAATGAACCTTTAATAAATTTAAAAGTATCAGTATTAGAAGCAAAAATTAAAGAATTAGAAGAAAGAATAGTAAGATCAGAAAAAGGAAAAAATATAGAAAAAGAACTACCATTAGATAATCAGGAATTAATGAATGAAGAATCTAATACTTTAATATGTAATGAAGATATGAATATAAATATTGTTAAAGTATTAGCAAGACTTCAAATAGGAAAATATGAAATAGAGATTTAGCATTAATAGATTCAGGATGTACTAAAAGTATTTTAAATAAGAAAATTGTACCGCCAGAATTAATAAAGACTTTAGAAAAACCACTTGCAGCTATGCAAATGGATGGAACACATAATATATATAGATATTATGTAGACAAAGCACAAGTTAGTTTTTTAAATACTTGTTCAGAATTTTATAAACCTACCTATAAGATGGATAAAATATGGGTAAGAGATTTAGATATAAGAGTAGATTTTGTTTTAGGATTAGATTTCATACTATATAATAAAGGAGGAACTTTAATAACAAATGATGGAATACTTTTTATGAAGAATATTACTTATACTTCTGTTTTAACTAATAAAATTAATACTCAAATAAAACATAAAGAAAAATATTGCGAAAATTGTGAAAATAACATACAATGTACTAAAACAGGATGTAATATATTATATGAGAATATATTCGAATTAGATGAAGAAGATGAGATAGAGAAATTAGATAAAAACTATGTTTTAATAGAAATGGAAACAGAATTATATAATTTTAAAACAGGAATTCAAAAAATAGGACTAATAAAGAATCAACAAGATCTAGATAATATAGTAAAATTTTTAGATCAAATAGAAATAATAGGAGATAAACCTTTAAAACATTGGGAGAATAATAAAATAGTATGCAAGTTAGACATAATAAATCCAGAATATACAATAAAAACAGCCTCAATAGAAGCTACAAATCAAGATTTAGAAGATTTTAAAATACAAATTAAAGAGCTATTAGAATTAAGAGTAATAAGAAGATCTACTTCAAAACATAGATCAGCAGCATTTATGGTAAGAAATCATAGTGAAATAGTTAGAGGAAAAATTAGAATGGTTATAAATTATAAAAGACTAAATGATAATACTAGAACAGATGGATATAAATTACCAGACAAAACAGAGTTAATAAATAGAATTCAAGGTAAAACAATTTTTAGTAAATTTGATTGCAAGTCAGGATACTGGCAGATAAAAATACATCCAGATAGTATAGAATGGACAGCTTTTACATGTCCTGAAGGACATTTTGAATGGTTAGTTATGCCATTTGGATTAAAAATAGCACCTCCAATTTTCCAAAGAAAAATGGACCAAATATTTGGGGAATATAATAGATTTGTTTTAGTATATGTAGATGATATTTTAGTATTTAGTAAAGATATAAAAGAACACTTAGGACATTTACAAACAGATTTTAGGTTATTTGTTAATAATGGAATAATAATTAGTAAAAAGAAAATAGAATTATGTAAAAATTATATAAATTTTTTAGGAATTACTTTAGGAGAAGGAAAAGTTAAATTACAACCCCATATAGCTAAAAAAGCTTTAGACATGCCAGATAAATTAAATAATTTAAAAGATTTACAAAAATTCTTAGGAATAATTAATTATGCAAGACCATTTATTAAGAATTTAGGAAAATTAGCAGGACCATTATATTCTAAGACAGGATCTAAAGGACAAATAAATTTTAATATTGAAGACATAAAATTAGTACAACTAACAAAAGAAAAAATAAAAAATATTCCTGATCTTAATATGCCATTAGAATCAGATTATTTAATAATAGAGACAGATGGGAGTTTTGATGGATGGGGTGCAGTATTAAAATCAAGACCACATAAATATAATTCTAAAAAAGAAGAAAAAATATGTGCTTATCAGAGTGGAAAATTCAAAGAAAAAGGTAATAAAGCCAGTATAGATGTTGAAATTTTAGCTGTAATATATGGTTTAAATAGTTTTAGAATATATATTCTAAATAAACCAGAAATATTAATAAGAACAGATTGTGAAGCTATAGTAAAATTCCATCAGAAAATTAATGATAAAACCAGTAGTAGAAGAAGATGGTTAAATTTTTTAGATACTATATCAATTTATCATTCTATAACTTTTGAGCATATAAAAGGAAATGATAATAGTATTGCAGATCAACTAAGTAGATTATTGATCAAAGTTTAACTTCTAAATTTTACAGAATGAGACCTACACTACGAGACAAGGGCAAAGGAGTTCAACCTCCAACCCTAGATTTTGCAGAAATCTATAAACAGACAATGCTATCTAATCTTCATTTTAGACCTTTAAACAAGATAGATGATGTTAAGATAGAAAGACTCCAATTTGGACAATAGAATTTAATAGCTTATGAACCATCTAATTGGACTTTTGGACATCTACCTACTTATCAATTAGACAAACAGCAGAAATGTTTAATAGACAATATATGGATAGCCCATAATAAAAAAGACACTAAATATATAATTGCAGTTTTAAATGCTTTAGGATATTATTTTAATAGTAAAAATAAAGAAAATAAATTTAAATATTATGTGGTTGTTCATGGTAGAGTAAATGGAATTTTTCAGACATGGATAAAGGTTTTAGATTCTATAAAGGATTTTCAAAATCACTTTTTAAAGGATTTAATGATTTTACCGAAGCTTTAGACTATGCTAGAGGAGTATTAGGACCAAACTACTATATTTCTCCAGCCCTTAAACAAAACCCAGAAAAAGTCCCACAATACAATATACAAAAAGACACAGACAAAATTATATTTTGTGATCATTGTTCTTCAATGACTGAAGCCTTTAAAAGATTAAATTACAAAAATGAGGTGTTGTTACACGAAAATCTCCAGCTCAAAGAAAGAATTGCAAAAATGGAGAATGATTTGAAGACTAAAGACACTCAGACAAACATACAGGGTTTTCCATCCCCAAGAAAAATGGATGAGATGGATGTTCATTCCCCTCTGAATGTAAATAAATCCACTGTATCGGATAAATATACAGCTAGTCCGGTTCAAACGGTAGCCGGTAAAGACTTATCAAACCCGTTAATGGCTGTCACTTTGCCAAAAAGTGAAAAAGATGAAGGTTCATCTTCTAGAAGACGTTTACCTCTTTCATTTACCCAGACTCTTAGACAAAAAACCAAAAAATCCCAAAAAAATAAAGACATAGAATCTCTTATAACCCACACTGTAGAAAAATTACTTAAACAACAACAAGAAAAAGATAAACACATAAACCCAAGTCCAATACAAAGCCCAAGACAAGATCCAGACTCAAGTCCAAATATTTCAGATGATTTTTCAGATACAATGCAATTTGCTCAAGACCCAAACGATGATGATTCTGGTATGAGTTTTGACTCGATTGCATTACATAATTTAGATACATAAAATATATATATATATATATATATATATATATATATATTATAAATAAATATGTGTAATAATATAGTTGTGTTGTTTCTAAAGAGGAATGCCTCTTTTGTCAAATAATGTGAGTCCTACTTTACTCACTACCACACATGTGTGGAAAAACTGTTGGGACGCGTCTTTACTTTAATTTAAATAGACAGACACTGAACAATAATGTATAAAGGAGAAGTATTAGACTTTTGAGTATGACATACATTAAATGATATTGCATAAAGAAAAAAGCATCAGACAAAGGACGGATAATAATGCAAAAAAGAAGAAATCATTTCACGTGCGTGGGCCCAAAACGCACCCGGCGGAAAGATAAGATTCTTTTTCATTTTGAAGTCCGAAGTTTGAAGTCCAGAAATGTGTATATAAGAAGACATTATCAGATTTAGAAGGTAGAGTGAAAAAAATCCACAACCAGCAATTTCTAAGTTTATACCAACATACCTCCCTCTTCAGAAATATTTAAGCTTATAAAAAAAAAAAAATTTAAGTTCTTGGTTTTAAGTTTGTTTTAAGATTTGTAAAGTTAGCTTTGAAGTTTTTCGGGTTTACCGAAAGGGAAACTTCACTCTGTTCTAAATAATGTAAGTTTTCATATTTACGTTTCTAGTAAACTTTCCATATATGTAAATTATGTGTGTTTTAAATGTGATATGTTAATTGTTTGTTTGTGAATTTATTAATTTTATCATGAATCTATATTACTTAGTATATGGTTAGTCTCTTAGCCTCTTAAAAGTATCGATGGATTAACCTGTAAATTCCTAGGACATTGTTAGGTCAAAGTGAATGTTCTTAAGAAAGAACTATGAATGACCATATCCAGGGTGTGGTTAAAGAAGAATGCTTTTAAGAACAAAAGTTAAGAGAAAGAGATGAACAATAATAATATATTCATGAATGGACAAAGTCCCCCCCAAAAAAAAAGTATATATATAAGGGAAGAAAAACTAGAAACTAAAATGATAATTACATAATAAAACAAGGGAGTGAAGGAGTACTGAGTAGGATTTTACAACATAAAATTTTAACGAATTGAAAAATTGAAAAATTGAAATAGCCCCCTCTCTTATTATTTGGTATCAGAGCAAATAAGAAGATCTTCTTATTTGGTATCAGAGCAAATAAGAAGAGAGGGGGCTATTTCAATTTTTCAATTCGTTAAAATTTTATGTTGTAAAATCCTACTCAGTACTCCTTCACTCCCTTGTTCTATTATATAATTATCATTTTAGTTTCTAGTTTTTCTTCCCTTATATATATATATATATATATATATATTTTTTTTTTGTTTTTTTGGGACTTTGTCCATTCATGAATCTATTATTACTGTTCATCTCTTTCTCTTAACTTTTATTCTTAAAAGCATTCTTCTTTAACCACACCCTGGATATGGTCATTCATAGTTCTTTCTTAAGAACATTCACTTTGACCTAACAATGTCCTAGGAATTTACAGGTTAATCCATCGATACTTTTAAGAGGCTAAGAGACTAACCATATACTAAGTAATATAGATTCATGATAAAATTAATAAATTCACAAACAAACAATTAACATATCACATTTAAAACACACATAATTTACATATTTGGAAAGTTTACTAGAAACGTAAATATGAAAACTTACATTATTTAGAACAGAGTGAAGTTTCTCTTTCGGTAAACCCGAAAAATTTCAAAGCTAACTTTACAAATCTTAAAACAAACTTAAAACCAAGAACTTAAATTTTTTTTTTTTATAAGCTTAAATATTTCTGAAGAGGGAGGTATGTTGGTATAAACTTAGAAATTGCTGGTTGTGGATTTTTTTCACTCTACCTTCTAAATCTGATAATGTCTTCTTATATACACATTTCTGGACTTCAAACTTCGGACTTCAAAATGAAAAAGAATCTTATCTTTCCGCCTGGTGCGTTTTGGGCCCCACGCACGTGAAATGATTCCTTCTTTTTTGCATTATTATCCGTCCTTTGTCTGATGCTTTTTTCTTTATGCAATATCATTTAATGTATGTCATACTCAAAAGTCTAATACTTCTCCTTTATACATTATTGTTCAGTGTCTGTCTATTTAAATTAAAGTAAAGACGCGTCCCAACAGTTTTTCCACACATGTGTGGTAGTGAGTAAAGTAGGACTCACATTATTTGACAAAAGAGGCATTCCTCTTTAGAAACAACACAACTATATTATTACACATATTTATTTATAATATATATATATATATATATATATATTTTATGTATCTAAATTATGTAATGCAATCGAGTCAAAACTCATACCAGAATCATCATCGTTTGGGTCTTGAGCAAATTGCATTGTATCTGAAAAATCATCTGAAATATTTGGACTTGAGTCTGGATCTTGTCTTGGGCTTTGTATTGGACTTGGGTTTATGTGTTTATCTTTTTCTTGTTGTTGTTTAAGTAATTTTTCTACAGTGTGGGTTATAAGAGATTCTATGTCTTTATTTTTTTGGGATTTTTTGGTTTTTTGTCTAAGAGTCTGGGTAAATGAAAGAGGTAAACGTCTTCTAGAAGATGAACCTTCATCTTTTTCACTTTTTGGCAAAGTGACAGCCATTAACGGGTTTGATAAGTCTTTACCGGCTACCGTTTGAACCGGACTAGCTGTATATTTATCCGATACAGTGGATTTATTTACATTCAGAGGGGAATGAACATCCATCTCATCCATTTTTCTTGGGGATGGAAAACCCTGTATGTTTGTCTGAGTGTCTTTAGTCTTCAAATCATTCTCCATTTTTGCAATTCTTTCTTTGAGCTGGAGATTTTCGTGTAACAACACCTCATTTTTGTAATTTAATCTTTTAAAGGCTTCAGTCATTGAAGAACAATGATCACAAAATATAATTTTGTCTGTGTCTTTTTGTATATTGTATTGTGGGACTTTTTTTGGGTTTTGTTTAAGGGCTGGAGAAATATAGTAGTTTGGTCCTAATACTCCTCTAGCATAGTCTAAAGCTTCGGTAAAATCATTAAATCCTTTAAAAAGTGATTTTGAAAATCCTTTAATAGAATCTAAAACCTTTATCCATGTCTGAAAAATTCCATTTACTCTACCATGAACAACCACATAATATTTAAATTTATTTTCTTTATTTTTACTATTAAAATAATATCCTAAAGCATTTAAAACTGCAATTATATATTTAGTGTCTTTTTTATTATGGGCTATTCATATATTGTCTATTAAACATTTCTGCTGTTTGTCTAATTGATAAGTAGGTAGATGTACAAAAGTCCAATTAGATGGTTCATAAGCTATTAAATTCTGTTGTCCAAATTGGAGTCTTTCTATCTTAACATCATCTATCTTGTTTAAAGGTCTAAAATGAAGATTAGATAGCATTGTCTGTTTATAGATTTCTGCAAAATCTGGGGTTGGAGGTTGAACTCCTTTGCCCTTGTCTCGTAGTGTAGGTCTCATTCTGTAAAATTTAGAAGTTAAACTTTGATCAATAATCTACTTAGTTGATCTGCAATACTATTATCATTTCCTTTTATATGCTCAAAAGTTATAGAATGATAAATTGATATAGTATCTAAAAAATTTAACCATCTTCTTCTACTACTGGTTTTATCATTAATTTTCTGATGGAATTTTACTATAGCTTCACAATCTGTTCTTATTAATATTTCTGATTTATTTAGAATATATATTCTAAAACTATTTAAACCATATATTACAGCTAAAATTTCAACATCTATACTGGCTTTATTACTTTTTCTTTGAATTTTCCACTCTGATAAGCACATATTTTTTCTTCTTTTTTAGAATTATATTTATGTGGTCTTGATTTTAATACTGCACCCCATCCATCAAAACTCCCATCTGTCTCTATTATTAAATAATCTGATTCTAATGGCATATTAAGATCAGGAATATTTTTTCTTTTTTCTTTTGTTAGTTGTACTAATTTTATGTCTTCAATATTAAAATTTATTTGTCCTTTAGATCCTGTCTTAGAATATAATGGTCCTGCTAATTTTCCTAAATTCTTAATAAATGGTCTTGCATAATTAATTATTCCTAAGAATTTTTGTAAATCTTTTAAATTATTTAATTTATCTGGCATGTCTAAAGCTTTTTTAGCTATATGGGGTTGTAATTTAACTTTTCCTTCTCCTAAAGTAATTCCTAAAAAATTTATATAATTTTTACATAATTCTACTTTCTTTTTACTAATTATTATTCCATTATTAACAAATAACCTAAAATCTGTTTGTAAATGTCCTAAGTGTTCTTTTATATCTTTACTAAATACTAAAATATCATCTACATATACTAAAACAAATCTATTATATTCCCCAAATATTTGGTCCATTTTTCTTTGGAAAATTGGAGGTGCTATTTTTAATCCAAATGGCATAACTAACCATTCAAAATGTCCTTCAGGACATGTAAAAGCTGTCCATTCTATACTATCTGGATGTATTTTTATCTGCCAGTATCCTGACTTGCAATCAAATTTACTAAAAATTGTTTTACCTTGAATTCTATTTATTAACTCTGTTTTGTCTGGTAATTTATATCCATCTGTTCTAGTATTATCATTTAGTCTTTTATAATTTATAACCATTCTAGCTTTTCCTCTAACTATTTCACTATGATTTCTTACCATAAATGCTGCTGATCTATGTTTTGAAGTAGATCTTCTTATTACTCTTAATTCTAATAGCTCTTTAATTTGTATTTTAAAATCTTCTAAATCTTGATTTATAGCTTCTATTGAGGCTGTTTTTATTGTATATTCTGGATTTATTATGTCTAACTTGCATACTATTTTATTATTCTCCCAATGTTTTAAAGGTTTATCTCCTATTATTTCTATTTGATCTAAAAATTTTACTATATTATCTAGATCTTGTTGATTCTTTATTAGTCCTATTTTTTGAATTCCTGTTTTAAAATTATATAATTCTGTTTCCATTTCTATTAAAACATAGTTTTTATCTAATTTCTCTATCTCATCTTCTTCATCTAATTCGAATATATTCTCATATAATATATTACATCCTGTTTTAGTACATTGTATGTTATTTTCACAATTTTCGCAATATTTTTCTTTATGTTTTATTTGAGTATTAATTTTATTAGTTAAAACAGAAGTATAAGTAATATTCTTCATAAAAAGTATTCCATCATTTGTTATTAAAGTTCCTCCTTTATTATATAGTATGAAATCTAATTCTAAAACAAAATCTACTCTTATATCTAAATCTCTTACCCATATTTTATCCATCTTATAGGTAGGTTTATAAAATTCTGAACAAGTATTTAAAAAACTAACTTGTGCTTTGTCTACATAATATCTATATATATTATGTGTTCCATCCATTTGCATAGCTGCAAGTGGTTTTTCTAAAGTCTTTATTAATTCTGGCGGTACAATTTTCTTATTTAAAATACTTTTAGTACATCCTGAATCTATTAATGCTAAATCTCTATTTCATATTTTCCTATTTGAAGTCTTGCTAATACTTTAACAATATTTATATTCATATCTTCATTACATATTAAAGTATTAGATTCTTCATTCATTAATTCCTGATTATCTAATGGTAGTTCTTTTTCTATATTTTTTCCTTTTTCTAATCTTACTATTCTTTCTTCTAATTCTTTAATTTTTGCTTCTAATACTGATACTTTTAAATTTATTAAAGGTTCATTTGTATGTATTTCTTTCCTTTTTTGAGTTATTATTCCTAATTGTGTTTCTATACAACTTATACATCCTTCTATAAAACATTTATTACATTTAGTTCTTTTATATTTACTTGGATACCATTTACACCAATTACATAGATTACTATCTAATCCTGTATTTTTTTCAAAATTATGTTCACATTCTATTATATTCATAAAATTAATTTGTAAATCATCTATATTTAAATTTTCTATTCCTATTTCATTAATTAATTCTTCTCCTTCTGAATTAGAAGAATCTTCTTCTTTATTATTCTCTTCTATATCAATACTTACTATAGAGTAAATACTTTCATTATCTGACATATATTCATCTACATTTAATAATGCTTCATTAAATTCTTCTACTAATAGAGCATTTTTAGTTTTTGCATTATATCTTTTAGGACAAGTATTTGCTAAATGTTCTATACTTCCACATGTAAAACATTCTAACTTATTTTTATAATTTCTATCTGTTCTATATTTTCTAACATGTCTATCTCTATTTAGGTATGGTTTCCTAGCTGATATGATCAGTTAGGTATAACTCATTTAGATGGGGTGATACTTTTGCCCATGTTTTGTATAACGTTAGGAATGGGGTAGACAATATTTTAATTGTTGGCCCGTGGTATGACCACCAGTTTAAGAACCAGTTTGGAATAGGTTCTTCAAATATCTTTGCACATACTTTTATAAACCAAGTATGTTTATGTTTTTCATTATTATAATATAGCACTTTATTAGAGGCCTGGATATAATCCCAATATATGAAATTCATACAAACTCAATTAAGGCTTATCTGCCTTTCTTTCATTGTGGATATCCCCCAACTTTCAACAGATATAATCTGTTTGATAATTAATTTTGAGAAGTTATAAACATTCTCTGCCGTGTTATAACCAGAAAAGTGTTGGAACTCTGAACTTCCTATATTAATGAGAATAGTCTCATAGTAAGAACGGGTTTTATATGATTCACCCGGAAAGTATAACCCATTTAATAGGTATCGCTGGAATATCTTCCATGGCTCATTTTGTCTCTGAATCTCAGAGTTTTCTATTAGGAATATTATTTCCTTTTTTGATAATTTTTCATAGGACTTGATATCATCAATGTCCTCTTCTTTGGCTACCGAAGCAAACGTATCACTTTGCTTTTGAACATTTAAATATTTAGGCAGCTGAGCCTATAATGGGCTATCTTCTGGAATATATTCCAGATCGATAGACTGGTTTGTGGATGATTCTCCTTTAGGAGATATCCTTTTGTTTATTAAACTTCTTCCTCCCATTTGCATAACCGAGGAGTTTGACGAGGATCCGTAGGACGATCCATGTTGATGTGATGATCCTTGTGAATAGGATCGTTCAAGGGAAGATCTTCCCCGTCCGCGACCGCGAACTTGGGTCCAAGAAGGATCTATTCTGCATAAAGAGCATCTCATTTTATTCAGAAAGATAATCGAGAATATCTTCTCTGGTTATTTCTTCATAATCAAAAAGTGAAAATTCAAAATCATTTTCTTGAAAAGCATCTGAAATTATTTCTTCCAGTATCGCCTCTTTTAAATCTCTGCATAAAGGTATAACTTTTAGAATAGTGATTAAGAGATCTTCGTCTAAAATAAGGGAATAATAAGTCATTGAGCTATGAATTCACGTGATAAGAAATCAAGAAGGGAATTATCAACACCCTTTTCATATTGAATTTCAAAATCAAAAGGAGCTAATTGAGCTTGCCATCTAGCGAATATTAATTTAGAGGCATCGTGTTTAAAGTCTTTACCAAATATATATGTTATTGATTTAGCATTAGTTTTTATTAAAAACTTTTGATTATATAAATCATCTTGAAATTTTAAAACACATTTAACAATTGTTAGCATTTCATGAGCCACAGTTGCATATTTTTTCTGGGCTTCAGTCCATTTTCATGAATGAAATCTTATCAAGTATTCTATTTTATCATGGGGATTAACTTGCTTCAGGATTCCACAATAACCAATATTGGACGCATCTGTCTCAATGATTTTCTGCCAAGTAGGATTAGGAAGGTTTAAGCATGGTAGATATTCTATCCGCTTCTTGATCCGTTTAACTAGATCAGTGTGACTATCAATCCAAGGATTTTAATAATTCTTTTTTAGCCTATATAGGGGAGCTAAATCTCGAGACAAATTTTTATAAAAAGGTGATATATAATTTAAGCTTCCCAAAAATCTTTGGAGCTGAGTCCTGTCAGTAATAACATCAGGAAATTTTGAAGGAAAATCAATAGATCGCTGAATAGGAGTTATATTTCCTTGACAAATATTATGTCCTATAAACGAACATTCGCTTGAAATAAAGACATTTTTTATTTTGATATTACTAAACCGTTTTGAACAACAATCTTTTTAAAGATATCAAGATGTTTGATATGTAATTCTAGGGTTTTTGAAAACACTAATATATCATCTATTTAGACAATTATAAAGTCTAAATATGGGTTGAAAATATCATTCATAATTTTCTGGAATTCAGAAGGGCGTTTTTTAAACCAAAAGGCATTACATTCCATTCATATTGGCCAAATGGCACGTTAAAGGCAGTTCTATAGGTATGTTCTTTAAAAATTTGAATCTGTCAATATCCTTATTTTAAATCAAATATTGAAAATATATTGGCATCATATAATCTTGCCAGTAAATCCTTTTTATTAGGAATAGGATATCTAATCCATTTTAAGAATTTATTCAAAGGTTTATAATTAATAACTAACATTGGAATACACTCTTTCCTTTTCAGCAGCGTTATTAACGTAGAAAGCGGTGCATAACAAAAGGGATTTTGAAGGTTTTATTAAGCCTTTGTTTGATAAATTATCAATCTCTTTTTTTCAGAACTCTACTAGTTCAGCATTCATCTGGCAAGGTCGAGATTTTGTGGGAATATTTTCCTCCAAAAAATTATCTTCGTATGGAAGAGTAACAATATGCCTTTTTCTATTCCAAAAGGCACTAGGATGATCGGCACAATTCTCAATAGCAATTTGTTCGGAAATTATTTTTATATTTTCCTGTACTTTCACAGATTTTAAAGTATCTAATATAGAAATGCTAAACATTCTAATTGTAGAAAATTAACATGCTTTTGTTTCATATCAATTAATGCATTAATATCACGACTTATATGATCAGTAACAAAAGAATAAGATATCTAATTATCTTTATACTTAGCCGTAAATCCCTTTGAATCAATATGAGAAAAAGGGTAGATAGCATTTATAAAAGGAGTGCCAAGAATAATCGGCGGGTGTAATTGATTTTTCACTAGAAAAAAAAATGCGGGATGCAAACTTTATTTTGACAAATCCGTGCATTAGATAATTTATACTTTATATCTAAAGCATGACCTGATGCAGATTTAACTATGTGCGTGGTTTTTTCAAAATATTTTGAAGGAATTAATCCTTCCTGAATACAGTTAACATCAGCACCACTGTCAATCATAGCAATAGCAGTTATAGGTAAATGATTATCAATCAAAATGGTGCAATTAATATGCCATTTGTGAGCAGTTATAACTTGCATCATTCCTAAAAAGGAGTTTGACTTATCAACAATTTCATCACTAAGAATGGCTTCACTAATCTGTTCCTTCCCTTTAGAAGATGAAGAAGTAGCAATTTGAGAAGTATTTTTCTCAGGTTGTGTAATACGATGATCACAAATCATTTGATTTTGTTTAAGAGATTTGATCTCTTGCTTTAATTTTGCCACTTCAATCTTTAAGTCATCAAAAGAAGTGTCTCTTGTAAAAGAGGAATCTTTTATAAAAGCAGTTTGTTTTTGATAGATACGATTATTAATTTCTGCCAAAGAATAAGGAGCAGAATATTCAAATTCATCCTTTAATTTAGAAGGAGTATTTTCAACTGATTTTGAGATAGGTTGAGAACTAGAGGCTAATTGAATAATTTTTTCTCGAACCTTTTCATCAGAAACTTCCTTTAAAAGTTCAATCACGTTATCAGATGTGAGCATTTTCATATTTAAGTCTTCAAATTGAGACTGCAATTTGTAAAATTCACTATTTTCATAGTTGCAAATATCATCCTGGCAAGCAGTACAAGCATTATTATTTTCAGGATTAGTAGATGATTCTATCACATCATTCTCATTATCAGATTCGGAGTCAGTATCATCTGTTTCAGATCCAGAAGTGTATAATAAACTATAAATCTATTCATGCAATTCGTTATCAAGCGCAAGAGATTTAAGCTTTTCAAGCTTACAATTTGGAGCAATGTGACCAAATTTACCACATTTATAACATTTAATGTCAGCGATATCACGCTTAGATCTATTCTTAGTAAATCTGGTTGTCTTTCTATAAGCCTTCTTAGCTTCGCGGTAAATCTTCTTAGCATCGAGATATTCTTGAGTCCTATATTTAGGTCTTCTTTTCCTGTCATATTTTTCAGAGGTTTGTCTCTTCTGAGTAGAAGGAGAAGGTCCTGCTATGCCGAATTGAGTACAAAAATCTCCCAATTGAGATTTTTCTCTAAGCTTATCTATTTTAAGTTGTCTGGATAGTTTTAATTCATTGCACAGGTTTAACCCTTCCTGTGTGCAAACACCTATCAATTTGCCACAAGTATAATTAACATACTGATTTCACCAAAAGATCCCCTTAGGACTTTTCTAACTCTTTCTGCGAATAGGGGAGGCAAGCCGTCTATAAACTTTGCTTTCCAATGATCCAACTTATTTTCGGGTAGTTCCATTACCCTACTCATAAACGTATCTTTATACCATCTAAATTCGCTCAAGGTCCTACATCTAAGACCATTCAAGAGGGTACAAACCATCTCATGTTGACTGGTGAATCTACCATTAAAATGTTCTAGTATAGTAAGAACTAATGTATAAATAGCATTCTCTCTATTTTTCACTAGAGCCATGCCTAGATTATCAATACCTTCATCGGTTGCAACTGCATTAATAATAGAGGCTTTCTGTTCGGTGGTTAAATAATTATCCCACCAGCCACGATGTTGGCCTGTAAAACCATCAATTATCATCTTGCAATTATTACGATCGGTGTTTCTAACACTTTTACAAATAGTGGAGTACATTAGCTTACGATGTACCAAAATAGTTAATTGTCTATCTGTTAATCCATCAAGATTCCATTCATAAATATCAGAACCGCTATAAGATGTATTAGTTTGATTCCAATCACGTTCTTCAATCAAAACGTCTTGAGGGGTAGGACGTGGGTAATAATACGTCTCCATTCGAGGTTTATCGGCGTATTTAAATTTGGTTGGTTTAACCATACCTTTAAGGCGATTGACTTCGTACCAAGTTTGATCTTTTAAATCAAAATCTTTTGAAATAAAGTTAGCTTCTAATTTATCAGCAAAATCATTTGACAAGTCTATAGGTTTATTACTTAAACTGGAAAACTTTTTATCAAGAAGTTCTTCTAAATCATTTAATGATTTAAATTTAAAATTCTCAATCTCAGGAGGTCTTTGAACATGAGTATTCTTTACTAGTTGAAGCAATGTCAGAAGGTTTTGTAAAATTACCCATTTCTTTTACTAAAGAAGCTAAATTGTCAAGTTTTTTTTATCAAGAGTACTAATATGTTCTCCCAAAACTTTAACATATAAACTCAAATAATTATTTTGAGAAATCAAATCATTAATTTCAGAAATACTAACTTGAGCAATCTTATGATCAATAAGTTTCTGAAAAGCAGAAAAAGTAATTCCCGTATTATTGGGTAATATAAAAGGGGCTTGAGGCGGATAAATTGCATTTACTATTAGTAATGAATGTCTGTTATAAACTGTAGACTTATCATCAAACTGCATACAAATTGTACCATCTGGATTTTGAGTAACATGAGAAAAATCACTATTAGTAAAGTTGTCTATGACCTGACTAGGAGGTATTACCGAATTAAGAGTCCAAGTATTTGGAAAATCTATTTCATCCCACTTGATAGGTCTCCTAGTGGTAACCTTAGATTTGGCAAAATTGGTCTCTACCAAAATAGTTTGATCAGATGTATCATATAATTTACATCTAGGATTCAGAGTAGTCAATAACTTATAATAGATTCTATAAGATAAGCATATAAGTTTAGATGCAGGTGCATAATTATAACCATGCATTTTAACATTTAAAGTTAGAGCATCCAAAATATTATCATCAGTAAGAGATAATTGCAGATTTGGTTGGGTATTAAAATATATTGGACCATATGCCAGAGTTGATTCAATTGAACCCATCAAAGATTGTCGAAAGTTTAAATTTCGAGCATCACGAAGAGCAGCTAAGAATGTTTCTAGTAACCCTTTAAGAGTGTTTGAAGGCAATTTGAACCATACCAATATGCAAATAATTATACAAATATTTATACAGAAAGCCTCTATTATTAATGCAGTTGCAATCGATGAAGGTATTGATAACCTACGCATGACTCTAGTAAAAAAATAGAGAGGATGTTGTTTATACATTAGTTCTTACTATATTAGAACATATTAATGGTAGATTCACCAGTCAACATGAGATGGTTCGTACCCTCTTGAATGGTCTTAGATGTAGGACCTTGAGCGAATTTAGATGGTATAAAGATACGTTTATGAGTAGGGTAATGGAACTACCCGAAAATAAGTTGGATCATTGGAAAGCAAAGTTTATAGACGGCTTGCCTCCCCTATTCGCAGAAAGAGTTAGAAAAGTCCTAAGGGGATCTTTTGGTGAATCCAGTATGTTAATTATACTTATGGCAAATTGATAGGTGTTTGCACACAGGAAGGGTTAAACCTGTGCAATGAATTAAAACTATCCAGACAGCTTAAAATAGATAAGCTTAGAGAAAAATCTCAATTGGGAGATTTTTGTACTCAATTCGGTATAGGAGGACCTTCTCCTTCTACTCAGAAGAGACAAACCTCTGAAAAACATGATAGGAAAAGAAGACCTAAATATAGGACTCAAGAATATCGCTATGCTAAGAAGAATTACCGCGAAGCTAAGAAGGCTTATAGAAAGACAACCAGATTTACTAAGATCTAAGCGTGATATCGCTGAAATTAAATGTTATAAATGTGGTAAATTTGGTCACATTGCTCCAAATTATAAGGTTGAAAAGCTTAAATCTCTTGCGCTTGATAACGAATTGCATGAACAAATTTATATTTTATTATACACTTTTGGATCTGAATCAGATGATACTGACTCCGAATCTAATAATGAGAATGATGTGATAGAATCATCTACTAATCATGAAAATAATAATGCTTGTACTGCTTGCCAGGATGATATTTGCTACTGTGAAAATAGTGAATTTTACAAATTGCAGTCTCAGTTTGAAGACTTAAATATGAAAACTCTCACATCTGATAACGTGATTGAACTTTTAAAGGAAGTTTCTGATGAAAAGGTTCGAGAAAAAATTATTCAATTAGCCACTAGTTCTCAACCTATCTCAAAATCAGTTGAAAACACTCCTTCTAAATTAAAGGATGAATTTGAATATTCTGCTCCTTATTCTTTGGCAGAAATTAATAATCGTATCTTTCAAAAACAAACTGCTTTTATAAAAGATTCCTCTTTTACTAGAGACACTTCATTTAATGACTTAAAGATTGAAGTGGAAAAATTAAAGCAAGAGATCAAATCTCTTAAACAAATCAAATGATTTGTGATCATCGTATTACACAACTTGAGAAAAATACTTCTCAAATTGCTACTTCTTCATCTTTTAAAGGGAAGGAACAGATTAGTGAAGCCATTCTAAATGATGAAATTGTTGATAAGTCAAACTCCTTTTTAGGAATGATGCAAGTTATAACTTCTCACAAATGGCATATTAATTGCACTATTTGATTGATAATCATTTACCTATAATTACTATTGCTATGATTGACAGTGGTGCTGATGTTAGCTGTATTCAGGAAGGATTAGTTCCTTCAAAATATTTTGAAAAAACCACGCACATTGTTAAATCTGCATTAGGTCATGCTTTAGATATAAAGTATAAATTATCTAATGCACGGATTTGTCAAAATAAAGTTTGCATCCCGCATTCCTTTTTTCTAGTGAAAAATCAATTACACCCGCCGATTATTCTTGGCACTCCTTTTATAAATGCTATCTACCCTTTTTCTCATATTGATTCAAAGGGATTTACGGCTAATTATAAAGATAAAGAGATATCTTATTCTTTTGTTACTGATCCTATAAGTCGTGATATTAATGCATTAATTGATATGAAACAAAAGCATGTTAATTTTCTACAATTAGAAATGTTTAGCATTTCTATATTATATACTTTTAAAATCTGTGAAAGTACAGGAAAAGATAAAAACAATTTCCCAACAAATTGCTATTGAGATTTGTGCACATCATCCTAGTGCCTTTTGGAATAGAAAAAGGCATATTGTTACTCTTCCATACGAAGATAATTTTTTGGAGGAAAATATTCCCACAAAATCTCGACCTTGCCAGATGAATGCTGAATTAGTAGAGTTCTGCAAAAAAGAGATTGATAATTTATTAAACAAAGGCTTAATAAAACCTTCAAAATCCCCTTGGTAGTGCACCGCTTTCTACGTTAATAACGCTGCTGAAAAGGAAAGAGGTATTCCAAGGTTAGTTATTAATTATAAACCTTTGAATAAATTCTTAAAATGGATAAGATATCCTATTCCTAATAAAAACGATTTACTGGCAAGATTACATGATGCCTCTATATTTTCAAAATTTGATTTAAAATCAGGATATTGGCAGATTCAAATTTTTAAAGAACATACCTATAGAACTGACTTTAACGTGCCATTTGGCCAATATGAATAGAATGTAATGCCTTTTAGTTTAAAAAACGCCCCTTCTGAATTCCAAAAAATTATGAATGATATTTCATTTGTCTACATAGATGATATATTAGTGTTTTCAAAAACCCTAGAATTACATATCAAACATCTTGATATCTTTAAAAAGATTGTTGTTCAATACGGTTTAGTAATATCAAAATCAAAAAATGTCTTTATTTCAAACGAATGTTCGTTTTCTAGGACATAATATTTGTCATGAAAAAATAACTCCTATTCAGCGATCTATTGATTTTGCTTCAAAATTTCCTGATGTTATTACTCACAAACTCAGCTCCAAAGATTTTTGGGAAGCTTAAATTATATATCACCCTTTTATAAAAATTTGTCATGAGATTTAGGTCCCCTATATGATAGGCTAAAAAATAATTATAAAAATACTTGTACTGATAGTCACACTGATCTGGTTAAACGGATCAAAAAGCGGGTAGAATATCTACCATGCTTAACTCTTGCTAATCCTACTTGGCAGAAAATCATTGAGACAGATGCGTACAATATTGGTTATGGTGGAATCCTGAAGCAAGTAAATCCCCATGATAAAAAAGAATACTTGATAAGATTTCATTCAGGAAATGGACTGAAGCCAAGAAAAAATATGCAACTATTGCTCATGAAATGCTAACAATTGTTAAATGTGTTTTAAAATTTCAAGATGATTTATGTAATCAAAAGTTTTTAATAAAAATTGATGCTCAATCAGTAAAATATATGTTTGATAAAGACTTAAAGCACGATGCCTCTAAATTAATATTCGCTAGATGGCAAGCTCAATTAGCTCCTTTCGATTTTGAAATTCAATATAAAAAGGGTGTTGATAATTCCCTTCCTAATTTCTTATCACGTGAATTCATAGCTAATTGACTTATTATTCCATTATTTTAGACGAAGATCTCTTGATCACTATTCTAAAAGTTATACCTTTATGCATAGATTTAAAAGAGGAGATACTCGAAAAAATAATTTCAGATGCTTTTCAAGAAAATGATTTTGAATTTTCACTTTTTGATTATGAAGAAATAACCAGAGAAGATATTCTCGATTATCTTTCTGAATAAAATGAGATGCTCTTTATGCAGAATGGATCCTCCTTGGACCTGAGTTCGCGGTCGCGGACGGGGAAGATCTTCCCCTGGACGATCCTATTCACAAGGATCATCACATCAACATGGATCGTCATACGGATCCTCGTCAAACTCCCCGGTTATACAAATGGGAGGAAGAAGTTTAATAAACAAAAGGATATCTCCTAAAGGAGAATCATCCACAAACCAGTCTATCCATCTGGAAGATATTCCAGAAGATAGCCCATTATATGCTCAGCTGCAAGCATACTTAAATGCTCAAAAGCAAACTGATACGTTTGCTTCGGTAGCCAAAGAAGAGGACACTGATGATATCAAGTCCTATGAAAAATTATCAAAAAACGAAATAATATTCCTAGTAGAAAACTCTGAGATTCAGAGACAAAATGAGCCATGGAAGATATTCCAGCGATACCTATTAAATGGGTTATACTTTCTGGGTGAATCATACAAAAACCCGTTCTTACTATGAGACTATTCTCATTAATATAGGAAGTTCAGAGTTCCAGCACTTTTCTGGTTATAACACGGCATAGAATGTTTATAACTTTCAAAATTAATTATCAAATAGATTATATCTGTTGAAAGTTGGGGTATATCCACAATGAAAGAAAGGCAGATAAGCCTTAATGGAGTCTGTATGAATTTCACATATTGGGATTATATTCAGGCCTTTGATAAAGTGCTATATTATAATAATGAAAAACATAAACATACTTGGTTTATAAAAGTATGTGCAAAGATATTTGAAGAACCTATTCCAAACTGGTTCTTAAACTGGTGGTCATACCACGGGCCAACAATTAAAATATTGCCTACCCCTTCCTAACGTTATACAAAACATGGGCAAAAGTATCACCCCATCTAAATGAGTTATATCAAACTGATCATATCAGCTACCTAGAAAAGATTGACCAAATATATTTCTTCATTGAATTTTCTGTTCCCTGGATTCATAAATGGGTTCCTGAGTTAGGATTCACAGAAGAACAGATTCCTTGCTTATACAGGACTTATTATTAAAATTTCTGGGACAAGCTAATGAAGAAAGATCCCGAAACAAAGGCATTATATGGCCAAGAACTCTTGGATACCATCAAAACAAAAATCCAAGAATATGAAGCAACCCCACAAAAGAGGGTTATCAACAATTCAGTTAAAAACATTGCCAGACGCATCTCCATTCAAGACGGAGATAAAGATGAAATGATTAACCAGTATTTAGAGGAAGTAAAGAAAAAATTGCTTCAAACCCTAAATCATATTGATAAATCAGACACTTCAATGAGAAGTGAGTCAAGTAATGATAACAGGGACGATGATGATTCCCAACCTCCCGAGACAGTAAAATTACTATCCGATAGCGAGATAGACAGGACGGAAGATTTCCTCAAAAAATTGAAGGGAAAAGGATCCATGTAGATGAAACTTAAGATCCACTTCACACACAGTAGATACACTGTGCATGGGACCCATATAAGGGACCCACATTACTGTACAAAGATTCTTTATGTTTTTCTTTAAGCTTATATAAAAAGCCCTCCATTGTAATGAGGAGGAGAAGAAATTTTAGATAGAAGTTTTATTTTCTCTTGTAAAAAGTCTCTCTTGTAAAAATCTTCTTGAAGTAAATAGAAGCGTCCTTTGTACATTGTTCTGATCAAGGATCTCAGGTACTTTTTAATTTTCTCTAATTACTTTAATACTTCGTCTCTCGATCTAGACGTAACTATGTCCGGCTAAGAGATTCATATCTATATTGACTAGCTAGTTTTTGCTACATATCTTCCATGAAAAACCCAGACTTTATCAAAATATAAAGGGATTTATATCATAATTATTAAGCTTGGTTTTGGGATGGAGGTACAGTCGACATGGTACTACTCTTATGGCTTTGCCTTTGTGGCTACGTTTAGCAAGCTGTGTGACCGCAAAAGTCTGTTAAGAAGGAGAAAAAGGGCACAAAATGATCTTGCACAGTTAGAACCGCTAGACACATGGGCTCAGTGAGAGTATGTATTATGGTCTTGACAGGCCCCTTGCTCAGGTAAAACGAATTTACCATACAACTCTTTAATTATAAGCAAATCCTTGTATATTTCGGTTCTTATTTTAAAATAAGGATATTTTTTATGAACTGGTTCTAGATGGTCATGCGGACTACCGCCAGCCTAGATCTTGGTCGCAAATGGTCCATTCGAGGTTTATCGGCGTATTTAAATTTGGTTGGTTTAACCATACCTTTAAGGCGATTGACTTCGGACCAAGTTTGATCTTTCAAATCAAAATCTTTTGAAACATAGTTAGCTTCTAATTTATCAGCAAAATCATTTGACAAGTCTATAGGTTTATTACTTAAACTGGAAAACTTTTTATCAAGAAGTTCTTCTAAATCATTTAATGATTTAAATTTAAAATCCTTAATCTCAGGAGGTCTTTGAACATGAGTACAAGCTGTTTTTCCTTCTTTACTAGTTGAAGCAATGTCAGAAGATTTTGTAAAAGTACCCATTTCTTTTATTAAAGAAGCTAAATTGCCAAGTTTTTTATCAAGAGTACTAATATGTTCTCCCTAAACTTTAACATATAAACTCAAATAATTATTTTGAAAAATCAAATCATTAATTTCAGAAATACTAACTTGAGCAATCTTATGATCAATAAGTTTCTGAAAAGCAGAAAAAGTAATTCCCGTATTATTGGGTAATATAAAAGGGGTTTGAGGCGGATAAATTGCCTTTACTATATTACCGTTGCTATCTTTATAAGATCTTTCTAGCACCTTGATATATTCTTCCATGAACTTTCAAGAGCCTGTTACATATTCAGTTATATCATTAAAAAGATTGTTGTTCAAAACGGTTTAGTAATATCAAAATCAAAAAATGTCTTTATTTCAAAAGAATGTTCGTTTTCTAGGACATAATACTTGTCATGGAAAAATAACTCCTATTCAGCGATCTATTGATTTTGCTTCAAAATTTCCTGATGTTATTATTGACAAACTCAGCTCCAAAGATTTTTGGGAAGCTTAAATTATATATCACCCTTTTATAAAAATTTGTCTCGAGATTTAGGTCCCCTATATGATAGGCTAAAAAATAATTATAAAAATCCTTGTACTAATAGTCACACTGATCTGGTTAAACGGATCAAAAAGCGGGTAGAATATCTACCATGCTTAACCCTTGCTAATCCTACTTGGCAGAAAATGCGTTCAATATTGATTATGGTGGAATCCTGAAGCAAGTAAATCCCCATGATAAAAAAGAATACTTGATAAGATTTCATTCAGGAAATGGACTGAAGCCAAGAAAAAATATGCAACTATGGCTCATAAAATGCTAACAATTGTTAAATGTGTTTTAAAATTTCAAGATGATTTATATAATCAAAAGTTTTTAATAAAAACTGATGCTCAATCAGTAAAATATATGTTTGATAAAGACTTTAAGCACGATGCCTCTAAATTAATATTCGCTAGATGGCAAGCTCAATTAGCTCCTTTCGATTTTGAAATTCAATATAAAAAGGGTGTTGATAATTCCCTTCCTAATTTCTTATCACGTGAATTCATAGCTCAATGACTTATTATTCCCTTATTTTAGACGAAGATCTCTTGATCACTATTCTAAAAGTTATACCTTTATGCAGAGATTTAAAAGAGGCGATACTCGAAGAAATAATTTCAGACGCTTTTCAAGAAAATGATTTTGAATTTCACTTTTTGATTATGAAGAAATAACCAGAGAAGATATTCTCGATTATCTTTCTGAATAAAATGAGATGCTCTTTATGCAGAATGGATCCTCCTTGGACCCGAGTTCGCGGTCGCGGACGGGGAAGATCTTCCCTTGGACGATCCTATTCACAAGGATCATCACATCAACATGGATCGTCATACGGATCCTCGTCAAACTCCCCGGTTATACAAATGGGAGGAAGAAGTTTAATAAACAAAAGGATATCTCCTAAAGGAGAATCATCCACAAACCAGTCTATCCATCTGGAAGATATTCCAGAAGATAGCCCATTATATGCTCAGCTGCAAGCATATTTAAGTGCTCAAAAGCAAACTGATATGTTTGCTTCGGAAGCCAAAGAAGAGGACACTGATGATATCAAGTCCTATGAAAAATTATCAAAAAACGAAATAATATTCCTAGTAGAAAACTCTGAGATTTAGAGACAAAATGAGCCATGGAAGATATTCCAGCGATACCTATTAAATGGGTTATACTTTCCGGGTGAATCATATAAAAACTCGTTCTTACTATGAGACTATTCTCATTAATATAGGAAGTTCAGAGTTCCAGCACTTATCTGGTTATAACACGGCATAGAATGTTTATAATTTTCAAAATTAATTATCAAACAGATTATATCTGTTGAAAGTTGGGGGATATCCACAATGAAAGAAAGGCAGATAAGCCTTAATGGAGTCTGTATGAATTTCACATATTGGGATTATATCCAGGCCTTTGATAAAGTGCTATATTATATTAATGAAAAACATAAACATACTTGGTTTATAAAAGTATGTGCAAAGATATTTGAAGAACCTATTCCAAACTGGTTCTTAAACTGGTGGTCATACCACGGGCCAACAATTAAAATATTGCCTACCCCTTCCTAACGTTATACAAAACATGGGCAAAAGTATCACCCCATCTAAATGAGTTATATCAAACTGATCATATCAGCTACCTAGAAAAGATTGACCAAATATATTTTTTCATTGAATTTTCTGTTCCCTGGATTCATAAATGGGTTCCTGAGTTAGGATTCACAGAAGAACAAATTCCTTGCTTATACAGGACTTATTATTAAAATTTCTGGGACAAGCTAATGAAGAAAGATCCCGAAACAAAGGCATTATATGGCCAAGAACTCTTGGATACCATCAAAACAAAAATCCAAGAATATGAAGCAACCCCACAAAAGAGGGTGAAAAACATTGCCAGACGCATCTCCATTCAAGACGGAGATAAAGATGAAATGATTAACCAGTATTTAGAGGAAGTAAAGAAAAAATTGCTTCAAACCCTAAATCATATTGATAAATCAGACACTTCAATGAGAAGTGAGTCAAGTAATGATAACAGGGACGATGATGATTCCCAACCTCCCGAGACAGTAAAATTACTATCCGATAGCGAGATAGACAGGACGGAAGATTTCCTCAAAAAATTGAAGGGAAAAGGATCCATGTAGATGAAACTTAAGATCCACTTCACACACAGTAGATACACTGTGCATGGGACCCATATAAGGGACCTATATTACTATACAAAGATTCTTTATGTTTTTCTTTAAGCTTATATAAAGAGCCCTCCATTGTAAAGAGGAGGACAAGAAATTTTAGATATAAGTTTTATTTTCTCTTGTAAAAAGCCTCTCTTGTAAAAATCTTCTTGAAGTAAATGGAAGCGTCCTTTGTACACTGTTCTGATCAAGGATCTCAGGTACTTTTTAATTTTCTCTAATTACTTTAATACTTTGTCTCTCGATCTAGACGTAACTATGTCCGGCTAAGAGATTCATATCTATGTTGACTAGCTAGTTTTTGCTACATATCTTCCATGAAAAACCCAGACTTTATCAAAATATAAAGGGATTTATATCATAATTATTAAGCTTGCTTTTGAGATGGAGGTACAGTCGACATGGTACTACTCTTATGGCTTTGCCTTTGTGGCTACGTCTAGCAAGCTGTGTGACCGCAAAAGCCCGTTAAGAAGGAGAAAAAGGGCGCAAAATGATCTTGCACAGTTAGAACCGCTACACACATGGGCTCAGTGAGAGTATGTATTATGGTCTTGACAGGCCCCTTGCTCAGGTAAAACGAATTTACCATACAACTCTTTAATTATAAGCAAATCCTTGTATATTTCGGTTCTTTTTTTAAATAAGGATATTTTTTATGAACTGGTTCTAGATGGTCGTGCGGACTACCGCCAGCCTAGATCCTGGTCGCAAATGGTCCATTCGAGGTTTATCAGCGTATTTAAATTTGGTTGGTTTAACCATACCTTTAAGGCGATTGACTTCGGACCAAGTTTGATCTTTTAAATCAAAATCTTTTGAAATAAAGTTAGCTTCTAATTTATCAGCAAAATTATTTGACAAGTCTATTGGTTTATTACTTAAACTGGAAAACTTTTTATCAAGAAGTTCTTCTAAATCATTTAATGATTTAAATTTAAAATCCTCAATCTCAGGAGGTCTTTGAACATGAGTACAAGCTGTTTTTCCTTCTTTACTAGTTGAAGCAGTGTCAGAAGATTTTGTAAAAGTACCCATTTCTTTTACTAAAGAAGCTAAATTGTCAAGTTTTTTATCAAGAGTACTAATATGTTCTCCCAAAACTTTAACATATAAACTCAAATAATTATTTTGAAAAATCAAATCATTAATTTCAGAAATACTAACTTGAGCAATCTTATGATCAATAAGTTTCTGAAAAGCAGAAAAAGTAATTCCCGTATTATTGGGTAATATAAAAGGGGTTTGAGGCGGATAAATTGCCTTTACTATATTACCGTTGCTATCTTTATAAGATCTTTCTAACACCTTGATATATTCTTCCATGAACTTTCAAGAGCCTGTTACATATTCAGTTATATCTTTAAAAAGATTGTTGTTCAAAACGGTTTAGTAATATCAAAATAAAAAATGTCTTTATTTCAAACGAATGTTCGTTTTCTAGGACATAATATGTGTCAAGGAAAAATAACTCCTATTCAACGATCTATTGATTTTGCTTCAAAATTTCCTGATGTAATTACTGACAGGACTCAGCTCCAAAGACTTTTGGGAAGCTTAAATTATATATCACCTTTTTATAAAAATTTGTCTCGAGATTTAGCTCCACTATATGATAGGATAAAAAAGAATTATTAAAATCATTGGACTGATAGTCACACTGATCTGGTTAAACGGATCAAGAAGCGGGTAGAATATCTACCATGCTTAAGCCATGCTAATCCTACTTGGCAGAAAATCATTGAGACAGATGCGTCCAATATTGGTTATGGTGGAATCCTGAAGCAAGTTAATACTCATGATAAAATAGAATACTTGATAAGATTTCATTCAGGAAAATGGACTGAAGCCAAGAAAAAATATGCAACTATGGCTCATGAATGCTAACAATTGTTAAATGTGTTTTAAAATTTCAAGATGGTTTATATAATCAAAAGTTTTTAATAAAAACTGATGCTCAATCAGTAAAATATATGTTTGATAAAGTCTTTAAACACGATGCCTCTAAATTAATATTTGCTAGATGGCAAGCTCAATTAGCTCCTTCTGATTTTGAAATTCAATATAAAAAGGGTGTTGATAATTCCCTTCCTGATTTCTTATCACGTGAATTCATAGCTCAATGACTTATTATTCCCTTATTTTAGGCGAATATCTCTTGATCACTATTCTAAAAGTTATACCTTATGCAGAGATTTAAAAGAGGCAATGCTGGAAGAAATAATTTCGTATGCTTTTCAAGAAAATGATTTTGAATTTTCACTTTTTGATTATGAAGAAATAACCAGAGAAGATATTCTCAATTATCTTTCTGAATAAAATGAGATGCTCTTTATGCAGAATGGATCCTCCTTGGACACGAGTTCGCGGTCGCGGACTTCCCCTGGACGATCCTATTCACAAGGATAATCACATCAACATGGATCGTCATACGGATCCTCGTCAAACTCCCCGGTTATACAAATGGGAGGAAGAAGTTTAATAAACAAAAGGATATCCCTAAAGGAGAATCATCCACAAACCAGTCTATCCATCTGGGGGATATTCCAGAAGATAGGCCATTATATGCTCAGCTGCAAGCATATTTAAATGCTCAAAAGCAAAGTGATACGTTTGCTTCAGTAACCAAAGAAGAGGACACTGATGATATCAAGTCCTATGAAAAATTATCAAAAAAGGAAATAATATTTCGAGCATCACGAAGAGCATCTAAGAATGTTTCTGGTAACCCTTTAAGAGTTAAAGGTTTGAAGGCAATTTGAACCATACCAATATGCAAATAATTATACAAATCTTTATATAGATCTATATCTCTTTTGTTTAACTATTTAATAGTTTGTTCTGAAGAATTTAAAGCAAGAGACTGTTCAGTCGTCTTTATCATCTATTTAGAAGAGAGTTTATCAAACCAACCATAATCATAAATTGTTTTAATAGAAACTTTAGGAATAGTCCATTTGTTTAACAAATTAAGATTTTGAGGTATATCTACCTCTTTAAGTCTAGTACCTTTAGTACTTATATCTCTTAGGTTCATCATAAATAATATATGTATGCCTGGAAGTTTTGTTTTGATAAAAAACATTTCTAACGAAATCATTTTAGGAATGCCTTTTGTCAGGCATATTTATCCCATAACTCTCTGGGATGAGAATGGAATAACTGGTATTTTTGAAGGAAGAAAAATAAGAATAGATTTTATATCTCAACAATTTTCAAAATTCGTTACTGAAGTTAAAGATATGATTTCTTTAAATAATAACAAATTGATTTTCTTAAAAATGAGATTTGCAGTCTTACAATAGAAGAGACTTTACAAAATCCTAAAATACAAGAAAATATTGAGATTTTAAAGAATCAGTTCTCCCTATAAATATGTGGAGATCACCCAAATGTGTTTTGGTAAAGAAAAAACATGTGGTAACTCTTCCTTATAAGGAAGAATTTTCTGAAGATAATATTCCCACTAAGGCAAGACCTTGCCAAATGAATTCAGAATATTTGGATTTATGTAAAAAAGAGATTGATACTCTTCTTCAAAAGGGATTAATAAGACCCTCAAAATCTCCATGGTCTTATTCTGCTTTCTATGTTGATAAACAAGTAGAGCAAGAAAGAGGGGTACCCAGACTTGTCATAAATTATAAACCCTTAAATAAAGTTTTAAAATGGATTAGATATCCTATTACCAATAAAAAAGATCTATTTTTTAGATTTCATGAAGCTATCGTATTTTCAAAATTTGATTGAAGATCAAGTTATTGGCAAATTTAAATTTCTGAATAAGATAAATATAAAACCAGCTTTTAATGTCCCAATGGGACAATATGAATGGAATGTTATGCCTTTTGGATTAAAAAATGTCCCTTCAGAATTTCACAAAATTATGAATGATATTATTAACCCTTTTAGTAATTTTATCATTGTATACATAGATGATATTTTAGTATTTTAAAAAACAACAACTTAGAAATGCATTTTAAACATCTTGATCTATTTAAGAAAATTATTATTCAAAATGGTTTGGTTATATCTAGATCAAAAATGCATATTTTCCAAACCAATGTTATATTATTAGATCATAATATTGAAAAAGGAAAAATTATTTTCATTCAAGGAAGTATTGAGTCTAAATTTTCTGATGTTATAACTGATAAAATCCAGCTCCAACGATTCTTGGGAAGCTTAAATTGTATTTCGTCATTTAGCCCGTTTGAGTCCTTCTAAAGTGTACTAAACATTATATTGATTCTAAATACTCTAAATGACTTCTAAAAATCTAGAAATAATCCATAAGCATGAATCATAACCTTGAATTCATAAATTTAAATTCAAGATAAGTTAAAAACCAAGTCTAGAGAGTTCTTAGAGTCCTTTCAACAGTCTTTTGCAAATTGTTTAAACTTGTTTTAAGACTTGAGTTTTGAGTTTAGTCAGAGTAACAAATGAAGTTCAATTCTTCAAAAAGATTATATGGGGATTAATTATTTCCAAAGAGTAAATGTTTTCACATTTAAACAATAGATTAAACATTGATTTTCAAGAGAGACTTTGAGATAGTTTTTGAGTAATCATCTTAAAAAACAAAAAGTGTTTTTGTTTTTAAAACATATGAACTGAGTATATTTGGGGAGTAGTATTAACGTAACGAATCGGTTCTGTCATTATAGAAATTCCAACGAGAAAAATCGAGGTTGGATTTTTTTTTCATAGTACTAGGATTTTTCCAACCTTGTCCACATTTGGAGGAATTTAGAGTCATCAAGGTGTGAGGAAATTTGGTAGCAATCGGATGGAGTAAATGTGGATTTGATTACATAATTGGTTAGATAACTCTTTAAGGAATCCGTACGACTTTACGAAATTGGATTTGGATAAGTAAATCATCGAGAATCGATTTTGGCATTAACGGCACTTTCAGAGCGTAGTGGGTTAAGAGTATGTTGTAAAAATGGAGAAGTGGAATTCCCTAAAAGAGTTCACTTCCTCGCTTAGTGTCGCTGTTGCATAGGGATTCTTGCCGCTGCAGCGACGCCGCTACAACGGGATGGGTACCGCCGTAGCGGGTAAGGCAGAGATGGAATTAAAGGATTTGGGAATTTTTTGAGGAAAGCTCACTGGTTCATTTTGTGCCGCTGCAGCGACGCCGCTATAGTGGGATGGGTGTCGTTGTAGCGGGATGACGGGTTTTTAAATCTTAAATAAAATCCTTAGGCGACTTTATTTTGTATTTTTTTTTAGTTCTTGAGTTAATAGACCACCCCTGGGTTATTCCAACTAGTTTTCCACCATTCTTGAAGCTAGAGGTAAGCTTTTCACTCCCAGAATTTATTTTTCGATCCATAGAACGTTTTAGAATGGGTCAATATTGATGGGGAAGGATTTCTTGAAGAATCCTATGGTGGAATTAACCCTAATTAACTAGTTGAGGTCATAGATTTTGAGCTAGGGTTCATAGTTTGTTGGTTTTCCGAGAATTTAGTGTTTCGTTATTGATTCACATATGTAAATTGCTGTTTGTAGACCACGAACAAGCGAAGCGAATCCGAAAAGGAAAGGATCTATTTGTATAAGGTTTCAAAATTGTTTTGAGGTAAGTGATGGTTGTGATTCTATGATTGTGTGATATACACTTGCTTTGCTTCGTTGTGATACTTGCATACATATGCATGTGGCAATATTGATCATAGATGTTGAAAGAGATATATGAACTTCGATACCATGAAATCATGACTTGAATGTGTGATCTTGATGTGTGATTGGATCGGCTTCCACGTTCTGGCACTCTAACTTGGATTGGATTGCCACGTTCGGCATGCTAACTAGGATCGGTTGCCACGTTTCAACATAAAAATGGGATCGATTGCCACATTCCTACATGCTAACAGTTTGACTTTGGGATTCGTGAGAGGACCAACTATATGATGAAGCATGAAATTTGTGATATTGATTTTATGATAATATTGATTATGTTCATATTTATGCATGTGTTATAACGTTATAATTGCTTGTTTGTATTACAGTAGTGGGATAGCTGCGTGACCCTACTAGTACACGGTGGTTGTGTACTAATTCTGCACTTGCTCTTATTTTTATTGAGTACAGGGCATCTTCATGTGACTATTGTCAGACCTCATTTAGAGGATCAGTGATCGCTTCGAGTTCAAGGGTAAGCCACATCGTTTGGGATGCCATGGAATTCTCTTTAGTCTATGTCCACCACTTTCTGACATAGACCTTGCTTTAGTTAGTTTATAGTTCATTAGTAATCTCTTGTTATATATGGATATCGTTATAGTTTTGGTACATTGACTTTCAAATTCTAGGTTTATCTTCAGCATTGTTAGTTATTTATTAGATCTTTATTTAGTAGTGGAACCTTAACTTTAGTTATTTAACTTGATTACGTAACTTAAATACCTTAGTTTTAGATTTCTTACTTTAGTTAGTTTTAAGTAGTGGTTCTCCCGCCGAGTTGTAGTGTGGGTGCCAATCACGACAGTTTGGCTCGTGAAAATGTTGTTATCAGAGAGGCCGTGGAGGTAGTAAATGGTAACAGAGGTAGAGGTAACACGCAACCAGGAAGAGAGGTAGCTCATGTTGATGATAGAGATTAATGTTACACCTTTCGGAGCAAGAATGAGGCAGAGACGTCTGATGCAGTGATCACAAGTACTATTCTTATCTGCGACTGAATGGTTATTGTATTATTTAATCCGGGTTCCATATATTCTTATGTGTTTGTGAGATTTGCCTCTAATTTTGAGATATTGTTTGATATCCTTGATGATCATATACATGTTTCTACCCCAGTTGGCGAGTCAGTCATAGTCACCCATGTGTATCGTGCTTGCCCTATTTTGTTTATGGGATTTCAGACTTGGGGTGATTTAGTGATTTTTTATATGACTGACTTCGACATAATATTAGACATGACTTGGTTGTTTCCCTACTATGATGTTCTTAAATGTAATACTAAGTTTGTGACTCTAGATATTTCGAGAAGGGAAAAATTAGAGTGGGAATGGGTGTACAAGCCTACGCGAGTTAAGATTATATCCTCCATCCGGGCTAGAAAATAAGTAGAGCAAGGTTGTTTAGCTTATTTGGCTCATGTTAGGGATGTTGAGATGAAAGCTCTATCCATTGGGTCTATTCCGGTGGTGTCCGAATTTAGTGAAGTGTTTCCAAATGATTTGTCTGGCATGCCTCCGATAGAGACATAGATTTTTGTATTGACTTAGAGCTTAGTACGCGCCCCATTTCTATCCCTCCATATCGCATGGCTCCGGCGGAGTTGAGAGAGCTTAAGTCTCAAATCCAAGAGCTTCTTGATAAAGGTTTTATTCGACCTAGTACTTCCTCAAGGGGTACTTTAGTTTTATTTGTTAAGAAAAAGGATTGTAGCATGAGGATGTGCATAGATTACCGGCAACTGAATAAGGTGACTATTCGGAATAGATATCCCTTTCCTAGGATAAATGATATTTTTGACCAATTACAAGGTGCAAGGGTCTTCTCTAAGATTGATTTAAGATCTGGGTACTATCAATTGAGGATTAGGCATGAAAATATACCCAAGACGACGTTTAGGACTCGTTATGGGCACTATGAATTTTTGGTTATGTCGTTTGGGTTAACTAATGCGCTTGCAGCTTTCACGAGCTTGATAAATGGAGTATTCAACCCCTTTCTTAACTCTTTTGTGATATTTCTTATTGATGACATTTTGGTGTATTCGAAAAGTGAAGAAGAGCATGCTAAGCATCTTCGTACTATTTTGGGTATCCTTGGAAAGCAAAAGTTTTATGCAAAATTTTCCAAGGGTGAATTTTGGCTGAAGTCGGTTGAATTTTGGGGTATGTGGTGTCAAAATAAGGGGTAAGGGTAGATACCCAAAAGGTTGAAGCGGTTTAGAATTAGGTACGACCTAGTTCGATGATGGAAGTTAGGAGTATTGTGGGACTTGCTAGTTACTGTCGTCATTTTGATAGGAATTTTGCTTCAACTGCTACCCACTTGACCAATCTGACCGAAAAGGAGGTTGGTTTGAATCCGCAGATGTAAAACCTTTGTGGGTTGACTTAGTGAAGGATGCTCAAGATAAGGTGAGGAGCATTCAAGCTAAACTTCTAGCCGCGTAGAGTAGACAAAAGAAGTAAACGGATCAGAAGGTGAGAGACATGGAATTCGAGACGGGCGAGAATGTTCTTCTCAAGGTATCACCCATGAAGAGGGTGATGAGCTTCGGTAAGAGGGGTAAGTTGAGTCCTCGCTATATTTATCCCTTTGAGATTCTTGAACGTGTAGGGCCGATGGCATATAGATTAGTGCTACCTCCAAATTTGTCCGGTGGATATCCTATATTTTATGTGTCTATGTTGAAGAGATATCACGAGGATGGTGACTATATCATTAAGTGGAAGTAAATAGTGCTAAACAAGGACCTCCAATATGAGGAGGAGCCGATTGCTATTCTTGATCGTGATGTTCGGAAGTTCAGGATCAAAGATATTAAGTCCATGAAAGTTCAATGGAAGCATCTTCCAGTTGAGGAAGCTACTTGGGAGACCGAGAAGGATATGTGAGACAAGTATCTACAAATTGTACGTCGAATCAGGTACTACATTCCTTTTCTAGCCTACCTTTCCTTAGTTTATCGCTCGGGGATGAGTGATGGGTAAATTGGTATCTATTGTAACGATCGGGTTTCGTCGTTATAAAAATGCCAACGAGGAAAATCATGGCTGGGAAAACTTTTTCATAGTACTAGGATTTTCCCAATCTTGTCCAGATTTGGAAAAGTTTAGATTCATCAAGGTGTAAGGAAATCTGGTAGAAATCGAAGGAGTAAATGTGGATTTGATTACATAATCAGTTACATAACTCGTTAAGGAATACGTACAACTTTACGAAATTGAATTTGGATAAGTAGATCATCAGAAATCGATATTGGAGTTAAGGGCACTTTTTGAGCCTAGTGAGTTAAGAGTATGTTGCAAAAATGGAGAAGTAAAATTCCCTTAAAGAGCTCACTGCCTCGCTTAGTGCCCCTGCAACGGGATTCTTGCTGCTACAGCGGGATGGGTACCGCTGTAGCGGGCGAGGCGGAGATGGAATTAAAGGATTTGGGATTTTTTTGAGGAAAGCTCACTGGTTCACTTTGTGCCATTGCAGCGAAATTAGTACCACTGCAGCGACGCCGCTACAACGGGATGACTACTGCTGTAGCGGGATGAGGGGTTTTTAAATCATAAATAAAACCCTTAGACAACCTTATTTTGTATTTTTACAATTTTTAAGTTAAGAGACACCCCTAGGTTATTCCAACTCGTTTTCAACCATTCTTGAAGCTAGAGGAAAGTTTTTCACTCCTGAATTCATTTTTCGTTCGTAGAACGTTTTAGAATGGGTCAATATTGATGAGGATTGATTTCTTGAAGAATTCTATGGTGGAATTAGTCCTAATTGACCAGCTGAGGTCATGAGTTTTCAGCTAGGGTTCATAGTTTGTTAGTTTTCCGGAAATTTAGTGTTTCTTGATTGATTCCTGTATATAAATTGTTGTTTGTACACCACGAACAAGCGTAGCGAATTTGGAAAGGGAATGATCAAGTTGTCTAGGGTTTCAAGCTAGTTTCGAGGTAGGTGATGATTGTGATTCTATGATTGTGTGATATACACTTGCTTTGCTTCGTTGTGATACTTGTATATGTATGCATATTGCAATATTTGTCATAGATGTTGAAAGAGATATATAAATTTCGATACCATGAAATCATGACTTGAATGTGTGATCTTGATGTGTTATTGTGATGTGTGATTGGGATCGGCTGCCACATTTTGAATCGGATTGCCACGTTCCGACATGCTAACTGGGATCGGTTGCCACGTTTTGGCATAAAAATGGGATTGAATTGCCACGTTTTGGCATGCTAACAGTTTGACTTTGGATTCCGTGAGAGGAACAATATGTGATGAAGCATACGGTTTGTGATATTTATTTTATGATAATATTGAATATGTTGATATTTATGCATGTGTTATAATGTTGTAATTGCTTGTTTGAATTATAGTAGTGAGATATCCACGTGATCCTACCAGTATACGGTGGTTGTGCACTGATTCTGCACTTGCTCTTATTTTTGTTGAGTACAAGACATTTTCACGCGGCTGTTGACAGACCTCACTTAGGAGATTTGTGATCACTTCATGTTCAAGGGTGAGCACATCGTTCGGGCTTCCATGGAATTATCTTTAGTCTATGTCCACCACTTTCGTACATAGACCTTACTTTAGTTAGTTGATAGTTCGTTATTAATCTTTTGTTAGATATGGATATCGTTATAGTTTTGGTACACTTTCAGATTCTTTGTTAATCTTCTGCATTGTTAGTTAGTTATTAGATCTTTATTTAGTAATGGAACCTTGCCTTTAGTTATTTAACTTATTTCCGTAACTTAAATATCTTAGTTTTAGATTTCTTGCTTTAGTTGTTTGTTAGTAGTGGTTCTCCCACCGAGTTGTAGTGTGGGTGTCAATCACGATGGTCCGGATCGTGACAATTGAGCACCAATATGGGGACGAGTTCATAATAACTCAAGTCTCCATAAACCATGTAGCCATCGTGGATAGAAATGGTGATACTTTTTAGATGATTTCTTAATATTCTTTAGCATAGGCGTTCTGTATCCCGGCAAGTTAAAAGACAATTCTAACAGTGTGGCAGAGACATTGTATCATCACATAGCTCATAGTGATGGACGTCGGTTAGAGAAACTCTTAAAAAATTATATTACTTTATTATAAATGTATATTGAGTTGCTTCTTACTATTTTTTAAAGGCTTAAGTCACATGCGGCCCCTTAAAGTTGTCCGCATATTTCACTTAGACACCTCAACATAGATTTGTACCTATTGAATACTTGAACCTTAAAAAATTTATACCTATTTAACATAAAATGATAGTCAAATAAAAGAGAAATATGCGTGCATTTCAAACGCTCCAACATAGAAAATGGACCGAAGAAGCGATGACACATGGAATTGGATAATTTTTTAAAAAAAATCTATTCAAATAATCAAAAACAATTTAAGAAAACAAAAAATTGAATGAACCCACCCCAACCCCACTTGCCACCCACCCATCTTCTTCTTCTCCGTCGATCTTAACTGTCACCTCCATGCTTCTTCTTCTCCGTTCCCTTTTCACTATCCCCGTTGCGTCTCAACGCCAGTCAACCATATAGCCTCCACCCTTTTCTTATCCCTTTCACCGAAGTCAGTATACCATTATTGTCCATCTAAGTTAATTCCTCATTAACCTTTCATTCTGATTGCATCAAAAACCTTCTATTCCTTATCTTTTATCTTCTTTTCACTAATAATTATTTATAACAATTACAAGGGGGAAAAAAGCTTTTACAGAAAAAAAATAATCAATTGCTTCACCGGAATAATATTTTTATCTTGAACAATGAAACTTTGTCGAAATATTTGAGACTTTCATTAGATTTACATAGAAAAAGAAAATGAAAGAACACTAGAAGAATTTGATGGGATGGAAGAAAAGATGGAGGGGGTGGGGTGGGTGGGTAAAGATATGGAAATAGTTGCAGAGAGGGATGCTGGAAGAAGACAATTTTTTTAATTTTAAATTAATTATTATTTATACATTATTTATTAATTAGGTTTATTAGTTGAAAAGAAAATAAAAAAGATCATTTCCAATGATTTCACGCGCTTAAGGACTGTGAGATACACTTTTTTTGCCATGTAAGCATTTTGTGTCCAATAGGAACCATTTTTGGACATATAAGGTGTTCAATAGGTATGAAGCTAAATTGAGGTGTCTAAGTGAAATATGCGGACAACTTTAAGGGACCGCATATGACTTAGGCCTATTTCAAATACTTCATAATATAAATTGCATCTTTAATGTTGTTTAATTCTTCATTTGAGTTGAGTATCCATGAGTTTGAGTAAAGTTGAGGTGAGTGTTTATTTCAGATTCCAGTTCAAGCTTATGTATTGTTTAGAATTTCCCTTGCATGCTCGTACATTCAATGTACTGATCGGGGGTCTTGTCCCAGCATTCCTCATAATTTTAGAGGCTTCATAGATGGATAATATAATTCATTTGTCTTTTCGTTTTCAGTTGTTTATGTTAAGACTTGAATTCTCATTTTGGCTAGTCGAATGTTTCTTTTAAGACATTCTAAGTTATTGCATGAGTTTTTTTTTGAGATTGTTTCTTATTATTTATATCTTCTGCTAAGAGTTAAGCTAGACCAAGGGTTTGCTTGGGGCTAGCAATGGTTCTCGAGTGCCAGTCCCGCCTAGGGTGTAGGCTTAGACGTGACACAAGGTAACAACAAGAGGATTTTTGTCGCAAGATTCGTATGAAAGGCAAAGTTGAGTGGATGTCGATAGTTTACGGTAAATTTGATTTTTTTGGAAGCTAATGAGTGGGATAATAGAGAAAAGGGAGAAATTATTGGGTTCAAACGAATCAGGGGTGTCATGTAGAAATTATCAATTGCAAATTATATGACAATAGATTACACGATACATAAATGATAAAACTATACAAAAAGAAACATATATTATTATATGATTAGGTTGATTGGCCTACATAATTAAAAAATGATACTATCCACAGAACTTATAGTGAAAAATCTCCTCATAAATAAACTTTATAAATGACTGTATCTTAGATGCTTTGTGTTCATGGTACAAGAAGAAAGTCTTCAATTTATAGAGTTTCATACGTTTCCTCTAAGGAAAAAATAATCAAATAGGAAAAAGAATTATATTTTTCTTTCAGAAAAAAGTTAAAACATTTATGGTAATACTTAACTTTTCTTCAAGTGAAAAGTAAAAACTCAAATATGATTAGAAAATCAAGACAAAATCCTAACAATAACATCATCGAAATATTTGGACAAATAAAACAGTATTAAAAAGAATTTTGGATAGTAGCCTTAAAAAACTATTAAGAAAAGGAAAATAAGAAGCCTATATAGATTGAGAGTAATTGACCAAAAATGATCCTTGATGTATGGGGGTTGAACATTTTTTATCTTAATTTTTCTCTAAAAAAATAGTTCTCAGCAACTCCAATTCTTATACATGTGAATAAAAAAGTGAGTTTAATAAAAACAAATATGACATAAGTAAATTAGCTATAAAAAAAAGGGATAATGCACAAGTACCCCCTCAACCTATGCCCGAAATCTCAGAGACACACTTATACTATACTAAGGTCCTATTACCCCCCTGAATTTATTTTATTAATAATTTTTTACTCCTTTTCGGCACACGTGGCACTATCTTGTGGGCCCAACGTTGGTTGACTTTTTTTTAAGCTAGTGCCACGTAAGCCGAAAAGGGGTAGAAAATTACTTATAAAATAAGTTCAGGGGAGTAATAGGACCTTAGTATAATATAAGTGTGTCTCTGGGATTTCGGGCATAGGTTGAGGGTACTTGTGCATTTTCCCAAAAAAAAAAATAATAACATATGAGGACATACCAATCTTGAAAATCAACTTCCCAAGCTTCTCCTTCTAAGAACCTTCACTAGCCTTCCATATACTTTTAGAAATATAGAAGAATGTGGAGCTAGTACAAATATTGTATTGTGCTAAAGTAATGATATTCTTACGTCATCATATTGAGAAAATTTTGAAAATTGAATATCCCACAGTCAAGGATCCACTCATTCTGTAGAATAATTTAAAAGAAATATATGACAATTTGAAGATGGTCATTCATTTTTAGACACGATATGATTGGATGCATTTAAGGCTACAAGACTTTAAGTCTATTCATGAGTATAATTCTTTAATGTTCAGAATTACTTATCTATTGAAACTATGTGGAGATACAGTTAATGATGTTGATATGATGGAAAAAACGTTCTCCATATTTCATGCCTCGGATGTGCTTTTACAGCAACAATATCGAGAAAAGGGTTTCAAGAAGTATTCTGAACTGATTTCTCATCTTCTCATGGCTGAACAAAATAATGATTTGTTAATGAAAAATCACGAGAATCATCCCATTGGATATACACCACTTCCTGAATTGAATGAGGTGTATGTCCACCACGCTAGGCGTGGAAGAGGTCATGGACGTGATTGTAATTACAACCAAGAGAGAAATCCTTTTCCCGGTGTTAATCAGTCACCAAAGAAAAATAACTATCAAAGAGAAAAAGGAAAAGATGAGAAACGTGAAACAATTAATAAATTATTTTCGATGTGGTGGAAGGGGTCACTATGCACGTGATTGTCGTACTCCTAAACACTTGGTTGAGCTTTATCAAGCATCACTAAAAAAGAAGGATAAAAATCCTGAAATTAATTTCATCACTGATCATGTTGACATCACACACTTGGATGTGACTGGTTTCTTCACACACCCTGAAGGAAAAATAGATCACTTAATTGGTGACGATTCTGTGGATATGGAAGCATAATCATGGTTGATATTTGCTAATGTTATTGATATTTGTTGTTTTGTATTGGTCATAATGTGGAAAACAAATAGTTAAAAGTGCTCATATTTATCCATGCAGATTCATTAAGTTCCTTCTTTTAAAAACAACAATGAAAAGTGAGTTGGAATGTCATAATTTGAAGAAGAACTGAGAAATATTAAAATTATACTTTCTTCTTAACTTTTTGTGACCATAAAAGGAATATATACACGTTATATTTAATATAAAAGTAAGAGCACAACCTAAATTGGTAAGTGGAAAACATCTTTTCCTTTTTGTCACTCAAATGTCCTTTCAAGATATTAAAATTATATTAATACTTATTTTATACATGTTATACTAAATCAAATTTAGTTTAAAGGTTTGGGTGATAAAAATCTTATGCATTATTAATTATTCAAATGTCATTTTAACACTTACATTATTTCTTAAATTATTTAATAGAAAATAATTAATAATTTAATATAAATTTATTTCATTACTTTTGAAGATATGGATAATTCTCCAAGCAAATTATCAAATTATGAAGACATTTGCTTGATTGATTTTTGTACAACACACACGATATTCAAAAATGAGAAATATTTTTCTCATTTGAGTATGGGCAATATGAAGTTACTACGATATCTGGTAGTACTTATTTGATTAAGGGCCCCAGAAGAGCCATTATAATTTTGCCCAAGGGAATTAAACTCATAATAAATAATGTCATGTTTTCTCCTCAGTCTCGGAGAAACTTATTGAGTTTCAAAGATATTCGTGAAAATGGTTATCATGTCAAGACAATTGATGAAATGAATCTTAAATATCTTGGTATAACCAAAAATGTCTTTGGCATACATATGTTGTAGAAAAATTTACGGCCTTATCTTCTGGATTGTATTGGACAAAAATTAGTGCAATTGAGGCACATTCTATAGTAAACCGGGGGATTACTGATTCCAATGCCTTCATAATTTGACATGATCGTTTGGGACATCCTGGGTCTATAATGATGAGACGAATTATAGAAAATTCAAATGGGCATTCATTAAAGAATTTGAATTTTTTTAAAATTGTGAATTTTCTTGTGATGCATGTTATCAAGGCAAGTTGATTGTGAAACCATCACCAACAAAGGTCAAAATTGAGTCCCCTGCATTCTTGGAACATATACATGGGGACATTTATGGGTCAATTCACCCACCAAGTGGGTCATTTAGTATTTTATGATTCTGATAGATGCTTCTTCTAAATGGTCTCATGTATGTCTATTGTCATTTCGCAATTTGGCATTTGAAAAATTGTTGGCACAAATAATACGATTACGGGCACAGTTCCCTAATAACCAGATTAAGTCTATTCGCCTTGATAACGTTGCAGAGTTTTCATCCCAAACATTCAATGATTATTGTTTGTCGATTGGGATAAGAGTTGAACATCCTGTAGCTCATGTTCACACTCAAAATAGTCTGACTGAGTCATTAATTAAACGACTACAGTTGATTGCAAGACCATTACTTATGAAAGCTAAGTTGCCCACTTTTGTGTGGGGTCATGCAATTTTGCATGCTACAGCACTTATTTGTCTCAGGCCGAAAAATTATCATAATTTTTCTCCATTACAAATGGTTTTGGGTCAATAACCCAATATATCTCATCTCAGGACTTTTGGATGCACTTTGTATGTGCCGGTAGCACCACCACAACGCACTAAGATGGGCCTCAAAGAAGGTTAGGAATATATATTGGGTTTGAATCGCCCTTTATTATTCGCTACCTTGAACCATTAACGGAAGATATGTTCACAGCTCGATTCATAGATTTTCGGTTTGATGAGACACTTTTCCCAAAATTAAGGGGAGAAAATAGTGAAATTAAAGGAGAAATTTTGTGGAAAAATTCATCATTGTCTCATCTTGATCCTCGTACTTCCATTTGTGAGCAAGAAGTACAAAAGATCATTCATTTGCAGAAAATTCAAATGCATTTACAAATTTAAAAAGGATTACTAAATCACATATTCCTGCAAAGAATGTCCCAATTCGAATTGATGTCCCTGTGGGACCATCAACTAGTGTCATAGCTAATGAGTCAAAAGCACGTCTAAAACGTGGTAGACCATTAGGATCAAAATCCTAGAAAAAGAAAATTAAAAGATCAAAATGACACTATGAGAAAACCTCACATAGAAAGTTAAGATGTGAGTAATTCTTCTATCCTTGAAGGGATCAATGAACTTGAGACTCAAGAAAATAATGAACTATCCATAAAATCAAGTGATGATGAAATAAATCTGAATCGCTCAGAAATAGCGGTGGATTATGTTTTTGCATACAATGTTGCATAAAAATTATGCAAAATTGTGAGGATCTTGAACTTCAATCTGTTGAAGAATGTCGACAAAGAAATGATTGTCCAAAATGGTAAGAAGCAATTCAATCAGAATTGAATTCACTTGTCAAGCGCGAAGTTTTTGGGCCTATAGTACGAACACCTAATGGTGTTAAACCTGTTGCCTATAAATGGGTTTTTATGCGGAAAAGGAATGAGAAAAATGAAATACAAAGGTAAAAACCACGTCTTGTTGCACAAGAATTTTCTCAAAGGTCCAACATCGATTATGAAGAAACATACTCACCCGTTATGGATGCAATAACATTGCGTTATCTCATTAGTTTCACGATCCATGAGAAACTTGAAATGTATTTGATGGATGTGGTTACAGCCTACCTTTATGGATCACTCGATAATGAGATATACATGAAAATTCCTGAAAGATTCAATATGCCCATAGCATACAGTTCAAAGCCTCGAGAAATATATCCAATTAGATTGCAGAGATCATTGTATGGTTTGAAGCAATCTAGACGCATTTGGTATAACCTTATTAGTGAGTATTTATCTAAGGAAGGTTATATAAATGATGTGATTTGCCCATGTGTGTTTATAAAGAAAACAATATCAGGGTTTGTTGTACTTGTTGTTTATGTCGATGACATAATCCTTATTGGAACTCCAATGGAACTTCACAAGGAAATTGATTATTTAAAGAATGAATTTGAGATGAAAGATCTCGAAAAGACAAAATTATGTATTGGTTCGCAAATAGAACATTTGACAAATGGTATTTTTGGTCATCAATCTGCATACACAGAAAAGGTGTTCAAAAGATTTGATATGGATGAAGCACATCCATTAAGTACTCCAATGGTTTTTCGATCACTTGATGTGAATAAAGATCCATTTCGACCTCAAGAAAAGGATGAGGAAATTTTTGGTCCTGAAGTACCATATCTCAGTGCAATTGGTGCACTAATGTACCTTGCTAACACTATAAAGCCTGATATAACCTTTTCGGTTAATTTGTTATCAAGATATAGTTCTGCTCCTGCTAGGAGACATTTGAATGGAATCAAACACATATTGCGGTATCTAAAAGGGACTATTGATATGGGTTTATTCTATTCTAACGATTGTAGTCCAGACCTTGTTGTCTATGTTGATGAAGGATATTTGTCTGACCCACATAAAGTTAGATCTCAATCAAATTATGTATTCACATGTGGGGATACTGCAATATCTTGGAGATCTACGAAACAGTCCATCGTGGCCACTTTATCAAACCATGCTGAGATAATAATTATTCATGAGGCAAGCCGAGAATGTATGTGGTGAAGGTCCATTATACGCCTTATTCAAGAAAAATGTAGTTTGGAATGCGACAAAGTATCCACAATCTTATATGAAGATAATGCAGCATGCATAGCCCAACTCAGGGGAGGATTCATAAAAAGAGATAGAACGAAACACATTTCACCAAAGTTTTTCTACACAAATGAGCTCCAGAAGAATAGTGATATCAACGTACATCAGATTCATTCGAGTGATAATATGGCTGATTTATTCACCAAGTTTTTGTCAACCGCAACTTTCGAGAAGATGGTATACAAAATTGGAATAAGAAAACTTGGGCAACTAAATCATGGTTTTCATCAGGGGAGTAAAATACGTGTTGTACTCTTTTTTTTCTCGATAAGGTTTTTAATGAGACAGCAAGTAATGCGTATTAGAAACAACTATTTACATTTGTTATTTTACTAAGAATTTTATTTTATATGGACATCCAAGAGGAGTGTTGTAAACAAAATTAGTGAATGTCCATTATACACTCTTGTGCCATTAAAAGGCATTATAACCTATATGGAAACTACATCAAAATAAGGAATATAAAAGTTTCCTATTTTATCTCTCTACTACATTCTTCTCTTCTTAAGGTATTGGAATCAGTAAACCCCCAGTTTACTATAGAATGTGCCTCAATTGCACTAATTTTTGTCCAATACAATCCAGAAGATAAGGCCATAAATTCTTCTACAACATATGTCTGCCCAGAGACATTTTTGGTTATACCAAGATATTCAAGATTCATTTCATCAATTGTCTTGATATGATAACCATTTTCACGAATATCTTTCAAAACTCAATAAGTTTTTTCGAGACTAAGGAGAAAACATGACATTATCTATCATGAGTTTAATTTCCTAGGGAAAAATTATAATGGCTCTTCCGAGGCCCTTAATCAAATTAGTACTACCAAATATCGTAGTAACATTCATATTGACCATAATCAAATGAGAAAAATATTTCTCATTTTTGAATATTGTGTGTTGTACCAGAATCAATCAAGCAAATGTCTTCATAATTTGATAATTTTCTTGTGAGAATTATCCATATCTTCAAAGTAATGAAATAAATTTATATGAAATTATTAATTATCTTCTATTAAATAATTTAGGAATAATTCACAAGTACCCCCTCAACATATGCCCGAAATCCCAGAGACACACCTATATTATACTAAGGTCCTATTACCCCCCCCCCCCGAACTTATTTTATAAATAATTTTCTACCCTTTTTCAGCCTACGTGGCACTATCTTGTGGGCACAGTATGTGTTGATATTTTTTTCCAAACTAGTGCGACGTAGGCCGAAAAGGGGTAGAAAATTATTTATAAAATAAGTTCAGGGGGGTAATAGGACCTTAGTATAGTATAAGTGTGTCTCTGAGATTTTAGGCACAGGTTCATGGGGTACTTATGCATTTTCCCAATAATTTAAGAAATAATGTAAGTGTTAAAATGATATTTGAATCATTAATAATGCATAAGATTTTTATCACTCAAACATTTAATACTAAATTTGATTTAGTATAGCATGTATAAAATAAGTATTAATATAATTTTAATATCTTGAAAGGACATTTGAGTGACAAAAAGGAAAAGATATTTTACACTTACGAATTTAGGTAGTGCTCTTACTTTTACATTAAACATAATGTGTATATTTTCCTTTTATGGTCACAAAAAGTTAAGAAGAAAGTATAATTTTAATATTTCTCAATTCTTCTTCAAATTATGACATTCCAACTCACTTTCCATTGGTGTTTTTAAAAGAAGGGACTTAATGAATATGTATGGATAAATATGAGCACTTTTAACTATTTTTTTCAAATTATGACCATTACAAAACAACAAATATCAATAACATTAGCAAATATCAACCATGATTATTCTTCCATATCCACAGAACCGTCACCAATTAAGTGATCTATTTTTTTTTCAGGGTGTGTGAAGAAATCTGCCACATCCAACTGTGTGAAGTCAACATGATCAGTGATAAAATTAGTTTCAGGATTTTTATCCTTATTTTTAGTGATGCTTGATAAAGCTCAACCAAGTCTTGAGGAGTACGATAATCACGTACATAATGACCCCTTCCACCACATCAAAAACAATTTATTTTAATTGTTTCACGTTTCTCATCTTTTCCTTTTCCCCTTTGATAGTTATTTTTCTTTGGTGAATGATTAACACCAGGAAAAGGATTTCGCTCTTGGTCGTAATTACAACCACGTCCACGACCTCTTTCACGCCTAGCGTGGTGGACGTACACCTCATTTACTTCAGGAAGTGGTGTAGATCCAGTGAGACGATTCTCGTGATTTTTCATTAATAAATCATTATTTTATTCAACCACGAGAAGATGAGATATCAATTCAGAATACTTTTTGAAACCCTTTTCTCAATATTATTGTTGTAAAAGCACATTTGAGGCATGAAATGTGGAGAACGTTTTTTCCATCATATCAACATCATTAACTGTATCTCCACATAGTTTCAATTGAGAAGTAATTCTGAACATGGCAGAATTGTACTCATGAATAGACTTAAAGTCTTGTAGCCTTAAATGCATCCAATCATATCGTGCCTTTGGATGAATGACCATCTTTGAATGGTCATATCTTTCTTTTAAATTATTCCAAAGAATGAGTGGATCCTTGACCGTGAGATATTCAATTTTTAAAATTTCGTCAATATGATGACGTAAGAATATTATTGTTTTAGCACAGTACAATATTTGTACTAGCTCCATATTCTTCTATATTTCTAAAAGTATAGGTGGAAGGCTAGTGAAGGTTCTTAGAAGAAGAAGCTTGGAAAGTTGATTTTCTCAAGATTGGTATGTCCTCATATGTTGTTTTGTTTAGCTAATTTACTTATATCATATTTATTTTAATAAACTCACTTTTTTCTTCGCATGTATAAGAACTGAAGTTGCTGAGAACTATTTTTTTAGAGAAAAATTAAGATAAAAAATGTTCAACCCCCATACATCAAGGATCATTTTTGGTCATTTACTCTCAATTCATATAGTCTTCTTATTTTCCTTTTCTTGATAGTTTTTAAGGCCACTATCAAGAATTCTTATATAATACTGTTTTATTTGTCCAAATATTTCGATGACGTTGTTGTTAGGATTTTGTCTTGATTTTCTTATCATATTTGAGTTTTTACTTTTCTCTTGAAGGAAAGTTAAATATTACCATAAATGTTTTAACTTTTTCTGGAAGAAAAATATAATTCTCTTTCCTATTTGATTATTTCTTCTTAGAGAAAACGTTGAAACTCTATAAATTGAAGACTCTCTTTTTGTACCATGAATACAAGAGCATCTACAATACAATCATTTATAAAGTTTTATTTATGGGGAGATTTTTCACTATAAGTTCTGTGGATAATATTATTTTTTGATTATGTAGGCCAATCAACCTAATCATATAATAATATATGTTTTTTTTTGTATAGTTTTATCATTTATCTAATTTATCGTCATATGATTTGCAATTGAAAATTTCTATATGACACCCCTGATTCGTTTGAGCCCAATAATTTCTCCCTTTTCTCTGTTATCCCACTCATTAGCTTCCATAAAAAAATCAAATTTACCCTAAACTATCGACATCCACTCAACTTTTCCTTTCATTGGAAGCTTGTGACAAAAATCCTCTTGTTGTTACCTTATGTCACGTCCAAGCCTACACCCTAGGCGGGACTGGCACTCTAGAACCATTGCTAGCCCCAAGCAAACCCTTGGTCTAGATTAACTCTTAGCGGAAGATTTAAATAATAAGAAACAATCTCAAAAGATAGCTCATGCAATAACTTAGAATGTCTTAAAAGAAACATTCGACTAGCCAAAATGAGAATTCAAGTATTAACATAAACAACTGAAAATGGAAAGACAAATGAACTATATTATCCGTCTATGAAGCCTCTAACATTATGAGGGATGTTGGGACAAGACCCCCGATCAGTGCATTGAATGTACGAGCATGCGTGGGAAATTCTAAACAATACATAAGCTTGAACTGGAATCTGAAATAGACACTTACCTCAACTTCACTCAAACTCATGGATACTTAACTTAAATGTAGAATTAAACAACATTAAAGATGCAGTTTATATGAAGCATTTAAAATAGTAAGAAACAACTCAATATATATTTATAATAAAGTAATATAACTTTGTGAGAGTTTCTCTAACCGACAACCATCACTGAGCTATGTGATGATACAATGTCTCTCCCACACTATTAGAACTGTCCTGTAACTTGTCGGGATATACAACACCTATGCTAAAAAGCATTAAGAAATACTCTAAAAAGTATCACCATTTCTACCCTCGATGTCTACATGGTTTGTGGGGACTTGAGTTATTATGAACTCGCCCCCATATTGGTGCTCAATTGTCACGACCCGGACCATCGTGATTGACACCAACACTAAGACTCGGTGGGAGAACCACTACTAATAACCAACTAAAGCAAGAAATCTAAAACTAAGGTATTTAAGTTACGGAAGCAAGTTAAATAACTAAAGTCAAGGTTCCATTACTAAATAAAGATCTAATAACTAACTAACAATGCGGAAGATTAACATAGAATCTGAAAGTCAGTGTACCAAAACTATAACGATATCCATATCTAACAAAAGATTACTAACGAACTATCACCTAACTAAAGCAAGGTCAATGTCCATAAGTGGTGGACATAGACTAAAGAGAATTCCATGGCTGACCGAACGATGTGGTCACCCTTGAACTTGAAGTGATCACAAATCTCCTAAGTGAGGTATGTCAACAGTTGCATGAAGATGTCTTGTACTCAACAAAAATAAGAGCAAGTTCAGAATCAGTACACAAACATCATATACTGGTAGGATCACGCGGCTTTCCCACTACTATAATACAAACAAGAAATTACAACATTATAATACATGCATAAATATCAACATATTCACTAGTATCATAAAATCAATATCACAAATCGCATGCTTCATCACATATTGGTCCTCTCAAGGAATCCAAAGTCAAACTGTTAGCATGCCAAAACGTGGCAATTCAATCCCATTTTAATGCCAAAACGTGGAAACCATTCCCAGATAGCATACTGGAACGTGGCAATCTGTTTCAAGTTAGAGAGTCAAAATGTGGCAGTCGATCCCAATCATACATCAAAATAACATATCAAGATCACACATTCAATACATGATTTCATGGTATCGAAATTCATATATCTCTTTCAATATCTATGATCAATATTGCAACATGCATACATATACAAGTATCACAACGAAGCAAAACAAGTGAATATAACACAATCATAGAATCACAACCATCACCTACCTAGAAACAAGCTTGAAACCCTAGACAACTTGATTATTCCCTTTCGCGATTCGCTACGCTTGTTCGTGGTCAACAAATAACAATTTATATACGGGAATCAATAAAGAAACACTGACTTCCCGGAAAACTAACAAACTATGAACCCTAGCTCAAAACTCACGACCTCAGCTAGTCAATTAGGGCTAATTCAACCATAGAATTCTTCAAGAAATCAATCCCCATCAATATTGACTCATTCTAAAACATTCTACGAATCAAAAAATAAATTCGGGAAGTGAAAATCTTACCTCTAGCTTCAAGAATGGTGGAAAACGAGTTGGAATTATCCAGGGGTGGCCTCTTATCTCGAAAGGTCAAAAAATACAAAATAAGGTCGTCTAAGGGTTTTATTTACGATTTAAAAACTTGTCATCCCGCTACAGCGGCACCCATTCCGCTGTAGCGGCGTCATTGCGCACTAATCCCGCTGCAACGGCACAAAGTGAACCAGTGAGCTTTCCTCGAAAAATTCTCAAATCCTTTAATTCATCTCTGCCTTGCCCGCTACAGCGGTTCCCATCCCGCTGTAGCGGCGTTGCTGCAGCGGCAAGAATCCCGTTGCAGCGGCACTAAGCGAGGCAGTGAGCTCCTTAAGGAAATTCCACTTCTCCATTTTTGCAACACACTCTTAACTCACTACGCTCAGAAATTTCCCTTAACGCCAAGATCGATTTCCGATGATCTACTTATCCAAATTAAATTCCGTAAAGTCGTATGGATTCCTTAATGATTTATGTAACTTATTATGTAATGAAATCCACATTTACTCCACCGATTTCTACCAGATTTCCTAACACCTTGCTCCAAATCTGGACAAGGTTGGGAAAATCCTAGTATTATGAAAATGTTTTTCCAGACCCGATTTTTCCAGTTGGCATTTTTATAACGATGGAACCCGGTCGTTACAATAGATACCATTTACCCATCACTCATCCCCGAGTGATAAACTAAGGAAAGGTAGGCTAGACATGTAGTACCCGATTCGACGTATAATTGTGGATACTTGTCTCGAATATCCTTCTCGGTCTCCCAAGTAGCATCCTCAACTGGACGATACTTCCATTGAACTTTCACGGACTTAATCTCTTTGGTCCTGAACTTCCGAACATCACGATCAAGAATACCAATCGGTTCCTCCTCATATTGGAGGTCTTTGTTTAGCACTATTGAGTGCCACTTAATGGTATAGTCACCATCCTCGTGATATCTCTTCAACATAGACACATAAAATATGGGATGTACACCGGACAAATTTGGAGGTAGCGTTAATCTATATGCCACCGGCCCTACACGTTCAAGAATCTTAAAGGGATAAATATAGCGAGGACTCAACTTACCCCTCTTACCAAATCTCATCACCCTCTTCATGGGTGATACCTTGAGAAGAACATTCTCGCCCGTCTGAATTCCATGTCTCTCACCTTCTGATCCGCGTACTTCTTTTGTCTACTCTGCGTGGCTAGAAGTTTAGCTTGAATTCTCCTCACCTTATCTTGAGCATCCTTCACTAAGTCAAACCCCAAAGGTTTTACATCTCCGTTTCAAACCAACCTCCTTTTTGGTCAGATTGGCCAAGTGGGTAGCAATTGAAGCAAAATTCCTAACGAAACGACGATAGTAACTAGCAAGTCCCATAAAACTCCTAACTTACATCACCAAACTAGGTCGTACCCAATTCTCAACCGCTTCGACCTTTTGGGGATCTACCCTTACCCCTTATTTTGACACCACATGCCCCAAAAATGCAACCGACTTTAGCCAAAATTCACACTTGGAAAATTTTGCATATAACTTTTGCTTTCCAAGAATACCCAAAATAGTACGAAGATGCTTAGCATGCTCTTCTTCACTTTTCGAATACACCAAAATGTCATCAATAAGAACTATCACAAAAGAGTAAAGAAAGGGCTTGAATACTCCATTCATCAAGCTCATGAAAGTTGCAGGCGCATTAGTCAACCCAAACGACATAACCAAAAATTCATAGTGCCCATAACGAGTCCTAAATGCCGTCTTGGGTATATTTTCATGCCTAATCTTCAATTGATGGTACCCGGATCTTAAATCAATCTTAGAGAAGACCGTTGCACCTTGTAATTGGTCAAAAAGATCATTTATCCTAGGCAAGGGTACCTATTCCGAATAGTGACCTTATTCAGTTGTCGGTAATCTATGCACATCCTCATGCTACCATCTTTTTTCTTAACAAATAAAACCGGAGCACTTCATGAGAAAGTACTAGGTCGAATAAAACCGTTATCAAGAAGCTCTTGGATTTGAGACTTAAGCTCTCTCAACTCTGCCGGAGCCATGCGATATGGATAGAAATGGGGCGCGTACCAGGCTCTAAGTCAATACAAAAATCTATGTCTCTATCGGAGGCATGCCGGGCAAATCATTTGGAAACACTTCACTAAATTCAGACACCACCGGAATAAACCCAATGGATGGAGCTTCCATCTCAACATCCCTAACATGAGCCAAATAAGCTAAACAACCTTGCTCTACTAAATTTACTAGCCTGGATGGAGGATATAATCTTAACTTTCTTAGGATTGTACACCCCTTCCCACTCTAATTTTTCCTTTCCCGAAATTTCTAGAGTCACAAACTAGTATTACAATTAAGAACACCATAGTAGGGAGACAACCAAGTCATGGCTAATATTATGTCGAAGTAAGTCATATCCAAAATCACTAAATCAGCCCAAGTCTGAAATCCCATAAACAAAATAGGATAAGCACGCTACACATGGGTGACTATGACTGACTCGCCAACCGGGGTAGAAACACGTATAGGATCATCAAGGATATCACACAATATCTCAAAATCAGAGGCAAATCTCACAGACATATAAGAATATGTGGAACCCGGATCAAATAATACATTAACCATTCGGTCGCTGACAAGAATAGTACATGTGATTACTGCATCAGACGCCTCTGCCTCATTCTTGCCGGAAAGGTGTAACATTGATCTCTATCATCAACACGAGCTACCTCCCTGCCTGGTTGCGCGTTACCTCTACCTCTGTTACCATTTCCTCTACCTCTACGGCCTCCCTGATACCAACTTTGTCACGACCCAAACCATCGTGATTGGCACCCACACTACAACTCGGTGGGAGAACCACTACTAACACCAACTAAAGTAAGAAATCTAAAACTAAGGTGTTTAAGTTACGAAGCAAGTTAAATAACTAAAGCAAGGTCTATGTCAGAAAGTGGTGGACATAGACTAAAGAGAATTCCATGGCAGTCCGAACGATGTGGCTCACCCTTGAACTCGAAGAAATCATCGATCTCCTAAGTGAGGTCTGACAATAGTCACATGAAGATGTCCTGTACTCAACAAAAATAAGAGCAAGTGCAGAATCAGTACACAATCACCATGTACTGGTAGGATCACGCAGCTATCCCACTACTGTAATACAAACAAGCAATTACAACGTTATAACACATACATAAATATTTTCAATTTTAATGGTGTCTCCAAGACCCATAGCATCCAAATGGATTTCAGCATCCAATACCCATGAAAGGTGGCTCTTGCCCGAACTATGAAGGACAAAGAACTCAAGTTTAGTAAGATTAGCCATAATAAAGAAAAAAAATAATACCTTAGCCTTCAAATTTAGTCTTCAAACTTTGAGATGATAAAGTCTCGTGTTGATAACGTGTTATGAAATAAAGACTAAGTACTAAAATTAAACTAATAACAATTAAGAAGAGAAGAATGTAGTAGAGAGATAAAATAGAAAACTTTTATCCTCCTTATTTTGGTGTATTTTTCATATAGGTTACAATGCTTTTTATATGCACAAGAGGGGTATAATAGACATTCACTATTTTTGTTTACAACATGTCCAAGGTCTGCACGCATCAAACATGGTGCGTGCGCATCGACTGGGCGACATCGGTCCGGCACGCGGTGACCTTCTCTCGCCGCGGGAGCAGCTCGAGCAGTTCACCGACAGCCGAGGGTTCAGGACTGGTTCATTCCTCCTCTTAAGAGATCTCCACAAGCCAACTATTTTCAAGTTTTAAATAACTATTCTTTTTTGTGAAAGAATCTATGCGAAGAATATTATTTTGCCCTTTTTAAGACTAAATGTTTTGATGTATTTATTTTTTGTTCTGATGTTAACATTAAATGGTGAAAATAGAATGTATAAAGGTGGAAAATATACTCATCTTAAAATATTATTTGAAATTTGAAGAGATTTTTGTGTTTCAAATTATTTTTTTTGGTAAATTTGGTTCAAATGAAATTGAAGAAGAAAGTGACGGAGAGAATAAACCAATTGAAAAATGCAGCAGAAGAAAGAAGATTTTGAGAGATGGGGTCTGCCATGTGGCAATTTTGTGGGATCCACATTTAAGTTTAACGAAATAAAAATTCACTTACAATAAGCACTATTTCAATAAAGTAACATATATATATATATATATATATATATAAACGACCAAGAAAGTTCAACCCTCACGCATTATAGATTGATATCCAGTCCTTTATTATATAACCCTTTTGTTTTCCCCCTTGTATGACAAAATACATTTGGTTCAAAAACTATAGATATAATAAACACACTTCACATGACATATAGTGGAGTTCAAACTTACTATAAAGCCAACATTTAATTGTAATCCCATCTCATACACCCTGCAAATCTGCCTTTTATTAGGTTTAAGAACAATATAAAGCTTTCAAGGAATCTTGTGAATACAAGTTTGCCTATTAGGTTTATCATAAATGGAAAGCTCCAAAAGAATCTTCCGCTGATAACTCCGTTGACTCCAATTATTGTCCATGTTCTTGACACTTTCATGTAAACTTACAACCTGCACCAAATATCTGTTGCATTAGCAGACATAGACCAAACTTGATAAACTTATAAATTCATCTTGCAATGGCAAACCAATCTTGTAAAATATGTTTACTGGCCCATCAAATGTAGTTGCTATTGAGCTAAGGAGAAGGCGATTTTTCCTCTTAGTTCAAGGCTCTTATTCATAATAATAAACAAATGTTGAATTTCTAGAATAGACGATGAATAGTGCAGTAGAATCATTACCAAGGAAGTTTAAAAGTATCTTTCAACCATCCTTGTTTCGAGGAGTTAGCAAATATTTTATTCATCCGCACAATGACCTCAGAAAATGTTGGCCGGACAAAAGCTTCTGGATCCCAACATTCCTCAATCAACCTAGAAATACAATACATTGAGAAGAAGTCAAGAGGGAACACAAGTATTGATATTGAATGCAAGCTAATAAGGTAATGGTGCACTGGGAGAGTCATCTAGTCCTGTCTGAGGGGCCTGGAGGTGGTACACTCATCTGGAGTATACTCCAATTACCGAATGTCAATTATCAAAAGCTTATCACGGAACTCTTCAGTTGAGCATAAATGAGGTCATGCACACAAAAAAGTCTGTATGGCCTATAGATCATGGACTCGAGCCGTGGAAGCAGCCACTAATGCTTGCATTTAGGTAGCTTGTCTACGTCACACCCTTGGGGTCGGCCCTTCCCTGGACCCTGCTAATGCCGGATGCTTTATGCATCAGGCTGTCTTTATAGATGGACATCAAAAGATGAGCATTAAATGCTCAAGGTCTAGAAGGATCCGACAAAAAGGGTACTAGAAATTGTAGCAAATGACAGGAGCTTAACAACATGCAAGTGGAGTTTCACATGGCTAGAGTTTGTACTAAATCACCAAGCCAAGAAAAAACCTATAGCTGAAAAAAATTGAAAACATACATGTATTATTAAGAAAGATAACCAAAGCAGCAGAATGGAAATCATCTCTGAGGCCTTTCAAAAAGAATTCACGATGCACTTCAATGGCTGGCAGTAAAGAATAGAACATCATGCTAAACTGACAAAATATGTAGCTAATATATAAGCGCATATGAACTGCACAACATGTGATTATACCCGCAAGGAATGATAACAAACATGATAATGGCTGGACTTACTCTCTAAGTTCTGGAGGATATTTGGATTTCGATTTGAATACTGGTCTTTGGCCTTCTAAGCACATCAACCTGGCAACCTCTTCAGGAGACTTGGTATTAAAAGGTGGAATTCCCTCTAGCATCTGAGCCCAACAAAGTAAAATAAATTGTGAAGAGCCGAAAGAGAAGAGACATAAACCATTCGTGCTTCTAGAATGCTGATAGGCCGATAACAGGATAAATAGAGGACAGAATTGCATATTAAGAAGATAAGATCATCCAGTTATCATAAAAAAGTATTGCCTTGAAAGTTAAATGGAATTGTATAGTGTCTTTCTACTTTTGGTGAAAAGAAGTAGGTTTAGAGCATATACATCATTTTGTAAGTATTAATTTTTTTCTATTTGTTTTTTCTTTTTCTTATCTAAAACTTTTTGATGGTGTCCAGTATGTCCTCAATGCGGAGGAATACACATTTACCAGTTTCAAGAAAAGTATTGCACCGAAATGGGAAATGAAGAAGTCGATCTACACTATTTTTGAAGTAAGCTACAGCATTAATTGAAGTATCTGACAAAAAGAAATCATACCTCATAGAGTAAAATGCCAAATGAATATATGTCCGCATTCCGGTCAAATATTTCATCTTTATAAATCTCAGGTGCTACATAGGGACCTAGAAGTGAAAAGCAAATGAGTAAAGTAATAAACATAAACACGTAAAGGTGAATCCGTTCATGCAATGAGCAAACAATATACTCCAACTCATCACCAGAAGTTCTTTTTTTTTAAACTGGTAAATACCAGAAGTTTCTGATCTATCAAAAATTACTACCACACGAGAATGATTTCTTTCAGAGTAGGAAATATTATGATCTAGTGTTTATTTACTCAAAGTTTGAAAAACTTACTTGAACGGTCAAAACCCTCCGGCTGCACCAACTTTGCTTTGTCAGGTGAGATTTTTGACAATTTAATCAGACCAAATCCGGCAACTTTCAGGTGATCTCCATTGTCAAGCAAAATATTTCTGGCACCTTACCAAATTCCGAATATTAAAAACAATAGGAAATCCCAATGAGAACAGTCAAAATGATCAGTTAACCACATTAGAGTACTAAAGCATATAGTTGTCTTACTTTGGATTTAGATTACAATGTATAATTGGGTCTGGTTTGCATTCGTGAAGGTAGTTCATACCCCTGAAAATCAACCAACATAGATATGTTCAGATAAAAGAACGGAAACAATCACAAGTCACCGAAGAGTAGCGGAATTGCCGAATGACAGATCATTTCACTTTTATGACAAAGAACGACTTGCCTAGCAACATCAAGAGCATATTTAAGCGCCTTAGAAGGAGATATACGTCCCTTTTTCTGAAGATAGCTACCTAGATCACCCTGAAAAATTGTAAAGCATTTAATGCCAAATGTCATAATTGCAAGGCTAGGGTAAGAATTGAGACCAACGACATACAAAATCCATAAGCATCAAGATCTCTACAATAAAGAAGTTGAATCTATTGCCTACGCTAGCTAAAGTTTTAACCAATGTTGAGTGTCCATTATAATAAGGAATATTAACATAAGTTGAATTGATAAGAAAAGGTGAACAAGCTACATTGTTGTGTGATAGGCAGTGTGGAAAGATTGACAGAGCCTACCCTTGGATGATACTCTGACACTATCATCATCGGTATATTTTGTGTAACTGCTCCAACAAACTGAACTACATTTGGATGCCGCACTTTTTCTAGCAAAGTTAATTCATGTTTGAAAGCGTTTCTGCATGCAATCGTGGAAATAACGCAAAGTTAGATATTAAATCCAAAGTCTAATTCATGGGCCCATATATTTTGCACAATACTTGTTAAGAGGAAAAAACTATTAATCATCTGCTTAAGTAAACCAAGGAAGGCCACATTCAAACAGACTTTAAGAAGGTTAGAGGATCCAAAAAAGAAGTCCATATTAAATTATCAGAAGGGGCATTGCTTGTAGATCGCATAATCCAATAAACATTTTGATACGAGCTCCCTCATGATACAAAAGTCAATAAGCATCACATGTGAAATGAGAGTTGCAGAGCAGCTAAAACATACATGCTTTCAGGATCCTTATAGCTATCCTTGTCAAGTATTTTTACCGAAACTTTCGTTCCATTCCATTTGGCAACTTGATATGAACCCTGTCAAAAGTTAAAAAGGAAAATTATAGACAAATTCATGGGATAAATTCAAAAATTTTAGGCACCAGCATCACATGAAATGAAAGTGAGCCTGGTTTCTCAGGCTCCACTCAGGAAGCTAAGAAAGAGATACAATGGTTAAAGCAGAAGGTAAGTATTTCAATTTAAGGCCGATTGTGCTTTCATCACTCAATCATAATTGGAACATCACAGTGCTGATTAACAAAACATGGAACACTTGCCTTTGAGATTCCATCACTTTTGCGGATTTGAAGCTCCAGAGGGTTTAGTTCATATTCTGGAACTTCTCGTGGATTTGCTACAGCCATTGGCGTCTTTCTGACTTTCTACAAACATAACACATACTTATATGAGTGCCAGAACATAAGGAAATTCAGGCTACTTAGGACTTCCTACCCACTTACCGGGACTTTGGCTCCACGGGCCTTCAACATTTCGTAAACTTCAGCATTACCATAGTGTTTGGCATCAGCTGCTGCCTGTCACAGACTCTTATAACAGTCAAAGTTTGAAGATAACGGAAAAAGCTTTAAACATTTTCTGATGAAATACACAGTTTAGAACCTTAATCTATAATTATCATTATATTTCAATTAATTTTTTTGATGACATTACATTAATTCAAAAATTAACTTAAACAACAGCAATTTCTTTTTCTTTTCTTTATTTGATGTAGAAAAGCCAGGCCATTTATGTGGAATATGGAAGGAATAGACAAAGAAAATAGTGCATTTAGGGAGAGAAAAAGAAAAGGAAGCACCATAGTTACTTAAACTAATGCGTTCGGAGAGCATACAACATCAAGATTTACATTTAGATATTCATTACTACTAAAGCCAGACTCATTAATTGCTTCTTGTCCGTAGTTTATGATAGCATTTTGCACATTCAAGGACCTAAATCTGATTGTACATGAGAAGGAAATGCTTGTACAGAATCTTGTTCATCATAAGAATAACAAGCAGGATGTAAATATTTTCTCAAATAAGAGAATCCAACAGTAAAGAAGTCATGAAAAAATATTATAGAGAGCATGTCAAATGTATGCTGAAAAAAGAAAGGTAACTACAACAAAATAATACGATAATCGAAGTGCAAAAACAACAGGTAGTAACAGACATCAAAGGACAAGAAGTCCCTGAGTAATACTACGACAACTAGCAAGGGAAGATAAACGAGACAATGCTCTACTAGCTACTAGCTTTCCACCCTAATCCATCTCCTCCACAACCTCCTATTTTGCGACATGTCCATGGTAAGCTGAAACTGCATCATATCATGTCTGATCACCTCTTTCCAATACTTCTTCGGCCTACATCAAGCTCTTTTGAAACCATCCATAGTCAACCCCTCACACTTACGTACTAGAGCATATGTGCATCTCCTCTTCATATGCCCAAATCATCTCAACCTTGCTTTCCAAAACTTGTCCTCCACCGAGGCCACTCCCACTTGTCCTGTATATCTCCATTTCTAATCCTATCACTTCTAGTATGAGCATACATCTTAGCATCCTCACTCATTTTCTAAAAGTGAGATTTTCTGACTGGTCAACACTCCACGTCATACAATATAGTAGGTCCAACACTACACTGTAGAGTTTGTCTTTTAAATTTTGGAGGCACCTTCTTATAACACAAGACTCCTGATGCAATCATCCATTTCACCCACCCAATACCAATACGGTGTGTGGCAGCATCGTCAATCTCCCCATCTCCTTGTTTAATAGACCCGAGATACTTGCAATTCTCTTTGGGACTGCATTTGTATCAAGCCTTACGTTCGCACTAGCCTCATGTGCTACGTCACTAAACTTGCACTCCAAATATTCTGTTTTGGTTCTGCTCAGTCTAAATCCTTTAGAATCCGAGGTCTGTATCCACACTTCCAACTTACTGCTAACTCTTTTACGAGTCTCGTCAGTCAGAACTATGTCATCTGCAAATAACATACACCATGACAGCTCACCTTGGATTTGCAAGGTCAATTCATCTAACACCAAGGCAAATAAAAATGAGCGAAGAATTAGTAAGTTTTGAGAGTCTCCTCCCACCGGTCTTACCCAGATCTTGGCTCCATAATATGTTTCCTTGAACACGCTAATGTATGCCAAAAGCAAACTTGTATCCCCCTAGCATCTCTATAAAACCTCCTTGGAACATTATGTGTAAGTTCTTTTTTATCTCCATATACTACTCAACCACTCTTCTTAAGAGATGAATGGCTTGTATAGTTGAGCGTCTTGGCTTAAATTTGAACTTGTTCTCGAAAATTAACACGCCCCTCCTCACCCACATCTCCATCACCCTCTCCCAAACTTTTACAGTGTGTCTCAACACCTTGATACCCCTACATTTGTTGCATTTTTAGATGTCACCCTTTTTCTTCAGGTAATTTTACCTTCTTAAAAACTATATTAAACAACTCAATCAACCACTCCATACCTGCCCTGCCTGCGCTATTCAAGAAACTACAGTGCGAAATTCAAAACAACAGTTTCATTACACACATCCTACAACAAGTTACCAAAGAACAAAAGGAAAAAGATATTGCTTTCAAAATAATAACCAACGGAATCAAAATAATAAGATTTATACCGTACTACCCCACCGATCACGAGCATTCATATTAGCCTTCCTACTCAACAATAGCTTGGCAACTTCCACATGACCTTCACAGGCAGCAATATGAAGAGCAGTCCTTCCATCCAAATCAATGCTATTCATATCAATACCTTCATCCAACAAGTCCTGAACTCCCTTCACATCCCCTTTACACGCCATGAATAACAGCTGCATCGTTGAATCGAGATTCTCTGGCACAGTTCTCCCAGCATTTTCAATCGAAGGGCTCCTTCGAAGCGGATCAAGCGATGATTGCCTCCCAAAACTAAACCTCAAATTGTTCCTCCTTGGATCCAATGAACTCTGCCTCTTGAAACTGAATTTTCCACTCTTCCTAAACAACTCTGTTGAGAATTGCCTCGATATTCCTTTCTTTAACTTCTCCATTTCTCTACAACAAACAAAAATCTATTTCTTAGATAGACAATTATTATGTGATTTGAGCATTTGACCAATTCAATTCTACTGTAGCAGAAATGTATAGCTCAATACAAATTAGAAATCCACTTCGAATTTACCCAGAAATTAACATATGATTGAAAAACTTAGGAATTCCCAAATCTTATAAAAAAAACATACCCCGCCAATTTGAGAAAAAACAAAAAGATAAATCAAAAAAAAAATGAAAAAAAAGAGTTGTTTACGATAATTTACTGTTGATAAAATGAGTAGAAAGACATTACAAGAGTTGAAAATGAAATGACAATTGAGATTTGAGAGACAGAATGGACGTTAAACTTGAACTTTTTTGTATGTCGACATGCTTTTTACTAAAAGATGCATTATTATTAGTGCAAGTGGATAGTATCAACTACCTACTACCTAGTGGGTAGTGGTTTGCCCCACAAAAATTAAATCTCCTAGTTGACCATTACTAAAAATATCATATACTATAACTATAAATAAAAGGGAAAAGGTTCAAATATTCCATCCAATTTTTAAAAAGGCTTATGCCTCATTTTTTTTATTAAAATTAAGAGGTCTAAATTTGAATACACATCTGCATATTAAAATTTGTAATAAGATTCAGGTGTTTTGTTCTGAATACAAATCTGAATATTAAGATGTGGTCTCTAAATCTGAACACTAATTATTAATGTTGTTTGTTTTCAATATCTGAATGTGCATGTGAAATTAACATTGAATTAATAAAATATCATAAAAATTTCATTTCAACAAAATATATCACTTTTGATAAAATAAGTTTTAAAAGTTTCCATAATCATGATTTGGAAGTACAATCTTTTTCATTAAAGAACCTTGATAAACGTCAATACGCCAACAATGTTCTTGATACAGTCAATACAAGAAAATTATTAATATAAAAAAAACTTGGAAAGGATTTATGAAAACTTACCAGTTCAAAAGGGAAAAAAATGGTGTTTGATTGAGAAAAGAGAGAAAGAAAGTTTTTAGTTATGAGATAAAAAGGCACGCTTAAAGCAGAGAAGCGATGATTTATTATTTGATAAGTTATTAAATGAGTCTGAATGTTGTTAAGAGTCTCCTACAGATCTGATTCATTCAGACCTCTTCAAACCCATTAAGAGACTTTTTAAAAAATAAAACAAATGAACTTAATGGGCTAATTCAGATTCAGACCTAAAAATCAAACGTACTTAATAGTCATAATCTGAATGATTAAGATTCAGACCTCCATTAAGTGCAAACAAATGAGGCCTCATTTATGTCATTCGTTAAAAGTTTGGCTCATTTATGTCATTGTTGTTAAAGAAAATGCTCATCTATGTCATTTTTTTAACTCCAATTTTGCAAAACCATTTTTTACACACCAAATATTTAACACTTTTCTATTGGTGTTTTTGGATCAAATGTATATTTTATACATCAAATGAATATTTTTGAAAAAAAATGTCAACACGCGCTGGGCCCACAAGATAGTGCCACGTAGGCCGAAAAGGGGGTAGAAAATTATTTGTAAATTAAGTTCAAGGAATTATAGAACCTTATATAGTACAAGTGTGTCTCTGAGATTTCGGACATAGGTTGGGGGTACTTGTGCATTTTTCCTTTATCAATTAAAATAGAATAACTTTATGTACGCTTTCGAAGGATAATATATGTCATATATATAAGATCATAGTACATCTATCAATAATTTTTATTTATATAACGATAAAAAAATAATTATAATAAAATAAGACATATTTTATTTTTTATTTTTTCTGAATTGAAACAGGATAAACATTTGGTAATTTTAAAAAATATATTTAGAAAAAGAATGTGCTAAAAAAAGTAGTTATTACCCATTAAATAACTATAACGCCCCAAAATGAACTAAGGTGAACTAGAGCCTCATGGTTGTTTCTTGAGTTAATTTTAAGTTAAACGGAGTTAGTTTGGTGTCCATAGGCAGTGTGCAAAGTTTGGTTAAGTTTGGAGTTCAATCGACCAAAAACGTCCATGACGTTCGGATGGTATGCCTTAGAATGTACTTGTATGTCTTGGCAAGTTTGGACGAGTTTTATGTGTTCGTTTTACTTGAAACATGCGTCGGATGTTCCTTAGACCTAGACGACTTAGTTTACGGGTTTGACATCCGGGCACGACCCCACCTAGGACCCACAAGGGGCCCTAGATGAAGGGCCCAAGACTTGGGCAAAGTCTGCCCATCAGTGGCTCACGACGACCATGGCGACGGTCCGTTGCACTCAGGACGGTCCGTCGATCTAGGGCGTCGCGAGTGACAGAGAGTGGAAACTTGGACAGGCTCCAGTTGGAGCCAAGTGTTCCTCGACGGGACCCCATGACGGTCCGTGGTGAACGTGACGGTCCGTCGATGAGGTCTCGTCGACGAGGCCTGCCAGTGCACGACTTAAGGCTGCCAACTTGGGGTGTTTTATGTAAATACACCCCAAGTCTTATAAGACCCTAGGTGTATAATTTTGGTATTTTTAGGTTATATTAAATTAGTTTTAAACCCTAGACCTAGACAAGACCCCCTCACTTCAACATTCAAACTCTCTCTCTAAAAAGAAAACTCTCTCAAAGTCACCATTGAAGCCAAGGCTCAAGGAGGGAAAGGAGGGCTGCTTTGGGCTTGTTCCTTCATCAAATTCGTGGGTTTCTTTCTCCTAAAGGTATGGTATCCATTCTTGAATACCTTTCCATTCAAGAAGCCAACTTCCAAAATGGTTTTCAAAAAGGGGTTTTAAACTCAACTTCTTCTAAACTTTGATTTCTATTATGGGTCTTCTTGTAACTAAGTTCTAATGGTTTAAATGTATTTATCTTGGTTTGAATAGATGATTTTGATGTTAAAACTCCATGAAACTCTTGTTTATGCATACTTCAATTTTTGACTTGAAAATGGGTTATGTGAGCATGATTTGAGTAGGGTATGAACTTGGGGCTTCTTGTATTTGTCATATTGGTGTAGCTACTACCCTAAGGGCCTTAATATGGTGAAATATTGATAAATTGCTTATGGGTAATGATGGTTTGATTTGTTGATGAGTTGCTCTCATTGTATAATTCTTATTATGAATTGCTATTTGAGTGGTATGGTCCACTTTATGGGTGGCGGTGCTAATTGATGAACTTGATGTTACTTAGTATGGTTTGAGTATGTGATCTTGAAGGTCTAATATGTGAAATGAAGATATATATTGGAAATGGGTCTTGTGTTGTGTTTGATGTAGCTTGAATTGCATGTTTGACCTAGTTTATGTCTAAATGAAGTATATGATTATGAGAAGTATGTAGAGTGTGTAGCTTGATGAATCAAGGTTAAAGTATGAGTAGAACTTGATGATAATGAAATGATGCTTATATGCAAGGTGTGCACATGTACACACACACTCTTTTAAGATTTGTATTATGTCAAGTTGAGCAAAAAGGGGAATCTTGAGGTGGACACACTTCGTGAGTTGAGATGTAGTGTCTAGTAACAACCTCTCCATTTTCCTAGTGAGCTTTCTAAGATAGACTATTATGTTGAGAAATCCGTGTGGAGTTATGCCTAGCACCGAGAGGATATGAAGGGGAGGTGGATTGCACTTCGTTAGTTGAGATGTTGTAATCCAAAGTACCTCTTGAGATGAGTACTCCTCGTTAGTAGAGAGTGAGTTACTTAGTAACAATCTCCTTATCCCTTAACTATGTGCCCGCATAGGTGTAGCTATTGGAAAAGCCATGTAAACGCTAAGAAGCATGACCTTACACTAGGCAAGTAAGGATCCCTCATCCGATAGGGGTTAATATCGGGATTCCATGTCTAGCTCTCATGGTCTTTGTCGGTTAAGCTAACTCCCACAAAAGAATTGATTTGAAACTAGTTAACTTGTCTATTGTTGATATTGTGTATGTATGTCGTGAAGTGCTCCATCCACATTAGTTACCGAGTAGGAGCACTAAGTGGGAGTAGTAGTATGGGATGCTATTCTCACATTGCACTTGGTGTGACCTATACCTACTATGGGAGAAGAGTATCTTCATGAAATTCGTGTGAATGAGTACTATGGTGTAGTGTTATGGATGATTATTGTGGAGTACTTGAGTAAATGGAATCCATTAGGAGCATTAAGTGGGAGTGGTAGTATGGGATGCTACTCTCACATTGCACTTGGTGTGACCTATATTTTCCATGAGTGTTTTGCATATGTTAGTCAAGGGCGTGGATTTGATTTCTAACGAAGTAAGCCTAAGATTTGGTAGTTTTAAGGGTCGCTTTGGTGTGCTTCGAAGGGAGGTGTAATGAGAGTCCCTTCTAAGCTCACCTTAGGGAGTCTTAGGATAACCTTGGGTTAGGGCAACTTCAAAGGAAAAGAGTTCATATGACTTGGACCGTGCCATTCACTGTAAGGTCTCCATTGTAAGAATTCAAAATGTTCACTATGATGCTTTGTTCAATTTTCATTGTTCTTTTAGTAAGTTTATTGAAATGTTCCTTTTGATTACTCTAAGTTTTGGTAAAGTTGCCCTAAAGTGTTGATTGTCAATTCTTATGTTGGTTTGTTGCTAGATTCATGAATATCGCTTTAATTGCATGAAAAGCTATCTTTACTAAAATGTCCCTTTTTGCATGTTTTTGCATATGCCATACTTAGTACATTGTTGTACTAACCCCATACTTTTTATACCTTATGAGTATAGGTTGGAAGCCCTTTTGGGAGGATCGGAGTCGAAGCTTGGGAACTTTATCTCTCAAGAATTTGGTATGTCCTCATATATTCGAGGACATAGTTTATGTTTCTTAGTTTCTTTATTAATACTTAAAAATGTATTTACTTTTATCGTAAAGGGCCGTGTCCCTAAGATTCCAAGTTGTGTCTTTAAGTTGGCTTGTGACGATAAGATTTCTTAGTATTTATGAAAAGACTCCTTTTATTATTATTATCGTGAAAAGTTTTAAATTCCGCACTACTTTTCATGCTTTATGTTATGAATGCTAGTTAGAGGGCTTGTACGAGACCCCAAAGGGGTCAAGTACGCCCGGTCATGATTCGAAGGTTTTCCCTAACTTCTAGGGGGTGCTTTCGGGTCGTGACAAGACTTGGTATCAGAGCATAAGGTTTTGGGAAATAGTTTAAGGTCTGAAAGTCTCACAAGCCACATCTAGTAGTATCTTGGTCATTGGTGTGAGTCGCGACACATCCATGGACAAGAGGCTATAGGATGCTAGAAGTTTCACTTTCTTCTCTATTCTAGTATCGTGCCTTAGAGTTGAGTATATAAAAGGTGTCTATTCTCAACCTCTTCTTTTGTGTTTTTAGGACATGAATACGAGGAGATCGACCGCTAGAAGGGAGGAGGGAGGTGTACCAAATGAGAGAGTCCTTCCCCATGTTGACCAAGTTCCTATTGTTGGCTTAGGGGAGGAAAATGAGGAGGTTCCTCTTCAAGAACCTCAAGTGCCTCCGGAACCTCAAGGACCTCAAGTGCCTCCTATGCCTCAAGCTCCTTTTGTTGAGGGTGATATGACTAATGCGGAGTTGAGGGCTGCCCTAATGAACTTGACCCAACTCATGACGGCTCAAGCTCAAGTTGTCAACAATCACTTTGTGGGCCAAGCTAACCTAGGAGATAGGCCCCAACCAAATGCTAGTACTCCCGCTTCTAGGATTCGGGATTTCATGAGGATGAACCCTCCTACCTTTCATGGCACTAAGGTGGATGAAGATCCACAAGGCTTCATAGATGAGGTTTTCAAGGTGGTAGATGCTATGGGTGTGACCCCTAGGGAGAAAGCGGAATTGGCCGCTTACCAACTTAAGGATGTTGCTCAAGTGTGGTATGAGCAATGGAGGGGTGAGAGACCCTTAGAAAGAGGACCGGTTGATTGGGAGGAATTCAAAGAGGCTTTCCTAGATAGATTCTTTCCTTTAGAGTGGAGGGAGAAGAATATGGTTGAATTCATGAACCTCCGTCAAGGGGGAATGAGTGTGCAAGAGTACTCTCTCAAATTCACCCAACTCTCTAAGTATGCCCCAAACATGGTAGCCAACCCTAGGGCTAGGATGAACAAGTTTGTGATGGGCGTGTCTAGCTTGGTGGAAAAAGAGTGTCGTACGGCTATGCTTCTTAATGACATGGATATCTCTAGGCTCATGGTTTATGATCAACAAATTGAGGAGTCCAAAATTAGGGAGATAAGGCAAGAGGGTAAGAGACCTAGGTCGGATGATTCTAGTCACCAAAGGCCTAAGAAGAGGTTTTATCCCCAAGATTCTTCTATGGAAAACAAGGATAGGGCTCCAAATCAACTTTCTCAAGGTGGTGGTCATTCCTATGAAAGGGCTAGGTGCCCTACTTGTGGCAAGCAACATGGGGGTAAGTGTCTTGCCGGAACGGATGGTTGTTTTGCATGTGGTAATAGAGGCCACAAGATGAGGGACTGCCCAAACCTTAAATCAAGGGGGAGAGATGTCAATCAAGCTTCCCTAGATCCTAATGCTCCCAAGAAGAACCCTTCCTATGGGATGGGGGCTAGAAAGGATAATTAATCCGGATTGATGGTTTTGGTAAGTCTCAACTCTTTGTTATTGTTGCTTTTGTGTTATGAAATGAGTTATATAGTTTTATAGTTCCTATGATCATGTCATCTTGATGAATTGCTTAAGGAGTGAATTTTTTTTTCAAAAATTTGGTGACTTGGCAGTGAACTTCACTGTAAAAAAATTTTGGCATTTTGAAGAAAATTGTTTTGTCTTGAATTTTAGTTTCAATGTGTGTAAAGGTATTGGTTATGAGCATGTTTAATGTTGGAGAAGGTAGTTCCTCCATAAAAGAAGTTTAAGGTTGAGTTTTGACTTTGTGAGTTTGGCAAAAATTGTCTATGTTGATAAGTGTTGAAAGTGTGAAATGATGTTCCTTGCTAGTGGATGCTTTGATTGTTAGTGTTTTGATCATGATCTAAGTGTATTATATGATGCTAAGTGAGTCCTTGTTGTTCTTAAAATTTAAGTGTCATTCGAGGATGAATGTTATTCCAAGTGGGGGAGAACTAAGGTGAACTAGAGCCTCATGGTTGTTTCTTGAGTTAATTTTAAGTTAAACGGAGTTATTTTGGTGTCCTTAGGCAGTGTGCAAAGTTTGGTTAAGTTTGGAGTTCAATCGACCAAAAACGTCCATGACGTTCGGATGGTATGCCTTAGAATGTACTTGTATGTCTTGGCAAGTTTGGACGAGTTTTATATGTTCGCTTTACTTGAAAAATGCGTCGGATGTTCCTTAGACCTAGACGACTTAGTTTAGGGGTTTGACGTCCGAGCACGACCCCACCTAGGACCCACAAGGGCCCCTACATGAAGGGCCCAAGACTTGGGCAAAGTCTGCCCATCAGTGGCTCACGACGACCATGGCGACGGTCCGTTGCACTCAGGACGGTCCGTCGATCCAGGGCGTCGCGAGTGACAGAGAGTGGAAACTTGGACAGGCTCCAGTTGGAGCCAAGTGTTCCTCGACGGGACCCCATGACGGTCCGTGGTGAACGTGACGGTCCATCGATGAGGTCTCGTCGACGAGGCCTGCCAGTGCACGACTTAAGGCTGCCAACTTGGGGTGTTTTATGTAAATACACCCCAAGTCTTATAAGACCCTAGGTGTATAATTTTGGTATTTTTAGGTTATATTAAATTAGTTTTAAACCCTAGACCTAGACAAGACCCCCTCACTTCAACATTCAAACTCTCTCTCTAAAAAGAAAACTCTCTCAAAGTCACCATTGAAGCCAAGGCTCAAGGAGGGAAAGGAGGGCTGCTTTAGGCTTGTTCCTTCATCAAATTCGTGGGTTTCTTTCTCCTAAAGGTATGGTATCCATTCTTGAATACCTTTCCATTCAAGAAGCCAACTTCCAAAATGGTTTTCAAAAAGGGGTTTTAAACTCAACTTCTTCTAAACTTTGATTTCTATTATGGGTCTTCTTGTAACTAAGTTCTAATGGTTTAAATGTATTTATCTTGGTTTGAATAGATGATTTTGATGTTAAAACTCCATGAAACTCTTGTTTATGCATACTTCAATTTTTGACTTGAAAATGGGTTATGTGAGCATGATTTGAGTAGGGTATGAACTTGGGTCTTCTTGTATTTGTCATGTTGGTGTAGCTACTGCCCTAAGGGCCTTAATATGGTGAAATATTGATAAATTGCTTATGGGTAATGATGGTTTGATTTGTTGATGAGTTGCTCTCATTGTATAATTCTTATTATGAATTGCTATTTGAGTGGTATGGTCCACCTTATGGGTGGCGGTGCTAATTGATGAACTTGATGTTACTTAGTATGGTTTGAGTATGTGATCTTGAAGGTCTAATATGTGAAATGAAGATATATATTGGAAATGGGTCTTGTGTTGTGTTTGATGTAGCTTGAATTGCATGTTTGACCTAGTTTATGTCTAAATGAAGTATATGATTATGAGAAGTATGTAGAGTGTGTAGCTTGATGAATCAAGGTTAAAGTATGAGTAGAACTTGATGATAATGAAATGATGCTTATATGCAAGGTGTGCACATGTACACACACACTCTTTTAAGATTTGTATTATGTCAAGTTGAGCAAAAAGGGGAATCTTGAGGTGGACACACTTCGTGAGTTGAGATGTAGTGTCTAGTAACAACCTCTCCATTTTCCTAGTGAGCTTTCTAAGATAGACTATTATGTTGAGAAATCCGTGTGGATTTATGCCTAGCATCGAGAGGATATGAAGGGGAGGTGGATTGCACTTCGTTAGTTGAGATGTTGTAATCCAAAGTACCTCCTGAGATGAGTACTCCTCGTTAGTAGAGAGTGACTTACTTAGTAACAATCTCCTTATCCATTAACTATGTGCCCGCATAGGTGTAGCTATTGGAAAAGCCATGTAAACGCTAAGAAGCATGACCTTACACTAGGCAAGTAAGGATCCCTCATCTGATAGGGGTTAATATCGGGATTCCATGTCTAGCTCTCATGGTCTTTGTCGGTTAAGCTAACTCCCACAAAAGAATTGATTTGAAACTAGTTAACTTATCTATTGTTGATATTGTGTATGTATGTCGTGAAGTGCTCCATCCACATTAGTTACCGAGTAGGAGCACTAAGTGGGAGTAGTAGTATGGGATGTTATTCTCACATTGCACTTGGTGTGACCTATACCTACTATGGGAGAAGAGTATCTTCATGAAATCCGTGTGAATGAGTACTATGGTGTAGTGTTATGGATGATTATTGTGGAGTACTTGAGTAAATGGAATCCATTAGGAGCATTAAGTGGGAGTGGTAGTATGGGATGCTACTCTCACATTGCACTTGGTGTGACCTATATTTTCCATGAGTGTTTTGCATATGTTAGTCAAGGGCGTGGATTTGATTTCTAACGAAGTAAGCCTAAGATTTGGTAGTTTTAAGGGTCGCTTTGGTGTGCTTCGAAGGGAGGTGTAATGAGAGTCCCTTCTAAGCTCACCTTAGGGAGTCTTAGGATAACCTTGGGTTAGGGCAACTTCAAAGGAAAAGAGTTCATATGACTTGGACCGTGCCATTCACTGTAAGGTCTCCATTGTAAGAATTCAAAATGTTCACTATGATGCTTTGTTCAATTTTCATTGTTCTTTTAGTAAGTTTATTGAAATGTTCCTTTTGATTACTCTAAGTTTTGGTAAAGTTGCCCTAAAGTGTTGATTGTCAATTCTTATGTTGGTTTGTTGCTAGATTCATGAATATCGCTTTAATTGCATGAAAAGCTATCTTTACTAAAATGTCCCTTTTTGCATGTTTTTGCATATGCCATACTTAGTACATTGTTGTACTAACCCCATACTTTTTATACCTTATGAGTATAGGTTGGAAGCCCTTTTGGGAGGATCGGAGTCGAAGCTTGGGAACTTTATCTCTCAAGAATTTGGTATGTCCTCATATATTCGAGGACATAGTTTTATGTTTCTTAGTTTCTTTATTAATACTTAAAAATGTATTTACTTTTATCGTAAAGGGCCGTGTCCCTAAGATTCCAAGTTGTGTCTTTAAGTTGGCTTGTGACGATAAGATTTCTTAGTATTTATGAAAAGACTCCTTTTATTATTATTATCGTGAAAAGTTTTAAATTCCGCACTACTTTTCATGCTTTATGTTATGAATGCTAGTTAGAGGGCTTGTACGAGACCCCAAAGGGGTCAAGTACGCCCGGTCATGATTCGAAGGTTTTCCCTAACTTCTAGGGGGTGCTTTCGGGTCGTGACAATAACAATAAGGACATTTTTGGATCGAAATAGTGACGGCAAAGGCATTTTTGAAAAAAATAGGGGGTGCTCCTCTCTTTACAATCAAGTGGCTTTTTGCTTCTCTACAACTACCTTTCGTTGGACCAAACCATAAATCGAATATATTTCTGTTCATTTCACATAGTTTAACGACATTTTTTTTAGCCTTTTCCCTACTTAAAATAGCAAAAGAGATCGAGAGGTAAAGAGATGGGGGTGAATATGGGGCGGCGGCACAAGAAGATCGTGCTCTAAAGTCAAAAATTAATTTAGGGAACTTGAAAGAAATTTTAATTTTTCTTACTTATTATTTTAACTTTTGTTTTAATCTAATAAATTTTCATTAATAAATAAATGAATCTTCGATAAAGAGTACAAGCAAGGGGGGGCTAGACCTTACCTTACCGATCCTATTGCAATAATAAAACTCTACAACTTAACAAGCATGAATAAAAAAAAAGAGCTAGCTAAAACTAGGTATTCGATGAGCATCATGGAGTTTATAGTATTCTCTATAATGATATTACAAATGAAGATACTTAAGTAATGCAAGAACATAAAAATCAAGAATAAGATTAAGTTATTAGCCTCAAACTTCAAGTTATATATGTATGAACTAAAACAGATAGTTGCCCATCAAAAGTAACTTGAGGTATTTTCTTCTTATCTTTTTCTTCAACTCTGTCCAAAAACACTTGATAGTTCATCAATTCTTCTTGGATTTATTGGATCTTGTTAAAATTGTTGATACTGTCATATGATTTTGCTTTGCTAGTCACATTGGTAGGTGCCTTGGAACAAATTCTTCAGTCACCTTACCATCCCAACTGTGTTGCCTTCCATGTGCCTTTTTTTTATATTGTTGCTTCCACTTCTTTGTTGTCTTGGTGAAAGAAACCCCTTCCTTCGCCACCTTATCAAAGCATATGTCCAACATCTCTTCCTCATCATCCCCGTTTGACATGTATGTTCCAAAGTCATTATCATAACTTGCAGTTGGACTAATTCCTGAAACTATAGCTTTTGGATCATGACTCTTAGCCAATACTCCAATATCTTTGGTGTTTACGGCCAAACTCTTTTTAAAACTATCAACTGTCATCGTCATAGATGGATTTGCCTTACTTGTAGGCACAAATTCGGGTGCTTGAGGGCTTAAGTTACTCATAGGAGGTGAAGTAAAGTTTTTCTCTTCCTCAACTAAATCTTCCCATTTAGAAGCACTCGTTCCTTTTGTTTTTTCTTTAGAAACATTCAAACCATTTTTAGCTTTCTCTTCGAAACAACCATGATAGGTGTATTTGGACTGATTTCTTACCAGTTATCCCCTCTGTAGCAATGAACTCATCTTCATGTGTCAAAACAACTTGTTGATCAACATGCTCCCCATTCTTGTTCAATTCTCGAGGAACAAGACTCAAATTATTAATGTTTTTGTCAAACTGCGCAAAAAATTTTGTATGCTGAAGTACACTAGTGACAGGTTAGGAATTGCCTAAAGTACTCCCAAAATTAGTAGATAATTCATCTGTACCATGTATCCTTTCTTATTATCGAACATTCTCATCTCGCAACACATCGAATTGAGTACATTCAATTACGATATTGCTTCTATCAAGCTCAACCTCTGTAGAATTGTTTTGATGCAAAATCTGATTGTTTGAGGACTTAGAAACACCATTTTTTTAATGTGAGATCAAAGTCCATTCGTTATTGGAGTTTCCTGCAATGGAGTTTTCTTGTTTAGACGTTAACCCAACACTCCATCTTTCTCAACACCCCGCCTAGTGGTCTCAATCGATTTGCCTTTGTTATTTAGATTGTCTTCATTATTAGAGATAAAAGTTGTTGCTTCTTCAAAACTATTTGCAACAGCTCGATCAATAGTAGCATCCCTGACAACCCCCAAATTATTTTCAGAATCTCATTCTTCACCAGAATTATCATCAGAGACCAACTATTGTTGTTCATCTTTGTTGCTTTTGCTCTGAAATTTAGCATGTATAATCTCTCTTGCATCACCTTGATATTGTTTCATATCCGTACCTTTATCCATTGCATCATTCTGATTTTTAGCACCGACCTTGCCTTGAAACACACGACAACTATTTTCATCATGCCCTTGTCGTTTACAGTGCATACAATACATTGGGATTATCATAAACAAACTCTTGATAATGCTCAATAACTTTGCCTGAATCTTTGTCCACGAAGAATAACTTTATTTTTTTGGATGCTTATCCTGTAGATCTAGAATGACCTTAACTCTAGCGGTACTTGGCCTGGTACGTTCCTGAGTGACTTTATCTACAGCAATTGGTTTTCCAACGGCTGAAGCAATTGATAAAGTGATTTTTTGGCAAATAGATTTGATGGCAGATCTGGAAAAGATATCCATGTCAATGCCTTCGATGTTTCATCCTTAGGATTGAACCATATAGTCCAAAGAAACGTTCTAAGTAGAAACTCTTCACCATTGAATTTGATATAACCAGAATTTCTCAACAAAACTTGAACAAAGTCTTCATATAAATCAAACTAGATCAATATATGATGAAACTCAAGTTGTTCAATGTTACAATGACCTTTAATATCGAGTTTCTTTGGAAGAACCTTACGCAATTCATGTAAACCTGGTTTTCTGTAAGAAAATTTGAGAATAACGGCTTGATGTAGTGCTTCCTCTATGCTAAATTCATTAATTTCATCCATGGTGAATTTGATGGTTGGCTCTCCATGAATGAATTTAATTGGTTTCAACTCAGTTTTGGATATAGGCCTAGTAGAAGAATAGGCTTGAAGTTGTGCAACGTATGTTGGTTTATGTGTTAAATCAATAGTATTTTGGATATGTTGTGGTGGTGGTTTGTCCCCAGCAGAAAGCTGGGACACAGCTAGAACAGTCATAAGACTGCCGCCCTCAAATCTCCATTGAAAGAGGAGAAGAGCATGGGATTAGGGTCTCCACTTAGTGCTAGGTTTGCTTTACGGTGAAAGAAATTTTAATATAATTTACCTTGGAGCTTATATTTTTAGCTTTTTGTTGACTAATAGTTCTTTTATAGTCCATTCTTCTAATAATTCTTTTTCCATAATAAATAAAACAATACACCTACAAATAAAAATATTCAAAATAACAAATTTGGATGAAAAATTAGATAAGTTTAGATTGAAGAAGTTGAAAACTTAATATCAAAATATAATATGTCGCCGCATCAATATAACTGTTGAAATACTTGTAACATGAGAAAAAAAGTCAAAAGAATAGCCAATATTCAATAACTAATTTGGTATTCTAGTAGGTTTATCTTGTTCAGAGGACATCACATTCTTCGTATACTAACATCATTTTAACGCCCATTTGCGTATTTACAAGCCTTTTTAAAAAAATCACCTAAATTTTCTAATTTTTCGTGTGTATTAGTCCATGGATCCGGCGCCCGGAGAACCTGGAAAAAAAATTAAAAAATTTATAAGGACCTCTGTAATGAGTTGGGGAAGCTTCATATATACTCACACCATTTTTAACGTCCATTTCCATATTTACAAGCCTTTTTTAAGAATCGCTCAAATTCTCCAATTTTTCGTGTATATTAGCACATGGATCTGACGCCCAAAACACCCAAGAAAATTTCTCAAAAAACTTTATGAGAACCTCCGTAATGAGTTGAGGAACCTTCATGTTTACTTGCACCATTTTTTTAACGCTCATTTCCACATTTACAAGCCTTTTTTTAAAAGTCGGCCAAATTCCCCGATTTTGTGTGTGTATTAGCTCATCAATCTGGTGCCCAAAGCACCCAAAATTCTTTTCTAAAAAAAATTGTGAGGACCTCCATAATGAGTTGGGGAACCTTCACATATACTAACACCATTTTAACGCTTATTTCCGCATTTACAAGTCCTTTATTAAGAATCACCCAAATTCCATGATTTTTCGTGTGTATTAGCCATGGATCTGATGCCCGGAATACCCAAAATATTTTTCTCAAAATACTTTATGAGGACCTCCGTAATGAGTTGGGGAACCTTCACATATACTCAAACCATTTTTAACTCTCATTTTCGCATTTACAAGCCCTTATTTAAGAATCACCCATGATTGCCCGATTTTCATTTGTATTAGCCGATGAATTTGGCTCCCGGAGTGCAAGAAATATATTTTCTCAAAAACATTTATGAGGACCTCAACAATAAGTTGGGGAACCTTCACATATACTTGTTATTAACTTGTACTTATAAGGTTAGTCAAAAAACAGAAACAGAAATAAGATGAAGTAGACAGAAAACAAAATAATCAGAGTCCACAGAAAGTATTGTGTCTCCTTAAGAAATTTAATCCCCTCACTGTACCCGATGTTACGGATTAATTTCTCCCAAGATAAAATGAATTAATCCTGTTAAATAAAAAGTTGTACCTCAAACTTCTTTAACTTCAGCGAACTTAAGAACAGCAACAAGTCACACAGACTCAGTCGATCGACACTTTAATTTTTGAGAGAAAACATATGCAGAGAAGGAAAAAAAATTCAGTTTTTGAAAAAACGAAAAATGACTTCCTTTTATAGCCATATTCAGCAAGAAACGTATTTGTTGAGAGAAATCTGTTCAGACCCATTTTATCCAGAAAGTTGCGTCTTTTGGGAAATAACAAATTTTTGGAAAATGTGTCTGTTGGAAAAGTAACGGCTTTTCGGAAAGTAACGGCCTTTCGGAAAGAGTAACGACTTTTCAAAATGTTACCGTTACATGCGAATTAATTCTGTTAATTAACTAATTAACTAACGTCCTGAATTAATTTATAAGAGATAAGATTAACAGAATTTATTTGATTAACAAAAATTAATTAAATAAATTTTGTCCAAAAAATTTATCAATCAATCACATCATTTTCCAAATCCAAATCCAAATCCGAGGTCGAAGCCGAGGCCGAGCGACGACGACGGCACGAGGGGGCACTTTCTTCTTAGCTGTTTAAGAAGTAAAGGAAGTGTTTCCTTATATAAGGACAACAATTTCCCTTTCTTTTGCCGATATGGGAGAAATGACTTTTCATTTGCAAATGACTTCTCATTTTCCCTCCGAATTGGTCCCTCACTTTTCCATATTCTCTCTTTTATTTTTCCATTCACACTTTGCTAAACCCAACAATACTCACACCATTTTAACATTCATTTCCGCATTTACAAGCCCATTTTTCATAATAGCTCAAATTCTCTAATTTTTCATATGTATTAGCCCATTGATCTGACACCTACAGCACCCTAAAAAATTTCTCAAAAAACATTATGAGTAACTCCGTATTGATTTGGATAACCTTCACGTATACTCACATCATTTTTAACGTCCATATCTGCATTTACTAGCCCTTTCTATGAATCGCCTAAATTTCCTAATTTTTCGTGTGCTCGGAGTACTAGAAATTATTTTCTCAAAAAACTTTATGAGGACCTCAGTAATAAGTTGGGGAACCTTCACGAAATACTCACACTATTTCTTTAACTCCATATCAGCATTTACAAGCCTTTTTTATGAACTACCCAAATTCCCGATTTTCATGTTTATTAGCCCATGGATCTGGCGCCCAGAGCACCCAAAATATTTTTGTCAAAAAACTTTATTAGGACCTCCATAATGATTTAGATAACCTTCAAGTTTACTCACATCATTTATTTAACACACATAACCATATTTACAAGACATTTTTTAAGAATTGACTAAATTTCTCGATTTTTCTTGTGTATTAGCCCATGAATCTGGTGCCCGGAGCACTCGAAATGTATTTCTCAAAAAACTTATGAGGATCTCTGTAATGAGTTGGGTAATTTTCACGTATACTCACACCATTTTAACGCCCATTCCCGCAATTACAAACCCATTCTTAAGAACCATCCAAATTCTCTATTTTTTCGTAATCATGGTTCAAGCGCTTGAAGCACCCGATTGTTTTTTCTCAAAAAATTTCATGAGGACCTCCTTAATGAATTGGGAATCTCCCCGTATACTCATACTCTTTTTAACGCTCATTTCCGCATTTACAATCCTATTTTACGAATCGCCTAAATTCCCCAATTTTTATGTGTGTCTTAGATTATGGATCAAAGCACCAGAATGTTTTATCTCAAAAAAATTTATGAAGACCTCCGTAATGTGTTGGAGAATCTTCACGTATACTCACACCATTTTTAACATCCATTTTTGCATTTACAAGCCCTTTTTAAAGAATCGCCCAAATTACTGGCCCATAGCACCCTTAACTTTTTTTCTCAGAAAACTTTATATGGATCTCTGTAATGAGTTGGGGAACCTTCATATATACTCACACCATTTTAACGCTCATTTCCGCATTTACAAGCCCTTTTTTAGAATCCCCCAAATTACCTGATTTTTTGTGTATTAACTCATGGATATGGCACCTGGAGGGCCCAAATTTTTTTTCTCAAAAACATTATGAGGACCTCCATAATGAATAGGGGAACCTTCACATATACTCACACTATTTTTAACGCACATTTTTGCGTTTACAAGCCATTTTTTAAGAGTGACCCAAATTACCCAATTTTTGTGTGTATAGCCCATGGATCTGGCATCCGAAGAACCCGAAACTGTTTTCTCAAAAAAAAATGAGGACCTTCGTAATTAGTTAGGGAACTTTCACGTATACTCACACCATTTTTAACGCTCATTTCCGCATTAACAAGCCTTTTTTTAAGAATCGCCTAAATTACAAAAATTTTCATATGTATTAACCCATAGATTTGGCGCCCGGAGCACTTGAAATTTCTTTCTTAAAAGCATTTATAAGGACGTCGGTAATGAATTGGGGAACCCTCACATATATTCACACCATTTTTTAACTTCCATTTTCGCATTTACCAATCCTTTTTTAAGATTTGCCCAAATTCCCCTATTTTTCGTGTGTATTATTGATCTGGCGCCTAAAGAACCCGATAATGTATTGTAAAAAACTTTATGAGGACCTTCATAATGACTTGGGAAAATTTCACGTATACTCACACCAATTCTTTAATACCCATTTCGGCATTTATCATCCATTTTCTAAGAACCGCCCAAATTTCTCAATTTTTCATGTGTATTAGAACATGGATCTGGCGACAGGAGCGCCCAAAAAATATTTCTCAAAAATATTATGAGGACCTCTATAATGACTTGGGGAACCTTCACATATACTCGCACCATTTTTTAACGTCCATTTCCGCATTTACAAGTCTTTTTTTAAGAACCGCCCGAATTCCCTAATTTTTTGTTTGTATTAACACATAGATCTGGCGCTAGAAGCACCCATAAATATTTTCTCGAAAAACTTTATGAGGATTTCCATAATGACTTAGAGAATCTTTATGTATACTCACACATTTTTTATAACGCTCATTTTCGCAATTATAAGCCCTTGATTAACAACCTACTAAATCTTCCGATTTTTCATGTCTTTTAGCCCATGGATCTAGCGCATGGCGCACCTAAAGAAATTTTCTCAAAAAACTCTATGAGGATCTCCTAATGACTTCGGGAACCTTCACGTATACTCACATCATTTTTAACGCTCATTTTCGCATTTACAAACTCTTTTTAAGAACCACCCAAATTCCTGAAATTTTTGTGTGTATGCCTAATCTACCGCACAGATTATTCCAAAACAAATTCTCAAAAAATTAAATAAGGACCTCCGTAATGACCTGGGTAATCTTCATGTATAGTCACACCAATTTTTAAATGCCTATTTTCGTATTTACAAACCCTTTTTTAAGAACCGCCAGAATTCCCTGATTTTTTTTTGTGCATTACCTTATGGATCTGGCGCCCAGATCACCTAAGAATATTTTCTCAAAAAAATTATGAGGACATCTGTAATGACATGGGTAACCTTCAGGCATATTCACACCATATTATTAATGCCCATTTCCGCATTTACAAGTCATTTTTTAAGAAGCCATAAATTCCCTAATTTTTCATGTGTGCCTGAAGCATTCGAAATGTTTTTCTCAAAAAACTTTATGAGGATCTATACATTGACTTGGGGAAACTCACGTATACTCACACCATTTTTAACATCTAGTTCTGCATTTACAAGCCTTTTTTTAAGAACCGAATCAACTTCTACGATTTTTAGTATGTATTAGCCCATTGATGTTCCTTCCGGAGCACATAGAAATATTATCTCAAAAAACATTATGAGGAACTCTACAATGATTTGGGGGAAATTTATGTATACTCACACTATTTTATAAACGTCCATTTTCACATTTACAAGTCCTTTTCTAATAATGGTCAAATTACTCAAATTATCGTGTGTATTAGCCCATGGATATAGAAGCCGGAGCATCCAATATTTTTTTCTCAAAAAATATTACGAGGACCTCTGCAATGACTTGGAGAACCTTCACGTATACTCACACCATTTTAACGTTCATTTCAACACATACAAGACTTTTTTTAAGAACCGCCCAACTTTCCCAATTTTTCGTGTGTATTAGCCCATGGTTCTGGCGCCTGGAACACCCAAGAATATTGTCTCAAAAACTTTATGAGGACCTCCGTAATGACTTGGGGAACCTTCAAGTATACTCACATCATTTTTTAACTTTAAAGAACCACCCAAATTCTCAGGCGCCATGAGCACCCGAAAAGAACTTCGTAAAAGACTTATGATGACCTCTGCAATGACTTAGGTAACCTTTACATATGCTCAAACCATTTGTTTCACGCCCACTTTCGCATTTAACAACCTTTTTTAAGACTCCCCCAAATTCCCTATTTTTTTCGTGTGTATTATTAGCCAATGGATCTGGCGCCCCGAGCACCTAAAACTTTTTTCTCAACAAACTATATGAGGACATCAACAATGACTTGGGGAACCTTCACGTATAATCACCATTTTTACGCTCATTTCTGCATTTACAAGTCCTTTTTTAGAACCGCCCAACTTCTCGATATTTCATATGTATTAGCACACATATCTGGCACCTAGAGCACCCAAAAGAAATTTTCTCAAAAACTTTATGAGGACTTTCGTAATGACTTGGGGAACCTTCACATATAATAACACCATTTTTAAAGCCCATTTTCGCTTTTACATGCCCTCTTTTAAGAACGTCCAAATTCTCCAATTTTTCGAGTGTATTAGCCCATTGATCAGGCGCCTGGAGCACCAAAAATAATTTTTCAAAAAACTTTATGAGGATTTCATAATGACTTGGAAAACCTTTACATATACTTACACCATTTTTTCATGGCTATTTCCGCATTTACAAGCCCTTTATTAACAACCACCAAATTTCCCTATTTTTATGTGTATTAGCCTATCGATATGACGCCCAGTGTACTTTGAAGTTTTTTCTTCAAAAACTTTATGAGGATCTCTATAATGACTTGGAGAACCTTCACATACCATTTTTAACGCACATTTCCGCACTTTCAAGCAATTTTTAAGAACAACTCAAATTCCCCAATTTTTCGTGTGTATTAGCTCATGGATCTGGTGCCTAGAGCATCCGTAAATATTTTCTCAAAAAACTTTATGAGAAACTTTGTAATGATTTAAGGAACCTTCACAAATATTCACACCATTTTTAACGTCATTTACGCCTTTACAATTCCTTTTTAAAAATCACCAAGTTCCCCCTATTTTCGTGTGTATTAGCCCATGGAATTGGCGCCTAGAGAAACCTGAAATTTATGAGGACCTCCATTATGACTTGTGGAACCTTCACGTATACTCACAATATTTCTTAACGCCCATTTCCACATTTACATATCCTTTTTAAGAATCGCCTAAAGTTCATGATTTTTCGTGTGTATTATGGAGAACTCTGTAATGACTTAGGGAACCTTCACATATAACCACACCATTTTTAAAGCCCATTCCACCTTTACAAGCCCTTTTTAAGAACCGCCCGAAGAGTTTCTCAAAAAACTTTATGAGGACCTCCTTTATGACTTGGAGAACCTTCACGTCTACTCAAACCAATTTTAACGTTCATTTTCGCATTTACAAACCCATTTTATAAACCGCCCAAATTCCCCAACTTTTCGTGTTTATTAGCCCATGGATTTGTCGCCTGGAGCATCCAAAATTTAATTCTCAAAAAAATTATGAGGACCTCCACAATGACTTGGGAAACCTTTACGTATAATCACACCTTTTTAACGTCCATTTTCGTATTTACAAGCCCTTTTTAACCGCCCAAATATCCTGATTTTTCATGTGTATTAGCCCATGGATTTGGCACTCGGAGCACTTGAAAATACTCCCTCCGTCCGAAATTGTTTGTCATGTTGCGCTTTTCGAAAGTCAATTTGACTAATTTTCAAAGTTAAATTAGATCATATTAGTTCGAGGGCTCTTTCCCACTTAATAGATTCATTCCTTCGTTACGGCGGTTGTGGGTACCTGCCGTTCAGAGATGCTAGATATTTTACACAAAAAAAATAGATATTCTAAAACTATACGAAAAGTACTATAAATTGCAATTTTTGCATATTAATGATGAAAAATACATCTTAAAATGTTAGTCAAAGTTTTTATAGTTTGACTCTAAAAATAGAAACCATGACAAACAATACCGGACGGAGGGAGTATTTTCTTAAAAGCTTTATGAGGACCTCCGTAATGACTTGGGAATCTTCATGTATACTCATACTATTTTTCACGTCCATTTCCGCATTTAAAAGACTTTTTTTACGAACCGCCTAAATTTCTTGATTTTTCATATGCATTAACCCATGGATATAGCGCTCGGAGCATCCAAAAAAAATTTTCAAAAAACATTATGAGAACCTTCATGTATACTCACACCATTTTTATCATCCATTTCTGCATTTACAAGCCTTGTTTTTAAGAACCACCCAACTTCTTCCATTTTTCGTATGTATTGGCCCATGAATCTGACGCCCGGAGCAACCAAAATTATTTTCTCAAAAAACTTTTTGATGACCTACATAATGACTTGGGGAAACACAACGTATACTCACGACATTTTAACGCCCATTTTTGCATTTATCAACCCTTTTTTAAGAGCTGCACAAGTTTTCTGATTTTTCATGTGTATTAACTCATAGATTTAGCACCTGGAGCATTCAAAAAAAAAATTCTCAAAAAATTTTAGGAGGACCTTCACTACGACTTGGGGAACCTTCACGTATACCACACAATTTTTAACGTCCATTTCTGCATTTATTAGCCCCTTTTTTCAAACCGCCCAACTTCCCCAATTTTTCGTGTGTATTAGCCCATGGATCTGGCGCCCGGGGCACCTGGAAATATTTTTTTTAAAACTTTATGAGGACCTTCGTAATGACTTGAGAAACCTTCACGTATACTTACACCATTTTTTAACACCCATTTCCGCATTTACAAGCTCTTTTTTAAAAACAACCATAATTCCCCAATTTTTGATGTGTATTATCCATGGATCTAGCGCCCAGAGCATACAAAAATATTTTCTCAAAAAACTTTTCATGGAACTTTGTAATGACTTAGGGAACCTTCACAAATATACTCACACCATTTTTAACGCCCATTTTCGCCTTTAAGAACCACCCAAGTTCCCCTATTTTTCGTGTGTTAATGCCATGGAACTGGCAGCAAGAGCACCTGGAAATTTTTTTCTCAAAAACCTTTATGAGGACCTTTCTTATGACTTGGTGGAACCTTCACATATACTCACACCATTTTTAACGCCAATTTTCGCATTTACAAGCCCTTTTAAGAAGCGCACAAATTCTCCAATTTTTTCGTATGTATTATCCCACGGGTCTGTCGCCCCGATCACCCAAAAAAATTTATGACAACCTTCGCAATGAGTTAAGAACCTTTACGTATACTCACACCATTTTAATTCTCATTTCCACATTTACAAACCCTTTTTTAAGAACCGCTCAAATTCCCCTATTTTTCGTGTGTATTAATTATTAGCCCATGGATCTGAATATTTTCTCAAAAAACTTTATGAGGACCTCCATACTGACTTGGAGAATCTTCACGTATACTCACACCCTTTTTAACGTTTATTGCCGCATTTACAAGCCCTTTTTAAAAATCCGCCAAAATTTTCTGATTTATCATGTGTATAGCCCATGGATCTAATGCCCTGATCTTTCAAAAAAATCTCAAAAAAACATTATGAGAACGTTCGTAATGATTTGGTAAACCTTCACATATCCTCACACCACTTTTAATGCTCATTTCAGCATTTACAATCCCTTTTTTAGGAACCGCCCAAAGTCCCTGATTTTTCGTGTGTGTAAACCCATAGAACAGGAACCCGGAGCACACAAAAAGTTTTTCACTAAAACTTAGTGACTTTGTAATGACTTCGGGAAACGTCACATACACTCATACCATTTTTAACACCATTTCTGCATTTACCAGCCCTTTTTAAAAAACCGCCCAAATTCTCCTATTTTTCGTGTGTATTAGTCGATGATCTGGCGCCCGCAGCACCAAAAAGTTTTTCTCAAAAACTTAATGAGGGCCTTTCTAATGACTTGGGGAACCTTCACGTATACTAAAACCATTTTTAACGCCTATTTCCACATTTACAATGCCCATGGATCAATCGCTCTGAGCAACCAAAAAAAATTTCTCAAAAAACTTTATGAGGACCTCACAATGACTTGGGAAACCTTCACGTATACTAACACTCATTTACACATTTACAATCCCTTTTATAAGAACTGCCCAAATTCTCTAGTTTTTCGTGTTTATTAATTATTCCCTTGATCTGGTGCTTGAAGCCCCCAAAAATACTTTCTCAAAAATCTTTATTAAGACCTCTGTAATGATTTGGGGAACCTTCACGTATACTCAAACTATTTTTAAAGCCCATTTCCGCATTTAAAATCCCTTTTTTAAAATTTTGCCCAAACTCTCAGATTTTTCGTGTGTATTAGCATATGAATCTGACGCTCGGAGAACTGGAAAATATGTTCTCAAAAAGCTTTATGAGGGCATCTTTAATGACTTTGGGAACCTTCACGTATCCTAAAACCATTATTAACGCCTATTTTCACATTTACAAGTCCTTTTTAAGAATCACCCAAATTTCTCAGTTTTTCGTGTGTTAATCCCATGGATCAATCGCACGGAGCAACCAAAAACAAATTCTCAAAAAAAATTATGAGGACCTCCGCAATGACTTGGGGAACCTACACGTATACTAACACCATTTTAACGCTCATTTACGCATTTACAAGCTCTTTTTTAAAAATTGCCCAAATTCTCCAGTTTTTCGTGTTTATTAATTAGCCCATTGATTTGGTGCTCGAAGCACCCAAAAATATTTTGTCAAAAATCTATATGACGACCTCTGTAATAATTTGTGTAACCTTCGCGTATACTCAAACCATTTTTTAAAGCCCATTTCCACATTTAAAAGCCTTTTTTAAGGCTTGCCCAAATTCTCAGATTTTTCGTGTGTATTAGCCTATGAATCTGACGCTCGAAGAACTGGAAAATATGTTCTCAAAAAGCTTTATGAGGACCTCTCTAATGACTCGGAGAACCTTCACGTATACTCACACCATATTTTACGCCCATTTCCTTATTTACAAGCTTTTTTAAAAACCACCCAATTCACTAATTTTTCGTGTGTATTAATTAACCCATGGATTTGACGCTCGGAGCACCCAGAAATTTATTCTCAATAAACATTATGTGGACCTCTGTAATAACTAGGGAAACCATCACATATACTCACACCATTTTTTAACGCCCATTTCCTCATTTACAAGTCATTTTTCAAGAACCGCCCAAATGCCCCTATGTTTCGTATGTATTAGTCCATATATCTAGCGCCTGGAGCACTCAAAATTTTTCTCTAAAAACCTTTATGAGGACCTTCTTAATGACTTGGGGATCCTTCATGTATACTCACACCCTTTTTTAATGCTCATTTCCGCATTTACAAACCCTTTTTAAGAACCATCAAATTTTTTAATTTTTCACGTGTATTTGCTCATGGATCTGTCGCCTAGTGCACCTGAAATTTTTTTCTCAAAAATCTTTATAAGGACCTCTGCAATGACTTGAGGAACATCCACGTATACTCACCCATTTCCACATATACAAGCCATTTTTTTAAGATTCACCAAAATTCCCTAATTTTCATGTGTATTAACCCATGAATATGGCGTTCTGAGTACATGACAATATTTTCTCAAAAAACTTTATGAGGGCCTTTATAATGACTTGGGGAAGCTTCACGTATACGCACACCATTTTTTAACTCTCATTTTCATATTTACAAGCTCTTTTTTAAGAACCGCCAAATTCCTCGATTTTTTATGTGTATTAGCCCATGGATGCACCCGAAGTACCCAAAAATATTTTCTCAAAAAACTTTATACGGACCTCCATAATGACTAGGGGAACCTTCACGTATACTTAGACCATTTTTTAGCGTCCATTTCCGCATTTACAAACCTTTTATCATAACCACCCAAATTCCCTAATTTTTTGTGTGTATTAGCTTATGGATCTGGCGCCCAGAGCACCCAAAATATTTTTCTCAAAAAACTTTATGAGCACCTCTATAATGACTTGGGGAACCTTCACGTATGCTCACACAAATTTTATAACACACATTTCCGCATTTATAAGCCTTTTTTAAAAGTACCGCCCAAATTCCTAAATGTTCATGTGTTCTTAGCCTATTGATCTGGTGTCCAGAGTACCCTAAATTTGTTTCTCAAAATTTTATGAGGATATCTGTAATGATTTGGGAAACCTTCACGTATACTAACATCATTTTTTAATGTCATTTTCGCATTTATAAACCCTTTTTTTAAAACCGCCCAAATTCCTAATTTTTTGTGAGTATTAGCCCATGGACCTGGCACTCGGAGCACCCGAATATTTCTCTCAAAAAAACTTTTTGAGGACCTTCGTATTGACTTAGGGAACCTTCACGCACACTAACACCATTTTTTGATGTCCATTACCCATTTACAAGCCCTTTTTTAAAAAAAAAAACTCTCAAATTCTAAGATTTTTAATGTGTATTAGCCAATGGATCAGGCGCCCACAGAACCGGACAAGTTTTTCTCAAAAAACATTATGAGAACCGTTACAATTAGTTGGGGAACCTTCACGTATACTCACACCATTTTTAATGCCCATTTCTGTATTTACAAGTCCCTTTTTAAGAACCGCCCGAATTCCCTGATTTTTCGTGTGTAATAAGCCCATAGATCTTGCGTCTGGAGCACCCGAAAGATTTTTCTCAAAAAACTTTATGAGGACCTATAATGACTTGGGAAACATTGTAACGACCCTAAAAAGAACTAGGTTGAACTAGAGCTTCACTTGTATTTTATGAGTTAATAACTTGTTAAAATAATGAAGAATAACTTTTGAAGTCAGTTTTGAAGAGCTTTGAAGTAAAACGTCAAGGGACGACCAAGATGTTCGAAAACTAGTATTTTATATGCTAGTGTGTCCTTGTATGTTGTGCATGTTTTTATGTGTTGTTTGGAGTCTAAAATAAGTGGGGATGACCCTAACACCTAGATGGACATGTTTAGGGTCAAAATGTTCGAGCACGACTCCCCAAGGACCAACCTAAGGGTCCTTGAGGAGGACCAAAACATTGGCCAAACAAGCTGCCCAAGGCAACAAGTTTTGTTCTTGGAAGGAACAAGTCCGCGTCGCGGACTTGGTTCACCTTAGGCCAAAATGTTTGGTCCGCGTCGCGGACTCTACTGTCCAAAATTTTATTTTCTAAAATCTTCAGGGAACAGCTCCGCGATGCGAACTTGTTTCCTTACGATAATTTCAAAAATTTAAGTTGAGTTTGACTTATCTAAAAGGGTCCAATTAATGTAGTGGTGTTTTGGATATTCTGGGGGAGTATTATATACTATATTAGGTCATTATACACTCATTCCCCCATCAAAAACCCTAAATCCTCAATTAGAAATCAAATTTCAAAACCCTCAAAAAGTTCTTCTCTTCCAAAATTCTCTCAAGCCTCCATTGAAGGTCAAGGTCTTGGAGTTTGCTAGAAAGGATGGTTTCAACTGATTTCTTCTCAACTTTCATTGGGTTCTTGAAGATAAAGGTATGGGAGTTCTTTATCTAAGACTTGCTATCACCTTAGAGCCAATTTCAAAGTGATTTTCAAAGATCTCAAAGTTTATAAAAAAAGTCCAACTTTTACTCTAAGTCATGGGTTCTTGCATGAAACATTTTCAAACGATTAGATATGATATAATTGATGTTAAATTAATGTTTTCCAATGAAAATCTTGAACCCTTGATCTTCTCAAATCTCTAAATTAGGCTTATGAATGGGTTAATTGTGTATGATCTAATGATGATAGAATTGAGTTTAGATTATGTTGTAATGTTGATTTCTATAGTTAATTATGCTATTATATTGTGAATTATTAGAGATGTTAAGGAATGGTGATCTTAGCTATTCGAAGAAGGTAAGTTGACTTGCTTCCCTTAGTTAATGTAGAATTGATATAAAATTGTTATTGATTGGTATGGTCCACTTATGATGGCGGTGCTTATATGTTATATATGATTATGATCATGGCCTTGTCGCCATGTATGTGAATTGTAGTAGTATCATGTTAGGGTTCATATGAATGTATAATGTGAATTTGGTTATATGAAGTAATGTGACTATATGCAAAAGGGGTTATGGCTTAGATGAATGTACAAAGTGTAGGACGATGAGATATATGTGTGATCTTGTATAATGTGAATGTATAAAGTGAAGGTGCTCATGTCCATATGATCTTGAATGAGTGCAAAATGTTATGATTTTTCTCTAATTGATATTCTATGATAATGAAGGACTAAGAAGTATCCTTATAGAATGATGTTGTGTCTTGATCGGTAGACTTAGGTCCCTCTTTTTGATACATGAAGGTTATGTGAATATGTGAACTCTTGACTTAGTAGGCTTAGGCACCCTTGTCATGTATGTGTATGAATGAATTTATAAATGAAAGTCTAGGATCGGTAGACCTAAAGTAGGTGCTATATGAAAAGAAGGTTAAGAATGAGATACCCTAATGAACCTTGATCGGCAGCCCTTGTGGACCCCTTCTTGTAGTGGTATTATCAGTTAGTAGGAATTAGAGATGGTACCTTCTCAAATACTATTATGTGAATGAACATACTCTATGAGAACAAAGGCAAAGCACCGAGTGGATATGCTTGTGGTAGTAGCTCTACTTGAGAATGAGACTAGAGTACAAAGAAGCCCTTGATATCCCTTAACCATGTGCCAACATGGGATGAGTCCTAGTTCTACCTTTGGCAAGTACAATACCTTCCACGGTGTGGGGTCTTATGACACCGGATTCCATACCTAGCTAGTATGGTCTATGTCGGTTAATGTCTATTCTCATCATGTGGGATGCGCACTCTAGTTATTGGATAAGTTCTACAAAGTGTGGATAGTGGAATGGGACGCTATTTACACATGGCATGAGTAGGCTTTGAAAATGCTAAAGTGAGTTCCCTAGGTCCTCCAAGACCATTATGTGAAGTCCCCGAATTGATTTCTTATGTCTTAAATGGATTTAATGAATAATGTTGACTTAGTAAGAGCATGTTAAATAGAAAGGTTCTTATCTAGGGTAGCTTTGAGGATTACTTAGGTGTGCTTGAAGAGGGTGTATGGACGGTCTCTTCATGTCTTACCTAGGTGAGTCTAAGATTAACCTTAGGTAGAGGGTCTAAATGATGTAAAGGCTAACTTGATGAATATGGAACTAAGTGTTATGTGGTGGAAAGGAATATCCTTACTTTAGGTAGTCTTGAGAATCATCTAGGTGTGTGTGAAGGGGTTGTATGAGAGGCCGCTTTATATCTTACTTAGGTGGGTCTTAGGATAACCTTTAGTAGGGGATCTAAATGCTTAAATGGATTATGTTCAGATCTTGTGGATTATTTGGGTATTGTCTTATTTGTGATTGTTGACTTGTATTGTGTCTCTTAAACTCTTATAATGAAGGTTTTTATCAAATATCATGAAAGCATGTTTCTATACTAAATGTCTTTTTTTCAGGGTTTTTGCATGGCTTCCATACTTAGTGCATAAAATGTGTTAACCCCTTCTTTTCCCTTTTTGACTAAAGTGTAGGGATTTGAAGTCTTGATATACCATGGATGATGTATAGGTTTCTAAGGGTTGAATTTGAAGTTTTGGTGAGTCCTCATAGATTCGAGGACAAGACCCACATGTTCCTTTTATGTCTTTTAGTCTTTATTTCAAGTCTTGTATAGGCTTAGTCCCAATGTTGTATTGTAAAGCATAGATGGTTTAACGAGACATTGTAAAGGTAGAATGTTTTTAAAAGTTTTCCGCTTGCTAGTTAATGAAAGTATTCTTCGTGTGTGAAGAAAATTTTAAATTCTTACTTATTTTGAGTACAGTATGCAATGAATGATCTAAGAGGCTTGTATGAGACTTTTCAGAGTCTTGTACGCCAGTAACTTCCAGGGGGTACCCTTGGGTCGTTACAAACATTTCACGCATACTCATATAATTTTTTAGCGCCCATTTCTGCATTTGTAAGTCCTTTTTTAAGAACCCCCCAAATTCCCAATTTTTCATGTGTATAAGCCCATGGATCTGGTGCCCGAAGCACCCGAAATTTTTTTCTAAAAAATCTTTATGAGGACCTCTATAATGACTTGGAAAACCTTCACACATACTCACACCATTTTTAACTCTCATTTCTGCATTTACAAGTTCCTTTTTAAGAACCGCCAAATTTATTATTTTTCGTGTGTATTAGCCAATGTATCTGGCTCACAGAGCACCCAAAAAAAATTCTCAAAATATTTCATGAGGAACTCCATAATGACTTGGGGAACCTTCACGTATACTCACACCATTTTTAATGCCGATTTTAGCATTTACAAGCCTTTTTTTAAGAACTGCCTAAATTTCCCTATTTTTCTTATGTATTAGCCCATGAATCAGGCGTTTGGAGCAATCAAGAAAATTTCAATGTTTTTATGAGGACCTCTGTAATTACTTGGGAACCTAGACGTATACTCACACCACACTTAGTCCTCATTTATTTTCATTAAGAATATTTAGTCGTATCTAAATGTACATCTGAATGATTGAGATATTCTCTTTGCATTTGAACACTGAATAATTAAAACTGTTTGTTTTTTAACATATGAATGTACATAATTTATTTATATGTACATTAAAAATATATAACTCAAGTAAAATAATTAAATACTAAAATTAATAAAATTAAATCACTATTTGATAAAAAAAATACTTATGTTTTTTAGTGATGGTGGAGATAATTTGTCATAACGGTGGTGATGATAATAGTTGTTGTTAATGACTAGTAATGATGGTGTTGATAGATGTATTAATGGAAGTGGAGATTGTCATTATAATGGTGATCGGTAGTGTTGTTGGTGGTTTTAATGGTTAAGTTGATTTATGTTAGTAGTTGGTGGTGTTAATGGCGGTGACCGAAGAATGTGTGGTGGTAGTTGAAGAACGTGCGATGGTTTGTGATGTGTTTATGATAATTGGTGATGGTGATAGCTATGATGATGGTAGTATTGGTAGTAGAGATTGACCACAATGGTGTTAGTGGTTGATAGTAGTGGTGGATGTAATGATGGTGACGACAAAAAATGCATGTATGGTGGTAGTTGGTGGCGATACTAGTTGTGATGACTGAGTTTGTTGATAGCGGTGGTGGAGGTGACGGCGGCAATGGATATATAATGATGAAAGAGGTAATTGTTAGCAGTGGATAGCAATAGTGATGGTTGTGATGACATGATGTGGTTGGTGGTAGATAATGGTAATGGTGGTTGACAATGGTAGTAGTGATGGTGGAGGTGGTTAGTGGTGGTGGCTGGTGATTGTGGATAGAGTAATAATGAATATTATTCACACAAGAATAGCTCTATTAAGACTATGCTCTAGATCTTATTGATATTAAGACTATGTTCTAGATCTTAATAATTGAAACCTATTCAGACCATTAAGTGTTTAAACTTTAATTAAAACAAATGTACTCAATGGTAAAATGTCTAAATCATTAAAATTTGAACCTCCATTAAGTATAAACAAATGAATCCTTAGAAATAGGTATTGATTTAATCCAATGAGGGACAATTGAGACATATCAAATGCTTCAAAAGTAAAAAGTTTCAATAACCATGTAGAAGCAAATGTTTCTACACTAAACAGTCAGCACACAGGTGCTAGAAAGATAGTCATTGTTACTAATACTTCATGGAAGTTGTAACATTCTCTGAAGTGTTAGCTAGTTACTGTGTTATCAAATCTGCATCAACAACATATTCTAGTAGTTCTTGTTCAAGCGTAGGGTTAGTACATCTCATCACTTCCCATCCCTCGGAGGATGATATGGTTATGAAGTTCCTCACTATCATACGAATACAAACAACTATAAGTCGTGGTGCATCACAGTTCCTTCCCAACTGAAGCACATCTATCACATTTTCAGGGCTCAACCAATCCTGCTCGAAAAGGCGTATGCAGACTCTTTTAAGTGATGATACTGAATAAGAATGTGATAAGACTAACAGATGAAGAACAAACTTCTTCATTTCTCTTTCTTCATAACTGCAATAGGACAAACAAGGTGAGATAAATTTCAAGTATCCATTGTAGCTGAACAACCAAAGGATATTGTTTAACTTAGACTTGAAATTTGCAAATACTTTGAACCTCTTTAACATATTAGAACTCTTGAGTTCGAAAGTAATCAGAGCGTCATGCAGAAGTTTATAATTGCAAATTATAGACCCGATAAATCGGATGACAAAGAACAATTCTAAAAAGCATAATATTATTATAAGATTTGAAGAATTGGCCTACATATGAAAACCTAATATAAAAGAAAGTATAAAACCCCCCTAAATAAAACCCTTACATTGTGGGTGTGTTTTGGAATTAGAAGAGGGATTTCAAATTTATAGAGTTCTAAACTTTTTCTTATAAGGAAAAGAATAACCCAGATGGGAAAGAAAATGATGTTTTCCTTTCAGAAAAAGTAAAAGCAATTATACTAATATTTTGACTTTCCTTCAAACGATTTTTTTTTTTTTACAGATGATAAGAAAAATAGGGCAAAACCTAACAAAAACTTTTACTATTATATCGTGTATCCCTTGTGTTAGAAAATGCATCAACAAGGCCATGGCAGGCTAGCTCACCACCATTACAATGTGGTGGAAAAGCCTTTCGTGGCCTTGTTGATTCTATTAACAGAAACTATGAAACACAGATGTGAAATGTGTGTATGTAATATAATCAATCCAATTTAAAAAGATGCAAACATTAAACGTCAATAGATATATAAGTAAACACAAGGCAAAAACGTTTGGCATACCAGGCTGAGTAGAGGAAACGAATGAATATAAACACAGCATCATGGGGAACCCCAAGAATCTTTATGCATCTGATACCATTTTTTACTTTGGATTGCTGTACAAGATTACCCAGTATCGGCGAGGCAATCCTCTATGGACAACACAATATATAGGAGTCATTCTAAATGAACAAATATGACAACTTTCTTAGGGGAATGATGTGAATGACAAGTAATTCTACATTCATGTTTGCAATTATAAATGAAGACGAAAATAGAAGTGCTGACCAAAAGAGTAGAATGAGCAAGAATAAATGATCCATTATCGGTACTTATATGTACATCTGCTCCATATCCATCTTTGAAAAACTTGTCCCATGTATCTCGAGTTTCATTAGGGACACGATCAGAGTCACCACGCCCTCTATGAGTACTGGATTTCGAACAGATTTTACCAGGAGGAGGTGGAGGCTTTGGGATATTACGTACATTATAAACTGGAGCTTGAAAATCAAAAGTGTGTCTCGAGTCTTCTTCTTCTATTCGTATGTTAAAGCATCCGCCAAAAGATTCAGAACCTGTGGATAAGCCGTGATAATCAATTTCAGTCGATGCCATCAAATATCCGATCAAACTAATTAGTTATTGATAACAAAATGTCACGACCACCAAATTAACGCGAAAATGAAAATTTAAGACTTTTAATATATGCCTGAGAATAATAAACTGGATTTCCAATATAACAATACAAAATACAGTTGAATAACCCAAATCAACAATCAAAAGTTAAGCATCTAACTTGCAGAGTAGTAAAGGACTAATATTCCTTTTTTGAAAATTTCAAACAGATTAAGGGAATGGAAAGGAATAACGATTAGTATAAACTTACAATAATAATGAACATTAAGAATCATTGGATAGCTTAAGGGCTACAAGTTTCACATTAAAGGTGTGTTTATTATGGTTGAAAATATTTTCTTATTTTCTTATTGTTTTTGGTCCAAAAAAAAAATATTCTCTAGAAAAATAAGAATTACTCAAGGAAAGAAGAGAACAAATTCTACAAGTGGCATGCTATATTGATTGTGTTATTTCCACCCTCTAACAAACTCATCTTCACCCATACCCCTAGTAGGGAGAGTTGGCAAAATAGTCACTCTCCAAACTTAATTGAACATTAAGACAGAAGTCTTGAATAATTTGTGGTATAACCACTATTAATGACATCATCCATGTGCCCTAATTGGCACATACAAAAAGACCTCACTAAGTTTCCAAATCTCCACTATGGTCCCCCCCCCCCCTTTCTTATTCAACTAATTCGGAATAATATATATCTATTTGCATTTTTTAAAAAAGTTATATTAAAAACAAAGAAAAAAATGGGAAAGAAGAGAGCAGCTCGTTTTTGCTGTTGTCGAAAGTGATGATTCCAACAGGTTTTTCGATCAAAATATCCATTTTATAAGTAATATCATCATCATCTCCTACTCCATTTCATTTTTACTCCATTTTCTTTCAAAAACCAAGCTTCAAAATGATTTTTCCCGCCATTTTAGAAATTTGAGAAATCTTCCATAATAATCACGTGATAACTCATTATGAATACATTTTAGTAGTTTAAAAGCATTAAAGATCTATTTCGCCATTGCAGGAGCTGCATTTTGGACCACAATCTCATTCAGTCGCGTTTCTGTACGGATATCAGACTTCATCAATCGTTATCAATCGTTAACGACTGATACTGTAATCTAGTATATTTCTTTGTAGTCTATAATGGTAGTAGCTGAATTTGTTGTTGCTTGGTGATTATATGGGAGTATGGGAGGAGACGGCCAAAAGCTGGAATTAAAAATCTTTTAGTAAGACGATAGTGCCCACTGCGTTGCGTCACAATGGTTCATATGACGATATGATTGCAAGCGTAATTGAGGTCGTTGAGTTAATTTGTGAGCCAAATGACTTCGTGATTAGCTATCAAATGAATGAGAGGAGAAAATGCATCCCACATGACTCTATGCCTACATTGAGGATAAACGTTAATGCAAGGCCTCCAATTGAACCAACAAATTCATTTAACAGAAACAACGATTCGATTGGAAATGAAAGATTGGGTGATCATTCAAAGGAGAGTTTGGGTGATAATTCAAATGATAGCTTGGGTGATCATTCAATGAATATAGATGATGATCCAACTAATGTGAAAAATCAATCGGTAGATGCGAAAGATCCCGAATCCGAATGTTGTGAAGAAATGAGGGACAAAAGAAAATAGGATCACAATCCAAACATACCTTCTCTGATTAAACTAATATATGTATAAACCAAACTTTTAGTAACAAAAATGAGTTGTAATTGTTATTAGCCGAAGCGGTGGTAAAACAATCCTTTGATTTTGCTACTAGGAAGAGTTTTACTAAATACTTAAATTTGAAATGTGTATATCGCAACTGTGCATGGATGTTGCGGGCAAGGAAATATGAGTGTTCGGATAGATTTTGTATCTACAAGTACATTGACGAACATAGTTGTGGCGTTGAACATGCCAACAATAGCCATAGAAAATTTTTAATCAAAGCATTGCTTCACTTTGTGTAAATATGTATTGTGATGGCAAGGGTCCAAATGTTAAAGAGATTCAAATAGCTACGTTTAATTCTTTTATTGTAGTACAAGCTATTGAAAATGTTGGAAGGGTGGTGTGGTTGCTAAGGAAATGATCCGAGGGACGGTGGAGAATAGATATTAATGTTTACCGGCTTTTTCTTACATGTTCGAGACACTTGGTTCTAGTTATTGTCTCATGGTAAACGAGGATAGTCATAGGTTCATGTATTATTTCTTGGTCTTTGGTGCTTGCATTAAGTAATTTGCCCACGTGAGAAAGATAATTACGGTTGATGGCACTCATTTACATGGTAAATATAAGGGTGTGTTGTTGAACGCTGTTGCACAAGATACGGAGAATCATTTTTATCCAATTGCCTTTTGTGTCGTTGACAAAGAGAATGATGCATCTTGGACATTCTTCTTTGAGAAATTGAAGGAAATTGTGCATGGTCAATGAACCATATTTGTGTTTTACCTTCGATAGACACAAGAGTATCACCAACGGTATTGTGAGTGTTTACAATCATGCTTACCACGGATATTGTATGAGGCACCTCGGTGAAAATCTTCGCGTAAATCATCATTGTGGAGATTACCTTTATATTTACTACAATGCGGCAAAGGCTTATTCTTTGGTGGAGTTTGACAATTATTTTGTAGAATTCAAGAACAAATGCCCCGCTGCAGCTATCGTCCTTGATCATGATATTGGTTTTGAGAAGTGGAGCAGGGCACATTTTCCTGGCAATAGATACAATGTTATGACCACAAATATCGCTGAGTCACTCAATGTTATGTTGATAGACAAAAGAGAGTATCTCGTGACATCTATATTTAAATGCGATTGCTAAGAGGTTTGGAGAATTGTTTAGGGAGAGGCATGCATGTATCCTCAAATCAATAGGTAATCAAATGGTGTCGGCTGCCGAAAAAATCGCAAGAAAAAAATGATCTAGGGTGACTCCTTGTATGTGGTGAATGTAACCGGGGACAACAATCAATTTATCGTGTTCGGTGCGGGTGTTACTGCCTATGTAGACCTACTAGAAAAGTCATGTTCATGTAGGGAATATGACTTGATCAAGATATCTTGTGCTCACGCGATGGCCGCTTTGCGATCAAAGCATGGCAATGAGTATGGTATGAGCATCTATGAGTACTATTCGCCTTTGTATAAAGTTGAAGCATACCTTCTTGCATACATGAATTCTATTAATGTTGTCTCTCTCGAGTCGGAATGGTGTGTTCCAGAAGAACTTCTTAATGTGAAGATTCTTCCACCTCTTGTCGATACCAAGCTTGGAAGAAAAAGAAGAAAACATGTGAATTTCAAGAGCAAGAGAAGGAACAAATGTTCAATTTGTAAGAGACTGTGTGAATAACAACAAATCTTAAACAAGCTTGATTGAATTTGTTTTTGCAATCAAGCTACTTTTTTTTTTTTTTTGGTACTGTAATCAAGCTACTGCCAACATTTTGGTCAATTTAGTATCAGCGATTATTGTAATTAGTCATGATCTAATATAGATCAAAGAAAAGATGACATACATTTGTACACTATCTATTAATGTTTATTATCGAGTCCACATTTTCTCTATTAGACGGTGTATTATCAACATATGAAAATTCATGGTATTCGTGATGCAATGATTTTAATGCATGAATTAGAATGATTAAAGAAGTGTGTTATAAAAAAAGGTCATGATCTGAGTTTGTGTATTTTAATGCATGTGTATGTATATGTGTGTGAAAATATGTACTGGTTGTATATCAAAAAATTAAATGTTACTTGTGAAATATGCATATGAAAATATGTATTGGTTGTCAAAATATATAGACCTCTTAAACAATCGATGCATATCTATGTGTGGTGTGTGTATGATCAATGAGATTTACACTCTGACATTAGTAAGGTATATTCGGGTTTATGTCTATGTTAAAGCATTACCGATACTGCATGTACTAAAATATGACACTTATATATAGACCAAAACTAGTAGGATTTAAAAAAGAGTACGATTAATTAATAATAAATTATATTTTTGAAATTTATCTAATTAAATAAGTTTAAACAAGTCATATGATCATTTAAGAGTCCACATAAATTAGGTGTGGTGATTAGAGATGTATGAGGAAGAGTTGTAGTTATACAATCGAAATTCTTATAACAATGTTTGAGAAAACATAAGTATGATGTAAGGAGGTAACTTGTAATACTATGAATACTTTAAAATGACTTTCATCATAACTTGTGTAAATAAGTAATTTTCTAGAAAAATGACTTTCATCGTATCAAAAATATACCCTTAACTATAAATAGAACCTTTAAAACTGCTTGTGATACTATGAATACTCTAAAAGGATTTTTACATAATCAGATTCACTGTTTACTTTTTCTAGTCGATATACTGAGTAAACCCCGGAATTATGGGTTTAGGGTGTGTTTGATGGACATTGTGGAACAGCATTGGATCATGGAGTGGAAGCAGATGGATATGGATCCACAAAAGGGTTGGATTACATCATTGTCAAGAATTATTGGGGGCAAAATGGGGAGAAAAAGATTTTATTAGGATGAAGAGAAATACTGGTAGGACTAAGGGGGGCAACGGAACCGGTAAATTCCGGATTCCGGTCCGGTATCGGTTCGGAACCGGTTAGTCCCGGTACAGACCGGTTCGGTCCGGTTTCGGGACAGGTACCGAACCGGAATCCGGGATTTACCGGTCATTCCCGGTTCCAGAAAGTACCGGTCCGTTACCGGTCCGGTCCGGTCAAAAAAAAAAAATTTTTATTTTTTTTTTGTTTTAACCGTTTATAGCCGTTGGGTAACGGCTAGTGGGGCCCCCCAACGGCTATTTTATCCCAAAACCAGCCAATTAAACCCCCTACCCCCCCCCTAACTTTTTTAATACCCTAAAGTTCTAAATACTACACTTTAACCCATTTTTTTACTTATAAATACTCCTAAAATTCATTATTTTATCACAAATTCATCTACTCATCTTCTATTCTCTCAACTCTCTACTCTCTAATCTCTAATTCTCTAATATATAATTTCTTAAATTTCGGTGTTGCCTTATTTGGTCTTTGAAAATTGGATTTGGAGCTTCAAAATTCAACTTTCAACTTTTCACGTTCGGCTTTCAACGGTCATAAACGTCTACTTTTTTAAGTAGACGTTCGGTACATTCGTTCCAACTTTTAGTTTACATTACATTTATATTTAAATAATTATTTAATTTATTTTGTGATTTATTATTTGCATTACATTTTTCGTATTATTTTGTGATTTATTATTTACATCTCACGTTTAATATTTTAATATGGATTCCGGTAAAAATATTGTTCAAAAAGGAAAGGGTAAAAAAAGTGCATTTGAGCGTATAAAAAATATGTGTAACTTTACATCATCCGATAATGCAAAAACCGGTAGTTCTTCTAAATCAAAAACTAAAAAATCTACTATATTAAGAATAAATACGGATGATTATACACATGTTGATGATACTGTTTTTAATATTGATAGTAATTCAGAATTAGATCATTATCATGAACATTTACAACGTCGCTTTGGTAATTTTGATGAGGATTTGCCTAGTGATAATGATAATGAAAATGATATTGATAATTATACTGATACGCCTTCTTTTGATGATGATGATGCTGAAACTGAGCCACCTACGGCTACTAATACTCCCAGTCCCGCTCCTAGTCCCGCTCCCTTTCGTTGCCCTGCCCCTGTTCCCCCCGTACATCCTAGGCCTAAGGTAGAACGTGCTAAAAAATCGGTTGTTTGGCAATTTATGACACAAAATGAAGATAAAACACAAGCTATTTGTAACAAATGTAAACATAGACTAAATCATAAAACTGTTGGTAAATCTGGCGAGACGGGACACTTGAGTAGTCATTTAATGTCTTGTTGTAAAAATAAATTTTTGCATGCTAAAGCGGTAGCGGAAGCTAAAAAAAATGGTACCCCTCTTCCTGAAAATGTTGGAGTAGGCGGCTCTAACATGGTACAAACACAATTAAATCCGTCTAATGTTTCTGGCTCTAGTTTACCACTTTCATATAGTAGAGAAAAAGATCTTGAAGAATTAGCTAAAATGATATGTGTTATGGGTTTACCATTTAGTTTTGCTGAAAATCTCGGTTTTATACATTATATTCAAATTGTATATAATCCAAATTTTAAAGGTTTTGCTAGAAATACAATAAAAAAGGTTGTATTTGATTATCATGCACAACATTTTCAATATCTTCGTTGTTTATTTTATTATAATACTTGTAAAATAGCTATTACTTCTGATATGGGTCATAGTGTAAATGGTAACGATTATTTGACTGTTACTGCACATTGGATTGATGAAAATTGGTACATGCAAAAAAGAATTTTAGGTTATAAATGTTGTCAAATGCGAAAAACCGATAGTTATATTGCTCAAACAATTTTAGATATTTTATAAAGTTATGGAATATGTGATAAAATAAGTAGTATAACATTAGATAATGCTTCAAGTAATAATGTCGCTGTTGATTATTTAAAACCTACTCTTTGTCCTTTTTTTGGTGATAATTATCATATTAGGTGTACTGCACATATATATAATTTGATGGTTAGAGATGTGTACAGATGTATGATAACGGATGTACAAAAGTAGAAAATACATGTCATTTCATATTTAAGTGTCAAGTTAAGTCTAGACGTAAAGATTTTCAAAATCGTTGTTTTGAAAATAACCTTCCACCTAGAAAAATTCCAAAAACAGTGGCTACTAGATGGAATACTTTATATGAAATGCTTGTAGTCGCTTATGAATATAGGATACCTTTACAAATGGTTTGGAATGCTCATAATTCTGATATGGCATATAGAGTAGATGATAGTGATTGGCGTGATATAAATGAACTTATAGATTTTCTAAAAGTTTTTTACTTAACTACAAAAAGAATATCCGTACTTTATAGTCCTTCAATTTGTACTGTTTTGCCTGATATTTGTAGAATTTCTTCTAAATTATATCAATATAAAAATAAACCAAAATTTCAACAAACCATTGAAAAAATGATTCTAAAATTTAAAAAATATTATATTCCTATTCCTCAAATTTATTTAACTGCATGTCTTTTAAACCCTAATTATAAAGATATAGGTGCATCAAAAATGGTTGAAAAAATATATTTTAACTTAGATATTAATGATGTATTAGAAGAAATTCCTAGTTGTCAACTAGTTAAAGATAGCATAAAAATTGAAGCTACAAAATTGTATAATTTATATAATGCTAATAAAAATAATTCAAGTGATGAACCTCAAAGCTCTAGAAGTAGATTTGATGAAGATAATATTGATGATTATTTATATGATTATCTTGAACTTTCACACGATAATAGAAATGATTTTGATGCTTATGTTAATCAAAATACAGAACCTACTGAAGATATTCTCGCCTGGTGGAGAATTCGCGGCAAAGGATTTCCGAAACTACAACCGATGGCTTGAGATTTATTAGCTATGCAAGCATCGTCAGTAGCTTCAGAAGGCGTCTTTAGTGCAGCAAGGTTTCAAATTGGAGATCATAGGCATTCACTAGCAGCCGACATCTTGGAGATATCGATATTATTTCGTGATTGGATTAATGCGGAGAGACGAAATTTGGGTCGTGAACCACTACCGACCAAATTTCAAGATGACATTGATGAAGTAATGCAGGATTATAGTGACGATGAGATTGAAGCAATGGAAGATCTTTCTATTCAACCAATTCCCGAACATGTCACTAAAGAAATGTTGAATGATTTACGAAAGGATTTATATGGTGGCACCAACTATTAGTAAGAGTATGATAATTCGAGATTTAATTCAAACAGAACCATTCCTAGAAGGTGGCTGTGTAGATTAAATCTTTTGATACTCTACTAATATTTTTGTAAATGTACTTGTAAAATCAAATAAATATTAATAAAAATATAGGCTATTCGCCTTAATTTGTTTTTTATTATTGTTGTATTAAATTAAATTTTTTAATTTTATAACTTTAAAGTTAGTATTTGAAAAATTCAAACTTTAAAGTTTGAATTTGAACTTTAGAAGTTTGAATTTAAAATTTAGAAACTTTAAAATGTTGAATTTAAACTTTTCTAACTTTAAAAGTTTGAATTTAAAACTTTCAAACTTTAAAAGTTGAAATTAAAATTTTATAACTTTAAAGTTTAAATTTAAAATTTTCAAACTTTCAAACTTTAAAGTTTGAAATTTAAATTTTACAAACTATAAAGTATAAAGTTTGAAATTTAAAGTTTCAATGTTTAAAAATTTGAAATATAAATTACAAACTCTAAAGTTTGAACTTTGAAATTTAAAGTTTCAAACTTTAAAAATTTGAAATTTAAATTTTACAAACTATAAAGTTTGAAATTTAAAGTTTCAATCTTTAAAAATTTGAAATTTAAATTTTACAAACTATAAAGTTTGAAATTTAAAGTTTCACTTTAAAAATTTGAAATTTAAATTTTACAAACTATAAAGTTTGAAATTTAAAGTTCAAACTTTAAAAATTTTAAATTTAAATTTTATAACTTTAAAGTTTTAAAATTTTAAATTTTTTAATTTTTGAAGTTTGAAATTAATTTTTTTATTTTTTTAAGTATTATAATTAAATTATATTGAATTAAATAAAATTAAATCATTGTTTAAATAATTTAAATTAGTATTTAAAAAAAAAAAAAATGGTCCGTCCCGATTTACCGGTCCGGTCCATTACCGATTTCATTCCGGACTGGGACGGAACCAATTTTTTTTACCGGTCTACCGGTCCGGTCCGGTTCCGGAACGTTACCGGTTCGCGTGATACCGGTTCCGGAACTTACCGGTCCGGTAGTCCCGGTACCGCCGCCCCCCTTAGGTAGGACCACAGGCCTTTGTGGAATCAACAAAATGGCTTCTTTCCCTACCAAAAATAGTGAAAAAAGTATTTGTACTTTTTTTTTCTTTTCTATTTGTTGAATGTTGTTTCATTTGTTGTTTGAGCATTATGTTGTACTTTGTTAAGGAACTATCCAATGTATTCTTCAAAGAATTATATACTACATTCCCTCAGTTTCATTTTATATGCCTTAATTTGATCAGACACGAAGACTTCTGAATTAATCTTATGACATTAAACTAAAGATGTATGTATCACTACACCAAATGCTCTATGAATCATGTATCTTAAATATGTCTCATGAATATAAAAGTGACGTTCTTTCTGGAACATACTAGAAATGGAAGTATAACACGTAAATTCAAGGAGACATTATAAGAGTTAAAATAGTACAGAAAAGCCAAACTCATGTCCAATGATTTATAAAAACACAAAATGCTAAGTAACAAGGCAGAAAATGCAAAATACCAAAGGTAGGTAAAATGTGTCTATGGTCCTTATTTCTGCACAACTACTATTACACCAATGTAAATAACAATAATCCACTCACAGTGAGGAGTTCAATCGTTCAGAAAAGAGAGTGGATAATCGTTCATGCTTGAGATTCCTTACAGATTATCGTTTGCGGTTCCCTGACCTCTTTCCTTTAGGGTGGCCAGTTAGCACAGTGGGCAATCCACTATGCATGCCACGTGATGGAACAACAAATTTGGGATTCAACGGAGCAGCAGGTGCAGCGAAACTACATACAATAACCTGGAACATAAGCCATTTAATTAGTGCCCAGATACAAGATACTAAATATATAACTTTATCAAGGTGCAAAAAAAGATATTGAATATGTTAATCTGCTTCCTGCCTGCATTTGCCAGAATGGTTTCTCCCGAAGAGAAGAGGCGTTCATAGGTAACAAGAGTGATATATACTCTTAACTAATTACCAATTAACACTAAATAGGATTCTGATCATCCAGTTTAGGCTTTACTTGACAAACAAAATATCCGACCCTTTTCAAAAAAAACAGAAGAATCAAGTAGAGAAGAGAGAATACAAGAAGCCCTGGCTACCAAATCCACGTAAATTTGAACTTTATAATCCCAACTAATAGTGAATTGCGAGAAATGCCTAAAAGATAGAACACATGCTACATATTTGGAACTTATGAGAAGACGAACCTCAACTGGTGATGCAGCGATTAGATCACCCGACACAGCACCACCAAAAGTCCGTTGACCAAATCCAGTTAACGATACACTCAATTCACCCATTCTGCTCTGTGGATCGCCATTTCCAAATGGCAGAAACGAACCAGATAGAGTCAGTATTTTGAAAAGTCCCTACAGGAGGAAAAGGTCAAGATTTTAACAGCAGATCTGTGAATTCTAGAAAAGAAAATCAACAAGTAATTTCGGGCACAAAATGAAGTTGAAATCAAAGAAAAAGATTAAAACCCATATGAATTGTAGATTCTAGAAATAATAGTACAAAACTTATCTCTCGAGTAAAACGATGAAACATGGAACAATAAATGCTAAAACAAGTAAAATATTTTCAGACGTTAACCTCATAAGTCGCCTTTCCTCCGGACGCATCAGCTTGTAATACAGTCACATTCGATAATTCACCAGTCGCTGACACGATACAAACAGCCCTTGGACTATTGTGAATAAATGACACAATTTTTGATGACACATCCTGAGAGTCAGATAATAAGGATAAGTAAGATATTGTCCGTGACTCCCAACCAAGTTAACTTCTACCGGATTTTATAAATTATTATAAGAAAACTAATATGGAATAGTTGCAATTCAATAAGAATTTTTGCTGGCTATTCCCAAGTTTCATATATTATTAAATGGTTTTCAAGTCAAACGAAATACAAAGGATAAAGAGGTAACCTCTCCTGTTTTCACAGTTATAATATGTTGTGTGACTCCAAAACCTATCGATCCTGCAATCAGAAAATGAAGGTGGATGTGCGACATGTATTCAATCTCTCCACCCCAAAAAGAAAAAAAAAAAAAAAAAAAGGTTACCTGATATCTGTTGTTGGTTGGTAGTGGTAGGTACCTGGCCATTTGCAACGAACTCACCTACAATAATCTGGAATAAAGCCATTAAATTAGTGCCAGCTAAGTAAACAAATTTTGTGTCACACGGGCAACCTAGATAAATAAATGGTAGTGTGAGCATCAGTAACGAGAGTACTATATATATCTCATAATCAACGGATTGCTCACATAACTAGACCAGCTTCACTAATTACCATTTAACACTAAATCCATGAAAGACGGATAATGTTGATTCGGATCTTCCTGTTTAGTACTATGACCCTAAAAGATTGAACACATGTTGCATAAATCGATCTTTGAAACTTAATGAGAAGGCAAACCTGGATAGGTGATGCAGCAGTTAGAACACCCGTCACAGAACCACCAAAAACCCAACCATTAGATTTAGCAAATGAGACACTTAATCCACTTGTTCTGCTCCGTTGACCGCCAATTTCAGACAGCAGAAACAAACCAGATAGAGACACTATCACTAACTGTCCCTACAGGAGGAAAAGAAAAGCACCCAACACTATAATAATGCAGAAGAGCAGATTTTTATCAACATATCTATGAATTCTAGACGAGACAATCAACTAGTATTTTCACGCACAAAATGAAGTTGAAATCAAAGAATAAGATTAAAATCCATACAAACATACCTCTCGAGTTAAATGACTTAAAAAGGTTATATTGCCCTCTCAACTAATGAAAATGCCCTTGTAATTAGTATGAACTAAACAAGAGCAGAGTTAAATCTTACAGTACAAGCAGAGGTGTCAAAGGTGAAATGCATAGAAAGTCACCACAATCTATTGAAGCTTTAAGCGCAAGCCGTAAAGCACAATTCAAGTATGGGCTTAGTGAAGAAAAAAGGTACTAATATTTTTTTTTAAAATAATAAGAAGAAAGTAATGGAGGAACAAACATAGAAAGGGAAATTAATTATTTGGACAAAAGAACTGAAAAATAATAATTAACTCAAATATGTGAGACGGAACATGAAAAGCTAATACAAATAAAATATATTCAGACGTATACCTCAAAGGTCGTAGCTCCTTCGGACGTGTCATCTTTTATTAGAGACACGTTTGATAATACACCAGTAGCTGACAGGATACAAACATCCCTTGGACAATTATGAGTAAATGACAGTACTTTTGATGCCACATCCTGAAAATCAAATAATAAGGATTAGAAACACAAAATATAATGACCTGCAACTTAAGGAGCCGTTTGTCCATGGAAATTTTTTCTACACTTCTCTTTGCAAATTCATTTTTTTCGGTTTGGTTATACATTAGACTCGTTTTTTGAAATGTTTTTTGAAAATGTGTTTGAAATAGATAAAGTAGTTTCCTAAAATATTTTCTGTGACTGTCAACCAAGTCAGCTTCTACCAAATTTTCTGAATTATTGACAGCAAAATTAATACGGAATAGTTGTATTTTGAGACATAAGAAGGATTGCTGGCTATTTCCAAGTTCAATGAGAAATTAAATGTTCTTCAAGTCAAAGAAAAGATAAGGATAAAGAGGTAACCTCTCCTTTTCTCACTTCGATAATCCGAGGTAGGAATCCAAATCCTGTTGAACCTGCAATCAGAAAATGACACCGAGAAATTCTATTGATGATGCCTAATGGTGGATGAAACAACACAGGATAATGGGGAAATATATTATACAGAGTAAGTGGAACATATATTCAATCTCCCAACCACCATCCCAAAAAAAAAAGAATTCAAAAAAGGAGAAAAATGAAAGAAAAGAACAAGAAAATCAGCATTCATCTTTTATTACATACAATCCACGATCATTCATGAACATGTTAGATCAATTAATTCAACAAGGCAGAAATTTCTAATATAAATTTCGGAAACGAAGGAATCAGTTGCACAACTCTTATGGTAAAAGAGTAACAATATACCATTGTACTACTAGAAGTGGAATCTAGGGAAGGTAGAGTTTACGTACACCTCAATGTTTTGAACAGAGAAAGGCAACAAGGGCATGCCTCACCACAAGCGAGCTACTCGCCTTTTTGAAGTGTGGCGTAAATTAACACCAAAAAATTAAATATTTAATTTCATATATAAATAGTCAAAATCTCGATAGCAATAGCAATAACAAATTAGCAAATATTTCAATACAAAAATTGAAAAAATAGACAGTACATACTAAAGTGTAGAACTTGAATGAGAAAAAAACAAAATACAAGTCATAATAGTGAGAAAAAAAAAAACACAAGTCAAAATAGTGAGGAAAAAAACGAAACACAAGTCAAAATAGTGAGGAAAAAAACAGAGGTAGAAGTAACATCTGATGAAGGAGGAGGAAAATAAACAGAAGAAGAAGAAAAGAGGAGATACGTATTGGATTGGAGTCGCCGGAAAAAGTCTGGCTGGTCGCCGGAGATATCTAGTCGACCGACTAGTTTGGAGTTACAATTTAAGAGTGCAATTGCGCAAATTTGAAAAGAAAACCCTAAAATTATCTTCTAACTTTTCAAATACCCTAAACTGGTCGCCTAAAGGTGATGCCTTTGTCTCCATGGCGTCACCTTTTGAAGATCGCCTCGCCACAAAGCTAATAGGTGATGAAGATTCGCCTCACCTCTCACCGTTCATAACACTACACCTTACCTCTACCTAATAGAGATAGAGGTTGTTACTAATAGATTTTCAACTTAAAATAAAGCAACTCTAAGGCTATAAATTCAAAGAGTTAACTCCTATTAAATTGGCAATAAATTAAAAAAAGATGTAGACATTCGTATACATACATAGATCCGCCGCAGCGGTTCCGCCATATAAGCAAAGATCCCTACTGAGCAAAAAGAAGAATTTACAGGAATCTATCGAGTATATCATGGAATTTGTCTCTTCTAATTTAATTTTGTTACTCCAAAAGTTAAACTAAATACAACTCGTCTTAATCGTTTGTAATGAATTTACTAACCTTCAAAAGTATCGACATTTCTTCCCGTGCAAATTGACCATATACGGGCTGCCATCATCACTGAATCAAGTATCAAAAAGAGGCACTTTATACACAACAATGCCTATTAAACCAAGTGTGCCAGACTAATAGGGTTAGAGGCGTTTATATAGGACAACTAGGAATTCTTTGGCAAAATTTTTGACCCTAGGGACTTCTTCGTAAATTATGGTTGCCCTAGGGACTACTAATAAAATGTTTCTTTCCATCAAGAGAACTTCTATCAAATGAGGGGTACGGATGACAAATTAGTAACGGTGAGGGTATAAATGACCGAATGGTATAACGAAGGGTAAAGCTAGCTATTAAATGAAAATTGAAGGGTAATTTTGACCCTTTTCCCTTATAAGTATGTATAACAAATTGAAAAAATTACCTGCAAAGTGAATTATCTTTTGCTTAGTGGTCACGCTAATTAGCAAGTAAAAGTAGCCTTAAAGTCTTGATAGTGATATTGAAGCGACCGTTGAGCAAGGGGAAACGCTTAGCCTGTTTTGTGCCTTGATTCATGTCATTGCAAATATATTTGGAAGTTCCCTTGATTGAAGGAAACATTTTATTAGGAGTCCCTAGGGAAACCATATTTTATGAAGAAGTCCCTAGGGTTAAAAGTTGTGCCCAGGAATTCCTAGTCTACCTATATAAACGCAGTGACCCCATTAGTCTGGCACACTTTGTTTAATAGGCATTGTTGTGTACAAAGTGCCTCTTTTCGACACTTGAATCAATTATGGTGGCACCTCGTATATGGTCAATTTGCACAGGAAGAAATATTGGTACTTTTGAAGGTTAGTAAATTCATCACAAAAGATCAAGACGAGTTGTATTTAGTTTAACTTTTAGAGTAAAGAAATTAAATTAGAGGAGACAAATACATGATAGACTCGATAGGTCCCAATAAATTCTTTTTGCACAGACATATGTATACATGTGTATACATGTCAACATCCTTCTATAAACAACTACCGCGGAATCGCGGCAACAGCTCTACATATTTATTCATGTCAACATCCTTCTATAATTTATAGTAAATTTCATAGGAGTTCCCTTTTTAAAATTTATTGTCTAAAAAGTTGCTTTATTTTAAGTTGAAGGTCTACGAGAACAATTTTTCTATCTCTATGAGATAGGTTTAGGGTCTACTTACACTCTACCCTCCACAACCCTTACTTGCAGGATTACATCGGGTATGTTATTACTTTTTTGCCTTCAATGTTACACAACTAATTCCTTCGTTTCTGAAATTTATATCAAAAACTTCTGCCCTGTTGAACTAATTGATCTAACATTTTCATGAATGCTCATGGATGAATGCTGACATTGTAAATTCTATAACACATGAAAAATGTAGATAAATAAACCAATTTCAATAACCATTAAAAAAAAGTTACCTGGTAATTGTTGCTCGTTGTTGTTTTACTCGAAAAAATAAAAATGAAAATGGACTTCATTCGAAAAATCGATTAAACTTATGATTGAAGAGAAATCGAATTCCTAAAACAACGTAGTCGTTACTTAATCTTTTAAAGAGATTAAGAAAACTTATAATTTTTTCAAATGACTTAAACCGAATAAAATCAGTTGAAAATAAAAGGGTTCGAGTTCAATGTACATTGCAGAAGGTGTTAGGCACTCGGAATGTCTATTAACTTGCGGTTAATCGGCAGTTTGACTATAATGACTTTGACTAATTTTGAGAAATATATTAATTAAGTAATAAAAACTCAATTTTTAAGAAAAATAATTTAAGTATTGGTAAGAGAATTAATAAAAATAAAAATATTTCATTTAATCATTAAAGAAAAAAAGAAACAACTTTCTTTTGAGAATTTAGTTAAATGAAACCAAGTCAAATAAAAAGGTTAGTTAACACGTCATACACATGAAAGATTAACGCCAACATATAACATGCTTCAAGCAATCTTAAGAACAAAACGTAAACTCTTATCACACCAAAAAAAACAATTACGCAGAAAATGGCATAGTCTTGATCAAAAAGAGTCATGCTAGGCAGTAGTTAGTTGAAACTCAGGTAACAACATCAACAACAACAAACCAGGAGAGATCATACTCAAAGACAGAGCAAAGCACACTAGTACAACAAACCAGGAGAGATCATACTCAAAGACAGAGCAAAGCACACTAGTTTAGCAACACACTCATGAAAACATGGAAGTCTAATATCATTTCTAAACCTACAAAATCACCAAAAATGAACAGAAACTACTACATATTGCAACATTCGAACTGTAATAAGACCTAACAAGCTGTTTCAGATAATAACAAAGCACCACACATGATTCGAAAAGAAAGAATAAAAAAATGAAGTGGAGTGTTGGGGAGAAGTGTTACCTTGTTTGGAGCCGACGAACTTAAGAACAATGACTTCACCACAAGCCGAGTTTCACCGGATTCCGACGAGTTCAAACCAATAATCGCTAAGCTCTTTGAGCTCAGGTTATGTGAAGTAGGTTATTTCTGGAGATTTTTCTGTTTCTAAGTCGATTTCTTTCGATGGAAATTCCCTCTGTTTTGGGTAACAAAATCAGTGTGTAAAAAAAAAAGACCTTCACGTTAAAGGAAGAGGGGAAAAGAAGATTTAAGGGGAAATAGGAAGGGATTTTTCGATGAAATTCCAAAATTCGAAATTCAAATTTCTTAAGAAATAAGGTGCCAGGTCGAATCATACCAATTCTCCAGCGGAAAATTGATTTGAGGCGCTCAGGAGGAAGATACCAACACCTGGCTGATTCAGTACGCACGAGAATGGGCTGCTGGATCGCGATTTGGATCGCGTTTATGGACTGGTTGCTCACGAAGAAGAAGAAGACCGATGCAGGTGTTTGGTTTTGGTTTTGCTGAATGTATTTGTTGGAATGGGTTCCCTTTTTCTTTTTGGTGTATTGTGGGCTGCGAATTGCAAGTAAAAAGGGGAAATGGGCTTGAAAATACTGGCCCAAAATTGGCTCTACAAAAGAGTTAAAAGATGATGAAATAAAAACTAATTATTTCAAATCGTTTGAAATTTAAAAAGCTCGATAATTCATTATTATCGAGGAGGATCAAAATTGAGTGTCAACAATTGCTCAGTGGATGTGTGCCAAAGCAGGCTCTTACACCACGGTTATCAGATAAAAATCTCATTCAGAAGTTGGTTAAGTTTACCAAAATTCTTCGCAGAAAAGAGTTTGAGCAGTTGCCGGAATAACTGGCATTTGGGATCGCCGGGAGGATCTTCGGCGTCGGACATCGAAGCAGAAGGATTGAAATTGCCAAAAAGGAAATTGCAATTTCAGAACTAAAAACCTCACAAAGCTTGTTTAGTGTTTTAAATGAGTTAAAGGTGCCTTATACGTTTTCAATTGTTTTAAAAAAGGACATGTGGGTCCCCTTATTTTTTCTCTATTTTTTATTTTTAATATCATTATTAATAAAAGGAGCAAACTGATAACATTGTATCTAAGTGGATTCTTACCATCTTGTTCGATACTCTTCTATGGATCTTAAACATGCCATATCATATGTTGAAATAAAATAGTTATTGAATGTCAAGTGACGTTCTTTTTAAAGCAGACTAAAAATGAAAGTAAAAAATGTAAATTCAACCAAACAGAGTCATCCTTAGATAGCAATACATTAGTTAACATTGCTCTAAAGGAAATTGATCATTGGTTAATTTATTGATCAGTAGAGGAATTACATATGTGTTTAATGGGAAATTTTGAAATATAAATAGAGGAGTGCAATTACGAATTTCTAGTGAAATAATTTATAATTTATTATGGTAAGTATAATTCGAATTAATTATTTGGAATTATTAGTTTCCATAATAGAAAGTCTCAGTAATTAATTTTGTGATCCCAACACTGTCCATATTTAACTAGAACTCAGAGTCTATTCTAAAGGGAAAGAGAGAAGTATGTGTCTTTATCTATTCTAAAAAAGAGAGAAGTATATCACTTTTTTCTATTCTAAGTAAAGGGAGAGGACATGACTTTTTCAATCTTAAGGAAAAGGAGATGTACATGTCTTTTTTCTATTATAAGGAAAGACATGGTATTCCTTCTCCTTGGACTAGGAAGAAATCTCTATAAATAGGAATTCTTCTAACCCTTGAAAGAAGGTAATTATTCTATAAAGGGAAAAGTGTCAAATATGTGCCTAAACTTTTCGAAAAGGTCTAAATATGTCCTCCGTTTAAAGTTTGGTCCATTTATACCCTCGCCGTCCAACTTTTGGTCCAAATATGCCCTTATGGGCGTTAGTTGGCCAACTCGAAATATCCAACTCATTTTACTTTTCTTTAAATGCCAAATGGATTTTCCACATCATTTTAATATTACAACTTGACATTTATATTATAAAAGAGAAAGGGGTCACCTATGCCCCTAACTATCCGACCCACTTTAAAAACACTTTTATGACCCATATTTTCCCTATTTTAAATGGTTCAATTATATTCCAAATTCTACCCATATCCCTTTTCCCTTTCAAATAACTGGTATCATATTCATTCTTCATTTCAAAGCTAGGGTTCTTGAGAGCCTCATTACCCCCCATCAATTTCATTTTGAGGAGCTCGAATAAAAGAGTGTTCTAGTCATCTCCAGTCATCTTCTTACACTTTCTCCTTTAAAAATGAGTTGGGACTCGACTGTTTCAAGTCTGTCGATGGTAAAATGTCAATGTGGTATTGCGACGAGGATTTTCACGTCTTTCACTCCAATTAATGCTGGAAGACGCTTTTATAAGTGTTCTAATCCTAATGTAAATTTATCATACAATTTTGTTAATTTTTATATTTTTGGCGAGTATTGATTTCAAGTTCATAATTGTACAGGATTATAAATGTGCTTATTGGAAATGGGTTGATGATCTGCTCCATCCTAGAGTTGCAAATGTAATCCACAATTTAAAGAAGGAAAACGATAATCTTCATCGTGAAAACAAAAGTTTGGAGACGAAGATTGCTGATCTTGAAAAGTATTTGGCATCTGAAATTGAAGAAAAGTGTGAACGTCTAAATGAAATTACTGCTCCCAAGCGTGAAGAGGTTGTTGTCGATAATGAAGATGTTGTTATCGATAAGTCTAAGAAAAAAAGTTTATCAAATGTGGATTGTGAGCTATGTTGTGGTGTTGTTTTGCACCATTCATCACATTCTGGGTAATGAAACAGGAAGGAAAATAGGAACTTCTATCAGTTTGTAATCTTTAACTTTTTCATCTTTAACTTAGAAAACGTTAAACATGTGTGATGTGTTGAAGTGTAGCAGTTGATGACTTGAATTGTAGTAGTTCATAACTTGAATTGTAGCAGACGTTTTGGTTTATATGGTATGTTAAGTTCGATGTGATCAATTTCTCAACTACTTTCATTTGTTAAGTCAATGCATTATTTGGAGCAATTACTCCTACTTATTGTCAATCCATTTTGGGATGTTAATTTGGTACATGTCACTTCAAATAATGTTATAGTAGTGGTCAAGTTTCGAGAGTGGTCAGAATACTATGGACTAAATGTCTTGACAGCAAAGAGTGATGTCTATGGTCTTTGGGTTGTATTGTTAGAACTTTTGACCGAAAAAAGAGCCTTATTCAATACTAGTGAAAATGGGGACATGCCAATGAGTGTCGTCGACTTTGCAGTACCAGCAATCATGGCTGGAGAATTGAACAAGTTCTATCTTGCAGATAGTATTATTGTAATCATACCAAGTTCCAACATGATTAGAATTGAAATGGTCTATTAGTCACAGGTTTAAGTGTTATTCACTTCAAACTAGAATTTTCCTTTTCAACTATGAGATTTAGCATTCAAAATACCTGCCTAACGTTAAAAAAAGTGCATGAATTCACTACTTTCATCCCAGACATTTTGAAGCTTCCTTTTTCTCCTATTACAGGTACCAGTGTTAAAACATAAGCATTATGAGGAATTGAGGACAATCTGTACAAAAATCCAATTTTTTTGTAAAGGTGGTTAATGCACAAAAATCCAATTGTTGAAATGACAATTCAAGAGTAATAGCGGCAAGCCACAAGGCAAGTTGTACATATTCCACCACATCAACTTTGGATTTCTTTTTCTTGCTTTTCTTTGTGGAAGGCTCATCCACAACCATTTCTGTGTCTGCAGAGCACACAAATAATACACATCCTCAATACAGAAACCAAAATAAGGACAACCAACAAAAAAACTGTCAATAGAACTTACTGAACAAGTACAAACAAGATAAACACACTCAAAAGAAGACGTCTTAAATTCACAATGACAAGACAAAACACAACAAAGAAAAGGCGTCTGTAATGCCATTCTATGAAGGCATATGAAAGTTTCACCTAACTTAATACTCATTAGCAATATTGTTTGTCAACCACTGTGGTTAACCATGAGCATTAAAACAAAAATTAACATAGAAAATAAACTACGATAAATCATCATCTACAACAGGATTTTTCCCCTTAACCCCCATTATCTTGAATCTTTTCTTTTTTGCTTGCATTTGGACATGTCCACAGGGATATCTTCTTTGCCCTTCCATGTTGTTTTGATCGGAGAATAAGGCAGATTAATTGGCACTGAGGCAGCAGTGTGATCTCCATAAAACTGGATTTTTCTTGCACCAGTTGGAACAACTCTTTTATTCAACTTCTCAGCCCTCAACTCCGATTCACAAATCACCATTGGTCTTAGAGGTGGGTCTTATTCATCTTCAACATTAGGACCATATGGTTCAAACTCTTGTGTTACAGCCTCAGCCCCAGTTCCAGCTTCAGTTCCACCCTCAACATCAGGACCATTTCATTGTTAGACATTGGCCTTTCGCCTTTCTTCGAATGTGCATTATTTTCAGCACACTTTTCCTGTATTTTTTTTTTGTATTTAGGTTAATTAGCTTACAATTAAAAACATGGAAGAACATGAAAAACATGTAATATTGTGCTTACCTTGTAACAGGACCTCACATTGTGGTTTTATTCACCACAGTTGTTACATGTCATTTGAGTGCCTTTTCTGGACTGAGACCATTCACCCTTTCTTTTTATTGCTTCATCTGGTTCTCTATTCCTTTTCATTTTTGGTCTACCCAATTGTTTCACAACATCAGGAAGCAACATTGCACTTGAAGGATCAACCTTCCAGAACTTCTGACCTCTTACAGGCTGCATCTTGTTGTTATATGTTGGCATGTAAGCCTCCTTGCTATACCACCAATGTATTTCAGTTATTGGATCTATTTTTTTGTGTGTCAATGCTTTGATGGCATGAGGGCAAGGAATACCTTATAAATCCCAAATTTTGCAAGTGCATTTCTTTTGCTCTAGATTGACACTGTGTCTATCTTCTCCATCAGACACTTCATAGCCCGAATCTCCATTGAATTCCACCTTACAACCATGTGCTATGGCCCTGTAGTCAATGTACAACTTCATGCATTCCGGACTGAAATCTGTAACCCAAGTCTTCAACTTTTTTTCATTTTTTCCTAGCAATCTCATCTCTTGCACTCTTATTTCTTCTAACATCTTGATTATTGTCTTTGCTCTAGCCTCAAGAATCCATGCATTGAATGATTCAGTGAAGTTATTATCAACCATCATGTTCTTACACTGAATATCAAAATAAGCTCTACACCATGCCTTTGATGGATACTTTACCAAATTCCTTGCACCATCTTCTAATAGTTTCCCCAACTTATTCAATTGGTCCTTGAACTCTTCATCATAGGAACTCCAAGCACACCACCACATAAGCTTCCTCATTCGACCACTCCTCCATTTTCTGCACCAGTTACTCTCAATGTGTCTCACACAATACCTATGTTGAGCTTCAGGCAACACTTTGACAACAACATCTATCAGTCTCTGTAACAGTGAAAGTTGAGAATTAATGTGTGTTAAAAACAGTAAGTACAGTGAGTAAAAGTTAAGTAAAAACAGTAAGTACAGTGTTTTTGAAATTGCTAAAAAGTGTGTAAAAACAGTGAGTAAAAATTGTGAATGAAAGTGAATTAAAAAGTGAGTAAAAATTGTGAATGCAAGTAAATTAAAACAGTGAGTTAAAAACAACACCATACCTTTTGCATATCTGAAATCAATGTGATTTTTGCACCATCTTTAAGGTCCAAAGACCCCTTCAATAGCTCAATGAACCAGCACCATGTGTTGCTTGTTTCTTTGTCCACTATTGCCCATGCTAGTGGATAGAAACTGTTCATAGAATCTTGTCCTAGTGCAACTAACAACATACCCTTACATATACGTTTCAAGAATGTACCATCAAGTCCAATAAATGGCCTCAAACCAGGTTTCCAGCCTTTTTTAAGAGCATCAAAATACATGTACATCCTTAAAAATTTTCTTTTTCCTTCAAGTAAGGCATCCTTAGAGATATTTATCAACACATCACTTCCGGGATTTGATTGCTTAAGCTCTTGTGCATAGGCCTCAAGCTTGTTGTAGTCATCTATAAAACTGTCATCCAACTTCTCAAGAGCCATCCTCTTAGCCCTTTTAAGTTTGGATTGACACACATTCAATTTTAAGTCATTTTCAAGCTCTCCTCTCATATCTTTTACCTTATACTTGGGATTATTTTGAATCTTGTTCTTGAAGTATTGAGCTAAAGTAACTACATCAACTCTAGCATTAAAAAGGGCCTCCTCGCATGTGTGCTTATTGATGAAAGCCTTAATCTTAAACCCTTCAGTTTTGCCATCTCTTGAAATCAAACACCTAAAGGGACATCCCACATCACAACCATACCTAGTTCTCTTTGTATCACCTTTTATTATAGTCAAAGCCCTTTTGTTAGCTAATGCATAATAATTCAGAACCTGTCTACCTTCTTTCATGTCTTTAAATGTCATACCAACTTGCAATTCCTTGAAGCTTTCCAACCTGTCACCTACTACTCTTCCCCTTTCATTGCTAATAGCATCCATCCACTCTAAATCACATTCCTCGCCCTCAGAAATATCCCATTCATTACCAAAACCAGCACTATGTTCACAATCTGTACCAACCTCAACATCTAAAAAACATGATTCAACATATTGTGTGATATTTTGGGCAACGACAGTGAACTCACCCTCCTCCACAACAAAGAAGTTGACGACTTTAAATTTCTCACATAAAAGGCTAAGGATGACCCTAATTCCATCATCCCCATCTACTATATAATACTTTCCAGAGGGTCCAGTGACTAACAATTGTTTAACCCGAGAAAATCCTCGCTTGGAAGTAAACTCATCACATATATATTTATTACTCAATAATTCAGGGTTAAAATTTAGCCAAGAGTGCACCAATTTCTTAGTGTAAACCAAGAGAGGTGAAATGACCCAACTACCCCCGTAGTTGAACACAATTTCAACTTCATCAATCATCCTTCAAAATTACATGAAAAAAAATAGTAAAATCAGAGGACCACTCAAACCAAACACATTAAAAGCTACAAAAATATAATAAAGTAAGCCCTAAAAGACAAACATCATCTCGAGACCACCAAAAGAGAAACAAAACAAAGCTAACAAAGGCATAAAAGTACATCCTTTTAACACCAAACAATACATTTCAAGTGATTTCGATAGTCATAAATCAAATACAACACATGCCGTCGACTTTACTAAGAAAACCCTAACCTAACAAGAAAATGTAACCCTAATCGAATATGTAATTTACTGAATATAGAAAACTTACCTTCAACTTGTAGATCTTCTAACCCTAGCGCCGCAATTTGTGTAAATCTTCAAGAACTCTAGCTAGCGCCGCAACAATCATTCAGTGGAAATGAACAAGTTTAGAAAATTAGGGATTTGTTATGGGTTAAAAGGGATGGGTTTTGGGTCGTATATGGGTCATATAGGTTATTTAAAAGACGGGTCATAGTGAACCATTTAAAATATGGGTCATAAAAGTGTTTTTAAAGTGGGTCGGATAGTTAGGGGCATAGGTGACCCCTTTCTCTTTTATAATATAAATGCCAAGTTGTAATATTAAAATGACGTTGAAAATCCATTTGGGCATTTAAAGAAAAGTAAAATGAGTTGGATATTTCGAGTTGGCCAACTAACGCCCATAAGGGCATATTTGGACCAAAAGTTGGACGGCGAGGGTATAAATGGACCAAACTTTAAACGGGGGGCATATTTAGACCTTTTCGAAAAGTTTAGAGGCATATTTGACCCTTTTCCCTTCTATAAAATACTTGTCCACCCAAGTATTCAGATAGTTCGGAAGTGAACTTGGGATCACTATAGAAGAACGCAGAACTATGATTGTACTTGTTCTAGCATAAATAATGTGTTGTCTATTATTCATGTAAGTTGTATGATTCTGATATGCTTCCGATGTGCATATAATTTTCCAACAATTGACATCAAGGCCATACTTACATCTATATAGATAACTAAAAATATGTATGTGCAATTGTATGTATGATTCGTGGTTGGTAAATATATTTTTATCGCGAAAAGAACAAATTAAATGAAACTTGAAGGTTTTTGATTTGTTGGCTAAAGTACATACGCTACTATATTTATGAGATGATCAAGATGGCAAAACACGTTGATGATAGTTTTTCACTTTCACATTGGAATGGACAACAATAGTAAACACTTATCCTAATGATTATTCGAAGTCCTTCATTTTTAAATTAATGGAACCCAAATTGAAAATTTTTCATCAGTTAAAAAATAAAATAAAGTTCAATGAGTTTCTTTATTTAATAAAGGGAAAAGGGTCAAAAATACCCTTGAACTATAGGAAAAGATCTAAAAATACCCTTCATTTTTTGGTCTAAAAATACTCTTCCATTTGCCTTTTTGACTCAGGAATAATACTCCTGAAACTAACAATTCTCTCTCTATTCTTTATTTTTAAAAATATTTATTACGTGTCATTCTCCTATTGGATAGTATAAAGAGTCCACCTCAATTAGATTATTTATTATTATTTCTCCAAACCAAAGTAATATACTTCTTCAAGACCCCAATTTTTTTTATAAAAAAAAAACTGTAATTTTTTATTATTTATTTATTTATTTATTTTTGGATCCAACTCCTCTCCATTTTCTCAATTTTTTACTTGGATTGAAGACTCATGACAAAAGTAATTAACGGCTAATATTTAATTAATTAAATCAAGATTTTAAACATGATATAAATGATTTATATTTTATTAAAAAGATTATTATGTCATACTTATAACAATATATTATTTTATCTACAAATACATTATACACATTTTCCTCTATTTTCCTACTTAAGTTTTTCCTTTGGCTATAACTATTCATCTGCTTTTTTTTCTTTCATTTTTTAATGAGTTAATCTTTTAAGTAAAATTATTTTTGAAACTTTTTCTTTAAAAAATAGTTATCACATATTAGCAAAAAAAAATTAAGGTAACGATTTTTTTCTATTTATTTATTTTTAAAAAGGAAGATAGATATTGTGGCACTATTAATATTTTTATAATATATTAATGACTAAAAAAAATTTAAAAAATAAATAAATTAGAGAAAATACAAAAAATACTAGATAAAAAAAATTGGGATCTTAAAGAGGTATATATTTTTTTATTTAAATAGATTGTGGGGAAATAATTAATAGAGATGAGATTTTTATTTTATCTAATAAGAAAATGATAAATAATAAATATTCTTTTTTAAAACAAAAACTTTATTTGTTAGTTATAAATGTATAAGTTAGTAAAAAAAGTGAATGAAAGGGTATAAGCGAACCAAAAAGGTGAAAGAAAGGGTATATGTGAGCCAAAAAGGTGAATGAAAGGGTATTTTTAAACCAAACATAGATGAAGAGTATTTATAGACCTTTTCCTATAGTTCAAGGATAGTTTTGGCCCTTTTCCGTTTAATAAATAAAATTACGAACTTCTACATGTGTAATTGATTTTTTCGGTGGCTAGTTGCAACTTTTTTTGAATAGTTTCTTATTAATCCATCAAATTTGCAAAGCTTGATAAGAAAGGGGATCGTAGAGGTTGTTGATGAACAAATTATCATTGAACTGATTGTGAAGTATTTTTTGTAACTTTATAAAATTTGTTCTTGACTAATTGTTGACTCCAAACGTTATTAAGTGATGGTGGCAGTCACTATTCAAGTCAATTGGATTATTTTTTTGGTTGAATAATTATTTGAGCATATTATTCATTATATATGTGTGTTCACGCACGCGCACACACGCGCGCGCACACACTCACATTGTGTGTATATATACATATGGCTTAAGTCATTGACGGTTTCTTAAAGTTGTTCGCATAATTCACTTAGATACCTCAACTAAGACTAGTACCTATTGAACACTTTTACCTATTCAAAAAATTTCCTATTAGACATTTTTTGATAATCAACAAAAAAATATGAAGAGTGTGTGATACACTTGCGCTGACATAGCAAAACGACTAATTAAACAATGACATGTGGCATTGGGCCCCCAAAATTATCAAAAAAATAAAGTTGTATTTAAAATTATTTCAAATACATTTTATATCTAATTTTTTTATAAAAAATATATAATGAAAATGTCAACCTATTCTAAGATCCCCCAACCCCCATTCATCTTCATCTTCCTCCCAAAATAAATTCTTTCTCAAATCACAAAACCTCCCCTTTCAATTTCATCTTCTTCCCAAAACACATTTTTTCTCAAACATAAAACATAAATTTCTTTTCAAATAACTTGAACATTAACTTTTTTAAAAAAAGATACATTTTCATACTAAGAGTGGAGAAGAAAGAAAATTTTGTCAACGGTTATTCATTTCTACATCAATGACAAAAAGAAATTGATAGCTCAAAAATTAATTCTTTCAAATTTTGAATATCATTTTTGATAAATTTAATGGGTTTATATTTGAATTTGAGTAAAAAAAATTTAATAAAAAAATATCGGCTAACTCTTTTTATACTAAAAATCATTTATCTTCTTTCTTCTTCTTCATATTTGTTCCATTATTTTTATGTGATTTGCAATAAATCATACAAAAGAAAATCTTTCTTTCAAATCTAAATCGTATGATTTTTTCATAGTTGATTTTTATCTTCAGATTTGGAAGAAATATTTTTATATATATATAAAAAAGAGAGACAAACAATGTTGGAGCTAAAATGGAGAAAGTTTTGCAAACTAAATTTTGAAGAAGATGAGTAGTAGGGGGTGGGGTGCTCTTCTTTTTTGAAAAAAGTGTAAATGAAAGAAGAAAAAAATGTTTTAACTTAATTGTTGTGCCAAGTGTCAATAAAAGAAGAAAAAATGTAAATAAGAATAATTAAAAAATCCTGTTGTGAATCTTTTCACGCGCTTCAGGGAAGTGCAAACATAATTTTTGTCCTATCAGCTTTTTGTGTTTAATAGGTACATGTTTTGAACAATTTAGGTGTTCAATAGGTAAAAGTCATATGGAGACAATTATGGGACAATTTTAAGGGATTGTCGATAACTTAAGTTATATATATATATATATATATATATATATATATACATATATACACGCACACACACACGTGTGTGTTGTGTGTGTGCATGTGTGTGTGATAAAAGTTATCACTTAAGTGGTTTACTTATTTGAAATCGTTGAAAATTCTTTAGACTTTATAGATGTGATGATATATTTTGTACTACATGAATGGAGAATTATGATTAGTAAATAGGATTCACTAAAATTATCTATTTATTTGAGTCATTAGAAAATCCTCAATTTATCATGTATAAATTATGTGAAGTGAATATTAGTGGTAAATATTTATTTACGTAAATGGTGATTACTATAAAATACTAATAATGCTTAATTAATTTATGAGTAGAGATATCGAGGTTTTCACTCAAATGAGAGAAACATAATATCTTAGATTCTCAAGTGTATTAATTTAGAGAATAATTTGTTATAAGAAAGTATTGAGTGTCTTAGCCAAAGGAAGGACACGAGTATGTTTTATGCTCATGAGATAATGATAAAAAAATAATGAAAATCTGAATCATGATTTTTTAATCTTTAACTATGCCTAAAATGATTATTTGTTTAAATTGGATCATAGTTTAGGTGATCATGAATTTTCTGATCTTTGATTGACTAGAAATTTATGGTTCCATCAAAAATTATTTAGACTGGTTTTTAGGTAGTTTGTCAGATTAAAATTTGATCTGAATATGATAAAGTCATATTATTTTAATTCCTAAAGATGATTAACACTTGAATTTGAATTTAGTCATAGCTTTAGAAATATTTTTATAGACTCCAATTGACCTGAAATATGGTAAGTTCATTGGTAACGGACTAGTAAGAAATACTCATTGGTATGTGGCTATAGTGAAGGATTCAAACTCGGAGATTTATGCAGAATTATACATACCTTCTTGTTGTAGGATCAAGTGCTATCACCACCAATTGCCTAATCGATTTCTTACAAGATCACTATGGAGTCTTGTATTGTTTTTCATAATAACTACATTTTTTATCTGAGGAACTCTTTTCTTGTGTTGTTTTGTGTTGTTTGTGGATGACCCCAAGTCCTCCCTTTTATAGGACAAGGTTAAGACTTGTAACTCTTATTCATTCAAGAGTTACATCACTGTTTATCCTATAACTCTCACTCCATTCAATAATACATAACTCTTCTTCTTTTACTATAAGGATATTTAGTGGAGTTGTAACTTACTTCATGAATGAAATAAGTTACTAGTCAACCCATCAATGGGTGTATCTATTTCCAACATCTCCCACTCAAACATGATGGGATGAAACACATAGGTCTTTAATTTGAAAAGTAAATTCATTTAGACATTCATACCGAGTGTATTATTGTGACCGCTCAGACACTAAGTTTGAGAGCTCTTACACCAGAAATCTTTTTTCTAGATCAGCATAAGAGACTACTACCCTTTTAGGATCATTTATGGTATAATATCATGTCATATAAAGTGCCTTAGATTCCCCAGATATGTCTATATACACATATGACTTCTTTTAACCCTCATTCTATTTTCAATTTTCATATGCCTTGTGTCCACACTTATGCTAAAATAGGTTTCATAATGGACCGGTCTCAGACACAAGCATAATGTATATATATTTGATATGATCTTCTTTTTGCCCACACATCACTAAGATCAAGATTAATTGTTTTCCTAGCATTACTCATTCAGGTCATATTTTTATAACCTTTAGATTCATACTAAAGTAGAATACACTAACCCATCACCTCATGATATTGTCAAAGTCATAAGGGCACTAGTGAATATTTTTTTTAAGATTCCACATAAAAGTGAAGTAGGGTGGATTCACTTACCTTTCAATTTGCGGTAATGAAGCACATGCAGTATGAAATGCATGTTACAAATCTTAGTCCAAGTAAATCATTTACTTGACTTGAGTTCTACCACTCTATTGTACTTTTAGAGGAAATCTCACATCTGGATACAAGTATTATGGGTAGTGGGAATCCATAATTTTGATCCTTTTTGACATTTCTCTTGGATATCGTCCTAGTCTCTTACTAGGGTGACTTTAAATAGTATGTTCTTAATCGAAGGTGCCATATATATTAGCTATCTATTTTTAGAGTTAGGAAACATATATGTCTCATCTTGGCTCGCTTTCATAAGCACCCAAGGCGGTTGCTCCTGTGAGGAAGCCAATCTTATCAACTTGTACGACATACTCTCTAATATTGTGAATGTGCTAATCAATAATAATGTAAAATAACCATAAAAACATCAAAAGGATATCCATACATTATGATCAAGATGTTCAAATAAGTAAAGATATCATTTGACACCCCACGCAAGCCTAGATATTTCACATGTTTAATAAAGACATCTCTAGGTATTGGTTTTGTTAAGAGATCTGCTACCATCTTGTGCGTAGAAATGTAATGTAAATCCATTTCCTTACGTGCTATGATGTCTCTAACAAAATTATACATTGTATCTATGTGCTTAATCTTACTATGATACTTAGGGTCTTTAGTAAATGTCATTGTTGCTTGGGTATCACAAAAAAATTGCACTGCATCCATTGGCCTTCCAATGATCCCTAAGTGTTCCATGAACCTTTTTAGTCATACCACTTCTTGTACTGTTGTAGAGCATGCAATGAACTCTGCTTTCATAGTTGATAAAGTTATACATGTTTGTTTCTTGCTACTCCTTGAAATGGTACCATTGTTTAGCAAAAAAACGTAACCAGAAGTGGACTTTCTTTCATCCAAGTCTCCACCCCAGTCAACAGAGTAGCCCACCAACCGTAAGACTTACTTCCTTGATAACATAATTTGTAATCAACAGTGCCCCTTAAGTATCACAAGATTCTCTTAACAACTTTTCGATGTGTTTTTCCTGGATTGGATTGATAACGACTAACAAGACCTACTGCATAACAAATATCAGAATGTTTACACAACATTGCATACATTAAACTCCCAATTGCACTTGAAAATGGAACCCTCTTCATGGCGTCCTTTTAACTTTGAGTTTTGGGACATGTTTCAAGACTCAAATTTTCACCTTTAGCTACAGAGGTGACTATTGATTTACAGTCTTTCATCCTGAAACGTTCAAGAATTCTTTCAATGTATGATTCTTGTGATAAAGCTATTAAACTTTTAGAGCGATCTCTATGAAATTCAACTCCAAGGATGAATTCTGCTTCTCTCATGTCCTTCATAGACAACCAACTCTTTATAGCCTTTACAAAAGTAAGACTATTTCCAGCTAATAGTATATCATCCACAGAAACGGACAATATCACAAAATCAGTTTCAGACCGCTTTATTTACACACAATGGTCTTCATCGATCATATTAAAGTCGTAAGACGTAATAGCATGATGAATTCTTTAGTACCATTTCCTAGATGATTGTTTAAGTCCATAAATAGACATTTTGAGCTTGTAAACTTTGTTCTCTTGACCATTTTGGATAAAACCTAACGGTTGTTTCATATAAATTTCTTCATCTAGTTCCCTATTGAGAAATACAGTCTTTACATCCATTTGATGTAACTCTAAGTTCATACTTGCAACTATAGCCAGAATCAGTCTAATAGAGTTAAATCTCACAACTGGAGAGAAAGAATTTTCATAATCAATGTGTTGTGTGTACCCCTTAGCCACCAAACGAGCTTTGTAGTGTTCAATTACACCATCCGCCATTCTTTTAATTTTGAGAACCCATTTATTTCCAATTGTTTTTTCGACTTGGCGGAAGATCAACCAAATCCCAAACATGATATGTACTCATGGACTCCATTTCCCCTTTCATTGCTTCTATCCACTTATCCTTAGTAGGGCTTCAAAAAGCCTCTTGAACTGAATTAGGCTCTTCATCATCTTGCAGAGTAACTATTAATGTTTCCTTTTCGATATGAAATTGACGTCGGGTAATAGTTCCTTGTGTACTCTTCCACACATGTGTCTCTTGTGGAATATTTTCTAAATGAGTAATTCTCCCACTTGGATCAGCAAGAGAAGGTACAACTTCTTATTCCTCACTTCTTTGATCTTGAAGATTTTCTTGATGATCGACAACTTCATAATGACACAGTTCTATCAATATCACCCTTACTAGGAAATTCAGTCTCTAAAAATGTGGCATTTCGTGACTCAAGCTCTGTTATACTTCCATCTTCATTTGATCCTATGAAGATATAACTCTTTGATTGCTTTCAATAGCCAATGAAGATGCATGTTTTTTCCCTAGGACCTAACTTTACATATTTATGATAAGAATCATGCACGTATGCGGTAGACCCTCAGGGTCGTAATATATTTAAGTCAGGTTTTTTACCCGTCCATAATTTCTAGGTTGTGAAAGCAACAGGCTTAGAGAGCACGCGGTTAAGCACAAAAGCTGCAGACATCAATGCGTCTCCCCAAAAGGAAATTGGCAAGTTAGCTTGCGCCATCATAGGCCTAACCATTTCAAGCAAAGTTATATTTCTTCGCTCAGCTACTCCATTTTGTTGAGGAGTGTATGTAATTGTTAACTGTATTACTATTTCTTTTTCATCACATAGATCCTTAAATTGATCTGATAGATACTTACGCCCACGATCAGTTCTTAAAGCTTTTATTCTTAAGTTTAATTGATTCTCCACCAAATTTATAAATTGTCTAAAGCATTCAATGCTTCTGACTTATGAAAGATCAAATAAACATGACCGTGACGAGTATAATCATCTATAAATGTGATGATATATGAGACTCCATGCCTCTCCCTCACACACCTAGGACCACATATATTTGAATGGATGAGTTGTAATGGAAATTCAGCTCTAGTTCCCTTTCCAAATGGCTTTCTAGTCGTTTTTCCTGATAGACAATGTTCACATATTGACATTTCAATTTTAGTTAAGGACCCCAACAATCCTTCTTTTGCCAATCTATTCATTCTTTCAAGGCTTATATGTCCAAGTCTAGCATGTCAAATATTTATATCTAAAATTGAAGTTGTTGTTAAAGCAAAATAACCATGATTATTAGGTATATAATTAAAACCACAAATTGCGTCCAACACTATAAAACCATAAAAAAGGTAACCAAAACCATAATATTTAGTGTCATAAATAATGTCAACAGAATTATTGTGAATATTCACTCTGAAATTTAATTTAAGAAGAGCAATAACTTAAACTAAATTTCACTGAATGTCTTGAACATATAAGACATCATGTAGGAGAAGGATTCGTCCACCTTGTAACTCTAGTTTTCATGTTTCGATTTCTTTTACTTCAATTGATGCATTTTTTCCTACATAAAGTCATTTGCTCCTGGAAGGCAGTCGGCCGTATTCAAGAAATGATCCTCTGTCTCTAGCTATGTGGTTTGTGGTTCCTGAGTCAACAGAGACATAAGCAAAATGAGGAGTTTTAGTGCATGATGTTACCTTATTCTGCTCTGAGCAATTCCGCGCAAAATGACCCATCTTGTGACAAGAATAACACTTCACCTTAGCTATGTCAATCTTTGTAGCTCCACGTTTTCCTCTCTTCTTAAATTGAGATTTATCCTTCTAATTTGACTTATCATACCCCTTTTTCTTCCATACTTTCTTGTTCTTGTTCTTTTGCTTAGGATTAGAAGTCCCATCAGATTCAACTAGAAAAACTTGATCAGTTGCTTTAGAAGTGTCACGTCGCTTATATTCAAGAACAAGATGGTGCTCAATGTCTTCAAAAGACTTGATGCTTTCATTGTGTGTCATATAAATTTTCATATATTCCCAACTAGCAGGAAGAGATCTTATAACAACTTGCACTTGTTGTTCATCAGAAAGATATGATCAACTGATTTTAATTAGTTCTCGTATCATATTTGACATCTCTCTTAAATGCTGCCTTATCGATGAATTAGGGCGTCTATAGGTGTCAAATTTAATGGTTAACCTCCTAAGTTTTGTAGAAGAAGTGCCACCAAACTTATCTTTCAATGCTATCGACATGGCTTGGGCCATTGGATAAGATCCGAACTCACACATAAGATCATCAACCATACTACTCAGCAATGTTATGCAAGCAACAATATTTTTCTTCTTCCAGACTTGAAAAGTCTCAAGATTTCTCTCATGTTGTTGGGTGTCTTCACCCGCTGGGCTCAACCATCACATGGTTTAGGGTCTCCAAAATCTCTCGCTCTTCAAGAAAGTATTGAATCTTACGATGCCAAATGTCATAATTATTACCATTTAATTTTTCACCCTTATTCAATTTAGCAATGATAATCTTTGAAACCACTTTATAAACTTATCTACACATAGAAGACATAGCACAAATAAGCACAAAACACAATTTTTTTTTAAATTTGCCGCAAAATTGAATCCAAATTAATATTGTTTAGCTAGAAGCCCATGTTCAAAAGTCTACGTTTGTCTTACTTTCATCACATGTAACTTTAAGCACACCAATATTATTTTTTAAATCAATTGTGCGCTAATAAATTATGATAGTTCTAAATAAGAAAAATTGTCTATCAATAAGAACTCCCACTCAATATACATCTTTCAATGTACATGTCTCACACAAATGACATAAACCATAATCATGGATTACTTATTTATTATTTTTGAAATTTGCCTAGAAACTTTTAGAATTTTTTTTTAAAAATCTCAACTATGTCTTCAAACAGTGAACTTTCAGTACTCATGTCTCATTAATTCGATGTCAAAAAATTAAAAATAATATATCATTGGAAAGGTTTTGAAAGTATCTTTCCAGTGATATATGTCTTGCCCACATCAGAAAACATGAAGGGGGAGAAAATGAGTTTGAAAGTTGGGAAGTCTTGCTGAAATTTCCAGCAGTTTTTTTTTCTTCTTTGGCAGCCAGCTTTCAACACCCATATCTCCTTCATCCGATATCGGAATTTTACAAATAATATATCGATAGAAAGCTGTCGAAAGTATCTTTCCATTGATATATGGCTTGTCCAGTTTGTCAGTCCACTCTAGGAGATAACTTTTCCGAAAGTCAATACGTTTATAAAAAAAAAATAAAAAACTTTTTCGAAATGTAATAAAATCAAAAATCCACTTATCACTAAATTTTTATGATGCAATGGTGAAAATATAATCACATATAACAAATCTTGCTCTGATACCAATGAAGGATTTAAACCTGGAGATTTATGCGGAATTATACATACCTTCTTGTTGTAGGATCTGTGGAAATAAATCTTGGCAGCAATTAATTTTGCAGCCATACTTGTTGAAATTACTAGCCACAAATGTGAAAATTGGTAGCCACCAATGTGAAAGTTGGTAGCCACATTTGTGGAAGTAGGTAGTCAAAGTTTGGTATAAGTTTGGTATTAGTTTGGTAGAGTTAGGCAGCCAATTTTTTTGTTGAAATTGGCTATCACATTATGTCATTAATGATGTAAACAAGTGTTCAAAAAACTCTATAAATAGAGTAGTAATTGAACACTTGAAGACACACCAAAATAGAGAAGCAATAGAGAGTAGAGAGAGTAATCCACAAACTACTTCTTAGTTTGTGAGAAAATAGTGTGCAAATAATATTATTGTGAGTTGTAGAAATAAAAGAGTGTTGAGTAGTAGTCTTTTGACACTACCAAGTTTTTCATCAATATTATTGTATTACTTATTCGGGTATCATATTTACCCATTTTAAAATTTGGTGTCGTTGTTACTCTCTTCCTATTGCTATTTAGTTTGGACATTATCCTGGGTGTGATTATCATTTTGTCCAACAGGATCAAGTGCTATCACCACCAATTGCCACTACAATAAAAAAACTTTTAGCGGCAATAAATATTGACATTACTAAAGAGTGCTAAAGGGTTTATCGGCGTTAGTTAAGTGTCATTAGAACCAATATTGCTAAAACCTTTAGGGATTTATATAAAGAGTGCTAATTGCCACTAAAATACATATTTAGTGGCAATTAAGAATTAATTGCCGCTAATGATTATTTTTGATGTAGTGTGCCGAAGAGGTTTCTTACAAGATCACTATGAAATCTTGCATTGTTTTTCACAACAACTACACTCTTTATCTAAGGAACTCTTTTCTTGTGTTGTTTTGTGTTGTTTGTGGATGACCCCAAGTCCTTCCTTTTATAGGACAAGGTTAATACTTGTAACTCTTATTCATTCAAGAGTTACATCACTCCTTATCCTATAACTCCCACTCTATTCAAGATGAATACATAACTCTTCTTCTTTTAATATAGGGAGTAATTTAGTGGAGTAGTAACTTACTTCATGGATGAAGAAAGTTACTAGTCAACCCATCAATGGGTGTATCTATTTCCAACATATAGTTTTGAGGCCCTTAAAATGATTTTTAAGTCGCTCTTTGAAATTAAAATGTGATTTAGTATGAATATAATCCTTTATATCAGTTCTTAATGGTAAAATGTCTGAATCATTGAAATTTGGATCTCCATTAAGTACAAACAAATGAATTCTTAGAAATAGGTATTGATTTAATCCAATGAGGGACAATTGAGACATATCAAATGCTTCAAAAGTAAAAAGTTTCAATAACCATGTAGAAGCAAATGTTTCTACAATAAACAGTCAGCACACAGGTGCTAGAAAGATAGTCATTGTTACTAATACTTCATGGCAGTAGTAATGAAACATGAAGTGTTAGCTAGTTACTGTGTTATCAAATCTGCATCAACAACATATTCTAGAAGTTCTTGTTCAAGCATAGGGTTAGCACGTCTCATCACCTTCCATCCCTCGGAGGATGATATGGTTATGAAGTTCCTCACTACCATACAAATACAAACAACTATAAGTCGTGGTGCATCACAGTTCCTTCCCAACTGAAGCACATCTATCACATTTTCAGGGCTCAACCAATCCTGCTCGAAAAGGCGTATGCAGACTCTTTTAAGTGATGGAACTGAGTAAGAATGTGATAAGACTAACAGATGAAGAACAAACTTCTTTCATTTCTCTTTCATAATAACTGCAGTACGACAAACAGGTGATATAAATCAGTGATCGAGCAACCAAAGGGTGGTTAACTTAGACTTGAAATTTGCAAACCCCGAGATTGTAACATGATACATTGCACCCCGTTAAGATATTAGAACTTCTACGAACATATGAAGCTATGTACGTTTACAACAGGTTCTCAAGTAGTGTAAGTGTGTAACTATTCGCAGTACTCCCTTGTGTAATAAATTGCATCAAGAAGGCAATTGAAGGCTAACTCACCACCGTTACTAAGCGGTGGGCAAGCCTACCATGGCCTTCTTGGTATGTAATGCATGTAATCCAATACAATTTAAATGAAACATTAAACGTCAATAGATATATTAGTAAACACAAGGCAAAAACGTTTGGCATACCAGGCTGAGTAGAGGAAACGAATGAATATAAACACAGCATCATGGGGAACCCCAAGAATCTTTATGCATCTGATACCATTTTTTACTTTGGATTGCTGTACAAGATTACCCAGTATCGGCGAGGCAATCCTCTATGGACAGCACAACGGACAAAGTGTGATATAGCAACTTTCTATGGTTCCGACAAGCAGGTTTGCAAGTATTATAAATGAAGACGAAAATACAAGTACTGACCAAAAGAGTAGAACGAGCAAGAATAAATGATCCATTATCGGTACTTATATGTACATCTGCTCCATATCCATCTTTAAAAATCTTGTCCCATGTATCTCGAGTTTCAATTGGGACATGATCAGACTTACCATGTCCTCTATGAGTACTGCATTTCGAATAGATTTTACCAGGGGGAAGTGGAGGCTCTGGGATATTACGTGCATTATAAACTGGAGATTTTCGATCATCATGGAAATCAAAAGTGTGTCTCGACTCTTCTCCTTCTATTCGTATGTTAAAAGCATCCACCAAAAGATTCAGAACCTGAGGATAACCCGGGATAATCAATTTCAGGCGATGCCACCAACTATCAGATAAAACTAATTAGTTATCGATAACAAAATGCCACGACCACCTAAATTAAATAACGCGAAAATGAAAATTTAAAACTGTAATGTATGCCTGAGAATAATAAACTGGATTTTCAATATATCAATACGAAATGCAGTTGAATAACCCAAATCAACAGTCAAAAGTTAAGCATATAACTTGCAGAGTGGTAAAGGACTAATATTCCTTTTTTTGAAAATTTCAAACAGAGATTAAGGGAATGCATTAGTATAAACTTACAATACTAATGGTTGAAAATATGTTCCTATTTTCTTATTGTTTTTGGTAAAAAAAAAAAAATCTCTAGAAAAATAAGAATTACCCAAGGAAAGAAGAGAACAAATTCTACGAGTGGCATTCTATATTGATTGTGTTTTTTCCACCCTCCATCATGCATCTCATCTTCACCCCACCCCTAGTAGCCCCATACCCACTATCCCATACCCCTTAGATTATAGTATATAATTAAATGATTTTTGGATAATGCGTTTGTCATATACCCAACACACAAAAAAAGTAAGAAATTCAAATATTTTCTTAAAAAACATTTTTCACACACAACGTAAGTTATTCGTTATATTTGTGTGCGGTGCTTAAGAAATCATAAATTAAAAAAATAAATTTACCAATTTACCCCTTACAAAACTTACTGAGAATTTTATATACAAACAAATAGGAATACTTTAAAAAAGAATTACTTGCAAGGGTAACATCAAAAAAATTTAATTAATACTTTCTTGATTTAATAAGGTGAACAATTAATAAGAGACAACTATTTTTAATATGATGATCAATTAATATGAAACGGAGGCTATTATAAATATTTTCTTTCTATATCAGTGATTGTTTATTTTATAATACTCCCTCCGTTTCCACAAACTTTTCATATAATGATCAACTATTTGTTCACACAACTTTATACTAGTCACCTGAGGTGACAAAAAATTAAAGAACTGAATGACCGGAAGATGAAAGATTCTAATTTTCAATAAATTTTGAATGAAAATGAACAAGAAATCTTTCCCTATAAAAAGGCAACCTGTATGAAAAATTTCATCAGAAACGAAAAAAATAATAAAAAAATAATGAGAAATGGGAAATCCACATTTTAATGACCTTACATGATGAAATTAATGAAAATAATTAATTCACAACATTTACCTAAATTAAATGTTAATGATATTCTTAAGAATCTTATTCTTTCCCTTATTTTTTATTTAAATAATATTTTTGCAAAGGAGAGATAATTAAAGCACAGAAGATATAGATACATATCAACAACAATCGTGTGTAGTTCCATTTTTTATTATTGCAAGTATATATCTTTTCATACTTTAATTTCAGTTTCTTCACTTTTGATGGGTAACTAACTTCACAATTATAATCGGGGACTTGTGTTCCATCACTTGAGACTTAAGGTTAATAGGGCATAGGACCGTCTCGACAAGTTTGGAGGCATATGTACAAACTTCATGAAGAGGCCTTATTTTTTTTAGTTGACAAATACAAAGAGAATAATTATAACATACTCAGTGTAATCATACAAATGAGGTCTTTATAGATAGTATATACGCAAACATTATGAACTAAGAATGTAAACAATGTAAAATTTTCAACGAAAAATATATAATATAAAGTTGAAAATTTGAAGAATTCCAAGTTAAAATAACAAAACCTAACTCAAAATTTTAAAAAAATTATATTATTGAGGAAAGTAAAAAGAAGTTCAATGTATAAGTTAGTTAGGACCTGTTCCTAAATTTAGTTGTGATAGTTTCCAAAAGTTAGTTATAGAGTTATTAACAGAATAGGAGATTAAGTTACAAAGTGTTAGTATATATATTGTTGCTTGTACATTGTAACAGATAACAATTTCTATTTCAAGACCAATAAACATTCTTCTTCTACTGCTTAAGGGTTAATCCCATCTAATAGTGAATTACAACATATATAATGATATCAAAATTGTTTTGCACTAAATTTGATAAGCTGCTATAATAACATTAAAATAGTATATTCATTAGTTCTAGTGCTTGAAATTTGTAAAATACAACAAAAAACTAATTTGATGTTTTTTATAAACACACAACAATACATTTTGTAATGTAGTAGGTTTGACTGTTTGAGAGACTTTAGTTCATGATAATCGTCAAAATATAAATGAGACAACAAAATAGATAGTTACATAAAAAAGGATGCTACAACTAACTAAACACTATTCCATTTCTCAATTATTATAACAATCCCTATATTAAATGAGGTAATTAAAAGATCGTTATATTTTCTATCCAACTTTTTTTTTTCGATAATAAGGAAATCCCTTATGATTGAGAGTGTCAAGACAGCCCTACGACTTCATCAAAAGGTACTTTATAAGTGAACCGTTTTACACCCAAAATTACTTAACTAGCCAGAATTTTATAAAAGCAACTAGATCATTATTAATATCTAAAATTAGAGTCTACAAGACTACAACCTTAGTTTCACATTCTTATGAATAAACACAAAAAAAGTAAAAATAAATTATAGTCAACCCTCTGTTTGCTGCACAGCACACTCACTCCCATGTTCTCTTTTCCATATAGCATGTGAGCAATGAATAAACAAAAACAGATCAAATTCTAGTTTGAGCATGTTATATACTTAATCTGTTTTAATTTATTTGACTTATTTTTCTTTTTATTCAGTCTCAAAAAGAAAGATACATTTCTATATTAAGTAACAATTTAATTATAAAGTATCTATTTTATAGTCACACAAATTTCTTTCATTCATTTTGGACCACAAATTTCTTTATTAAACTCCGTGAGTCAAAATGGGACGGAGGGAGTATATAATATATAAATCACCATCTTCATACTCATATAACCACTCAAGAGTTGTCACCATTTCAACTTCAATTTAGGTCCTTCTCTTATCCTCTTTTAACTTTAATCATTTTATATGACCCATTATTTCTCTATTAGAATGGAGACATATTATTTCATTTGATCAATCTAGCTACATGTAATAATACTTTTCGAAAGCCTTAGTTTGGGATTGATTTGTATGCTACATTCAATGTATCAACAAAAATTATATCTGTAAACCAGACAAAATTGATATAACTATTTTCAAATTGTACTATTTTCTTAGATTGAATTTTTTACAGAAAATATTTCATTTCTCATCCTTGGACATTATGTACTGCAGGTTAACGATGTCGACAAGAAGTGTTCAACTTGTTTGCTTACTTATTTGTTCTCTTGCCATCAGCAAAACTGATTCTACAAAAGCAAATGAATTACTGAAACAAGAGAAACGCGCAGATCATGCATATTTTGTCGATAAAACAATTGTTCAGAATGCTGTATCAAAAGGAGCAGGTTGAATATATATACATACATATTATATCTAACTTAAACTAGAAAAAAAACATGTTTATATAATGTAGAGTGTTGTTTTACTTGTAGTTTGCTTGGACGGATCGCCTCCAGCATACCATCTTGATCCAGGATTTGGACATGGAGTCAGAAACTGGATTATTCTACTCTCAGTAAGTTTAACATAACATAAGATAAGTACTTAAACTCTTGAGCCCAACTTGTGTTTAAGCCCATTTGAGCCTAAAGTAAATTGGACGGGTCATGATCATGATTGGAACTAGATGATTTTTCTGGATAACACTAGATGAAGATTGGAACTTCTAATTTTTTGCCTGGCTTCTGTTCATTCTTCTATGCAAAGATACAAGTTTAGAAGCAGATGAATGAGCTCACTTTCAGATTGCTACAAATTTAATGCAAAACTTGATGTCATAGTCTAACTCGGCTGCTAGCTATGTTTTTTTGTTAAGCAGACATTGAAACATATATCATGGATGTCAACAGATTATCGTAATTAATATTTTCTTTACATATATCTTATTGTCTCTGTCTCTTCTCTATATATATCATCTTTTTGTAGCAAAATTTTTAGTAGCAATTGATACTTTTTGAATTGTATTAGTGCTCCATCTAGGACAAGAATTATGTTGGTCTTAAAGGTCGATTATGACCAGGATTGTTGCTTATCTCTAATGCTATTCTAGGATGGGGTATTTGATAGTCGCCAAAGCTATTTTAGGACGAGATAGTTCTCGTCTCTAAATCAATTATAAGGACAAGTCTTTTATGGTCGCTAGAGATCACTAGGACCAGATCCATATCGTCTCTAAAGATTATTACGACTAGTTTTTTGTGGTCCCTATAGAGTTTTACCGACCTGAAAAATATGTTTCCCAAAATATTTTGATCTATTTGAGACCAGAAATAACGTCCCTAAAATATTTTTGCGACCAGATTGGCTGCCCGTCCCAAAAAGCTTTAACGACTGGTTTCATTGTCCCGTCGTTATTGTGGGATAGCGAAGGAAGCTTTTAAGACGGGTGTCGACCAGGTTTTTCAGGTCGCAAATACTCATTTGGGACCAGATTTCGACTTTCAGGGACCATATTTCCCTTCCTTAGAGACTATTTTTCTTGTAGTATGATCCAACTCAATTTCTATTACAACTCATTTTAGTATCTCTAATTTCAACTCAATCGACACCTCTATTTTTCACTTTGTAAATAGGGAGGAGCGTGGTGCAGAAACACGACAGACTGTCTAAATCGTTCCAAGACTGACTTGGGATCTTCAACACTTATGATGCCATTTATGTTTTTAGGCATTTTCAGCAAGAGCAAAACAGAAAATCCAGGTTAATTCTCGAGAACTATGTGATAATCTAGAATCAACGGAATGAAAAAGTTTAATTTATTTGAGAAAGACATATATATATGATCGATCATAAGTTGGTTATATTTATTGTAAATCATGCAGATTTTTACAATTGGAACAAAGTCTTTGTTAGGTATTGTGATGGTGGAGCTTTCACTGGAGATATCTGTAGAAATTAGGTCTTAGGCCTAACTCACACCCCAAAGCTAGCTCAAAGGGAGGAGGATTGCCCAAGCCTTATAAGGAGTCCACCCATCTCATTAACCACCGATATGGGACTTTTATCATTCTTTAACACCCCACCTCTCGCCCAGTGCTTACGATCTGGTGCGTGGGCAATTTTTATTTTGGGAGACCCAACATCGGGTGAGACGGGCCCTGCTCTGATACCATGTAGAAATTAGGTCTTAGGCCTAACTCACACCCCAAAAGCTAGCTCAAAGGGAGGAGGATTGCCCAAGCCTTATAAGGAGTCCACCCATCTCATTAACCACCGATGTGGGACTTTTGTCATTCTTTAACAATATCAAAAACGTTGATCCTGTATGAGCTTTTTCAATTTAGTTTCCATTGAAAACGTGTGTGTTTGTCACATTTATTTATCGGTGTTTTTTTTGACGAGACAACATTGAACTACTCTCACATCCTACATTGTTTAGTCTACCAATCTTCATTTTAGAGGTGCAAGGATATTTGATGCAATAATCGAGGATCTTTTAGCAAAAGGATTAAAGGATGCCAAGAACGTACGTATATCAGTTGACGTCAAGTTAAGGGTCATGTTTATGTATTATGATTTGTTATTGTTCGTTGGAAAATCCTGAGAGAACTTAATAATTACAGGCTATTCTGTCTGGTGGTTCTGCTAACGGATATCCAGCAATGCTATACTGTGATCAATTTCATAGTTTATTGCCTAAAGCTCATAGAGTGAAATGCTTGGTTGATGCTGGTTATTTTATCCGCGTGTAAGATATATACGTTGTATTTCCTATATAAGCTAATGATTCGACATGCTAATTAAGAACCAATATACCGCGTACTAACTAATTATCTAACTTTGACATTTCCTTTTTTGCTACTTATAGGAAAAATCCCCTGCTAACAAATGTGTTTGAGTCCATCTTTAGAGATGTTGTTACTCTACATGTAAAATCCTATATCTCTTTCATTTACTTTACGATACGTTGAAGAAGATCAAAGAGTTCATTATGTATATATTGAGTTGCAGGGATCTACTAAAGTGTTACCGAAATCATGCACTTCAAGAATGAAACCAGAATTGGTACGTCCTGCATTTTAACTATATTGACATTTATGTTTTCTGAAGTAATGAATTAATTCAAAACTACAAATTCTCTGCAGTGTTTCTTCCCACAAAACATACAACGAGATATCAAAACGCCATTTTTTACTGTAATGTCAGCATTTGATAGTTATCAAGTACATATATAACGACAGATCACTTAGACATAAATAAGTTATTTCTCCACGCGTTTAATTATATTTGGATATAGTGATAATTCATGAGTACTATATTCTTCCTTTTTTTCATTTGACATTTCTAAATGAGATGTTACAGGTAAACAATATTATTGGCTCTGATATCGGCGAATACATTCAAGCTAGAAATTGCACTGAAAATCAGAACAATGCATTCAAAGGTATGCACACTCTCGAAAAATTTCAAACTCTACTTCTTCTATTACGCAACATGATATGGACATTTACATTTTACAATACATTACTACGATAATTATGCGTTTGCAATTTGTTTATTTCAGAATTGAGGTCAGAATTTCTAAGAGCTTTACCAAATGCAAATGATCCAAAACAAAGAGGAGTTTTCATTGATTCATTTAATCGTCATACACAGCTTGAACTATGGTGGAATAAAATCAATGCGACTCCAGTTAATAATCTGGTAAGATATGTATTAAATATCTTGAAAATTGTTAATTATTATGACTTATAGTTTTTCTTTTTTAAAACTTAGTAGTACTAGTTTTCAAATCTGTATATTTTATTTCAAAAAAATTTAAGAGTTCATATCTGAATTGTCAAAATTAAATTATTCGACTCTCAAAATTTAAACTATGCCACATAAATTGATACGTAGAGGCAGAGGCGGAGCCAGGATTTTCAATAAGGGGGTTCAAAACTTGTAGAAATAGATAGCCGAAGGGGGTTCGACATCTACTATATATACATATAAACTTATTTTAACCATGTATAAATAATATAGTTTTCCGCCGAAGGGGATTCGGATGAACCCCTTTCACTAAGGGTAGCTCCGCCGCTGCGTAGAGGGGAGTTACTTCAATATGAATTCTTAGTGTCAGAAATGTAAAAAATGTATTTGAATTAATTTAATTGTATGTGAGAGTGAAAAAGTTTTTGTTGGACCATCATATTAACAAGTATCCATCATATAAATAAGATGAGAAGAGAACTTTGCTTTTAATTTTATTTCTTATCAGGGTTAAGTAGGAAAGTGTCCTGGTAGTACAAGTCATTTTTTGAGAATTGGATCTAAAGTAGCATTGTCTAAAGGAAGTTTAAATGCCAATAACAATGAATTGTTTGAAAGTTATTGCAAAGAAAAGAGTCTGATATACCCTTTAATTTTGTCATTTAGTTAATATATTTTTCGTTATAAAAGTGATCCACATATATCTAAAGCCGTTAAAATGAACTTAGCCCATGGAGCCGGCCTAATCCAACCCGTTATTGGGGTAAGGTTGGGATAGGATTTTTCAAGCTCCTTTAACACTAGGGTTTATAAGCACGATCCATATAAGCCTTTGGCCCTTGAGACTTGATCGGAGTGGGGGCGGGGTCGGCCCATGAGCCAAAACTTTTTATTCAAGGGTAACTTACAATAATATGACTAGTATATAATCTAATTACTTAAATACACGATATGTTGTAATATTATGAATCTTACTAGATTTTGGTACGTCCAAATACACGTATCTTCGATGGACTCAAAATTAGGTTAGTATGTTCTTGATACACTCTATCCAAGTAGATTCACATGTATCTAGGATGCATAGACATATATCATTCCCTTGCCTCCCTCCAATCTTGCTTGTCACTCTTTTATCTCGCTCGCATATCTGGTATGCGAGATACATGCTAATGACACTAGACTTTTCGTTAGTGTTATTAAAAAACACCATTATTTGTCATATTTGATTCGAAAATGTTCTCATTTTCTTAATGTTATAGAATTATAAGTTTGAAAAGAAAAAAAAATGAAAAAAAGAAAATAGGAAGGGCTAGCCCGCCCCAACCCTCGACCCTTCTAGGGTTGGGTTGGGTTGGGTTGAGCATTTTCAGGCCATTTCGAATGAAGGGCCCGCCCGCCCTAGCCCTTCAAATTCCTTGGCCCGCGAGACTTGGGCCGGGTGGGGCTGGGCCGACCCTTTTTGACAACTATGCATATACCCCTTATTATAAAAATGCTTACAATTACGAAAGTGATAAAAATTAATTTTAAATTATTTTTTTGATTTTGATATTTTAAAAAATTACGTATTTGATTTTTTTGCATAAATTACTTTTTAACTTTTTTTTTATTAATTATTATTATTTGAGTTTCTTATTCTTATATCAGTTTTTCTTTCATTATTTAATGTTAAATGAGGGGAAATGCACAAGTACCCCCTCAACCTGTGCCCGAAATCCCAGAGACACACTTATACTATACTAAGGTCCCATTACCCCCCTGAACTTATTTTATAAGTAATTTTCTACCCCTTTTCGGCCTACATGGCACTAGTTTGAAAAAAAAAGTCAACCAGCGTTGGGCCCACAAGATAGTGCCACATAGGCCGAAAAGGGATAGAAAATTATTAATAAAATAAGTTCAGGGGGTAATAGGACCTTAGTATAGTATAAGTGTGTCTCTGAGATTTCGAGCATAGGTTGAGGGGTAGTTGTGCATTATCCCTTAAATGAGAGAAATAAAAGAAAGAAGTGTGAATGAGAAAAAAATTACAATTATTTTTTTGTGGTGATATTTTAATTTAGTTTTTATATCTGTAAAAAAAATTATGACATCTATAATAAATTTTATAGTAAAATAAGTAAAAAGAATAAATTTAACCATCAAAATAATAAATTCAAATTAACCTTTGAAGAAAATAGTAAAACAAACACGTGTGAGAAGGATAAGATATACCCCTATATGAATTATTTTTTAATAAAAATTAGTCCAAAAATAATCTTATGCTTCTGTTAGAGGAAAATGGTATAGTATGAGCCACTTTTAAAATGTAAGATATATCAACTTTAAATGACAAAGTTAAAGGATATATCAAACTCTTTTTCATTGAATTAAACTAATATACATACTTGAGTGATGCACAAATAATATTAAAATATTATTTTTGAATGTATCGAATGTGATATCTTGTTTAAACGTTTTAAATAATATTACCTTACAAAAAAGTTCAACTATCATATTGTTTCTTTAGTGAAATGTAGTCCCACATTCCCACCAATGCACCCCTTCTCAATATTCATAAACAAATCTATATGAATATAAATAACGAATCATGTTTTTTATTTAATAACATTAAATGTTTCATAATTCTTTTATTACATTGTTCACTATTAAAAAATTATTAGATTTTTAATATTGATTTCTATTAGCTTATCACTTTGATTAATATAATTTATTAAAGTGCTCTTCTCATTAATATATCACAAATTCATTTATTTTGTTTACTACTATTTTTTTAATTTTATTATTCACATATCTTCAATTTAAATTTAAAAATTTATAAACTGTAGTATATCTAATATTTAATTAATATCTATAAAATTACCTTTCACATCCACAAAAAAAGAAATTAACTAATTCATTATATTTTCAAAATTACAAAAGCTGTCATTCATAAAGCTAAAATACCTTACTAAATTATTCAATAAAATGTGATGTTTTATGTTTCACATACATAATCGAATGTATTTATTTTTATAAAAACACAAACGTTCCTACTTACTTGAATTCAACCATGTATGTATTAATAAGTATTAAAAATAATTAGGTTAGCATATAAAATGAAAATATTAGAACAATTCTTTTTTCTGCTTTTTGTAGAAAACAAAAAATATGATGAATGTGGTAAATGAATTCACGAATAAACTAATGATGAATAAAAAGGAAAAAGAAGAAAACAAAAACTTACCATTATATTATATAATACTATATAGGAGTGTATATATAGGAAGGTTAGAAGTTACAACTCTTTTCAAGCTTGAATTTTTATTTAATTTCGAATTCAAATTATCATATTAATTTTTTAAAAAATTGTTTTATTACTTTTTTTAATACTTGATTTTTAAAAATACAATACATATTTTTCTTATAAGTTGTATGTTTAAATTGAAATTTTTGTATCACTCTTTTTTATTATTGATTATATGTTCCAATTAAAATTGCTTCCTAATTACTTAAATAACAAAGAAAATCAATTATGAAATAACTATGAAGAGAAACTTTAATAAGGTTAATATATAGATGATAACTAAAATTTTCCACAAAACACAATAACGGTTAAATTTTTAATTGCTCAATTTTCTCGTCTTCTCTTCATCTAGAATTTATTATAACATTGAATTAAGTAAATAGTTCATCATGAAAAATACATAAAAATTTCTATATGTAAACATCATTTTAAAAAGATAATAACTACATCTTATTACTTAATGTTTAGATATATCAATTGAATAATGTATTTATGATTATTGATTAATTTTAATAGCGTTTGATATTTTAGTGAAAAAATAGGAATTTATTTTATGATATTAATTAGATGAAATATTAATGCAGACTACAATAAAGGTATTTGGTGATTGGTATTATGATCGAAAACACTCTTATGTGATCGATAAGCATGACTTGCCACTCCCCGTTTATTTATACAACAATGGTACTCTCAAGTCTCGTGGATAATTACTATATCTAATTTGATTTGAGAAAGTTATCAACAAGTAATTTTTATGAATAATTATATAAATTCCACCTTTTAGTTTACTTATTAATATTATTCCCTATAAGTTTCACAAATTTCCAATTTTTTTCAATTTTCTCTTAAGTTAAAAATGTCAATAATGTAGTCGACCCTCCATTAATGTATCTGACCCTCTTTTTAATGTATCAACGCATGCATCCGACTCTCTTTTTAATGTATCAGCGCATGTATCCGACTCTCTTTTTAATGTATCAGCGCTTTGATTTTTTGTCTATTAATGTATACAGAACCTCCATTAATGTATCTGATCCTCTTTTTAATGTATCAGCGCATGTAGTATCCGACCATCTCTTCATTGTATCAACACTTTGATTTTTTGGCCATTAATGTATCTGGACCCTCCATTAGTGTATCCGTTTGAGAAATTTCTGTAATTATAAACTTTTAAGGGATAGATTGTAATTTTACCTTAAAAAATTGTGATTTCTGTAATTTGCGCGTATTTGATTTTATTTCTCAAAAATACATATAACGGAAGCATATCTTACACAATTTGTTTGTTAATTTATCAAGACCATGTATTCGGCCTCCTCCAAAATGTTACTTTAAGTAACATAAAAATTAATTATGAGTAGGTTAAATTTTAGATGTGGTAATGTAACTATTACTTCTTTTCACAAAAAAGTTAACTATTTGTTCCTAATAAAAAATTTACTTAATTATCTTTTCTAGCATGAAAAGCACCTAACTTTGAGATACTAACTAAAAAATCACAAAACTAGAAAATCTTTAGAGTCCGACTTGATTGGCTTAAAAGTTAGTTAAATTTATTTTTAAGTCAGTTTTTGACTTCTGAAAGTGTTTGACAAATATAAAAAATAACTTAAAATAAATAAAAAATGACTTAAATAAGTTGCGAAATATTTGGCAAGGTAAAAAAAGACTTGAGATAAGTCAAAAACAATTTAAAATAAGTCAGATACCAAAAGTAGGTCTCTCACTACTGTTTATTTCAATTTGACTTTTTATTTTTGACTCAAAAGTTACTTTTTTTTAAGTCAATTCAAACAGAATTTTTTTTATTCTTTAATAAAAAAGGTCCCTAGAACAAATTTGAAATTTTAAAAATTCAATCAAGAAATTTTAATACGATAAAATCTAACTCAATCCAAAATACAAATTCATATGATGAAAGTTAATACTCCCTTTGTCCATTTTTAATTGTCACGTTGCACTTTTTTAAAGTCAATTTGACTAATTTTCAAAGTTAAATTAGATTACATTAATTAGATATTTTAAACGAAAAATTTAAATATTCAAAAACAATACAAAAAGTACTATAAATTCCATATTTTGCATATTAATATGATGAAAAATATATCGTAAATTGTTAGTCAAAATAATTATCATTTGACTCTAAAAAGAAAACTATGACAATTAAAAGTAAATGGTGATAGTATTAAGAGAACAACTGAACAAAACCTTGCTTCCTCTCTAAAGTAAAATGTTTTTGAAGGGCTAATCAGACTGTGAAGGATATCTACAGGTTTAATATAGAAATTGTGTTAGACATAATGACTCAAAATTTAAGACAAAAAATCATAAAAAACAGGACTTTGAAAGACTTAGTTTGCAATGCAACAAGAGCAAATAATAATAAAATTGTTTTAAAATAAGAGAAAATACAAGAATATTTAAGATAGGGAGATAAATGGTGATGGAAAATAGTACTTTATCTCTTTTTAGTTGTTTTTTCACAAGAGTAAAGAATAACTTTTTATAGGATTTAGAGAACACCTCTTTACATCCTTTAAACAAATACTTTAGTGCAACTTTAATTAATACAATAAATCAATACCTAATATTAGGTATAAATTAAGAGAAAAATTCACAATTAAATGAATTTGTAACACTCCCCCTTGGATGTTTATAGATATTGTGCCTCGTTAAAACCTTACTAGGAAAAATCAAGTGGAAAAAAGTCTAGTGAAGAAAAAAGAGTACACACATCTTGTAATATGCCTTGAATGTTGCCTCATTAAAAGCCTTTCCAGTAAAATCCAATGGAACAAAATATTGGTTATACAAAAAAAGAGTATATCCCATATTTTACTCCCCCTATGAAAACTTTATTTGATGTCTCGGAGAAGATGCTTTTCAATATTATATCTTAGCTTCTCAAATGTTGACGTTGACAATGAATAAATATGCAAGATTAGCACTCGAACAAATCTGTTGAACATTTATCTCACCGTTTTATTGAAGATCATGCGTGAAAAAGAACTTAATTAGGTGAAATATGTTTTGTTTGGTCTCCTTTGATATATCCTCATTTAATAGAGTTGTACAAGCATAATTATCTTCATACAATATTGTTGAAATCTTCGTGTGCACAAAAAGACCGCACAATTGCAAAATGTGTTGAGTCATTGATCTCAATCATACACACTCTCGACTGGCTTCATGAATGGCTATTATCTTCACATAATTTGAAGAAGTAGCAACTGTAGTGTGTTTCATCGAGCGCCATGATATAACTATACCTCCATATGTGAATAAATAGCATGACTGAGATCGAACTTTATGTGTGTCACGACCAGAGCCTACACCCTGGATGTGGTTGGCGCTCGAGAACCATTGTTGGTTCTTAAACGAACCCTCATCATGTCTGACTACAAGGAGAAGACTAACTCAAGCATACATAAACATCAAATTGGAAGAAGTGTTTAAAAGCAATTTACTAAATCTCAAAACTGAATTGGATATACTGAGTATGAAACATAAGTTTTAAATGAAAAATCCAAAATTGAAGACTCTCGAAAACTGTCTATTTATGAAGCCTCTACTATACAAAGATGAGTATTGATGTACCGTGGTTTTACGGTACTTTCAATGCTTTTCCTTAAGTTTAGTGTGTGTCTAAGGCCTTTTTGTAGTAATTTTAATGTATTTTTCTCTTTGTTTGCAGGAAAACTGTCCAAAATAAAAACGCGGAAGAACTGTGCTGAAATTGCAGAATATACGACCTACGGAGCCATGGACAGTCGGCCCCTCGACGGTCCGTAGGTGGCAACCGTCGTCTGAAGAAAATGATGCTGAAGGAAGATCGAGGAATTATGACCAAGTGTGGGGCTACGGAAGCTATCGAAGGACCGTCATCTCCACGACGGACCGTCCTGCACATCCGTCATTGCTAACAGAAAGTAGCCTCAGTACCCGTCTTGAAAAGATTCTAAGTGTGGAGGAACGGAAGTCATCGACGGACCGTCGTGCACTCAACGGACCATCATCCTTGTCCGTCGATGATAACAGTGAGTTGGAGAAGAAAGCAGCTGATAAAGAACCTAAGTGTGGAACGACGGGAGACCTCGACGGTCCGTCGTGGCCTCGACGGTCCGTCGGTCCGGTCGTAAACTCAGACGCGTTTTTGGGCAGATTTTCCTTAAATAGATTTCCTTTTTATCTTAGGACTTCATTATTATAAGTACTTGTAAAAACCTCATTTTTGGGGTTAGACTCTTTGGTATTTTTAAGTTTTATTATTCTAAGTGTTGAACTTGAGATCTTGGGAAATATTCTACTTTCCGGAATTATTTTTGCAAGACTTTGATTTATTCAAGTAATTTTCTGGATCTTCTTCAATCTCATCAAAGTAAGTACATGAACTCTTGTCTAATCAATATGAATTGTGTGATTGTTAATATGGGTAACTAAATCCATAACTAGGGTTGTAGGAACCATGGGTAATTAACAAAGTAAAACTAGCTAAAATAACAATTCTCGAATAGTTTCTTGCATGTATTGATAATTCTTTCGTTTAGAAGTCTTTTTAACGAGTGCACGCGTTAGAACTCGCCTTGTTGCTACTTGCCGGACCAAGGAGATAGATAATAAGAAAAGAATTATCAACGTAGATTTAGTATACACTATCTAATAAACTAGTGTCGATTGGTGAGAAGTAATAACTAAGCCATACATCAATTATGATGCTTAATATGAGGTAAAAGGTAAGGTTTAGTAAAGTATACACACGTAGCCGGACCAAGGTGCGGAGTGAAATTCACTAGTTGCCGGACCAAGAAATTAGGGATATATAACTTACCACTTTGCATGCAAGATGCTAGGAAAGAGTTGTTATAGTTAGGGTTACTGCGTTATGAACCTAATGGGGAACACTTACACCCTAGTTTCTCTCGTCACTTGATAATATCAAATATTTGAACTTGTTACTTGTTTACTTAGAATTAATTAAATAATTTTGTCACACAAAACCCCCCTTTTGATTTTTTTTTTTTTGGAAAGGACTTGATTAAAATAGAAGTAATCGTAGATTAAAGTTAAGTCTAAACCATTTTCCTCGTGGGATCGACCCCAACCTAACATTTGGGTTCTTTACTTGATACGACCGCTTATACTTCTTTAGGGAAGTGTAATTTGAGCGTATCAAATTTTGGCGTCGCTGCCGGGGAAAGTGGCTTTTAGATTAACTTTAAGCACATTACCGATTTTTAGTCAATAATTTCCTGATTTTACTTTTTCTTTTTCTTTTTGTTTCTCGCAGGTCTAGCTTTAGTGTATGCCAGGTACACGGAGTCAAGGAGAACCAATACTTCCGCTTGATCCAGAACTAAGCCATACACATCGCAGAATGAACATTCAAAACAAACCTGCTTATATCGAGGAAAATATCAATCCTCCACCTCCTCCGCCAGTTGAGGTTCATAATCAAGTGATTGTTGATAATCTGGGTGAAGGTAATCAGAGAAGGCAACCTCCTGCTCCACACCCTCAGGAGTACGATATGGTAAATGTTAACATCACTGACTCTGATGGGCCACTTGTCCTACCTCCTCTACCACATGGTCATACTTTTGTGGTAACTAGTAGCTTAATGCAGATGCTCACAGCTAGAGGTCTGTTTTTTGGGCTACCATCTGAGGATCCACATGCTCACATCGCCAAAATGAGGTCGGTGTGTAAGAGTTGTGTAGGGAGGCCTGACTTGGACATGGACGTCATTGGGCTAAGAGTTTTTCCTCTCTCACTAACAGGAGAGGCTGCTATATGGTTTACTGAGCTTTTCTATAACTCAATCTATACATGGAACCAATTGAGGGATGTGTTCTTAGCTTGTTACTATCCGGTTTCAAAGAAGCTCAACCACAAAGATAGGGTGAACAACTTTGTGGCACTACCAGGGGAGTCAGTAAGCAATTTTTGGGATCGGTTCACCTCTTTCGTGAGAAGTGTCCCAAATCACTGTATTAATGATGAGTCGCTGAAAGAGTATTTCTATCGGGGGCAAGATGATAATAATAAAGCGGTGTTGGATACGATTGCGGAAGGTTCTTATGGGGAGTGTACTTATGCAGAGATCGCTGAGAAGTTAGAGAAAATCTCCCAAAATAATAAAGCTTGGAGCACTAGGAAGTCAAATACAGGGAGAAACACTTTTTCAGTGCAATCTACACACAACCCAGCCGCAGATGATATTCGTGAAGAAATGGCTCAAATGAGAACTGAGCTTGGGTTAGTATTGAAACATGTCACTGGGGGTGCGGAGAAAGTGAATGCGGTGAATTATTTGACTAAGCCACCACCGCCGATAGATGAGTTTTACTATGAGGAAGATTCTTATGCAGTGAATGAGCAGACGGGGGGTTTCCGACCGAACGCCCAAGGCTCCATCAGGAAAATTGGCGCCAAGGTCAAGGAAATCAAGGTCGGAACTATGGGAATTACAACCGAGAGAGTCACTACGTTCGTGAAGGAAACTACAACCGCGACAACAACTTCAATCGGAGTAACTATGGAAACAGAAATGATCGAAGTGGGCCCTATGTTCCACCTCAAAATCGGGAAGTTGCTCCTAGGGATGGTGGAGGTAGTATGGCGCGAGTTGAAGACATGTTGCAAAAGATGATGAGGAGGTTTGACGCAAGTGATGAGCACGCCAAGGAATTGAGAGGTGATTTGGCTAACATTGGGCAAAAAGTGGATGCACATACAGTCTCCATCAAGCATCTTGAGATGCAAATGGCCCAATTGTCGTCTACTGTAAACCCTCGTCAACCGGGTACTCTTCCTAGCAACACTGTTCAAAATCCAAAGAATGATGGACATTGTATGGCAGTCACTACTCGAGGTGGTAAGCAAACCATAGATCCACCTATGCCGTCTAGCGTAGAACATAAGATGAGAAAAGAAGATGAAGTAGTTGAAGCTAATGGTGAGTTGGTAAATGAAGCAGGAAAAGAAGCAGAGAAGCACCAAACGGTGACTCCCATTCCAAGACCACCACCTCCATTTCCACAGAGATTAGTGAAAAAGATCGAGGATGGTAAATACCGACATTTTCTCACTATGCTCAAACAGCTTTCCATCAATGTCCCTTTGATAGAAGCTCTTGAACAAATGCCCGGTTATGCCAAGTTCATGAAAGATATGGTCACTAAGAAAAAATCGGTCAGTTTTGAGGATGATGATAGAATGCAGCATTGTAGTGCTATTGCTACAAGGTCTCTAGTGCAAAAGAAAGAAGATCCGGGTGCCTTCACTATTCCATGTACAATCGGGTTATTACACTTTGCGAAAGCATTATGTGATCTTGGGGCAAGCATAAATCTCATGCCTCTCTCTATTTACAAGAAGTTGGGTTTGGGAGACCCAAAGCCCACTGCGATGCGGCTATTGATGGTCGATTGAACGGTGAAGAGGCCTATTGGGATACTCCACGATGTGCTAGTAAAGGTGGAGTCATTCATATTTCCGGCCGATTTTGTGATTCTGGATTGTGAGGTCGATTTTGAGGTGCCTATTATTCTTGGGAGGCCATTCTTTGCTATGGGTAGAGCCTTGGTTGATATGGAGAAAAGGCAAATAAAATTTTGGTTGAACAATAAAGAAGTAACTTTCAACATTTGTAGGTCCATGAGACAGAGTGGTGAGCTCCAATCGGTATCTGCCATATCTTACAGGGTTGAAAAGTCATCTGAGGTACAAATAGAAGAGCGTCTGGGTGTAGAAGCACTAGCGGCAGTGATTATGAATTTTGATAGTGATTGCATTGAAGAGTATGGATCATTGGTTGCGGCACTTGATCGAGGTGATGTTTGGTTTAAACCAAAGAAGTTGGAGTTAGATATAAAGCATCGCGAGTCTCCACCCGCGAAACCATCTATAGATGAGGCTCCAAAAGTAGAACTTAAAGCTCTACCACCTCATCTGAGGTATGCATTTTTGGGAAAAGGTGACACTTTGCCGGTAATTATTGCATCAGATTTGAATGTGCATCAAGTTGAGAGTTTGGTGGAGGTGTTAAAAAGGTTCAAAAGAGCTATTGGGTGGACTATTGCGGATATTATTGGGATCCCTCTCGGAATTTGTTCACATAAAATCTAACTGATGCCCGATCATAAGTCAAGTATTGAGCACCAGAGACGTTTAAATCCACCTATGCAAGAGGTGGTGAAGAAGGAAATTATTAAGTGGTTGGATGCTGGAGTGATATATCCAATCGCCGATAGTAGTTGGGTATGCCCTGTTCAGTGTGTACCTAAGAAAGGGGGAATGACTGTGGTCCCTAATGAGAAAAATGAGCTTGTCCCGATGAGACCGGTGACTGGATGGAGGGTGTGCATGGATTACCGGAAATTAAACGCATGGACCAAAAAGGACCACTTTCCTATGCCCTTCATGGATCAGATGTTGGATAGACTTGCAGGAAAGGGGTGGTACTGTTTTCTTTATGGTTATTCAGGTTATAATCAGATTTCTATTGCACCGAAAGATCAAGACAAAACCACCTTTACTTGTCCTTATGGGACCTTCGCGTTCAAGAGAATGCCATTTGGGTTATGTAATGCACCATCCATGTTTTAAAGATGTATGATGTCGATATTCTTTGATATGGTGGAGGACACTATTGAGATATTTATGGATGATTTTTTAGTGGTTGGTGACTCCTTTGAGCGGTGTTTGAGTCATTTGTCCGAGGTTCTTTAGAGGTGTGAAGATTGCAACCTTGTGCTAAATTGGGAAAATGTCACTTCATGGTTAAAGAAGGTATTGTATTGGGTCATCGCATTTCAGAGAAGGGTATAGAGGTTGATCGAGCTAAAGTTGAGGTGATAGAGAGACTTCCTCCACCCATCTCTGTAAAAGGTATGAGAAGTTTTCTTGGGCATGCAGGCTTTTACCGGAGGTTCATCAAGAATTTTTCAAAGATTGCACATCCTTTGTGCAAGTTGCTTGAGAAAGAGTGTAAGTTATTTTGATGAATCCTGTCTTAAGGCATTTAGTGAGTTGAAGGAAAAGTTGGTGTCTGCACCTATCATCATTTCTCCGGATTGGAGCAAGCCATTTGAGGTGATATGTGATGCGAGTGGGGTTGCTCTTGGTGTGGTATTGGGACAAAGAAGGGACAAAATCCTTCATCCCATTTACTATGCTAGTAAAGCCCTGAATGAAGCGCAAAAGAACTACACCATGATTGAACAAGCGCTCCTTGCAGTAGTCTTTGCTTTCGAGAAATTTTGCTCCTATTTTCTTGGCACGAGGGTTATAGTGCATACTGATCATTCTGCTTTGATATATTTGATGGCAAAGAAGGATGTGAAACCGAGGTTGATTAGTTGGGTATTACTATTGCAAGAATTTGACTTTGAGGTGAAAGATAGAAAAGGGACCGAAAATCAAGTTGCTGATCACTTGTCCCGATTAGAAGATGAAGCAATGAGGGAGTTAGGTGAAAAGGCTGAAATTGATGATACTTTCCCTGATGAGCATGTACTGGCTGCCTCCCAAGACTTAATTCCATGGTTCGCAGATTTTGCGAATTATCTGGCTAGTGATATCGTCCCACCGGACTTGTCCTTTCATCAAAGGAAAAAGTTCATGCATGATGTGAAAAAGTTCTTTTGGGATGAGACATACTTATATAGGAGTTGTACCGATGGGCTTATTCGGCGTTGTGTGCCGGAAGTTGAGATGTTGAGTATTTTGGAGGCATGTCATTCTTCTCCTGTAGGTGGGCATCATAGTGGTATCCGGACTGCTCACATGATCTTGCAATGTGGCTACTATTGGCCAACCATCTACTAAGATGCTCATGAGTTCGCCAAGGCATGTGATAGATGCCAAAGAGATGGTGGCATTTTGAGAAAGCAAGAGCTCCCGTTAAATCCCATTCTTGTGATTGAATTGTTTGATGTGTGGGGCGTTGACTTTATGGGCCCTTTTGTGAGTTCTCATGGGATGAAGTACATTCTTGTGACAGTCGATTATGTGTCAAAATGGGTAGAAGCTATCGCACTTGCGAGTAATGAAGGGAAGAGTGTCACCGCATTCTTGAAAAAGAACATATTTTCTAGATTTGGCCCCCCGAGGGCTATTATCAGTGATGGGGGATCCCATTTTTGCAACAAGCTGTTTAAGGGATTATTGGAAAAATATGGGGTTCGCCATAATGTGGCCACTCTTTACCATCCTCAAACTAGTGGAAAAGTTGAGGTGTCAAACAGGGCGATTAAGCAGATTTTGGCGAAAACGGTGAATGCTAGTAGAACGGATTGGTCAAGGAGGCTTGATGATGCTCTTTGGGCCTACCGGACAGCATACAAGACTCCCATTGGTATGTCCCCATACCAACTTGTATATGGGAATGCTTGTCACTAACCGGTTGAATTAGAGCACAAGGCCATGTGGGCAATGAAGAAGTTGAAAATGGATTGGAATGAGGCTGTGGAACAGAGGTTAAATGGGTTGAATGAGCTTGATGAATTTCGCTTGAAGGCATATGAAAGGTCATCCCTCTACAAAGAAAAGATGAAGAAGTACCATGACCAAAAGATTGAGAAGCGCAATTTTTTGGTTGGGGATTTGGTGCTTTTGTTTAATTCTAGGTTGCGCTTGTTTCCAGGCAAACTCAAGTCCAAATGAACTGGTCCTTATTTGATCACCCAACTATTTCCTCATGGTGCGGTTGAGTTGGAGAACAAGAAGGGTGTAAGGTTCAAAGTGAACGGGCAACGAATCAAAATCTATCTAGGGCATGCTGAGACGACGAATGAAGTGATCGAGGCATACCATCTTGATGAAGTCTGAGTAATCAAGAGTCCTCCGTCGTGCCGCGATGTTAAATCAAGCGCTGACTGGGAGGCAACCCAATATGTATCCTCCAGCCAACTATAGGTTTTTCGTGATTTTCTAGGCATAGTTGCATTATTTTTGCTTTTATTACTTATGTCACGTATGAATGTTATTTTATTTTTCTTTAGAAGTGTTGGCTAGAGCGTAGAGTAGGGTCTGTGTCCAAAAAGTATTCAGAAAACACAAAAAGATTAGCTTAATGGGTGTTAAATGTGCAGGGACCAAATCACCAGAATCTGCAAAAAACTGGTCTGGTGCACCCATCGACGGACCCATCGACGGACCGTCGGTAGGATCCGTCGTACCTAGGTATGTTCTTGAAAATTTTCTAAGTTAGGGCACTGCCGACGGAGGGGTCGACGGACCGTCGACCGACTTACGGTCCGTCGACGGGGAATCGTCGATCCCTCACCCACCAACCCGACCCGACCTGTCCGGCTACATATTAAAAGTTTTTAAACTTTTCAGTTACCCACCTCTTCACATACCCCCCATAACCGTTTCCCTCCCTATTTTCTCTCATTTTCCCCCACTTTCTCACCTATTAACTCCCATTCCATCATCAGATTCCCCCACTTCCCCCACTTCCACAAACTCCATTCTCTCCCCAAATCTTCCTTCTTCTTCAGTCTTCTTGCTGGTCGGTGTTCGTGGTTGGTGTTGCTGCTGTTCAACTACAAGTTTTCATACTCCCTTTGTTCTCCACTACAGTTTCCAGGTATGTTCTTCTGATCTGCTAGATTAACTATAATTAATGTTCATGATAACTTGATGTCTTACCTTGTGGGTCTTGCATTGGGGACCTCTTTTCATGCTAAAGAAACTTACACCTGAAGTCCTAAGTCCCTTAGAACACTGCAATTGAAAGGGATGAGAGTGTCTTGTTAAAAATGTGTTGTGTTTGCATGTTGTGTTTCTGACCTAGGGTTTTGATAGGCTGTAGAATCGAATGTTCAAAATATGAAAATTCATACCCTAGGAATGATAAAATGCTAGGTTAAATGTTAGGGACACTTAAGGTTTCCAAGGATGCTCTACATTAATACGTGGGGGAATCAAAATGGCTGCAAAATTCTGTCCCTGAAAGACAGAACGAGACCCCATTGACGGACCGTCGGTCTCTCGACGGACCATCAACCCCAACATCCCTTGTTTAGTCCAAGTGTTCATCGATGGACCCCACTGACAGACCGTCGTCCCTTCGACGGTCCATCCTACACAACCGTTGACGCTGTCAAAACCTTTATTTTTGATGTTCTAAAAACATATTCTGAGTGTCTGTCGATGGACCCCTTTGACGGACCGTCGTCCCTTCGACGGTCTGTCCTGCACAACCATCGACGCTGTTAGAACCTTTGTTTCTGATGTTCTAAAAAATATTCTAAGTGTCCATCAACGGACCCCACTGAAGGACCGTCGTCCCTTCGACGGTCCGTCCTGCACAACCGTCGACACTATCAGAACCTTTGTTTCTGATGTTTTCAAAACAAAATAGTCTAAGTGTCCCTTGACGGACCCCCATGACGGACCGTCGTCTCTTCGATGGACCGTCGTCTCTTCGACGGACTGTCGTCTCTTCGATGGACCGTCATCTCTTCGACGGACCATCGTCTCTTCGACGGACCGTCGATGGGTCCGTCAGGCAGTGCTACACTTCTCACTGCCCATTAAGTGTTTTTACTCTTGTGTTTGATGCTTTTGAATATGTTACATGCTTGTAGTGGTACTAATAACTTCTCTTTGCAGGTATATATGGCACCCAAGCAGGACCGTGTCTACTCGAGAGGGCGTTCTAAGTATGTTGCCCCGTCAAACTGGATGATCATAGGCTCAGATGATGAGCGTGACCCGGAGTACGTGCTACCAGGCACCCTCACTCCTTCCCGTGCTGCCCGCATCACCAGAGCCACTCCCACGAATGTGGCACCCGACAGAGTCACTGCCTTCCAGTCTGATGACGAGCACATACTGACCGACATACCTTCTAGGTCGGCTGCACATTCTGAGGGAGCATCTGGCTCCGAGGAGGCTTCCGTTTCTGAGGAAGCGTCCGGCTCTGTGGAGGCTTCCAGGTTTGAGGAGGGGCCTGTCTCGTCTGATGAGGCTGATAGTGCTGATTCTACTCCAGCACTGCAGACTGTCGTCCCCGCTCTGGTTGCTGATCAGCCCAACCGGTGGTGTGTCGAGGGTCAATATCAGGTATATGCTGAGTGCCAAGGTGCCCAATGACAAGGGGGTCATGACCCGGACCTTGACACTCGAGAGGCGGGTTCTCACTAGAGTCTTCCCAGTATGCCGGCCATCCATGCTATATTCACCAGACATCGGCTGGAGTGGACGGCTCAGAATGTGGGCCGTTATAGCAAAGAAATGATGCGAGAGTTCTACGCCTCCTATGTGGCGACTCTCCGGTCTCAGTTGGACAGGCGGGCCAACCCAGCCAAACATGCACCTCTGGAGTACGTCCGAGTCCGCGGCAAGCGGGTTGATATTTCTTTGCAGGCCATTCGCAGGTTTCTCTATGGCGCGGACATTGATGCCACAAGGACCCCCCTCACCGCCGAGTTTGACTATCGGTGGAAGTTGATCAAGGATGGCCGGTTCTAGCATGAGCCGGATGTGAGAGAGACCACCAAGCGGTTGATAGCACATAACCTCTCTGTGGATGGTGAGGCTGCTGATTGGATGCTGAAGCCCAAGGGGAGCATCAAGAAGGCCAACCTTACCTTCCCAGCCAAATTCTTATGGCTACTGGTCCGACACTGTCTTTCCCCCCGTGCTGCTGATAACATTGTCACTTGGGATCGTGTAGTGCTGATGGCTGCCATGGTTGCGGGGTTCGAGGTGGACTTTGCGTGGCTGTTGCAGGCGGTGATGCATGAGAGGGTCTTTAAGGCCACTACTACTTACCCCTTCCTGTGCATGGTCTTTGAGTTGTGCAGGTCTGCAGGAGTGCCCGTATGGCACATTGATGTGATCAAGACCCCGCCTGGCACAATGCATATTGGCCTCATTCGGGATGAGGCAAATGATTTGGCTCCCCACAGAGGGCCCCGTCCAGAGGTGCAGCCGCTCGGTGAGAACTTGGCGGCCACGGTAGAGCAAGCCCAAGCGGCTAATCCGGCTATATCCGAGCCTACCGACACCACCCCGATTGAGTCTATCTCGGGTGCTAGCACCGCTCCGAGCTTCTCCCGCTCGACTCCATCTGTTACACTGGTCCCGCTTGCTAGGGTCTATAAATTAGAGTCCCAAATGGCCACACTTCTGCATAACATCCAGCCTTGGATGCAGAAGTCCATTGCTGAGGCGGATGAGCGGATAGAGAGGAAGATGGACCAGCATACTGAGCGGCAGATCATGGAGGTCCACCAGCGCTAAATGCATTTGAGTTGCGGGTTCTCGCCCGGCCAGCCCCTACAGTGAATTTGATGACTCTCCAGGCTGCTGTGGAGAGTCTGAGAGCAGACTTGGATACCATACTGGAGGCTCGCGTGCCTGAGTCTGAGTCCCCTTTTGTAGAGCCTGCTGAGGATACGGTGTTTACCGCCCTGTTTGCCACCACTACTGTGCCACCACCTCCCTCACGAGATCGTTCCAAGAGGCACCGAGTTAGAGATGAGGATGAGTCTCGGGCACAGAAGAAAGAGCGCACTGAGTTGGAGGCCGTGAGGAGAGCCTCGCTGATTGATGAGGAGGCCCGCCAGTTGAGGGTTCTAGAAGTGGCTGCTGGGGCGTCTAGCTCCAGAATTGTTGAGGCTGAGAGGAGCACTATTGATGGTGTTGTTATTGCTGAGAAAACCACTGATGGTGTCCCTACTACAGAGGGAGCGGGTTCCGGGAAACCGGACCCGCCAGCATGTTGATCATCGGCGCTTTGCGCCTCAGGTTTGCTTCACCTACCACCCCATTTTATATACTTTTATGCATTGGGGACAATTGCATGTCTTTTTTTTGGGGGTGGGGTAAATGGAAAGTGAGTGCTAGGGTGAAGTCTGAGTAGCCCAACTCATGATCCTCTCTTGGGGTTTTCTTGCCTGTGTTCTTTTTCCCCAAGAGACTAGTTATTTTATTGTTGAACCGGCATGTTGGTATCTTTTGTACATAGTATAGATATGAAATCTGAAGCATGATGGCTAAATAAAAAGATATCCTGATTTAAAGAAAATGCTTGCATGATTAGGTATAGTGAATGATGAATATGTGGCTCTAAGCATGACATAGAGATACACCCCTGCATGACCCTTAATCTTAAGCTCGAACTAAGTGTCTGATAATCTAGTAGGGTAATGATGTGTTAAGTGAGTGTGAGAAAGTTGAATAGACCACCGTTGGTACTGAGCTAGAACTTGCTCGGTTAGTCCTGCTAAAAGTAATCTGTAATAGACAATTAGGAAAGGATCATAGGCCCTTGTTCAAAATAGTCAATCTTTAGCATAGATAAAATAAAACCGAATGAAATTAATCCCTTCTTGATCCAAATGATTTGAGCTTAAAATGAACCTTTCTTTTTCTACCCCAACTTATCTTCTGGGAACAATGTGTTGGCCCTGGTCTCTCCTTGGACATGTGCACCTCAGCTTACGCCAAAAGCAGAAGTTGAGGGTGGCTAATACAGAAAACAACCTTGTCGTGGCCCTGACCTAACCTTGGGTATTGTGTATCTTGACTCATGGCAAAGCCATGAGTTGAGGGTGGCTATTATGAGGAATGCTCCGGAAAGTGGGGTTGAAAGAATAAAGAGAGAGAAAGAAGAAAAGAAAAGTGACTCAAGCAAAGCTGAAATCAAGTGAAAAATTGCAAAATATGAAAGTAAGAAAATAAAAAAAAATAAAAATAAAAGAAAAGTCACTTACACAAAAGGAGAAAAGCAAGGCAAATGAATATAAGAAAATCAAGAATAGGGCGGAACAAATGACGAAAAGGTAGGACGCTTAGCCGTTATGACAAGGAGGGCAACAAGTCACTAAAATGCATCCAAATGTACCCTACCTGACCCTGATCCTACGTTACAAGCTAATAAAATCCTATCGTGATCCTAAGAGTCTAATATGTTGAACTTAAAGCAGTGAAAATAAGGGCAAGCCTATGGCAACAAGTATAAATGAGGTGTGAAGTTGTTCTGTGAGCGAGTGTTGAAAAAAATAATTCTTATACTCAATCTGAAATCATTGTGTGACAAATGAGGATATTGTTTTGAAGTGAGGACACTAGTTGCAATACTGGAAAATTGGTACCTTGGTGAGAGATCAAAGAGGATAGGTGTCGGTGTGTGGTGAGTCTGTGTCATGGTCTGATCCACATGAGCAAGCCTAATAGTGATAGCATGCATAAACATAATGAAAATAATTGGGATTGATAGCGAGATGATTGCGAAAGCTAAAATAAGGATACTTTTGTACAAAGGGTTTGTGGTGAGTCATAGTGCGTCGCTTGAGGACAAACAACGAATTTAAGTTGAGGGTGTTGATGTACCGTGGTTTTACGGTACTTTCAATGCTTTTTCCTTAAGTTTAGTGTGTGTCTAAGGCCTTTTTGTAGTAGTTTTAATCTATTTTTCTCTTTGTTTGCAGGAAAACTGTCCAGAATGAAAACGTGGAAGAACTGTGCTGAAATTGCAGAAGATACGACCTACGGAGCCATTGACGGTCTGTCGGCCCCTCGACGGTCCGTAGGTGGCAACCGTCGTCTGAAGAAAATGCTGCTGAAGGAAGATCGGGGAATTCTGACCAAGTGTGGGGCTACGGAAGCTGTCGAAGGACTGTCATCTCCACGACGGATCGTCCTGCACATCCGTCATTGCTAACAGAAAGTAGCCCAGTACCCGTCTTGAAAAGATTCTAAGTGTATAAGAACGGAAGCCATCGACGGACCGTCGTGCACTCAACGGACCGTCATCCTTTATCTGTCGATGGTAACAGTGAGTTGGAGAAGAAAACAGCTGATAAAGAACCTAAGTATGAAACGACGGGAGGCCTCGACGGTCCGTCGGTACGGTCGTCAACTCAGACGCATTTTTGGGCAGATGTTCCTTAAATAGATTTCCTTTTTATGTTAGGACTTCATTATTATAAATACTTGTAAAAACCTCATTTGGGGTTAGACTCTTTGGTATTTTTCAGTTTTATTATTCTAAGTGTTGAACTTGAGATTTTGGGAAATATTCTACTTTCCGGAATCGTTTTTGCAAGACTTTGATTTATTCAAGTAATTTTTTGGATCTTCTTCAATCTCATCAAAGTAAGTACATGAACTCTTGTCTAATCAATATGAATTGTGTGATTGTTAACATGGGTAACTAAATCCATAACTAGGGTTGTGGGAACCATGGGTAATTAACAAAGTAAAACTAGCTAAAATAACAATTCTCGAATAGTTTCTTGCATGTATTGATAATTCTTTCATTTAGAAGTCTTTTTAAGGAGTGCACGCGTTAGAACTCGCCTTGTTGCTACTTGCCGGACCAAGGAGGTAGATAATAAGAAAAGAATTATCAACTTAGATTTAGTATACACTATCTAATAGGCTAGTGTCGATTGATGCGAAGTAATAACTAAGCCATACATCGATTATGATGCTTAATATGAGGTATAATGTAAGGTTTAGTAAAGTATACACACGTAGCCTAAGGTTTAGTAAAGTATACACACGTAGCCGGACCAAGGTGCGGAGTGAAATTCACTAGTTGCCTGACCAAGGAATTAGGGATATATAACTTACCACTTTGCATGCAAGATGCTAGGAAAGAGTTGTTATAATTAGGGTTACTGCGTTATGAACCTAATGGGGAACACTTACACCCTAGTTTCTCTCGTCATTTGATAAACATCAAATATTTTGTTACTTGTTTACTTAGAATTAATTAAATAATTTTGTTACACAAAACCCCCCTTTTGATTATTTTTTTTTTGGAAAGGACTTGATTAAAATAGAAGTAATCGTAGATTAAAGTTAAGTCTAAATCATTTTCCTCGTGGGATCGACCCCAACCTAACATTTGAGTTCTTTACTTGATACGACCGCTTATACTTCTTTAGGGAAGTGTAATTTGAGCGTATCAAGTATCGGGGCAGGACCCACAACTCCTCAAAAGGACTACTACTAACATGTCATACAACTGGAGTACTCTGAAAGTAAGGAGGTCTCACTCATAAGCAGACGAGCGGCTGAAGTGATATCAACAGACTCTTGTTGACGATCCTAATAAGATGTATCTGCATCATTAAAAGATGTAGGTCGAATGACATCAGTACATTGAATGTACGAGTATGTAATATAGTTGAATAACAAATAATTGAAAGAAAGGACTTCAATAAATAACAATGTACTCAAGCTGAATGTGAGAAAATAAATTATTTAAATCATTTAAAGCTTTACAAAATACTCTCATATATGAACTCAACATAATACGTGATATATAAAAATAACTTTAACTCTATTGGGAGATTCTCGAACTTACAACCATCACTATGAGCTACATGATGATATATTGTTGACGCTGCCAGAACTGTCATTTACCTTGTCGGGGTATAAAACACCTCAACTAAGTGGATCCACTAAGCTTTGCCAGAAGGCAATAAAAATTCATCTAAAAAGTATGATCTTATACCCATGTTGGCATATATGGTTTATGAGGGATATGAGTTGTCTACACTCATTCCCATATCAGTGCTCAATACTACTCCCAATAATATATATACTCATGCTCAATGTTTAAAAATATATTTTTCTTAAGTGTGAGATAATTGCTCAAACTATCCTCTTAAAAGAGGTAACTACTCTTGAAATATCTTTGAACCCATAAATCATTTAAAAATCAAAGTTTCTCTTTTATCAATATAAAAGCTGATACATTTGGAAATACTTAGTCCCCTTATACTCTTACTCAATTCATACTTCAAAATTCTTTCTCAATAATATATCAAAATCATATTGTGATATGATCATTGATGACTTGGGAAGGCATACTGCTTAAACATTGATGGTATATCTAGATACCATACTACTTAAACACTGATGACATATGCGACTGTCATACTAATCATGTTTTATAACCATGTCTCAAACTCCTCTTTACTTTCTCAAAAATTCAGTTTAAAACAAAAATGTTGGCTTTAAAAGATTCTCAAAATTATAACTCAAAATAGGGTTCATGTTGAAATATAGGCATGGAGAACTCAACTCAAGGATCCCAATAACAATATTAAAAGCTCAATACTCAAAACTCAAGAACTTAGAACTCAATGATACTACTTATCTCAAGAATACTCAATTCATAGGGTTCATGCTGAAATATAGACATTAAAGAATCAACTCAAGAATCTCAATGCATAACATATAGAAATTCAAAAATAAGGGATAGAATTTCAAAAAGAAACAGGAACTCGAGAACTCAAAATCAACTTATCTCAAGAATACTCAAATCTAGAGGTAGAATCCTAGATTACTCTTTTACTGATTTGAAAGTAGATGTAGGGTGTGAGGACGAACTAGTTGAACACTATGATAACCTTACATACCTGAAAGAACAAGGTTCTTGAATAATCTTGAAGAAGAACTTGATTAGAAGCCTTGAAACCCTAGCTTGAAGGTAAACAATGAAGAAAACCTTTTTTGAGGTTCTTGAATTAGTTTCTTGAAACTCTATGACCAAGATTTATGATTTTCATTAATGATTCATAATTGTATAGGAAAATTTGAGTTGGAAAGAATGGAATTTTTGGAGAATGACTTACCTTGAAGTATCTTCAAAAATATTGAAAGAATCTTGAATGGAAGTCTTCTAATTTGATTCTTTCTTAGGATTTAACCTTAGAGTTTGAGAGAGAAGAGAATGAGGGATTAAAAAATGAAATTCTGATTGGTTTGGGTCTTTGATTAGTCAAGAAATTTGTTTAGGATTTTCTTAGAGATAAAAAGACAAAAATGACCCCTTTTAATGTTTTTCCGTCGGCTAATTCGTCACTGCACTGTACCCGGTTACTAAAATGGTCATAAATTTTTACTCAAATCTTACATTAAAGCAAAATTATTGCGTTGGAAAGAAGATTCAAATACCTTTAGTTTGATAGATTATAGGCCATATAACTCTTTATATTCTAAGAGATATGGTCGTTTGAAGTTGAACCAAAGAGAATCTTACATCAAACATAATCGGTAAGGAAACTTTCAACTAAACTTTGTGCTAGGAGTTTCTAGTGACCTGTTACGATCGGGAAGTACCCGCTAAAAGTAACATGGCGTGCTTGACCTCTCGGAGGTCTTGTACAAGCCTCTTAGGTTTCATTCATCACATAAGTATGAAAAGTAGTGCGGAATTAAAACTTTGAGCAATAAAGTCAATAATAAACTTCTTTATAAGACGTAAGAATAATTAAGTCTCATCATCACTAGACATCTTAGACACATCTTATTATCATAGGGTCACGTTCGTTATATAGAAAAGAAACTCATGTCTATTACAAAGTCTTTAATATAAAATAACTAAAAATAACATCCACGTCCTCGAACATATGAGTACGTACCAAGAGACTTGAGAGAACAATCTACTTCCCAAGCTTCAACTCTAAGATCCTCATTTCCTTTAACCTAACTTGTAGAAATAGAGAAGAATATGAATTTAGTACAAATAATGCACTAAGTATGGCAATATGCAAAAACATGCTTTAAAGAGGACTTTTTAGTTGAAATATGCTTTTCATGCTATTTTAGTAAAACTTCATTAATCAAGTGTACAAGGCATCAACAACATACAAGGTAATACTTCCATACTTCTCAACATATAACCATATTAATTATATAACCCATTAATCATTTAAACCCTCTATCAAAAGTTATCCTAAGACCCACCTAGGTAAGACATGAAGAGACCGCCCATACAACCTCTTCAATGCACACCTAAATGTTCCCTAAGACTACCAAGGATAAGGATATTTCATCTCAACTCAACAAGTCATCATTCATTACTAGAGATACTAGAGAAAACATTCATGCATTTAAGAACTTCATATAAAAACCATCCCCTAGGATAACTCTAACTTACACTAGTGCAATGTGAAAGTAGCATCCCATTCTACTACTCCCACGTAGTGCTTCTTCGGAATCACCCTAGACTAGGAACATCACATTCAATCATTTACATAACCTTCATTAACATTAGACATAAAGTCAGCATACTTCATTAGCATCACATAGTAACCCATTCATTCATTTATATTACAAGGACACACCAAGACTCCCTCCAAATGCCTACTTGTGCAATGCATAAATGGCGCCCCATTCCACCACTTACCCTAAGTAGTACAAACTTTAGGAAGACCTAGTTTATTACATTCATTTGTGGGGGCTAACTTTAACCGACATAGACCATGAGAGCTTAACATGGAATCTCGATATTAACCCCTACCGGATGAGGGATCACCACTTGCCTAAGGTAGGGTCATTCTTTTAGCTTTTACGTGGAACACCACTAGCTAGTCCAATGCGGGCGCACAGTTAAGGGATAAAAATATTGCTTCTGAGTAATACATCTCAACTAACGAAGAGTACCCATATCAAAAGGTTACATTTGGATACTATATCTCTACTCACGAAGAGTATCCACCCCTTTGTCGAATCCTCACGGTGCTAAGCATAAATCCCCACGGACTTTTAGACTTTCATTACATTCATTAGCTATAGGTTAAGAGGTTGCGACTAAGTACTACATCTCAACTCACGAAGAGTACTCATCTCAAGAGGTTACTTTTGGATACTACAACTCTACTCACGAAGAGTATCCACCCTTACTTATCATTCATTCATTGGAAAACTCTTAGGAATATTGAGGTTGCTACTAGACACTACATCTCTACTCACGAAGAATGTCCACCCCAAAATCCCCCTTCATATTCATTAGAGTTCTATTGAGAAAACCTTTCAATAACTCTCATTCATTACATTTTCATTAGCTTCATTCATTCATTCATTGTGTGTATATGTGAGAAAACCTTTGACATAACCACCATCATTCATGACATTGTCTTCTAAACATGATCTTACCACATTCATCATAATCCACACATAATTCTACTTCACATTCACATTATACTTTAATTAGTCATACATTCTTCAAGATACACATTCATAACTTCATATGACATCTCTATACATATACTTCATAATATCACTTTACTTCACATTCAATGGCTTCAATGCCATTATCACAATTCACATATACATTCATATACATTGAGTAAACACCAACCGTAAGTGGACCATACCACACAAGATCAATTCAATATGAACTTAGACAATTTAGGTCAACTTACCCTTCCTCCAAGCCATGATCACCTTTTCTCAATTCTCCAACAATTCATCGTAAGGCATAAGTGACAGTAGATAACCATAATACAACATAGTATAAACACCGTTCTAACAATATCCAATCACATTTATCAAACCTACTTCATAAGTCAAAATTAGAGAACTAGGATGCTCATGGGTCCGTGGAGTTTTTTATCATAAAATTATTAATTAACATTGAAACATCTTAATTCATCCATTAAAACCTTTTAATGCAAGAACCCATGCTTAGAATTCGAAATAGGAGATTTTAGGATTTTGAAATCTTTGGAAAAGCCTTTGGATTGACTCATTGAATGATAGAAGAATCAATGATGAAATCACCATACCTTATTAGTAGAAATCCCAAGAAAATTGATGAAGGAATCAATGGAAATCTGCAAATCCTAGCTCCAATTTGGATTCAAGCTCCCATAGAGTCTTGAGAGAACTTTATTTGGAAGAGGGGTTTTGATTTTGAAAAGTGAAGTCTAATTCTAGGTCTAGATGTTTAAAATAACTTAAAATACATTAAAACACCATAAATAACCGTCTATCATTTAATTAGAACGTGGGGTTAATTTACTAATTCACCCCTAGGCTGGTCGAGACCCTGCAGAAAAATGCAGATCAAACCACGACCCCCATTGATGGACGGTCAATGGATTGACAGGGCGTGCTGTTGGTCCGTCTTTTTGGTCAGATACTCCCTCATTTAGGGGCTAAGATCCCAAAACTAAGTGTGGAGCCATACCCCCTTTTGATGGGGCGTCGATTGGTCTAAGGGGCGTCAAATGAGGTCGTCAATGGGGCTATTTTAGGCATCTTCTTGGCAAACGTTTGGTTCATCCTCAAGGAATACCCGGACGTTTCGAACCTAAACATGACCATATAGATGCTAGGGTCCCCTCCTATCATTTTAGACTCCAACCAACATCTCTAAACACATAAAACATGTAAAGGCACACTAGCGCACACAAGACTAGTTTCCAAACAGTTCTTTGACGTTTGACTTCCAAACTCTTTAAATCTGACTTCTAAATATATTTTTTATTATTTTAACACGTTATTAACTTAAGAAACACATGTGAAGCTCTAGCTTGTCCTATTTCATTTTGAGGGACGTCACATGACCTTAATTGATATTCAAAATCATTCTCACACTAAAGAATTTACCTCATGATCAATTTATGAATCCCCCGACATGACCTTTTATTCAAATGAAGAATAGTTCAGATTTTAACTTAGAAATTTTTGGGGAGTATGGGGGGAGGGATGATTAAGACTAATTTCAGTTCAGAAGGAATATGAAGAAAATACATTCGGAAGTCTGTAGGTATTCTTTCAAATTTAAACCATTCTAATAATTACTTGTCATCAAAAACCTAAATGGAATATATCATTTGATACATGTAATATATAAGTTTAAGTAACATAAATAAATGGTGTAACTTTTTTCACACTATCAGTTAGGTCATCTAAAATATATCTACGGATAGATATATCTAAAATGAGAGATTTGGTACTCTTTTTTCAAAAAATAAATTATTACCTACTACAAAATATTAATGTTTAAAAGATGTGACATGATCTGATAATACAAAATTTTATGACACTGACTTTTGGTTTATATGTGTGTGTAAATTCCAATCTTTTGCAAGAAAAATAAAGCCTCCTAAAGTAGAGGCAATTTGGATGACAACATCATCACGAATATAGATTCTTGTAGAAAATCTGTTGAGATGTGATTAAATTGTGATAGGTTATATATATGTTAAAAAAATACATGAAGATAAATGAAAAAAGAAAAAAATTTAGGCACGTTGGTATATCTTTATGAGATTATGCAAAGAACACTCCTTTAAAGATACAACAATCATGTTATCAAGTTGAAGTAGAAGTGATCGATTTGGAATTAAATGAAGTCTCTATTTATAGAGAACATAAACAGTTGAATAAATTTTAAATTGCACTTGTTATAAAAGGATTCCCCACATGATTATCACTGAAAATAATTTTTGAACAAACTAATCTCACTTGTTCTACCATTACACCTTATAATGTTTCTTAAATAAATTTGTTTTCACTTATGGTATTTTCTTTTTCAAATTACAACTCTATAGGGATATAATTCTGTTTTTATAAAATAATATGATACCTAATTTCTTAAAATTAAAACATAACCAACTTAAAAATTAATGTTCAAAATGGAAGAGTATTAATTGATTCTATGTGATTAAATTTTGGAGGGTCCCGTCTTTCTAAGTGAATGAAAAGTTTTAAATAATTATGAGATCAAAACTGAGATAATATCTCATATGGTACTCAATTATGAGTTATCCCCTTAAAAGCCATATAGTTTTTCTTCAAAATTTCAATTACTCAAACATAAATATTTTATCTACATTATATTTAATTGATTTTCATTAAGATTTGGTGGAATGAATTTTTTGTTAATGCCTTTTTTTTTTTAAAAAAAATAGTAAGATATTCATCTAAACAATTTAATGACCCGACTGTTGTGAACTAAGATAACTCTGTAAGTGTATACAGGCTAGATGTGGTAATAAGACCGATTCAATTTATATTATTGGGCCGAGTAAAATGTTTGAGTGTTTTATTTGTGATCTCAGGCCAATTAGCTATTGTTAAAAAGGTCTATGGATTAGAAAGAACAGTTATGCAAATTATGTTTAAGCTTTGACTGTCAGTTACCTCTCATCCCCTTTCTTTGTAATACTATCTCATCCCCTTCTAGTTACCTTCTTCTCTGTTAATTTGTAACACCCCACTACTAGAAAGAGTTAGAATTATGTCATGACCGGGGAGTATCCCCTAGACGTAACCGACGTCTTCGTCCTCGAAGAGGCCTTAGACTAGCCCTTAGCATACATCATTGCATATCATAGGTAGAGAAAATGCGGAAAATTTAAACTTAACATATGAAGTATACATAGACTTCTCATTTATCCATATATGATGTTTACATAGACTTCTCATTTAACAACATAGTCTACTATTGTCTCACACATAACAATCTATTATAGAATTACAATGTTTGGGACATAGCACTTACACTATTATAATATGTCCCATATAGGATTTACAACAAAGTCTCAAAAGATAAGAAATGAACATTGTCTTAGACATAGTCAAATAGTAAAGCTAGAATAGTGGCATCATCCTAGGACTTGAGGACTCGCCAACAACTTGGGAACTATCCAAGTCTTCCGTGAAAATGGCCTTGAAGATCTTTAATGGCCCGAACCTACATTATTGTAGAAATAGAGAGAATATGGGTTACTACAAACTACATGTACTAAGTATGGAAACATATGCAAGTAAATCCATTGAAAACATGCACAAAAGGATATTTTCTTTAAAAGCATGCCAAGTTACTTTGAAAGCAGTTATGCACACACACGAGCATATACAATTAAATAATCACAATAACATTAAGAAACATTCATATCCATATATAAGAATAACATCATCATAAATCCATATCAACAATTCATGTTCTAGAGTTCACATCATCAAAGCATACAAGACCCTTACCTACAATTCAATCCAATCCAACTAGTGCAATGCTCATATGAAGCCTCATAAACCTACATAAACCAAGTAACTAGTAAACAGACCATAAGAAATGCCTATACTTCATATAACATCATATCATGTGTAGTCATCATTATACATAGGAATTTAGACCAATATCATGTTCATCAAATGAAACCAATATCATATAAGGGCAACACTATATAGGACCAACATTATGCATTTCATTCATAACATAAGTCCATAAGAACATCCTCCTAGGACTCCCCTCAAGGTCAACTTGTGCAATGCATAGGTTAAGTCTCATAACCTTACCTACACTAACTAGAACCCCTTAAGTAACCCTAGTTAGTGTTCATCTTATTACTTTCATTCATTAATTTTACTTTTGGGAACATTCGCCATAACTGACAATAAACAATGTGATCTAAACATGGAGTTTGGTGTCATGAAACCCTACACTGAAAGAAGGTGCTCTACTTGCCAAGGTAGAACCATACATGAACATAGCATTCTAGGTGGATCCACTAGCTAGTCTTCCGATGGGGGCACATAGTTAAGGAATTAGGAGATTAGTATTGGAAACCCTCTTTATTCACATTAGAATTGTCGTCTCCATCTAATGAGAACAATGGTGAACCTAACTTCCCTTTTGGGAAGGGATACCTTTCATATCTAGTTCGCTCGGTGCTAAGCTAAAGTCCCTTTTTGAAATGTCTTTAAGTCATACCTTAACATTAGTTTACAATATATGCCTTAGGGACTAACCCCTTGTATAATCATGATCATAGCTCTTTAGGTTTAGAATGAAAACTTCCTTTAATCACGACCCAACATTAGTGAGATCATCACATCATAGTCATAATAATAAGGTACACAAGAATCACTTTCAACCTTGCATGATCATACCCTTATCATGATCTCACATTCAACATATTCATAACATGCCATCATATTCATCATATCATCATCTTCCTATTCTAATAACTTATTCATACTTTGAACATCATCATCAAGAATAGACCAACATAATTAAAGTAAAGTACTCATGATCTTGAAAGTCACACCAATAGCCTCCAAGAAACTCCTTCAAGATTTCACCCCCAATTCCACAATATTCATCCAACAGTCCAATCATCACAATCATATAATAGTAAATTAAGCAATAACACATTCAATTATATCTCCCTCAATCACAAACCAACCTAGATCACAAGTTAGGATTAAGAGAAGAAGACGATTCATGGGTCTTTGTAGAGATTTAGGCCAAATATTTGGGGGATACATCAATCCACACATAAATATACGTAATTCATCAACAATAATTGAATTTAGACTACACAATTTCATCTAGAAACAAGACCCACGAAATTGGATGAAAACAAGGGTTTTGAAGAACATTGAAATCAAATCTTTGAAGAGCCTCTTGGGGAAAGGGATACCAAGAGTGAATAGCTTCAATACCTTGAGAATACTTGAATAATGGTGAAGGACAGTATTGATCTTGAAGCCCTAGATAAAGCTTGGTCTTAATCTTTAATGGAGATCTATGGAGTAGTGAGAGAAACTAGAGAGAAGTGAGAGTGATTTTGGTTTCAATTGGGAATTGATTTGGATGGGTAATAATGACTTAAAACTGACCTAAAATCAATATATAGTCATCCCCTAAATTACCCAAAAGACCTCTCACTTAATTGTTTTTTTTTTGTAAAGTAGTTGACTTAAAAATGACGTGATCAAATCTAGGACATGGCTGCGCGTCGCGGGGGCACTTCCAAATCTTTTTTCTGAAATCCAATTTGAGGAAATGAGCCTCGTGAAGGCCCCGCATTACGAGGCAATTTTTTCCTTTCAATTCTAGGCTGTGACCACCTTCAAAAAGAGGCTGGTTGGTCGCTGCCCTGGCAGCCCCCTTGCCAATGATTGGTCCCTCCTCAAGGACCCTTTGGTTTGTCCTTGGGGAGTCGTAATTGGACGTTTTGACCCTATAAACATTATTTTACCTATTTAAAGTATTTTTACAAGTTTTATACTTCATATAACACTCCAAACCTTCAGAAAATATAAGGACGTCTACTAGTTCAATTTCGCTAATTTCCGGACGTCAAGGTCTTCCTTTGACATTTAGGCTCTCATACTTCTAAATCAGGTTTATTATATTAGTCTAGGTATGGAAACATCATTTTAATTATTATTTAATAGTTGAGGCTCTAGTCTAAGTCATAGAACTTCTGGGGTGTTACAAATTAGAAAGAAACCATTTTTCTGGAAATAATCAAATCTGAAAAGTTTGACAAAGTTAAGCTAAGTATGAGTTTTGGGTCAATTTTAAACGATCATAACTCCTAGGTGAGGATGAGTTAGGTGTGCTACGTGATGCCTTAGGAAATATCTTTGAATTATCTTTCCAACGCCATCGAGTTTGCTCAATTTTAAGTTCGTATGAGGGAGACATGTCCGTTTGAAGTTCGGTTGTCTATAAGGAAAGTCAAAACCGAATTTTAGAAGGGTATTGTGGTATTTTTACTAACGAATTAATTAAATTCAGAATTAAGTTGGGGTTTAAAATGATTGGATTCAACTTACGCTTCATAAAATAAGTTAGGATTTTGATAGAAGAGAAAAAAAGAGGAGAAGAAGCTTAGAATCATCGCGTTCTTGAAGATTTGCTTGTGGATTTCGCCAAAGGTTGATCCCTACGAGGTATGTGAGATCACATAGCATTGGGTTGGTTCACTCACGCGCCAATCATGATTTTGTTTAAGCAAATTATGTTCTTGAAAGTATGAAAATTGAGTTCTTGATGGATTTTGTTGAAGTTTCTATTGGGTTCTTCATTGTTAAAGTACTAGTTGAGAAGTTCTTGAGTTAAATTCATAAAAGTTGATGTTGTTTTGAGTAGATTCTTGCATATTTTGGCTGTGTAGTCGAATCTAAGTGTTGGGGGGAAGAAAAAATTGAATCTAGAGTGTTTAGAGGTGAAAAACAAGCAACAAAAATTGGAGAATTCTGGGGAAAGGGGGTGGGCGTCACGCCAGCCAGAGCGCCTCACAAAATATTCTGTAGTTTCAGCTCTGGGCGCCACGCCAGTTAGTGCAGCCCATCCCCAGTTCTGTAGTTTTACCTCTGGCGCCAAGCGCCACTCAAAGACGCCAAGTCTTCTATTTTTTCCCACTTCTTTCCGTATGAGTTCCCTTGAAATGTACCTATATTTTCTAGTTGACTTCTTCACTCTAAGGTACGTCTAAATAACATAAAATCATTCATAACATGAGATCATGAGCCTTGAATCCATAATTCTATTCAAGGAAAGTTAAGAGTCAAGTCAATAAAAGTTCATTAAGCTTCCCAAAAGTCTTTTACAAATGTTTTAACTTTGTTTTAAGACTTGAGTTTTGAGTTGAGTAAAGAGTAAAGATTAAAGTCCATTACTTCAAAAGAGTATATCGATACTATGTATTCTCATAGAGTAAATGTTTTCACATTTAAACAAGAGAGGAAACATTGATTTCCAACATAGACTGTGAGCTAGTTTTTACTAAAGAGTATATGCTTTCATAATTAAGCAAGAGAGAAAACTTTGATTTCCAAGAGCCTTTGATCTATGTTTTTGAGCAATTATCTCAAACCACATACAGAAGTTATGTTTTTAAACATATGATGTAGTATCTTTTGGAGCAGTATTGAGCATCGATAAGGGGGAGAGTTCAGACAACTCTAAGCCCCCATAAATCATGTAGCCATCATGTGTTGAAAAAGTGTCATACTTTTTAGATGATTCCTTAGTACTTTTTAGCATAAACTAGTGGATCCACTTAGTAGTTAGGTTCTATACCCTTGGCAATGTATAGGACGACCCTGACAGCGTGAGACAAAATGTTGTATCATCACATAGCTCTAAAGTGATGGTTGTCAGTAAAAGGAACACTCAGAGAAGTATTTGAATTTTTACATACAAGGAGTTAATTGTACTTTTATATACATCCAGGTTTATATTGTATCTTTGCATACATACAGAGCTATTATTATATTTCTAAATACACAGAGTTTTTATCCATGTTGTAAAAGCTTTACTTATATTGCATTGATATTATTGTTTTATATTGAAATGAGTTAAGTTGAGTTGAGTTGAGCCCAGGTATTTTCTATCAGTTCCCTTCAAGCTTATTGTCTTGTTTTAGAATTCCCCTCGCATGCTCGTACATTCAATGTACTGACGTCATTTGGCATGAATCGTTGTTATGATGCAGATACAGGTAATCAGGGTGTAGGTTCAGTGCGTGACAGAATCTCACCCTAGTTACTGTGTTATTATTTTATTCTGCGTATTCTCGTTGTAACTTGTATTCAACGATAAACATATATAACAGTGTTTGTATTGAAATCAAGTTTGTTTCACCAACCTGCTAAAAACATTATAATATTAACTCTTTTATTTTATCCATTTTTATTAAAATATTTATTTATGACAAATTACTTTTATAATTTTGTAAATCATACTAGAGAAGAAGTTCAACTTTTAAAGGGCAGCATAAAGGGGGTTCAACTTTGTAGGTCTAGCTTCGGATTTTAAATTATTTTCTTGTGCTTCCAATTTTTAATCAAGTACTAGAGAAATAGGACGAACCCAAATACGGATCAAAGCTTATTCAAATGATTCAGAGTAAAATCTTAATTAATTGTAATATTTTTGAATTGTGATATACTAATTGTTATTGAGTTAAGGAAAGTTAGAACAATAATTCTCAATTCAATTTATTTTTTTCCTGACCATAAGTGGACCAAAACATATATTTACCATTAATGTGGATCTTATATATATATGATAATAAGAAAATATCACAATAATTTTTAGTCAAATATTATTAGAGTTTGGATTAACTCAATCAATAATGTAATAATCTATAATTAATTGCTTCAAAAATCAGTCAACAATGTATAAATTTTAATAAATGTATATTTCCAATCAAATTGTTGGCAAAAAAATCTTATAAAATGTGAGAGCTATAAATAGGACTTCTCCGTTACTGATTATTTCCATCCATCACTTATTTAGCAACACTAATCTTTCTTAGCTTTTTCATTCAAATTAATTAAGCAGCTATGACTTCATCAAGAGGATCTAGCAATAGTGCTTCAATTAGGAAAAGTTCTGTTAATGATAAAAACAAGGTAAGTTTTCCTAATTTTATTATCTAATGATGCTACATAGGATCTATCTATTTATGTAGAAATTAAAGATCTGTTTGTTTTCATTTTGTTTTCAATTAATTCAAATATGTGCAAAACCATAAAAATAAAATTTTTCAGGTCATGGCTAAGCAGGCACATGATGTGTTTGGTGATGGATCACGCACATCCTCAGTTAGAGGACTCATTCCAACTAAGTGGCCAACTAAAATAGCCAATACTACTTACAACGAGAAATGTATGATGAATGCAACACATCAACCCTTCATTGGGAATAGGATGCGCTCCAATCCAAATTCATACTACCCTAGTAAGAAAGAAAATTTGAAATCATAACTCCTTTTATCTATCGGATACACAATACTTATTTTTATAACTGATGAGCTTTTAATACAGTAATTCCCCCAATACAACGGACCGTTGATCTGCGCCTACATGGAACTCAATTACACCCTCTTCTAGGTTTTAACAAGGATGGATCTACCAATGATCAAGCACCAAAGGAGGTTTTGAAGGATAAATCAAAAAAAGAAGTAGCAAAAGACAAAGAGGTTCTTGTTGTTGCTACTGCGAAACAACAAAAGGAATCAAATATTCGGACCATGGCTCAATGGTTTCAATATGTGTTCGGTGTTAGACCACACACATACACTCCACGTAAGCGACTGTGTGATCCATCAAACACATCGCGGCCAATTAGAACGGTCAAGACTACATACAACAAAAAAGATCAGGTGCCTGAAGGAAAAAATACTCATTCACATCAACCTTTGTGTGGAAATAGGATGCACTCCTATCAAAATTCATATTACTCTAGTAAGAAAGAAAATTCTATATATTAACTCCTTTTTTTTTTTTTTTAAATACTCATTTTATGACTGAACTTTTAAAACTATAAATACAGAAGTTCCCCCAATACGAATGAGAGTTGATCTACCTGTATCTTCTCCTATGGTTACAACTATACAACGAAGAGAGGTTGTTGATGCTGCTGCAGTAACACTAGAGGAGGGTGTTGGAGACAACTTTACACATGAACAAGTAGGAGACCATGATGAAGATAAGTATGACTAATCATAACTTGAATAATGTAATTTAGAATTTATTTTTTAAAGAAAACTTATGCATTGATGTGTTGAACTATCAACAATTGTGTACTTTCAAAGTTTTTGCTATATTTTATTCTTTTGGTCTCAATATAATATATTCGTTAATAGTTTATATATTCCCCATTTATAAAAGTATGACCTATTTTTATATTTAGTAGTTTTAAGAAAAGGATCCTTTTTTCTTTTTTCCTTTTAATGCTTTTAACTTTAGCTTTTCACGTGAAATGTTTAAGACTATAGAATTAGAAAAATATTTTGATACATTTGACATAACTTTAATTTAGGATCACAAAGACAAAAGTGTTCGGTATTTTTTTAAAATGAAAGGAGTAATTACTGATGCACACTATGCAGGAAGTGATTGGTGTATTTGAAATGACTTTAAGAATGGGCACACTAAAAAGTAATTATGTATCATGACTATAGTTATAACTACATATACAAATTTGAGTATTACGAAAACTAATTAATCACTTCTTCTAATATTGATACAAATTTATTTTAATCAATTATCTTTGGTTTGTAATCTCAAATACGTGTGATGAAAGCTTTTGAAGGTGAAAATCCTTCAATTTTTTCTTTATATAAATTGTAGTTTAATGTCACTCTTTTTGGGCCAATTTATTTGTCATATTTTTTGTTTACCTTTCTTTTGAAAAAGTATGTATTTTGACGAGTTATTAGCTAAAATCTTCTCTCCGCTATGACTCAAATATAATGTACATCCTTATATTATTTAAGTGAGTAAAAAATATCCTTATAACAAAAAATAACAAGCATCATACTTCAACCTATTTTTGTTAAGAAACTAATTGAACCAATAAAAGAAATTTGGTCATGTCTTGCCACGACGAGAAGATCAAAGTTACCTAAAAAGAATAAGGATATGGATAGGAAATGAATCTTTCATTCTCGAAATTTAAATTTTGTGTATTGCCAGTTTATATAATGTTTGCATCATCAAGTAATATGCCTTTCAACAATACGTAAGTTTTGAAATATTTATACAATAGGTTCTGATGGTTAGAAAGATTAAGTAAAAAAATTATTTTGAAAGTATTACGTCCAACTATTTAGACATTTTCTTTAATAAAATATTTAGGGCGCATGCACTTTATATACAATGCATTTCGCATTTTATACAATGTACAGAAATGTTGAAAATTTAGTGAAATTACGTAGGCGTTTAATTATGAAAATAAAATAAATAATTATTGTTTCGGAAATTAGAAGTTGGAGTAGTATTTGATCATATTTTTACAAGAATATTTAGAATTTAAATATATTTTGTCTGAAAATGATTTAAATCTTCAATTTCTAAAAAAAATCACTTAACTTGACTAGCTTAACCATGTGTACATATATTCATTCGACTTGACACATTTAATTTTTAGTTGATGGTGTGAGTTTTTTCAAAAATAGACAGAAGGATGAATGTTGCAACTTTTTGGATACTTCAAGAATGTTTTTTGTTCACTTATATAATACAAGGATGTACTTTAAGTTTATGTCATATTTTAGGGATATTTTAGCCAAAAACTCGTATTTTGACTATTGTATAACATATTCTTATTTAGTATTTTTAATCATTAAAATACTAATCACTCTTTAATACTCCTTTTATTTCATATTAACTGAATTTGTGAGGCAGAACACATATATTAAAAAATATTCAAGAAAATAGTTTAAACCATAATTTTCACTATTTTCCTTTGTAAAATCATAAATATAACTTTATAAGTAGTTTAGTTTATCTGCTAGAAAATATAAAAGTCCAATAAATGAAAGGGCAAATATGAAAAAAGTTTCAAACATCCACTTTAAATTTTGAGCAATTCAATTATTTTGAACAATGAAAACAATCTAAAAAAATCAATTAATATGAAATAAAGGGAGTAAATAAAGAAAGGCAATTACAATTTTGGAGTATTTGTATATGTTCATCCCTTAATGTTTTTAATGTTGATTATTAGTAGATGCTTATTACTTTCAAGGATAATTATAACTAAGATCAAAGAAGAATGCACTCAATTACTCCATTCGTTTTATATTACTTGCGCGTTCTAGACCTAACACATTACTTAAGAAAACTTATATTAAATGTGTATTTTATTAAACTAACCTTATTGATATATTTAGAAAGTCTAAACTTGACTATTTCTATTTTATGTAATTATTTAATACAACCCATTCCTAAATTTTTATCATTACCTTTTTTTCCTTATGTGTTAAGGAAAATATTACGTAGAACTTAATTTGATAATATCCTTAATTACTTATTACTCCTATCAATTAATAATTTTTGTTTCATTAACGAGCGAAGGTAAATGTGGTAACAAACAATTAATCATATCTAATTCTTTTATACTTTCTTTGTCCACTTTTACTTATAATATTGCGCTTTCGAAAGTCAATTTGACTAATTTTCAAAGTTAAATTAGATTACATTAAGTTGATATTTTCAACAAGAAATTTAGATATTCAAAAACTATACGAAAAGTACTATAATTATAATTTTTTCCATATCAATATAAAAAAATACATCTTAAAATATTAGTCAAAGTTCTTATAATTTAACTCTAAAAATAAAAAATATGACAATTAAACATGATCGGAGATTGTATTAATTTATCTCTCTCCATATTTTTGACTAGAGATAAAAGTGATAACAAACAACAATTATGTCTTACTTACTCTAGTACATATTTAATGAATTGTTAAATTTTTTCATTTTTCAAAATAAATAAATTGTTTTAAGTGAATTGTTGGATCTCATTTCCATATTTGCTCTTCATTTGGTAAGGTTCTTAATTACTTTACATTTTCTAGGAGAATAATTTAATTTGAAAATAATTAAAAGGGTAATAATAAAAAATAACCTTTTATTTAATTCTTAAAAATATTTTTAAAAGGTGTGACATACCCCCTCCCCAACAACTCACTTCATATGGACTAGAGGGAGTAGTTTTGAAAATGATAAATATTGTGGACCATTTGTTTTTAGGAAGAATAACAAGTGTACTAGAACAGAGGGAATACCAAGGGTAGTATGAAGAAAAACAAATTCCCTTGATTTACTAAAACGGACAAATAAAATAAAATATTCATTTTTGGTATAGGCACTTAGGGACGGATTCAGGAAATATCGAGGGATGTCATGAGAACCTACTTTATCAAAAAATGCAGTTATATAATGAAAAGGGAAAAGAAGATATAATATAATTAAGGTGACACTTTTTAAACCAATCGTTTTTGTAGCTAGGATGAACATGGGGCGGGGCAAATATGTGTTGGGTCGGGTCGGGTCGGGTTTAAAGTTACTGTCACGATCCGAGCCTGCACCCTGGATGTGGCTGACACTCAAGAACCATTGTTGGTCTCCAAGAGAACCCTCGTTTTGGCAGACTACAAGAGGAAGACTAACTTGAGCATATATAAACATCAAATTGAGAGAAATGTTTTAAAAAAAGTTAACTGAATCTCAAAACATCGTTGAATATACTAAGCATGAAACATAAGTTTAAAATAAAATATCTGAAACTAAAACTCTCCAAAACTATCTATCTATTAAGCCTATGCTATAGATAGACAAGTGTTGCAACAAGACCCATAATTCCTCAAAAGAACTACTACTAACAACTCATAACACTAGAGTACTCCGAAAGCAAGGAGGTCTCACTCATAAGAAGACGAGCGGATGAAGTGATCTCAACAGAACCTGTATCGGCATCATTAAAAGATGCAGGTCGAATGACATCAGTACATTGAATGTACGAGTATGTAGTATATCTAAATAACAAATAACTAAAATAAAGGACTGGAATAGATAAAAATTTATTCAAGCTGAATGTAAAGAAATACAGGAGACAAATCATTTAAAACCTTACAAAATACTTTATCATCTCTGAACTCAACATAATTAGTGATATATAAAAATATACGTTAACTCTATTTGGAGATTCTCTACCGAAAACCATCACTATGAACTACATGATGATACAACGTCTCGCCCACGCTGCTTGTCCTCTACCTTGTTAAAATATAGGAGACCTCAACTAAGTGGATCCACTAAGATCTTCCCGAAGGCACTTAGAATTCATCAAAAAAGTATGATCATATCCATGTTGGTATATATGGTTTGTGAGGAATGTGAGTTGTCTGAACTCATTCCCATATCGGTGTTCAATACTACTCCCAAGTATATATACTCATGCTCAATGTTTAAAAACATACTCTTACTCTGGTTTGAGATAATTTCTCAAATTATCCTCTTAAAAAATGTAACTGCTCTTGAAAATTTTTTGAACTCGCAACTCATTTAGAAATCAAAGTTTCTTTTTAACAATGTAAAAACTGATACCTTGGGAAATACTTAGTTCACATATACTCTTACTCAATTCATACTAAAAACTCTTTCAAAAAAATATATCAAAATCATATTGTGATATGATCATTGATGACTCGGAAAGTCATATTGAATAAATATTGATGGCATAACTAGATACCCTATTGTTTAAACATTGATGTCCTACTCGATTGTCATACTACTTATGTTTTAGAAACTCTTTCTCAAAACTCATCTCAAACTTCCTCAAAAACTCAGTTTAAAACTCAAGTTTTAGCTTTAAAAAGCTTCTCAAGATTTATAACTCATTTCATAGAGTTCATGCGAAATTATGGACATGAACGACTCAACTCAGGGATCTTAATAGTAATATGGAAACTCGATACTCAAAACTTAGCGATACTACTCGTCTAAAACGATACTTAATTCATAAGATACATGCTGAAATATAGACACGATTGAATCAACTCAAGAAACTTAACACATACATATAACAATTCAATAATTAGGAATAGAATTTCAAAAGAAACAAGAACTCAAAATCAACTTATCTCAAGAATACTCAATTCTAGGGATAAAATTCTAGATTACTCTTTTACTGATTTTAAAGTAAATGTAGGGTGTGAGGTTGAACTAGTCCAACACTATGATAGCCTAACATACCTATAACAACAAGGTTCTTGAAGAATAACTTAATTAGAAGCCTTGAAACCCTAACTTGAATGAGAACAATCAAGAAAACCTTTCTTGAGATTCTTGAATTAGTTTCTTGAAATCTCTATGGCCAAGAATTATGATTTTCATTATTGATTCATAATTGTATGGAGGAATTTGAGTTGGAAAGAATAAATATTTGGAGAAAGACTTACCTTGAGAAGAGTCTTGATATATATCGAAAGAATTTTGAATGGAGTCTTCTACTTTGATTATTTTTTTTGGGTTTTACCTTAGGGTTTGAGAGAGAAGAGAATGATGGATTAAGAGATGAAAATTTGATTATTTTGGGTCTTTAATTAGTCAAGAAATTCGTCTAGGGTTTTTTTAGAGGTAAAAAGACAAACATGACCCCTTTTAATGTGTACCCATCGGCTAATTCTTTACTACATTGTATCAAGTTACTAAAATGGTCATAACTTTTTGCTTGGAACTTGGATTGACGCAAAATTGGTGGCGTTGGAAGAAGATTCAAATACTTTAATTTGATAGGTTATGTGTCACGTAACTCCTTATAATCAAATACATATGTTCATTTAAAGTTGACCCAAGTAAAATCTTATGTCAAAACTTAATCGGTAAGGAAATTTTCAACTCCACTTTAGAGATCCCAGTGACCTTAATTGATCCAAAATTATTCTCACACTAAACAATTGACCTTAACACATAAGAAAAATTAAAAATCACTCAATACGATATACACAACTCAAGAATGGTTTGGGGCTTAACTTAGAAATTCTTGGGTGTTACAGTTGTGTGGGGCGGGGGAGCAATGTGAGGCGGCTTGAAGTGATTTTTAAAAAAATCTAATGTAGGACGGGGCAGGTTGTGGGTCTATGCGGTTTTATGCTGGTTCAAATTTAATTTTAACTTTTTACATGTTATAAGATTGTAAGAGCATTATCAACTACGATAGTTTCTTCAAAGTTACTAGAATATTCAAGATAGTAAATGAAAATGTTTCAATCAAAACTAATACAATTTCATATTTCTCAATAGACCTCTAAAAATATAAAATTGAGGCATTATCTATTAATTAATATAACTTAATGAAAAAATAAATTTATTTTTATCAATTTTATTTTTTAGTATCAAACTTAACTAAAAAAGAAAATATCAAAAAATTCATGTGAGGTGGGTCTATGCAGGGTGGGGCGGGTTGGAAATTAAAACTATTGTTATGTGGGGCAGAGCGGGGCAAATTAAGATTTTGACAGGTTAAACTCAACCAGCCCCCGCCTCCGCACCGTCCCGTCGTCATCCCTATCCGTAGCTTAATTGACTTGTTGTTGTAACTATGTATGATAGTTTGACACTTTGTATAAAAAATATTTTAAAATAGTACTATTATTATTTTTATGTAGTTATTTTGAATACAATTAAAAAAGAGAATTCATTGAGAAGAAGTTATATTATACGTGAATTGTATTCTGTTTGTGTTCTATCTTTTTTAGAATATAATATTACATTATTATATTTATTAATTCACATTTTAAAAGGTGACACGGCTGACGAAAAATCATATGTACGCTACTGTAGGCACTATAACAAAGTTAACTTTCACTTGCAACAAATATGAACATTAACAAAAAGTATTAAAGTCTCTACTAACATTAGTTCATTGTCATTAAATTCAATATCGCTATAGGCTTTAACAACATTTACAAAGAGTGTTAAAATGTAATTGTCACTAGAAATAAACTTTAAGAATATATTTAGCAGGAATTAAGTTGTTATCGTTAAAGATGATTTTCGGTATAGTGATAAAACATATTATTTCTCAATTTGAGGTAATTACTCAAAATATATTGTTAAAAAGGGTAACTGGTCTGAAATATCTTGGAACTCATTAGCTCATTTAGAAATCAAAGTCTCTCTTTTCTCAATGTAAAAATTGATACCTTTGGAAATACTTAGTTCCCTTATACTCTTACTCAATTCATATTTCAAAACTCTTTCTCAAAACTCATCTTTTGCTCTCCTCATAAATCAATTTAAATACAACGCATTTGTTTTAAAAAGATTCTCAAATTTAACTTAATAGTAGGGTCCATGCTGAGATATAGACATGAACGAATAACATCAAGGATCTCAATACAATGATAATTAACTCAATACTCAGAATTAAGAACGCAAAACTCAACAATATAAATCATCTCAAGAATACTGATCTTAGGAGTATTTATACGCCTAATAACCAATTTATCCCATATATATAGCTGAGTTTGAGAGTATTTTTTGTGTCAGATTTAATTTTTGAGAGTCTTTTGATGCCGCTTCTTCTAACCAATATGATTATGCTTCAGGTTGAAAAACAAAGAAAAATGAGTCAAAATAGGACACCTGAACAGATGTCGGAAAATAGAAGACAAAGTTGTGGAGAAAATCAACCAAGAAACTGAAAAATGCACTACGAGGGAGTAACTCTGCGTCGCGGAGCTAATCCTTCCATGCAAAAAAAGAATTTCACTTAATAGAGGAATTCGCGTTGTGAACGCGTCACAGAGCCATTCCATTTGTGTGCAATGTTAGGCGAGGGAATAGGTCCGCGTCGCAGAGCCATTCCATTTGTCTGCAATGTTAGGTGAGAAGTGTGTTCATTATAGGACAAAGTTTAGATTGTTTTGTATATAGGATAGCCTTATACTTATATACCACACTTGGTTGTTATGCAAGATGAATGCTTAATGCTCTGCCATTGGTTCATACCTAACCTCGCTCAAGGATGTAGTTAGGTTGTGAATGATGGTAGGCGATTAGAGGTCGGAAGATCGTGATTGTAAAATGAACCTTGTAACCCACAATGAGGTTAACTCATTGAATGCTAGAATAAACCCATATTATACCGAAAATCGATCTATGCTACAACCCTGGGATACCTTCCTAATTGTGAAATTTCCTTAGTTGAAATTGTTTGATTTCGTGTTAGTGTCTAATTAGTAGTATAAGCAATTTCTAAAAATAGTTTCCGCTTGAGTAAATTTAGTTTGGACATAAGAGAATTGTTATTTGTTGATTTGAAGTTCTTTGGGTACGAACATCTGTCTCAAAAGAATCATTGTACTACTTGAGTGACCACGTGCACTTGCGCATGCTTTTGGACGCAACAAGTTTTTGGCGCCTCTGTCGGGGACTTTAAAATCGGCATATGTCTAATTTTTAGTGCCTAAATTTTTTGTTCAAGTGTTGAAAATTTGATCTTGGCTCTTCATTTAGCAAGTTGTGTCAGGTTTTTACACTAGAAGACGATCAGGATTTGGTAAAGCCTCTAGCTAAACCGGAAAGATTCTTTCATTACCGGAGAAGGTAAAGAAGACAAAGAAAACTAACCTATCATGTTTCTCATGTGACGAGTGAGCCAGAAACTTCAAAAGAAAGGGAGGCTCAAGACCCACAGGTGGTGATGGCAGAAATGAAAGTGAGGGATGTGGCATTCCCACACACCACCAATATTACCTCAATTTTTCAGAAGCCCGCATTGGGTGAGAGGTTTGAATTGAAGACGAACATGGTGCAATTATTGCACAAAAACAGGCAGTTCACTGGTTTATCTCATGAGGATCCACGAGTGCATAAAAAGAATTTCATCGAGATCAGTGACACATACACCCCAGTTGGAGTGAACTCTGATTATGTGAGGCTCACATTATTCCCTTTTTCTTTGTGATACGCTCAAATTTACTTCTCGAAAAGAAGTATAAGCGGTCGTATCAAGTAAAGAATCCAACTATGAGGTTGAGGTCGATCCCACGAGGAAAATGATTTAGACTTAACTTTAACCTACTATTACTTTTATTTAGTCAAGTCCTTTCCAAAAACAAATAACAAAAAGGGGGTTTTGAATAACAAATGTAATTAGCTAATTCTACGTAAACAAGTGACAAGTTCAAAGATTTGATTTTTATCAAGTAATGAAAGTAACTAGGTCTTAAGTGTTCCCCATAGGTTCATAACTCGGTAATTCTAGCTATAACAATCCTTTCCTAATATCTTGCATGCAAAGTGGTAAGTTATGTATCCCTAATTCCTTGGTCCGACAACTAGGAAATTTCACTCCGCACCTTGGTCCGGCTACGTGTGTATGCTTTACTAAACCTTACCTTTACCTCATATAAGCATCATAATTGATATTTGGCTTAGTTGTTACTTCGCACCAACCAACACTAGCTTATTAGATAGTATATACTAAATCTACGTTGATAATTCTTTTCTTATTATCTACCTCCATGGTCCGGCAAGTAGCAATAAGGCGAGTTCTAACGTTGGCCACGGTTAAAAAGACTTCTAAACGAAAGAATTATCAATACATGCAAGATATTATTCGAGAATTGTTATTTTAGTTAGATTTTACCTTGTTATTTACCCATGGTTCCCACAACCCTAGTTATGGAGTTTAGTTACCCATGTTAATAATCACACAATTCATATTAATTAGATAAGAATTCATGCACTTACTTTGATGAGATTGAAGATAATCCAGAAAATTACTTGAATTAATCAAAAACTTGCAACAAATGATTCCGGAAAATAAAGTAATTCTCAAAATCCCAAAATTCAATACTTACAACAATAAAACTAAAAAATATCCAAAAGTCTAACCCCAAAAATGAGGTGTATACAGGTATTTATAATACTAGAATCCTAATAAAAGAGGGAAATCTATTTAAGCAAAATCTGTCCAAAAAACGCGTCTGAGTCGACGACTAGAGCGACGGACCGTCGAGGTCACGACGGACCGTTGAGGCCCTCCGTCGTTCCATACTTAGAATATTCTGAAGATGGGTACTGGGGCTACTTTCTGTTGACGTTGACGGATGTGCAGGATGGTCTTTCGTGGCTATGACGGTCCGTCGAGAGCCTCCGTAGCCCCACACTTAGGTCAGAATTCCCCAACTTCCTTTGTCAGCCTTCTTTTTCTTATGACGGTGGCCACCTACGGACCGTCGAGGTCACGACGGACCGTCGATGGCTCCGTAGGTTGTCACCTCTGCAACTTTCAGCACAAAACTCTCATGTTCTCCTTCTGGACAGATTTCCTGAAAACAAAGAGAAAATTACATTAAAACCAATACAAAAAGGCCTTAGACACACACTAAACTTAAGGAAAAAGCATTGAAAGTACCGTATAACCACGGTACATCAACACCCTCAACTTAAATTCGTTGTTTTTTCCTCAAGCGACGCACTATGACTCACCACAAAATCTTTGTACAAGAGTATCCTTATTTTAGCTTCTTTTTTTTTTCATCTGGCTATCAATCCCGATTATTTTCAAATTGAGTTATGCATGCTATCACTATTAGGCTTGATAATGTGGATCAGACCATGACACAGACTCACCACACACATACACCTATCCTCGTTAATCTCTCACCAAGGTACCAATTTTCCGGTATTGCAACTAGTGTCCTCACTTCAAAACAACATCCTCATTTTTCACACAATGATTTCAGTTTGAGTATAATGATTATTTTCAACACTCGCTCTCAGAACAACTTCACATCTCATTTATACTTATTGCCATAGGCTTGCCCTTATTTTCACTGCTTTAAGTTCACCATAATAGACTCTTAGGATCACGATAGGACTTTCTTAGCTTGTAACTTAGGCTCGGGGTCAGGTTGGATACATTTAGATGCATTTTTAGTGACTTATTGCCCTCCTTGACATAACGACTAAGCGTCCTACCTTTTCATCATTTTATTCCACCCTATTTCTTAATTTTCTTGCATTCTTTCACCTTGCTGTTCTCCCTTCTTTTCTCCTTTTTGTGTATGTGACTCTTTTTTTTTTATTTACTTGTATTTTCAAATTTTCTAATTTATCACTTTTCTTTCACTTTTCTTGAGTTACTTTTCTTTTGCTCTTTCTCTCTCTTTATTCTTTCAACCTCACTTTCCAGAGCATTCCTCATAATAGCCACCCTCAACTCATGGCTTTGCCACGAGTCAAGGTACACAATACCCAAAGTTGGGTCAGGGCCACGACAAAGTTGTTTGCTGCATTAGCCACCCTCAGCTTATGCTTTTGGCATAAGCTGAGGTGCAAATTTCCAAGGAGGGACCAGGGCCAACACATTGTTCCCAAAAAGAAATCAGTTGGGGTGAAAAAGAAAGGTCTATTTTAGGCTCAATTCATTTGGATCAAGAAGGGATTAATTTCATTCGGTTTTCTGTTATTTAGGCTAAAGATTGGCTGTATTGAACAAGGGCCTATGATCCTTTCCTAATTGTATATCACAGCTTACTTTTTAGCAGGACTAACCAGGCAAGTTCTAGCTCAGTACAAATAGTGGACTTATTCAAATTTTCCTCACACTCTCTTGACATCTCATTACTCTACCAGATTTTCAGGCACCTAGTTCGAGTCTTAGATTTAGGGTCATGCAGTAGTGTATCTCTGTGTCATGCTTAGAGTCATACATTTATCAATTACTATGCCTAGTCATGCATCATTTTCGTTAAAATCAGGATATCATTTTTGTTTAGCCATCATGCTTCAGAGTTCATTTCTATACTATGTACAAAATATACCAACATGCCGGTTCAACAATAAAGTAACCAGTTTCTTGGGGGAAAAGAACACAGGCAAGAAAACCTCAAGAAAGGATCGTGAGTTGGGCTAATCAGACTTCAGCCTAGCACTCACATTCCATTTACCCCACCTCAACAAAAAAGACATGCAATTGTCCCCAATGCATAAAAGTATGTAAAATAGAGTGGTAGGTGAAGCAAACCTGAGGCGCAAAGCGCCGGTGATCAACAAGCTGGCGGGTCCGGTTTCTCGGAACCCACTGCCTCTGAAGTAGGGACACCATCAGTAGTGTCCTCAATAATGACAACACCATCAGTAGTGCTCCTCTCAGCCTCTGAAACTCTGGAACTAGACGCTCCAGCAGCCACCTCAATAACCCTCAACTGGCGGGCCTCTTCATCAATAAGCGAGGCTCTCCTCGCAGCCTCCAACTCATGGCGCTCCTTCTTCCGAGCCCAGGACTCATCCTCATCTCTAGTACGGTGCCTCTTGGCATGCTCTCGTGGTGGAGGTGGTGGCACATCAGTAGTGGCGAACAGGGCAACCATTACCGTGTCCTCAACAGGCTCTACAGAAGGGGCCTCAAACTCCGGCACCCGAGCCTCTAGTATAGTATCTAAGTCGGCTCGCAGACTCGCCACAGCATCCTGGAGAGATGTCACATCTACTGTAGGGGCTAGTCGAGCAAGAACACACAACTCAAAAGCATCCAAGCGCTGATGGACCTCCATGACCTTCTGCTCAGTGTGCTGGGCCATCTTCCTCTCTAAGCGCTCCTCTGCCTCAGCAATAGACTTCTGCATCCAAGGCTGGATGTGGTGCAGAAGTGTGACCATTTAGGCCTCAAGTTTCTGGACCCTAGCAAGTGGGACCAGAGTAGCATGTAGAGTCGATCGGGAGGAGCTAGGAGCGGTGCTATCACCCGGGATAGACTCGACCAGAGTGGTGTCGGTGGGCTCAGAAGTAGCCGGGTTAGCCGCTTGGGCTTGCTCAACTGTTGCCGCTAGGGTCTCACCAAGCGGCTGCACCTCCGGACGGGGCCCTCTGTGGGGAGCCAACTCATTGGCCTCATCCCGAATGAGGCCGATATCTACTGTGCCCGGCGGGGTCTTGAGCGCATCAATGTACCACACGGGCACTTCTGCTAACCCGCACAAAGCAAAAACCATGCACGGGAATGGGTAAGTAGTAGTGGCCTTAAAGGCCCTCTCGTGCATCACCGCCTGTAGGAGCCACGCAAAATCCACCTCAAACCCAGCAATCATCGCCTCCATCAGTACCGCACGATCCCAAGTGACAATGTTTTCGGCTGCAGTGGGGGAAAGGCAGTGTCAGACTAGTAGCCACAGAAACTTGGCTGTGAAGGTGAGGTTAGCCTTCTTGATACTTCCTTTGGGCTCACGCACCCAGTCGGCAGCCTCACCAACGACAGACAGGTACTGTGCAATCCACCGCTTGGTGGTCTCTCTCAACTCTGGCTCGTGCTGGAATCGGCCATCTTTAATCAACTTCCACCGATAGTCGAACTCGGCGGTGAGAGGTGTCCGGGTAGCATCAACATCTACGCCATAAAAAAACCTGCGGATGGCCGGCAAGGAAATGTCAACCCGCTTGCTGCGGACTTGGACGTAGTCTAGATAAGCATGTTTGGCGAGGGCTGCCCGCCTGTCCAGCTGAGATCGGAGATTCGCCACATATGAGGCATAGAACTCTCGGACCATCTCCTCGCTATAGCGGCCTACAGCTCGAGCCGTCCACTCCAGCCGATGTCGGGTGAACAACTCATGTATGGCCGGCATGGTTGAAAGGCTCTCCGTGCGAACCCGCTGCTCAAGTGTCAGGGTACGGGTCATGACCCCCTTGTCATTCGACATCTTGACGTCTGTGTATACCTGATACTGCCCCTCAACACACCACCGGTTGGGCTGATCAGCAACCGGAGCGGGGACGCTAGTCTGGGGTGCTGGAGTAGAGTCAACACTATCAGCCTCATCAAACGAGGCAGACTGGGATGCGGTGGCGGGAACAGAAGCCTCCTCAGACCCGGAGAACTCCTCTGAACCGGAAGCTTCCTCCGAACCGGATGCCTCCACGGAGCCAGATGCTCCCTCTGACTGTGTAGCCGACCCAGAAGGTGTGCCGGTCAGTATGCGCTCCTCGTCAGACTGGGGGGCAGTGACTACGCCAGGCGCCACCCTCGTGAGAGTGGCTCTGGTGGGGCGGGCAGCAGGTGTAGCAGTCCGGGTGCCAAGTGGCACGTACTCTGGGTCACGCTCATCGTCTGAGCCTATGACCAGTCGATTGGACGGGCGATGGACTTGGAACGCCCTCGTGAGTAGACGTTGTCGTGTTTAGGAGCCATGAGTACCTGTAAAGAGAAGTAGTTAGTACCAACGGAAGCTGGAAAACGTAGAAAAGAAAATGGCAGTGCAGAAGTATAGAGTGCAGGACGGACCCATCGACGGTCCGTCACGGGGGTCCGTCGAAGGACACTTGGAGAAATTTTTCAAAACATCAGGAACAATGGGTTCTTACAGAAACGACGGACATGCAGAACGAACCGTCGAAGGCACGACGGTCCGTCATGAGTGTCCGTCGAGGGACACTTGGAGTAAATTTTAAAATCGTCAGAAACCAAGGTTCTGACAGAGGCGACGGATATGCAGGACGGACCGTCGAAGGGACGATGGTCCGTCGTAAGGGTCCGTCGATGGACACTTAGATTATTTTTATAAACCATCAGAAACCAAGGTTCTGACAGAGACGACGGATATGCAGGACGGACCATCGAAGGCACGACGGTCCGTCATGAGTGTCCGTCGAGGGATACTTAAAATAAATTTTAAGATCGTTAGAAATCAAGGTTTTGACAGTGTCGACGGTTGTGCAGGACGGACCGTCGAAGGCACGACGGTCCGTAATAAGTGTCCGTCGATGGACACTTAGGGAAACCAAGGAGGTTGGGCTTGACGGACCCCAATGACGGTCCGTCGCGGAATCGATGGTCCGTCGACGGGGTCTCGTACTGACCTTCAGGGACCTGGTTTTGCAGCCACATTGGTTCCCTATGTACTAATATTTGGAAGCCTAAGTGTACCAAACATATACCCAGCATCCCAGCATCCCTAGGGCAAGAATTTTATCGAGTTTTAGCATTTAATTTTCTACAGTGTAGCAACCCAAGGTTAGAAACAGAATCAGGAAACACACGCCATTTCTAACAAAATAACCCCATTCCTTTACAATAGCCGTAATCTACGTGAACTTAACACTATGGGGGAGAGTTCTAGCATGTAATGAGGGTCCAAAATTGGAGACCCATACAGTAAGAGGGCAAGTTTAATCAGAAAGCAAACAACAATTTACGATAGTTAATTGACAGATCCGAAGAACATACCTGATAACTGTAGTAGAGGAGAAAAAAGTAAGGCACAGGTAGTTGAACAGCAACTCAAAAACCACGAACACCGACCGCCAATGGACTGAAAAAACTTGGAGAATTTGGAAGAGAAAGGGACTGTGGGAATATGGGGGAAGTGATGAAAATTAGAAGATAGGAGAGGGAATGGGAGTTAATGGTGAGGAAGTGGGGGGAAATGGTAGGAAATGAGGAGAGAAACGGCTATGAGGGGTTATATGAAGAGGTGGGAAGTTTAAAAGTTTAAAATTTTTAATATTCAGCCGGATGGGTCGGGTCGGGTCGATGGGTAAAGTTGCGACGATTCCCCGTCGATGGACGTAACACGTTCGACGGTCCGTCATGGGGGTCCATCGATGGTGCCCTAACTTGGAAAATTTGAAACGACATACCTGGGCATGATGGATACCACCGATGGTCCGTCGATGGTTCCGTCAATGGGTGCAACAGACCACTTTTCTGCAGATTTCTGGTGATTTAATACCTGCACATTTAACACCCATTAAGCTAATTTTTTTGTATTTTCTGGACACTTTTTGGACACGGACCCTAATCTATGCTCTAGCCAACACTACTAGTGAAAAAGAAAAGAGCAGTCAGACGGAACGTTAAATAAATAAAAGCAAAAATAATGCAACTATTCCTAGAAAATAACGAAAGACCTATAGTTGGCTAGAGGATACATATTGGGTTGCCTCCCAATCAGCGCTTGATTTAACATCGCGGCACGATGGAGGACTCTTGATTACTCAGACTTCATCAAGATGGTATGCCTCGATCACTTCATTCGCCGATTCAGCATGCCCCAAATAGATTTTGATTCGCTGTCCGTTCACTTTAAACCGCACACCCTCCTTGTTCTCCAACTCAACCGCACCATGAGGGAATAGTTAGGTGATCAAGTAAGGACCAGTCCATTTGGACTTGAGTTTCCCCGGAAATAAGCGTAACCTAGAATTGAATAAAAGCACCAAATCCCCAACTAAAAAATCGTGCTTCTCAATCTTTTGATCATGGTACTTCTTCATCTTTTCTTTGTAGAGGGCTGAACTTTCATATGCCTTCAAGCGAAATTCATCAAGGTCATTCAACCCGGTTAACCTCTGTTCCGCAGCCTCATTCCAATCCATTTTCAACTTCTTCATTGCCCACATGGCTTTATGTTCTAATTCAACCGGTAAGTGAAAAGCCTTCCCATATACAAGTTGGTATGGGGACATACCAATGGGAGTCTTGTATGCTGTCCGGTAGGCCCAAAGAGCATCATCAAGTCTTCTTGACCAATGCGTTCTACTAGCATTCACCGTTTTCGACAAAATCTGCTTAATCTCCCTGTTTGACACCTCAACTTGCCCATTAGCTTGAGGATGGTACGGAGTGGCCACATTATGGCGACCCCATACTTTTCTAGTAATCCCTTTAATAGCTTGTTGCAAAAGTGAGATCCCCCATCACTAATAATAGACCTTGGGGTGCCAAATCTGGAAAATATATTCCTTTTTAAGAACGCGGTGACACTCTTCCCTTCATTATTTGCAAGTGCGATGGCCTCCACCCATTTAGACACATAGTCGACTGCCACAAGAATGTACTTCATCCCATGAGAACTCACAAAAGGGCCCATAAAGTCAATGCCCCACACATCAAACAATTCAATCACAAGGATGGGATTTAAAGAGAGCTCTTGCTTCCTCGAAATGCCATTATCTCTTTGGCATCTATCACATGCCTTGGCAAATTCATGAGCATCTTAGTGGATAGTTGGCCAATAGTAGCCACATTGCAAGATTTTGTGGGCAGTCCGGATACCACTATGATGCCCACCTACAGGCGAAGAATGGCACGCCTCCAAAACACTCAACATCTCAACTTCCGGCACACAACGCCGAATAAGCCCATCGGCACAACTCCTATATAAGTATGGTTCATCCCAAAAGAACTTTTTCACATCATGCATGAGCTTTTTCCTTTGATGAAAGGACAAGTCCGGTGGGACGATATCACTAGCCAGATAATTCACAAAATCTGCGAACCATGGAATCAAGTCTTGGGAGGCAGCCAATGCATGCTCATCAGGGAAAGTATCATCAACTTCAGCCTTTTCAGCTAACTCCCTCATTGCTTCATCTTCTAATCGGGACAAGTGATCAGCAACTTGATTTTCGGTCCCTTTTCTATCTTTCACCTCAAAGTCAAATTCTTGCAATAGTAATACCCAACGAATCAACCTTGGTTTTGCATCCTTCTTTGCCATCAAATATCTCAAAGCAGAATGGTCAGTATGCACTATAACTCTAGTGCCAAGCAAATAGGAGCAAAATTTCTCGAAAGCAAAGACTACTGCAAGGAGCTCTTGCTCAGTCACGGTGTAGTTCTTTTGGGCTTCATTGAGGGCTTTACTAGCATAGTAAATAGAGTGAAGGATTTTATCCCTTCGTTGACCCAAAACCACACCAAGAGCAACCCCGCTCGCATCACACATCACCTCAAACGGCTTACTCCAATCAGGCGAAATGATGATAGGTGCAGACACCAACTTTTTCTTTAGCTCACCAAATGCCTTAAGATAAGATTCATCAAAATAAAACTTACACTCTTTCTCAAGCAACTTGCACAAGGGATGTGCAATCTTTGAAAAATCCTTGATAAACCTCCGGTAGAAGCCCGCATGCCCTAGAAAGCTTCTCACACCTTTTACAGAGATGGGTGGAGGAAGTCTCTCTATAACCTCGACTTTAGCTCGATCAACCTCAATACCCTTCTCTGAAATGCGATGGCCCAATACAATACCTTCTTTCAGCATGAAGTGACATCTTTCCCAATTAAGCACAAGGTTGCAGTCTTTACACCTCTTAAGAACCTCGGACAAATTACTCAGACACCGCTCAAAGGAGTCACCAACCACTGAAAAATCATCCATAAACACCTCAATAGTGTCCTCCACCATATCAGAGAATATTGACATCAAACATCTCTGAAATGTGGCCGGTGCATTACATAACCCAAATGGCATTCTCTTGAACGCGAAGGTCTCATATGGACAAGTAAAGGTGGTTTTCTCTTGATGCAATAGAAATATGATTATAACCCGAATAACCATCAAGAAAATAGTACCACCCCTTTCCTGCAAGTCTTTCCAACATCTGATCCATGAAGGTCATAGGAAAATGGTCTTTCTCGGTCCATGCATTTAATTTTTGGTAATCCATACATACCCTCCATCCAGTCACGGTCTCATCGGAACAAGCTCATTTTTTTCATTGGGTACCACAGTCATTCCCCTTTTGTTAGGTACACACTGAACAGGGCATACCCAACTACTATCGGCGATTGGATATATAACTCCAGCATCCAACCACTTAATGATTTCCTTCTTCACCACCTCTTGCATAGGTGGATTTAAACGTCTTTGGTGCTCAATACTAGGCTTATGATCGGGCATGAGTTTGATTTTATGCAAACAAATACCTGGAGGGATCCCAATAATATCCGCAATAGTCCACCCAATAGCTCTTTTGAACCCTTTTAACACTTTCACCAAACTCTCAACTTGATGTACATTCAGATATGATGCAATGATTACCGGTAAAGTGTCACCATTTCCCAAGAATACATACCTCAGATGAGGTGGTAGAGCCTTAAGTTCTAATTTTGGAGCCTCCTCTATAGATGGTTTCGCGGGTGGAGACTCGCGATTCTTCATATCTAACTCAAACTTCTTTGGTATAAACCGAACATCGCCTCGATCAAGTGCCGCGACCAATGACCCATACTCTTCAATGCAATCGCTATCAAAATTCATGATCACTGCCGCTAGTGCTTCTACACCCAGAACTTCTTCTATTTGTACCTCAGATGACTTTTCAATCCTGTAAGATATGGCAGATACAGATTGGAGCTCACCACTCTACCTCATGGATTTACAAATATTGAAAGTCACTTCTTCATTGTTCAACCGAAATTTCATCTGCCTTTTCTCCATATCAACCAAGGCTCTACGTAGCAAGGAATGGCCTCCCAAGGATAATAGGCACCTCAAAATTGACCTATCAATCAAGAATCACAAAATCAGCCGGAAATATGAATGACTCCACCTTTACTAACACATTGTGGAGTATCCCAATAGGCCTCTTCACCGTTCGATCGGCCATCAGTAGCCGCATCGCAGTGGGCTTTGGGTCACCCAAACCCAACTTCTTGTAAATAGAGAGAGGCATGAGATTTATGCTTGCCCCAAGATCACATAACGCTTTTGCAAAGTGTCATAACCCGATTGTACATGGAATAGTGAAGGAACCCGGATCTTCTTTCTTTTGCACTAGAGACCTTGTAACAATAGCACTACAATGCTGCATTCTATCATCATCCTCGAAACTGACCGATCTTTTCTTGGTAACCATATCTTTCATGAACTTGGCATAACCGGGCATTTGTTCAAGAGCTTCTATCAAAGGGACATTGATGGAAAGCTGTTTCAACATATTGATAAAACGCCGATATTTACCATCTTCGGTCTTTTTCACTAACCTTTGTGGGAATGGAGGTGGTGGTCTAGGCATGGGGGTCACCTTTTGGGGTACCTCAGTTTCTTTCTCCGTTTTATCTCCTAACTCACCACTAACCTCCACTACCTCATCATCTCCTCTTATCACCTTTTCAACACCAGACGGCATTGGTAGATCAATGGTTTGCTTACCACCTCGAGTTGTGATTGCCATACAATGTCCATCATTTTTCGGATTTTGGACAGTGTTTCTAGGAAGAGTGCCCGGTTGACGTGGGTTCACAGTCGAAGACAATTGGGCTAGTTGCAACTCAAGATGCTTGATCGAGATTGCATGTGTATCAACTTTCTGCCCAGTACTCGCTAAGTCACTCCTCAACTCTTTAGTGTGCTCATCACTAGCATCGAACCTCATCATCATTTTCTGCAACATATCATCAACTCGCGCCATACTACATCCACCATCCCTAGGAGTAACTTCACGATTTTGAGGTGGAACATAGGTCCCACTTCTATCATTTCTGTTACCATAGTTACCCCGGTTGAAGTTGGTGTCGCAGTTGTAATTCCAATCCCGTACATAATGACCCTCTCGGTTGTAATTACCATAGTTCCGACCTTGGTTTCCTTGACCTTGGCGCCAATTCTCCTGATTGGAGCCTTGGGCGTTTGGTCGGAAACCCCCCGTCTGCTCATTTACCGCATAAGAGTCATTTTCATAGTAACACTCATTAGTCGGCGGCGGCGGTTTAGACAAGTAGTTCACCGCATTTACCTTTTCTGCACCCCAGTGACATGTTTCAACACCAACCCAAGCTCAGTTCTCATTTGAGCCAATTTCTTACGAATCTCATCTGTGGCTGGGTTGTGTGTGGATTGCACTGCAAAAGTGTTTCTCCCAGTATCTGACTTCCTAGTGCTCCAAGCTTTATTATTTCGGGAAATTTTCTCTAACTTCTCAGCAATATCAGCATAAGGACACTCCCCATAAGAAACACCCGCTATCATATCCAATACTGCTTTATTATTATCATCTTGTCCCCGATAGAAGTACTCTTTCAGTGACTCATCATCGATGCGGTGATTGGGGACACTTCTCAAGAACGAAGTGAATCTGTTCCAAGAACTACTGACTGATTCCAGTAGTGCCATAAAGTTGTTCACCCTATCTTTGTGGTTTAGCTTCTTAGATACCGGGTAGTAACGTGCTAAGAACACATCCCTCAATTGATTACAAGTGTAGATTGAGTTATAGGGGAGTTCTGTAAACCATATAGCAGTCTCTCCCGTCAGTGAGAGAGGAAACACTCTCAACCCAATTACGTCCATATTCAAATCAGGCCTCCCTACATAACTTTTACACACCGACCTTACTTTGGCGATGTGAGCATGTGGATCCTCAGAAGGTAGCCTCGAAAATAAACCTCTAGCAGTGAGCATTTGCATTAGACTACTAGTTACAACGAAAGTATGGCCATGTGGTAGGGGAGGCAAGACAAGTGGCCCGTCAGAGTCGGTAATGTTATCATATCTCCTATAATACTCTTGAGGGTGTGGAGTGGGAGGTTGCCTCCGTATTTCACCTTCCCCACGATTTTCAGGTAATAATTGAGCATGAGCATCAACCGGTGGTGAAAGATCCTGGTTGTGACCATCATCGAGAATACCCAGATTTCGGTTCATTCTGCGCAGTGTATGCTCTAGTTCAGGGTCGGGTGCGATTATGGGTTCTCCTCTACTCCGCGTGCTTGGCATACACGGAAGTTAGATCTGCAAGAGACAAAAACAACAAGAAAAAGTAAAATTAGGAAAATATTGACTAAACTTCGGTAATAAGCTTAAAGTTAATCTAAAATACACTTTTCCCGGCAGCGGTGCCAAAATTTGATACGATCAAATTTACTTCTCAAAAAGAAGTATAAGCGGTCGTATCAAGTAAAGAACCCAACTATGTGGTTGAGGTCGATCCCACGAGGAAAATGATTTAGACTTAACTTTAGCCTACTATTACTTTTATTTAGTCAAGTCCTTTCCGAAAACAAATAACAAAAAGGGGGTTTTGAATAACAAATGTAATTAGCTAATTCTACGTAAACAAGTGACAAGTTCAAAGATTTGATTTTTATCAAGTAATGAAAGTAACTAGGGCTTAAGTGTTCCCCATAGGTTCATAACTCGGTAATTCTAGCTATAACAATCCTTTCCTAATATCTTGCATGCAAAGTGGTAAGTTATGTATCCCTAATTCCTTGGTCCGGCAACTCGGAAATTTCACTCCGCACCTTGGTCCGACTACGTGTGTATGTTTTACTAAACCTTACATTTACCTCATATTAAGCATCATAATTGATATTTGGCTTAGTTGTTACTTCGCACCAACCAACACTAGCTTATTAGATAGTATATACTAAATCTAAGTTGATAATTCTTTTCTTATTATCTACCTCCTTGGTCCGTCAAGTAGCAATTAGGCGAGTTCTAACGTTGGCCACCGTTAAAAAGACTTCTAAACGAAAGAATTATCAATTCATGCAAGACATTATTCGAGAATTGTTATTTTAGTTAGATTTTACCTTGTTATTTACCCATGGTTCCCACAACCCTAGTTATGGAGTTTAGTTACCCATGTTAATAATCACATAATTCATATTAATTAGATAAGAATTCATGCATTTACTTTGATGAGATTGAAGATAATCCAGAAAATTACTTGAATTAATAAAAAAATTGCAACAAACGATTCCGAAAAATAAAGTAATTTCCAAAATCCCAAAATTCAATACTTAGAACAATAAAACTAAAAAATATCCAAAAGTCTAACCCCAAAAATGAGGTGTATACATGTATTTATAATACTAGAATCCTAATAAAAGAGGGAAATCTATTTAAGGAAAATCTGTCCAAAAAACGCGTCTGAGTCGACAACTAGAGCGACGGACCGTCGAGGTCGCGACGGACCATCGAGGCCCTCCGTTGTTCCATACTTAGAATCTTCTGAAGATGGGTATGGGTACTGGGGCTACTTTCTGTTGACGTTGACAGATGTGCAGGACGGTCTTTCGTGGCTATGACGGTCCTTCGAGAGCCTCCGTAGCCCCACACTTGGTCAGAATTCCCCAACTTCCTTTGTCAGCCTTCTTCTTCTTATGACGGTGGCCACCTACGGACCATCGAGGTCACGACGGACCGTCGATGGCTCCGTAGGTTGTCACCTCTGCAACTTTCAGCACAAAACTCTCACGTTCTCCTTCTGGACAGATTTCCTAAAAACAAAGAGAAAATTACATTAAAACCAATACAAAAAGGCCTTAGACACACACTAAACTTAAGAAAAAAGCATTGAAAGTACCGTATAACCACGGTACATCATTGGGGGAAGAAAAAATATGGCTGAACTCTGAGACCGCAAAACAACTTGGGATGATCTTGCTCGAAAATTTTTGATAAGGTCTTTTCTATATTTTCCATACGGCTGAGAAGCGACATATTAAGCTTTTGAAAGAAAGAAGAGGAAAACTTGTATCAAGCTCGGGATAGGTTTAAGTCCCTGCTATTAAGTTGTCCACATCACCATCAAGTTAACGAAGTATTGGGCCACACCTTCATTGAAGGGTTGGAACCAAACACAAAGACTTTACTTGATTCTGTTGTAGGTGGACAAGCTTTGGAGAAGACATATGTTGAACTGTTTATATTGCTTAACGGATTTCATAAGGTAACCCCGAGTGGAATGGCGAAGGAGCTAAATCGGTGTACAAAAGACTGCAGGAGTGTTGGAAATGGATGCAGTGATAGCTTTGTCCGCACAGTTCGTATCAATGCATAATATGATGGCGACTCACTTCAGCAACATGTCACTAAGACAAGAACAAGCCTAACTTAACATGATCTATCAACCACAGCTTGGTGTGAAGTATGTGGAGGTGGAGATCACAATGCTGAGGATTGTGGAGCGAACCCAAAATTTGTTTATTTTGTAGGTTATGCTCAGCGAGGAGGAAATCATCAGAGCTATGGAAACACCTACAATTCAAGCTGGCGAAACCACCCAAACTTCTCATGGTGTGGCAATCAAAACAAACATCAAGGACAGAACCAATATAGACCACAGAGTAGTGGATAACAGTACAATCAGCAAATCCATGGAAATTAACAAAATCATGGTAATCAGCAGGCCGCCAAGCAAGGTGATATGGGTGTGGAGGACGTGCTAAAACAAATCATGGCGGATCAGGCCAAGTTGGTGGCAGATGTTCGAAATAATCAATTGGAGACTCAGAATTTGGAGAAACAGTTTGGGCAGTTTGCTAGTGCCTAAAATTCCCGACCAGAAAGGGGTTTACCAGGAAATATCCACCCAAACCCAAAGCATGTAAATGTTGTGAGTACTCGGAGTGGTCATCCATTGGAGGAGTTGATGCCAAAGACAAAAGTCGTTGAAGAAAGAGAAAACATGTAGATGAAGCAGAACCAAGTAAACAAAGGGCAAATGAGGAACCAAAAGCAAAACCACCTCCTCCCTTCCCACAAAAAATTCAAAAAGCAAAAAGAGGTGGAATGTTTTGGTAAGTTCATAAAATTACACAAACAGGTACATTTTAACTTGCCTTTGATTGAGGTGTTGTAGGGCATTCCTAAGTATGCCAAATATGTGAAAGATGTGGTAGCCAACAAGAGTCAATTGACTGAGTATGCAATAGTGGAACTCAGCCAAGTTGAAAGATCCGGGGACTTTCACTGTTCATATAAAAATTGGCAAATGTGTGGAGGCAAGAGGTTTGTGTGATTTGGATGCAAGTATCAATTTGATGCCTACTTCCATGTTTCTCAAATTGGGATGCAGTTAGCTGATCGTTCGGTGTCAAGGCCAGATAGAGTTATTGAAGATGTCTTAGTTCAAGTGGGAACTCTAATTTTCCACGTGGACTCTTGTCATTTTTTATTTTGAGCCTGACCCATAGGTCCAATTTATTTTGGGACGCCGATTTCTAGCAATCGAAAGTGTATTAATTAATGTGGCGGCCGGTAGACTAACAATGAGGGCTCATGACAAGGTCGAGGTGTTTGATGTTTACTAGGCAATGAAGTTGCCTGCAATATATGAGGAGTTGTCTGCAATTACAGTTATTGATGAGGAAATGACAACTAAATATGTTGAATCCCAAAACCCTTTAGAGAAAGTGTTGATTGGGCAAGATATTGAGGGAGATGTTGAAACCCAAGAGTTGGCTAACTCTTTAAATGTACCGAATGTGAGCATGCTTCACAAGTTTGTGGAGCCATTAAACAGAGTTTTGGGACCACCTCACAAGCCTTCAATTTAGGAAGCACCAAAGTTGGAGTTAAAGGCTCTCCCTTCTCATATCAGATATGTATTCTTAGGTGCCAATGAATCTTTACCTGTAATCCTTTCTTTTGCTTTATCCGAATCGCAGGACGAGGCATCTCTGAAAATATTGACGACCAGAAAAAAGGTGATAGGTTGGCAGATGGTTGACATACATGACATCAGCCCAACTTTATGCATGCACAGGATATTCATGTAGGAAGGGCACAAGTCAATTGTGCAACCGCAGCGCAGGTTAAACCCATGGATGAAAGATGTGGTGCGCAAGGTGGTGATCAAATGGCTAGATGCGGGTATTTTTTATCCAATATTTTACGGGAAATGGGTTAGGCCAGTTCATGTGTGCCTAAAAAGGGAGGCATGACAATGATCACCAATGACAAAAATGCGTTGATTCCAACCAGGACAATGACATGATGGTGAATATGCATGAATTACAAGAAATTGAATGAAGCCACCAAAAAGGATCATTACCCGGTCCCTTTTATTGATCAGATGTTGGACAGGTTGGTTGGGCAATAATATTATTGTTTTATGGATGGCTATTCAGGATATAACCAAATTGTGATTGCATCAGAGCACCAGGAGAAAACTACATTCACTTGCCCGTATGGGACATATGCTTTCAAAAGAATGCTTTTGGGGCTATGCAATGCTCAGGCCACCTTCCAACGATGCATGATAGCTATCTTTCATGATATGGTTGAAGATTTTGTGGAGATATTCACGGATGACTTCTCCATATTTTGGGAGTCTTTTAAAAAATTTAGACAAGGTGCTGGCTAGATGCAAGGAAACTAATCTTGTCCTAAACTGGGGAAAATGTCATTTTCTAATGAAGGAAGGGATTGTGTTACGCCATAAGGTGTGAAAGAGAGGGCTGGAAGTTGATCGTGCCAAAGTGGAAGTAATTGAAAAGCTTTCTCCTCCAATTTCTGTAAAAAGGGTGCGAAGATTTTTGGGTCATGCTGGTTTCTACAGAAGATTTATCAAAAATTCTCAAAGATTGCAATGCCCATGTGCATTCTCCTAGAAAAGGATATGAAATTTGTATTTGATGACAAATGCATGCAAGCTTTCGCGGTTTTGAAGAAAAAGCTCCAATCTTAACTTCCACAAATTGGGAGCTTCCTTTTGAGATGATGTGTGATGCAATTGTGGGATCAGTGTTGGGCAAATTAAAGAGAAGGTGTTTCATTCAATATACTATGCAAGAAAAACATTGGATGCTGGCCCAAACCAATTACAGTGACTGAAAAAGAAATGCTACTCTTGGTCTAAGATTTTGACAAGTTTAGATCATACTTGGTAGGTACTAAAGTTGTTGTGTATACTGATCATACAACTATTAGGTACTTGTTCACAAGAAGGATGAAAATCCACGGTTAATCATGTGGATTCTATTGCTGCAAGAGTTTGACATCGAGATCAAGGACAAGGAGGTTCTGAAAACCAGATTGCAGACCACCTATCAAGATTGAAGAGTTCATCACATATGGGAGAGCAAGGTATGATTAGGGAAGAATTCCCTGATGAACAAATATTGGTGCTAGAGGTAACCGAACTACCTTGGTATGCATACATTGTGAATTATTATTTGGTTAGCGGATTGTTTTCACCGGGTGCAACCACACATCAAAAGAAGAGGCTGATGTATGATGCTCGGTTCTACATATATTATGAGCCTTATCTCTTCAAGAAAAGGCTGGACAAAATGATGAAGAGGTGTGTGTCGGAGTCTGGATGAGACAAGTGATGGATAGTTGCCACTCGTCTGCATATGGGGGTCATCATGGAGGTGAGCGCACTGCGCATAAGACGTTCCAATCAGGTTTTTTCTGGCCTACTTTGTTTAAAGATATTGCAGGTTATGTGAAATATTGTGATCAATGTCAAAGGATAGGGTCTATTTCCAGACGACATGAGATGTCTTTGCACAACATGTTGGAGGTTGAAATATTTGATGTTTGGGGAATCAACTTCATGGGGTCATTTCCTCCATCGAATAGAAATCAGTACATACTTGTGGTTGTGGACTATGTGTCAAAGTGGGTTGAGGCAGTGGCGTTGCCGACCAATGATGCTAAAGTGGTGTTGAAGTTTCTAAAGAAGAAAATCTTCACTCGGTTTGAAAGTCCTAGAGCAATAATCACTGATTGAGGGACGCACTTCATAAATCAATTGGTGAAGAACATCCTAGCTAAATATGGAGTCCGGTACAAGGTGGCTACAACATACCACCCTCAAACCAGTGGTTAGGTAGAAGTGTCAAATTAAAAGTGAAGTAGATTCTACAGAAAACAATGAATGACCTAAGGAAAGATTGGGCAATGAAGCTTGATGATGCATTATGGGCGTATAAGACTACTTATAAGACATCAATAGGGACTTCTCCCTATCACTTGGTGATTGGTAAAGCGTGTCACCTTCTAGTTGAAATAGAATATCATGCTTGCTGGGCAGTAAAAAAGTTGAACCTTGACCCGAAACTAGACGGAAAGAAAAGGATTGGTCAAATAAATGAATTGGAAGACTTCCGACTTCATGCCTATGAAAATGCTAAGCTCTACAGGGAGAAGACCAAACGATGGCATGATAAGTATATAGTGTCTCGACTTTTCGAGCTCGGGCAAAAGGTATTATTGTATAACTCTAGATTGAGATTGTTCTAGGTAAGTTGAAGTCAAAATGGAGCAGACCATTTGAGGCGGTACGCATGACCGACCACGGCGGGGTAGAGCTATGGAATGAAAGGAAGCAATCCACGTTCATTGTGAATGGAGAAAGGTGAAACATTATTTTAGACAATAGTTTGATCGAAAAGGAGAAAGCCTAGAGTTGAGCAATGAATGAGGTGGATCAAAGTCGTGTCGCAAAGTTAAATCAGGCGCTACTCGAGAGGCAACCTGAGACTTTGTAATTAAAAAAAAAATTCATTGTATTTTGTTTTAATAGGTTAGTTTAGTTTGATTTTAGTTATAGGATATTTCATTTTTCGTAATAGTTGTAATGTGTAAAAAAAAATAATGAAGGAATTGATGGGCATAACCAGTGGAGTCCACGACAGAATTGCGTCGCGGACTTGTTCTCACAAGGTAATAGGCGCCCAGACCAAAAAGGGCAAAAAATTCAAAGGCATCCGCGATAGCTCCGCTTCGCAGACTTAGTCTTGTGGAATTAATTTTAAAGGGTTGAATTTCCAGAGGCGTCCGCGACCACTCCGCGTTGCGGACTTGTTCTTCCACTACATTAATTCTTTCGTACTTCCAAACCAAAAGAGACAACGTATGTCAGCGACGCGGACCTGGTAAGTATTTTGGACTTTTTCATTAAAAGTTGGGTTTTACCCAATGAATATAGTAAAACCCGACCCCCATCCTTTTTTAACCCCTAAAATTGACTATTTTTCCTTCACACATTCACTAAATTGGGGCAATTTTCTCCATATTTCAACCCTACCCAATCTATAAATCAAATCTGTGTCGTAAAGGTGAAGGATTCTCTTCAATTTTCTCAATTCCTACTTCTTTCTGTCAATTTGGGTACGTTTCTCTCATCTCTTCTTCTCTCTTTGTGCTACAATTGTGTTATGAGTTCATGAAGCTTACCATGTCTAGCTCACAAAGGTCAGACAAGGTGGTGGCATCTAGCGGCCGTAAAAGATTAAGGACGCGCACTAATATTACCACGGCACCCGCAATCCCAAGAGGCAAAACTCAGTGCTTGAAGATGTCAATTTTGAGAGGGAGCTCCCATTCATTATGTGTCGCCTGCGAGAGCTGCACATGGATTTCATATTTCAAGAGCCATCATAGTGCAATGTAAGTGTGGTGCAAGAATTCTACGCCAATTGGAAGACTGATGTCCGTTCTCATTATGTCATAGTGCGAGGCGTGGAGGTCCCTTTGACACCTGCAGCGTTAAACCACATATTAGGGACCGCAAATACCCCTTCTGATGTTCTCACAGTTTCCATATCAGTCCTCCATATCAACAGATTCGCCATGCTCTGTGTCGGGTCCAGTCCACCGAAAAATGGATGAGGCATGGGCATCATGACTATCATTAATCATACCCTTTTGCCCAAATAAATAGGGAAGCCCGGGTATGGTTGAAAATCGTCATGAATTGATTGATACCGGGGCTGCATTTTACCGAGGTGACATATGGCCGAGTTTGCCTGGTATATGCGCTAATGAGCGACCTACCCATCAATATATCAGTGATGCTCGAATAAGCAATGCGCAAGGCAAGAGTGAATCTAGGTAGAAGGTACATTTTTGGTGGAGTAATCACTACTTTCTGCAGGCAGGCTGGTGTCCCTGAGGAGAGCGTGGACTACATGGAGCCACTGTTCACCACACCCCTTGATGTCACAAAGAAAAAGCGGACGGATGACATTCCTTGGCCTACCCTTACTACAACGGAGCGCAACAAGAGGGATGAAATGATCACGACGCGCATATTTTGCTTGGAAATATTGCATCATCGAACTGGCGATCGCACTTCGACACAGGAGGAGTTGGATGAGGCTGAAAGCAAATACCCCCTGAATGAACATGTTGAGGCATTACTGGTACTTAGCCCTGAATTTATGGAGTCGGTATGGGATGACGTCCGAACTGATGAGGTCAAGAGGAGAACTATGTCAAATAGTGAATCTGATTCTGATGCTGAGGAGGGAGACTTGTTGGCTCTTGAGGACGCCAGCGGTGACGCCGACATGAATGCCTGATAAGAAAAGTACGCCCACCCTACTTTGCTTTCTTTTTTAATTATGTCACACTGTGGACAGTGTTGAATGTTAAGTGTGGGGTGGGGATGAATTCTGTGTAAATAGTTGTTTTGTTGGTGTTTACTATTTTATTTTGGGTTTTTGTTTGGGTTCCTTGGTAGTTGTATTCGGTTCTTTAGCCAAGGACAGTCTCGTTGAACCATAGGAAAAAACGATTTTGTTTCTTAGGATTGAGTCAGTGTCATAGTTGAGTTAAACCTCCCTATGATAGATAGATGACGACCGTCTTAAGTGCAGGTTTTGTTAATTGGGTCTGTAGGGTTGATTCTTATGGCTAAGGTTGCACAACTGCTTTGAATTAGAATGACAATTGCGAACATTGGATAAATTTGTGCTGAGACACCTACGCTCTTGTGTGTGACTCTAATTGGTGTGTGCTGAAAATGAATGCGGCAGTGATTGGGAAATAGTATACAGTGACCAATTCTGAGTTGAATGTGTGCCAAGTGTGTAAGAATTGTGCATTCCTTGTTATTAATTGAGGTCTCGAACTTTCCCGATGTGCCTGTATTAGCAAAACAAAAGAGGATAAGGAATTTGGGAAGTGATATAGGCAATTCTTTGATACCTAATTATGCCTTCCTGTACCCATCTTGATGTATATTCCCAGTTAACCCCTTCGAGCCTTGAACAAATTATTTGGTAGCCTATTGTGAAGCTTATACTTGTTTCTTCTCTGGCTTAGAAATTTGATCCAAAAGATATTAAGCGCTTTGTGTGAACTATAAAGAAGGTTGCGGAAGTTGAGTGGCAAAGACCAACATAAGTTTGGCTCGTATATGAAAAAAAAGAAAAAAAAAAGATAAATAAAATAAAAGGAAAAGAAAAAAAATGGTGGGGCTAAATGGTTGAATTGAGAATGAAAATTGTGGAAAGAGGTGAATTTGCAACAAGGGGCCAAATGGTTCCAAGAAAAGGAGTGTAAGATGGGGGCTATTAAAAGAAGGTTCAAAATTGAAGTTGTCTTACATGAAAGCGCTTGGGAATGCAGTTACTGTTTATATTCTAAAAATGGTTCCTACCCATCTCCTAGCCTGCATTACAACCCATAAAAGACCTGATTGATCTTGAACTTTTGTATTCTCAAAAGTAGTGAGGCAATACACTAAGGGCAAGCCTATGGTTCGTTGGTTGTGGCAAGTAAGTTCTTTTAAGAATGTGAGCGGAACTTGCTTCCCGCACCCATGTTGTGTAAAAACTTTGTGTGTGAGTAAATTTGGATATTCATTTGTGGTGAAGGCACATGTTTAATTAAGTTTGATAATTGATATATCTGTGGATACTAAGTTGTGCATGAATTTTGTCACGCCTCGAGCTACCCCTGAGACGCGGACACGGAACCTAGGACCACAAGTGATCCAAAGCTAACCCTGTTGGCATGATCATGAGCATACTAAAGTAATAAACTGATGCGGAAGCTAAATCATAATTAATATGAAAAAGATGGGGAATACCCATATTCTATAACTGAGATATTTGAAATACTGATGAGTTTAATACAAGGAAGTTATTAACTCAATACTAAGCTAAAACTAAGATGTCTGAAAATAGCCTCTAAACTGAATAGAAATGCTGGGACAGGCCCCAGCTAAGTCTAGCAAAAACTGAAAATAAAGGACTAAATACTGAAAAGAAACTCATAAATATTTTCCTCAGAGAATGAGGGCTCACCACTGAATCTGTTGAAGTGGAGATCGGAAATCGATCCAAGCGCGATCTGGATACTGAGAACCTGAACCTACATCACGAAAAGATGTAGCGCACATATACATCATTACTTGAAGGTACTAAGCATGTAGGATAGAGTAAAACTGAAATAAAATATAACTGAACAAGCACAAAAGCAAGTATAATAATCGGAATATGATATATACTGAATTCTGAGCTAACTAGATGCAATGACCAAATTTATAACATGCTGAGACTGAATACTAACTGATCTGCAAATATGGTCAATGCAAGAGAGTCTGACTGAACTGTGGGAGCTACTAATAACCGATAATAAAACCACATGAGCTAAATGTGGAGTCTGATGTATACACCTCATCGAGAGAACCCAATATACCCTGCCAGAGGTATAAAGGTATGCTAGTGTGATTAGTAAACCGATGCCCACAGAGAGGACTTACAACCTACTTTGCTAGTAGTCATGGGACTAATTGGGTACGCTGAACCTTAGTCCAACTCGATATTATGCTACTCCCAATGAATAAAGTGATTAACACATCGTGACTAAATTTATGTAAATACTGGATAGCTCAAAACTGAACATGCAAACTGACAATACAATATTTAATCTGATAATTATGCATTAATAACTGAGGCATGTAATTCTAGAAACTCTAGGTTTAATCATGATAAGAGAATCAAGAACTGACTGAAAACTAGGGATCTAATGGGTGAAAGGAACCCACCAGTGAAATCTCACATACCTGGTGATGAAATCTATGAAGAAATATTTAAATTTTGGGGCTGGAACTGAGGGAACCTTGTTGCGTTCTTGAACTAGGATTCTTGACATTTTTCTCATTTCTTGCTTCTAATTTTCCAAGTTTTGATTTAATGATTTGACTTAGGTAAAATTAAGTTATGTTTCTAGGCTTAAACTAACTAAAATATGATGATTTAGGGTCAAAACGACGTATCTTAGGGTTTAAACAAAGTGGAAAAATACCAAAAGACTCCATGTCGGACCAAACGATGACCTGGACTGACGGGTAGTCGTTCAATCTACGGTCCGTTGTTTGGGTCCGTAGATTGGGTCTGTTCGACACGCCTTTACTAAAACCAGCATAACTTTTTACTCAAAGGTCTGATTTTAGCAAACTTGGTGGATATGGAAAGCTAATTCAATTGTCTATCATTTCATAGGTCATACGACACCTAATTCATTCTTTTCTAAGAGTTATGATCATTTTAATCTGACCCAATAGCATTTTCCCCCTAACTGTCTGCTAATTTTCACCTATGGTCATACTTACGGTCCATAGGTCCATCTACGGACCGTACTGGTCAACTGTGGTTCATCTCAGAGGTTGGGTAAGTGGGGTATTGATCGGCGGACACAGACTACGGATCGTAGTCTGACTTACGGATCGTAGGTCTGTCCATGGATCGACACTTAGCCAATTTTTTTGGGCTGCGTCATGGGAGAGTTTCAGTCACAAACAACGGATGTGCAGTATGGCACGTAGGTCAGGCTACGGTCAGTCGATAGTAACCGTCAATTGCACCTGCAAATTTCTGAAAAGCTGATTTTTGGTCAGTTTTGGATACAGGGTGTTACAAATTTGTTGTGCCATAGAGTCTATTCTTGAGGCTAGATTGTCTTGCTCGAGTTGTCCTACTGAGTTTCGAGTATTTGTTGTGTTTTTTGAAGCTACGATAGTTGTTGTGGCCAAAGCTAAAATGCCATTAGAATAAGTGTAGTAGAGTCGTTGCTTTTTTGAAAGTGTAGAAGTGTTCGAAGACGAACAAAGTTGTAAGTGTGCAGTGGTGATCTTGGGCGTATTTGTATGCCTAATAACCAATTTATCCCATATATATTGAGACTTTGAGAGAATTTTAATGTCGGATTTAAGTTTTGAGAGTCGTTTGATGTCACTTCTTCTAACCAATATGATTAGATGTTTCAGGTTGAAAAACAAAGAAAAACGAGTCAAAATAGGACACCTGGACAGAGGTCAGAAAATAAAAGATGAGGTTGCAGAGAAGACGGACCAAAGAGCTGGAAAATGTACTACGAAGGAGAACCTCTGCGTCGCGGAGCTAATCCTTCCATGCAGAAAAAGAATTTCACTTAGCAGAATCCGCATTGGGAGCGCATCGCGGGGCCATTCCATTTGTGTGCAATGTTCGGCGAGGGAAAGGTCCGCGTCGCGGACCTGGACACCAAAATTTGGTCACGTGTTTTTATTGTGGACTATAAGTAGTGTAAGTATGTCATTTTATATTTGATCAGTTCCAAAAAGACGGGAGCTCGCATTTGAGACGATTTTATTGCATTTTATAGGGTTCTCTTTCTACTTTTTCGTCTTGGTAAAGTCTTGTATGATTCAAAAACATCATTTCTTGACATTTTGTGTTATGAGTAGCTAAAGTCCCCTATTCTAGGGTTGTGGCTATGATTGATAATTTAATATAATTTGTTTCTAGTGTGAGAAGGGTTATCTTATTATTTGTGCTTGCATTCTTGTTTTACTATTTTAATGCTTGATCAACATTAGAATAAACTTGTTGTCCACTCTTGAACTGGGCAGATAAATAGAGGGATAGACCAAAGAATGTGAGAAGTGTGTTCATTCTAGGGTAAAGTCTAGAGTTTTTTGTATATAGGATAGCCTTATACTTATATACCACACTTGGTTGTTTATGCAAGATAAATGCTTAATGCTCCGCCGTTGGTTCATACCTAACCCCGGTCAACAATGTAGTTAGGTTTTCATGGATGGTAGGCGATTAGAGATCGGAAGATCGTGATCGTAAAATAAACGTTGCTAACCCACAATGAGGTTAACTCGTTGAATACTAGAATAAAGCCATATTATACCGGAAATGGATCTATGCTACAACCCTGGAATACCTTTCCTAATTGTGAAATTTCCTATTTGAAATCGTTCGATTAAAGTAATTAATTCGTGTTAGTGTCTAATTAGTAGTATAAACAATTTCTAAAAGTAATTGCCGCTCGAGTAAATTTAGTTTGAACATAAGAGAATTGTTATTTCTTGATTTGAAGTCCTTTGGGTACGAACATTCGGCTCGAAAGAATCATTGTACTACTTGAGTGACCACGTGCACTTTTGTGTGCTTTTGGATGCAAAAAATACTCAAATCAAGGATAAAACTCTAGATTATTCTTTTACTGAAATTAAATATATGTAGGGTGTAAGGACAAACTAGTCCAATACTATGATAGCCTTACATACATGATTATAAAGATTATAGAACAGAAACTTTGCTAGAAACTTGATTTTTCTTGAGCTTGAAATCTTGGGGCTTGATCTTGAGAGAAGAAACTCTTTTATGAAGGTTTTAGAATGGAAGAACTTGGGAAAACCTTGAATGAAAAGTTTCTCTTTGTATCTTGAATTTTTGGCGTGGAAGTATTTCGCAGGGCTTTTAATGAAGAAGAACCCTAGGTGAGTTTTGAGAGAATTTCTAGATACCTGAATATTTAGATCGACGACTTTGAGAGGAAAACTAGTTAGTTGAATTATGTACTCAGTTAAAACATTCAAAAATTACTTAGAATATGATTAAAAAGCTTGGAAAAGAACCAAAATAACCCTGAAATGTGTACATGATGTTCCTAAAATATAATTGCACCAACCTTTTATGGATGGCTCCACAGTCCGTGGAATACTCCTCTGTTCATCATGTCATGTGGGAACTTCGACTGTCTGATAGGGCTTTAATGAAACAGACATAATTTTTTACTCCGAACTCAAAAGGGAGAAAACTCGGTGGCCGTCGGAAATAGGACTCATAGACCTTTAACTTGTTAAGTGATAGGCCACATAATTAATTATAATATGAAAGATATGATCTTTTGATATTGACCTGAGTAGAATCTTATATTAAAACTAAACGGTAAGAGAGCTTTCAAGTCAATTTTGTGCTAGGGGTTTCTTGTAACCTTAATTAGGAGCAAAAACTTTGCAGTATAGTTTTAGAAAGGGTGGAATAAGACTAAAAATACCCCTTTTAGAAACTGACATAAGTCATCTACGGAAGGTCATCTACTGTTTGTACAAAAGTCTACAGATCGTAGACCCTCTCGTAGAAAACATGCTAGGTTTTTTATCTCTGAAATTGGGTCTATGGTCCTTTATACGGCCTTAGGAACTTTGACAGGCCATCCAACTTAATTATAGAAAGCTTACTGTAGGTGTTTCAGGACTTGGTTTTCACGAGGACTTTCAACGGACCGTAGGAACTTCTATGACCCGTAGTTTGGTTTGTGAAACTTAGACTTTGAGAAACAACTTGTCACGCTCTAAGCCTACACCTTTGATGTGGCCGACACTTGAGAAACATTATTGGTCCCTATGTGAACCCTTGGCCTGGATAACTATTTACTGGAAGACTTACTCAAGAAATATGCAGCTTAAAACAAAACTCGATCATTTAAACGCAAAATCAATACTCTACTCAAACGTCATACACATAAACCACATATGCAAATCAATTAAACTCGATGTTCCAAACTCAATGAAATTGTTGAAACACAAATCTAAGTTCTTTTTTACTCGACATACGTGAAAACTACAAGAAATCAACTCAATGCCTAAAAAGTCTAAAAAAAATCTCAAAAATCGACCAAGACCTCTGCTAGGCCTAAATCATCCTCCCAAATCCAACGAAACTCTCAAAATTATGATCTGGTACCTGAACCCTGAATGTTGTCCAGAGTTAACCCTAAGGCTAGATATCATAATTTCACAATTTAGGACCTCAAATCCTCAAAAGGATTCTGACTCTAAAATCGACAACTATCACGTATTTCAAGACTAATGGAATCGACAAAATTTCATTCCGACACTCGAAACTTCAAAAGACACTGAAAATAACTTTCTTAACCACTTAAGTATTTAAAACTCAAAACTTACCAAAATCTCAACTTTAAACTCAAAATTCAAAACCAACTGTCAAAGCTCAACTAAAAATCACTCGGGGTCGATATCAGAAGGAAAAAAATGGTAAATTCATGAAACTTTTCAAAAATGACCAATCGGGTCATTACATCCTGGGACTTAAAGATTGTTACTAAAGGTGTCAGTAGTAAATGATGATTGATCCTTCATCCCAAGGTCCGCTCGGTGCTAAGTAATACTCTCAACAAAATATATGTTAATAGTCTCATAATGTTAATAATCTGATGATATTGAATGATGTTATATAATTGAAATAGGTTGCTAGACACTTTATTTGAAGTATCTATAATCACGACAAACTGATATTCTAAGTCATCTACATAATATAATTCCCATCAATTCCAATTAGAATAGGCTAAATTGATATAGTGTAAAGATTAAAAGAGTTTTTTTTTTAAAAAAAGACTAGAACAACCTTTTAAGAAAACTACATTTAACAGGTTTCAAAAGGATTATCTACAATTCGTGGATTGATCTATGTATAGTAGATCCCGTTCGCAGAAATCACTTTAAACACTAAGTCTCTATGAAATTCCATCTATAAGCCATGTGTACGATCTTTGGCTTCATTTACAGACTGTAAACAATGTCTATAAATGTCAAAAAAAATTGAGTTTCCGGACTATGATCTACGAGCCAATCTATTATATGTAAACCCATTTATGACTTGTGGTTTGGGTTCGTGAATCTCAGGAAAAATTTCAATCCTCTAAACCTGATCTGCTAGCCTCATCTACAGCCCGTGATTCCATCTATGATTCATAAATGATGATCATAGATTTCAATTTATGCAACATTTTCATCTTCTCATGGTCTGATCCAAATTAAGGACTTCTAAGGCTTTGCACCTTTTCTATTTCCACTCCAGTCGGAGAGACAATTTTAGCTAAATGAATTTATAGGAGTTGCATTGTCTTGGTCCTTCTTATATCTGAATTGATCTAGTGGAGTTAGATATTTTAGATATGGTAGACTTTGATGATATTCTAAGTATGGACTGGTCATATTTTTATTATGCCTTAGTTGATTGCGAACTAGAGTTGTAAAGTTTCAATTTTCCAATGATCCGGTCATAGAGTGGAAGAGTAGGTCTATCGTACCTAAGGATCATTTCATTTCATATCTTAAAGATAAATGATTTCTAAGAAATATATTTACCATCTAGTTCACATTAAGGATTCCAACTCGGAGACCCCATCTCTTCGAGTACGGAGTCAAAAAGGTAAAAACAATTGTCAAAAATTTCAAAAGGGCATATCCATTTTGTTAACCAAAGGGAAAAATCTCTCCTGACGGAGCGATTTCCTTCAGACAAAATTAACGCTGTCACATGAAAATCGTTGCCCCAACAATGATTTTATCAGTTTTATCTTTCTTAAAACATCGCTGCCCCTGCCGCGTTTTTCTCCAAAAGAAAAATTTTTTGAAATTGAAATCGTTATTGTAGCAGCGATTTTCTTTAAAAAGTTGAATTTTTTTTTGTTAAATCGCTTCCAAGGCAGCGATAACATTAATTTATTTTATTTTCATTTAAAATATATTGTTGTCTCGAAGAAAGCAGTAAATTTCAATTTTAAGTGGAAGGTAATTGAGCAGAATTAGTACGTTTTCTTCAGTTTGGGTGTAGATTGGAAGATTCCTTTATATTCCCAAAGATTTTGACCATTATCGCTGCCACAACAGCGATTCTAAGGAAAAATTTTTTTGGATAAAATCGCTGCTAGGGCAGCGATTTTAATGTTTTTTTAATTGAGTAATGGCGTTAATCAATTTTGATAGTGTATAAATTTTCAGAAGTCTTTATCGGTTATCTTTCTAGAGTCTCTCCTATTAAGGAGATAGACTTGGATACACATTCTTTATGATACGAAATCCATATTTACTCTTCCATGTAGAATGTCTCGAATCGAGTCAAGAAAATTGAAATAGCAATTGAAAGACCTTCGAGATAAAGGACTCTAGTGTTTTCATTGTTGTTCATCTTGTATTCCTAAGATACTTAGAACAAAACTTTGAAGAACTTGATAAGATACAACAAAGTTTAAGAACATTTTCACAACTAGAAAATTAAAACTAGTAAAGAAATTAGAATCAGAAACAGATTAGAAAAATTGTACGAAATATTTTTCTTAAATAAGAATTTTTGTCAATCTGTGTTTAAAGAATCTTTCTGATTCCAACAAACTTTGCAGAAACACGAAGTTATCAAAGTTTAATGAACCAGTGAAGAACAGAATAACAAAAAATTAATTCATAAATCTAAAATCTGTAACACATACCAGAATCTAAAAAAAACAGAAAGAAGATCAAGCCCACTGAATGCACAGTGTCCCCTTAAGGAAATTATTCCCCTCTAGTATCCGAGGTTTGATTTGGAATCCTCCCATGATAGAATGATCTCAATCACCATTGTATTGATGCCCAAAATGATGGTGTCAGTGAGTCACTCAACGACATTAAAGTACAGTTAGAATACTAGATTTAGAAGTAGTAGAAGAAGTCCAGAAATTCTATATATTTTTTAAATGAGAGAAAATCCCTCAATTTATAGAAAACAAAGGGTATTGCGAAAAGGTTCTTATTGTGCCTTACCGGAAAGGTCACAAACCTTTGAAAAAATCACAATCTTTCAGAAAGGTCGTCACCTTTCATAAAAGTCACAACTTTTCATAGAAGTCGCAATTTTTCATAAAAGTCGCAACTTTTCGTAAAAGTCGCAACTTTTCATAAAAGTCATAACTTTTCATAAAAGTCGCAACCTTTCATAAAAGTCACAACTCTTCATAAAAGTCACAACTCTTCAGTTTCCATTCACACTTTTTAAAACTCAACATTCATCTGAGGTGACTAGTCCTCTTCGTGCTTTAGAAATACGATTTCCTCAGAATGTGTATCGACTACCACTAGTTGAACAAGTTCACGATTGAGAATATGTGCCACATTTCTATAATTGATGACAAGTTCGACCAACTTCAAGTGGAGACTTATTTCTCTAAGATTGATCTCATATCTGGTACAATCAGTTGAAGGTGAGAGAGTATGACATTTCGAAGACAACTTTTCAAACTCGATATATGATTAATTTGAGTTTTTATTATGTATTTTGGTCTATTCAATGCTCCTACAACTTTAATGAATCTCATGAACAAAGTGTTCACACATTACCTTGATATGCTCGTTATCGTTTTCATAAATGATATCCTCGTTTACTCCTATAGAGATGAAGAGTATGTTAATTAATCACCTTAAGATTATTTTTAAGACCCTCGAGGAAAGACAATTATTTGTCAAGTTCTCTATATGTGAATTTTGGTTGAGATCAGTTGCAATTTTTGGGCATGTTGTTTTTAGCGAGGGTATCAGGTAGACTCTCAGAAAAATTAAGGCTATGAAAAACTCTGACAGATATTTCTAAGTTTAGCCAATTATTATAAAAGGTCTATTGAGGGGCTCTCGTCGATTATTGCCTTGTTTACAATAAACTGATTGATTAAAAGTAGTGGTGGTTCTAATAATGTTATAAGTACTTGATAACTCTTACTTGCAAATATTTTTTGAATAATTCAATAATATAAAATATTGTCGACTCTAATAATGGAGATTTTAATCTTTTTTTTTTTTTTAATTTAGCCTTTTCCCCTCACAAATATCATGTGTATGTACTAAACATGTCAAATCAACATAATTCAAAATAGAATTAATTTTTTCATCTTCTATACTCTATTTCTTTTTTCTTTTTCTTCTTCTCTATGACATAGACGTCAATCTAGAGAATTCTTAAAATATAGAAAAGTTCTTTATACATATAAAACCAAGAAATATATAACTTAGAGCTAGCAACAATTTATTATTTTTTAAAGTAAAGTATCAAGTTACTAGAACAAGTATTTTCATCAAAAATTATTGTTACAAAAACATTTCTATTGACACGTACACACACCATGTAAAATGGTGAAATGAATTGATCTAATATTTTTTTTCCAGCTAATGTAATAAAATTATTGTGTCACTAAATTATTTTATGTATTTATTACGTCTAAAATTTTATGATGTTAAATGAGTTAATTAAAATATTAATTAAAAAAAAAGAAGTTTAATGTGACATAACATTCCGTTAAAAAGGAATGCAATATTTATTAGTTTAAGTATATTTTGAAAAATAGAAATAATTAGATCATATTATATTTATTATAATTGTACATAAAAACCAAAGTTGGAATTTACCCATAAAAACAATTTTAAAAAAAGGCAAAAACTAATTACTAAAAAAAGATCATTGGGAAAGTGTAATTCCACGTGTTCGTCATTTTTGATTGAGATTTGTTTGACTTCCTTCAACTCCACTTTCTTCAACATATAAACAAATTCACACCATTTACAAATAGTCAAATACTAACCCTTGATTGTAGGATTCATTTCTACTGTATTTTTTCTGAACAAAATTATTTCCGAAATATGGATGGTTCCGTTCCGCAAACGGATAGGATGATGCAGGATGTGGCTGCCCCTCCGGTTCAACAACCACCTCCGCCGTCGCAACCGCTGCCCGGAATGGATAATATTCCGGCGACGTTAAGTCATGGTGGCAGGTTCATTCAATACAATATTTTTGGTAATATTTTTGAAGTTACTGCTAAGTATAAACCTCCTATTATGCCAATTGGTAAAGGTGCTTATGGAATCGTTTGGTGAGTTTTTTTTGTTTTTTTTTGCCTTTTTGATTACTTTCTATTAATTTCAAAAACTATGCTATTTCTCAATTTACTACTTGTAACGTATTTTTTTTTATTTTTTTTTTGTGTTGATTAATGATTTTGACTTTTTATTTATTTGATTGATTGTGTGTAGTTCTGCTTTGAATTCGGAGACAAATGAATCTGTAGCAATTAAGAAAATTGCTAATGCTTTTGATAACAAGATTGATGCTAAGAGGACTTTGAGAGAGATCAAGCTTCTTCGACATATGGATCATGAAAATGTTAGTGAGTCGTTTGAAATTGTTTTGGGGTTAAATTAATCTGAGTATGTTTAACTGTGTTAGTTTATTTTCGTATGAATCTGGATAGTAGAAAGAGTAAGGTTTTTGAGTGTAATCACGTGCTCGAATTTAGTTAGTTCAATGTATTAACTTAATTAATAAGAACAGAATATTACATTTGACTTTTTGCGGAGAGAAGGGCGTAGATGATTTTGTTTTCGTTTCTGCAAATGGTAAGACAGATAGTTTTTTTTTTGTTGTTTAATGCCACGGTACAGAACATGTTTAATGGCATTCATGCATATAAGTATGGAATTGTTTTCGTCTATTATATAGAGGACAAATTGTATTTTGTCTCTCGGATTTGTATCGTCTGTTGGATATAGATGTTATCTAGATATTTGTGGATTCTTATTGAGGTATTTGAGGAGGCTATTTAGAAAGGAAAATGAGTCTGTATAGGCTTTTGTTGTTGGCTAATGTGACATCTTCAATGCAGATTGTTGCGATCAGAGATATAATTCCACCACCACAGACTGAAGCCTTTAATGATGTTTACATTGCGTATGAGCTTATGGATACTGATCTCCATCAAATTATTCGCTCGAATCAGGGTTTATCTGAGGAGCACTGTCAGGTTAGAATCAGAACATTTATTTCTTCAAACAACAATTTAAAAACACAACTAAAGTGTGACTACCCGATGTATTTCTCAAAGCTTGTTTCTTTTATATTTTCTGGTTAAAAAATGGATGGAGGAAAAAAATAATCTCATGTTTCAGGTCATATTTTCCATTTTTAGTTGTTTAAACCACACCACTTGTTTGGAAGAATCCTTCGGACTGGCCTGCAACTAATTTCATGGGTGAACTAGTGCAGGTTGACAATTTAAATGTTTTAATTTTAGTCACAGCAACGTGTGGCCAGAAAATTGGTTTCTAGGTTTTAAGAATAGGAAATGAAAATTTCTTTCTGAGAAGTGGAAATGTTTTTATCTTGTACACGTTGCACTTTTGTATGGTAAGTAATATGCGATAGCATCTTTTTTCCTCTTATGGAATCACATTCTTCTTCTTTTCTCACCAAATAATGCTCATGGAAGGACATAACTTAAAGTAGCTTACAGTTGGCTTGAGATAACTTTTAGATTGAGAATTTTGACTAGCATGAGATGTTATGCACTTCCCAAGAGAAATGTATATTGTTTTCGTAAAATTTACTTTTTGGGTAGGTGTGCCTCAGTGGAATAAAGTTCTTCTCAACTTACTGAAAAGTAACAAACAATAAGGTAATTGTTCCATGGATTGCTCATTTATGTTGACAAGCTCATGGTGAACAATTATAATGTTGGTATATTAACTTTGTGAGATCCTCCAAAGTACCTTAGAGACCATTAAGAATTGAATATACAAGTGTAAGTTACATATTCATATTAAAGAAGAACTAAACCATTGTGGAATTCTCATGCAACAAAGAATTCTCAACCTCTAAAATTACTGAACCTCGTTAGATTTATTGAACTTTAAGATATAACATTAAATTCCTAGGAGAAGAGCTAGAGGAATTCAGGAAATTACCCAAAATGAGGTCCACGATTAAAAAAAAATAGAGACAAGTAGATTTTACCGTAAGAATGTTAACGCTAGCAACAACAGCATACCAGCATAATCCACAAGTGGGGGACTAAGGAGGGCGGGTGTACGTAGACCTTACCCCTACCTTGTGGGGTAGAGAAGCTGTTCCAATAGACCCTTAGCTTAAGAAAATCACTTTATAGAACAAATTTGAAAGGAGTGCCAAAGTAGAAAGTTATGATGAATAGTGAAGAAAGATAAGTATTGACAATAAAAATAGTAGAATAACCAAAGTAAAGAAACAACAATAGTAATAAAATTGATGAATAAGATAATGCTAGCATAATAATAATAATGGCAATATTGGTGATGGAACAGAAAGTTGCTCCATACTACCATTGAGAAGGGGAGAACACTTGACTACCTACTAATCATTTGCCCTAATCCTCTACCTCCATGCTCTCCTATTTAGGGTTATGTGTGTTATGTCCTGTCTAATCACCTCTCTCCTATTCTTCCTCAGGCTACCTCTACTGAAAACCTTTAGACTCTAGGGTCTGTCTCCATGCATCTTGTCTATCTTAACTCTGCCGCATGTCTCGTCGATCAATACAACTACTGAAAGAGTTTTAATTTGAATAGAATAAAGAATGGAACTTGTGTGCGATTGTGATACTGCATGTCACATTGCATCAAATCCAATGTTTTAGAAGAGGACCAAACACATAGAGACTAACTGTCATTTTGTCAGAAAGAAGAAAGAAGGTACTCTACGAAGACATCCTCACAAAGTTTGTGTGGTCAAATGATCAGCTTGTAGACATATTCACCAAGTCCCTAGTTGATCCCAAAACAAGTTATCTATGTAGCTAGCTTGGTATATATTATTTTTATGCACTGGCTTCAGAGTGAGGATTAAAATCCTTCTGAATGTTTTAGAATATATATTATTATAGTAGGTAGCTTAATTTACTCCTATTGTGATTAGGTATTAATTTCCTTTCCTTTTTAGAACATGTAGATATAACTATTTAAACCCAATAGCTTGAGGGAATAATTAAGTTGAGTTCTCTCTTATTTTCTCTTTTACTTCACAACTTCAATATAGAAGAATAAAAAACTTGAACAAACACTATGAATATGTCTATACAACTTGTATAAAAAGTTTCTTCATCAAAAGAAACAAAAAACTTGTACAAAAGGTTATTTGGTTCGGGTTTTAAAAAAAATGCAAAACCAAAAAAATATTGTCAGTTTTCTGTAATTGGAAACCAAACCAAACCAAGTATAATAATGTCTGTTTGGTTTGGTTTTCGATTTGATTTGATTTGATTTTTTGTTTTTCATGAACACCCGTAATAGTAATAGTGCATATTGTGCTACTTAGATTATAATGCATTTCCACACCCCATTTGTGGGATTACACTGGGTGTACTGTCGTTGAGTTTATAATGCACTATCGTGTCTAAATTTGTCTGACTAAAACTAAAGACTTCTCCATTTGGGTGCAGTATTTCTTGTATCAGATCCTCCGTGGATTGAAATACATACATTCTGCAAATGTTTTGCACAGAGACTTAAAGCCTAGCAATCTTCTCTTGAATGCCAACTGTGATTTGAAGATATGTGATTTTGGGCTAGCTCGTGTTACTTCTGAAACCGACTTTATGACCGAATATGTTGTGACAAGATGGTATCGTCCACCTGAGCTGTTGTTGAATTCATCCGACTATACTGCAGCAATTGATGTATGGTCAGTGGGTTGCATCTTCATGGAGTTGATGGACAGAAAACCCCTCTTCCCTGGCAGAGATCATGTACACCAGCTGCGTCTTATTATGGAGGTATCTATTGTTCACTTTTTACGCCTTCTCCCCTTACACCAAAGAAATGAGTTTAATAATTGTTTGTTCGTTTATCTCATTTCTTATTTAACCTCTTTGTACTAGCTGTTTTCTGCAAATCCATTTAAAAGCAAAGAGAACAAGAAGTTGTAGATCTAGGAATCTTGAAGGAGAAGGCTTAGACATAGTGCAGTTTTATTTTTGAACCACTGCTTCTCTAGACGTCAAGAATTACAACTGATCAACTATGTTTTCTTCTCAGCAAGTGTTATGCACATATGTAGTATTTAATTTTAAGAAGGAAAACAAATTTACCTGCCACTCTCTTTCGGTCTTTCCTCTCCAGTTATTAAGAAGATGATCAATGCATGATTATTTTGTATTATGAATATATAGTTTTTCATAGTAATGGCCCGAATCTCTTTCATTATCTTACGCTATGCTCAAATTTATAGATGTGATTAATACTTAAATTATTCTGATGACCGCAACTTCATGCAGTTGATTGGCACTCCTTCAGAGGCTGAAATGGAATTTTTAAATGAGAATGCAAAACGCTACATCCGACAACTTCCTCTTTACCGTCGACAATCATTTACTGAAAAGTTCCCGCATGTAAACCCAGCTGCTATTGATCTTGTCGAGAAAATGTTGACATTTGATCCCAGAAGGAGAATAACAGGTGCGAAATCCCAGACTAGTTTTTGTTTTTCTCCTAGCTGCATTTATCAATTCTCTATCTGCGTCTTACACTATTTTCTTGAAGTGTGCAAATGTTCACTTGTTTTATTGCAAGAGATCAATCAATTCTTCTCTTCTTTTTTTCTCATCAATGAAGGAAAACAGAATCTATTTCAAGTAAGTATTTTATTGATGTGTAGCAAAAAAAAAAAGCATTTAGGAACCATGGATGAAAAGTACATCCGAAAGAGAATTTTACAATGCATGTAAAGAGCTAAAAGAATTCAACAATCATGCCTGGCTCTAAAACATAATTCGGAGCTTCGTTGAACCAAAATCTAAGCAAGGCTATACTCTTTAGCTTAAAATTAATAATGTTTCCCTTCTTGTCTTCAAAAACTCTATCATTCCTCTCTCGCAATACGACCCACCAAATGACAGCACAATTTTGAGTCCCTAATGTTTTTTGGCATACACCATTTCAAGCCCCAAATGATTTGAAAAGAGATGCTAAATCTGTTGGGTAAACTTGCTTGTCAATGGTGAAACATCTTCCTTGGGCTACGATCTAAGATACTTATTTGATCTTATATGGAGCCAGATTCTTCTATGAAATCTTCCAAGGCCCAGGAGACATGGTTGGGAAGGGGTTAGTCAAGTCTGCATAACAGTAGAGAGGATTCCATTTTGGGAGTGTTTCCAGATGATGGAATCAGGTTGAGAGATCAGAGGAAGGACAGGGTTTTGCTGATTCATCAATAACAAAAAATCATCAATTGCCCAATCATTGAGGTTTCTCCTACATGGAGTGAGACATCCTTGATGTGGCTGAAGTTCGGCTAATATAGAGTCTTGGTTGGATTCATATCTAAAACGAAAAGGGAATCTGTTCATGAGAGGGGTGTGGCCAAGCCATGAATGTTGCCAAAATCTAATCTTTCTACCATCACCTACTTTAGAGAACATTGTTCCCAAGTCTAGGTCCGAAGAGCAACATCAAAGAGTTATCACTAAGCATTACGAAGTTGCTATCATTAGAGTTGAAGATTAAGCAATATACCTCATGGCTTGGGAAGGGCCATAAAAAGTACTAATTGATCAAACAAACCAATCTTAGCTTGAAAAAGTATGGGAACATTTAATCCCGTTGTATGCCAAGTTGGTGACTTTAGATCTCTTGAACCTTCACAAAGAATCCAAGAAAGCAAGCTGGGTCCCCCTTCATTGCAGTCGACCCTATCCTTAAGTACTCCCTCCATTCGTGTTTCCTGTTCAATGTAAACCCATCTTGTTGATTGCTTAATCAAAGGCAAACCCTTTTCTCTATTTGCCTTCCTTTTATTCCTTCTTCTCTTTGAAACTTAGGAAATTCTCTCTTCATTCCCAACTTGCTTTCCCTTAACAATGTCACATCTAGTGAACTCAACTAGACCTCCCTGAGCAACAAAATCAAGTGGTTGCTCCGTATAAACTTCATTCTCAAGGTCAGCGCAGAGAAAATCATTCTTAATGTCCAACTGATAATGAGGCCGATGGAGGACAGCAACTATGGATTGATAAAGATAGACAAATGCTTACCCACAATAGAGAAAGTATCGCTATAATCAAGCCTAAATATCTGAGTATACCCATTGGGACCAAGGCTGGCCTTAACCAATTAACTTGGTAGTCGTCCCAATTTTGACTGCATAAACCCAACTACAACCAACAATAGATTTATGAAGAAAGGAGAACAAGCTCCCAAGTATCACTTGCGTGTAAAACAAATATTTTTGTCATCCTTGATGAGAAAATGCCTCACTCGTACATTTAGCAATGGAAACAGAAGACAAAGATGATACAAAGGCATAGGTGGGTGATGACGGACTGTGATAACTTAAAAAGATATAATGGGGATTAGTAGTACGAGCTGATTGTAGACCTTTTTGGAGTAAATTGGTTGATTAAGAGGAGACAAGTCTGCAGTAGGCACAGGGTTTGGCATAGGAGGTGAATCATCTGGGCTTGATGCTGGACGTGAATGACAGGAAATTAGGATTGGTGGCTGGAGATGTAGAAATGATTGTAGATTTCTCAAAAGTCTATGTATGTTAAACTTCGTAAATGTTAGGATGATCAAATAAGATGTAAATTACGGTGGAGACGAAAAGTATGACCTCGACGAACTTAAGGTACCAACAAAGATTAGGTGAGTATCAATGATACCTCATTTGATCTCCACTGTTTCTCATTTCCCCCTTCCAAACTCTTTTTTCCCATAACACTACTATCCTCCCCCCCCCCCCCCCCCCAAACTTCTTCCATTAGTCTCTAAAATGAACTTCTCCCAACCATCTGTTGTTCTAGATTTGTCGGTAGAGATTTGAATCAGTACTTGTTAGCTTAGTTTTAACCAACACATTAATTTCAGCCGCCCCAGTGAAGCAACAGATTTCTTACAAGTCTTCTTTTGCTCTCCCCATTTAACCCTCTTAACATTCCAAGAAAACAAATTATCTTCATGATAAACCCTCGTGTGAGATTCTCCCTCTTGCTCTTGGCTCCCCTTCTTTGAATTTCACATCAAAAGCCAAATACCTAAATTTTTAGGAATTACTGCTGTGAGATTATCCTGCTTGTCATTCCTCCTTTTGTTTTGTTCCATCCCCATCCTTTGATCGATCCTTAATAGCAGTTCATATGCTATGTGCTCACACCCCGCAAAAGCTGCACCAAGTTTTTCCCTAATTTGATGATATTTGAATGTATCCACAATGTTGCTTTCTCCTTCACTTCTTCCTCACTGATCGATTTGTCCACTTGTAGTGGCTCTATGTCATTAAAATGCTTCATCTACTTTGGGTTACTCTCCTGGGTTCCTTTCCCAAGGTTGAATTTCCATGGAGCTACTTCCAACTATGTTCTTTTCTCCGTGAACAATTTGGCTTCTGATGCACGGCATCTTTCCTCTATCTGCTTTTCTGTTATGATTCTGATCGACTCCTGTTCATCAGCAAAGATGAGGAAATCCTGATTTTGTCCCGTACTCTTTGGATGAGTGTGGATATTATCTATGAAAGGCTCAGCCGTTTTAATTATTGAGGGCTTTGGTGACTTGGGTTTAAAAAAAGCTAAATACTTTGTCCTTCAGCTGCCCCTGGCCTGCCTAAGTCTTTGGCCTGAATAATTTTTAGTCTACTAGTGATAGGTGTCTCCATTGGCCCCACCTATGTGGACCCTCTCCCACATGTCACCCCATGCTTCTATCCCACGTGCCTTCCACCTCCAGCTCCCTTCCACCTCCAGCTCCTCAATATCCATTGGATAGTTCCCAGCCCTCCTTTTCCCTTCAGAGTGCCAAGCTGACTGTCTACCTTCTTCTGGCTCTTGTCACTCTCATCTCGATGGTCGAGCTTGTGATCATTGACCTTTCTGTATCTTGCCAAAGCTTCTACCCAGATCGGTTGAGAGAACACTATGTCATCATCGGCGAGCTCTACAAAGCGTGGGATTTCCTTGAGAGGTCCCTTCACCTTGATGTAGCCCATCTCATATGGTTCTTGAGTAGCATTTCTTCTTCTGCCTCTAACCAACCACCGCATCGGTCCCCTATTTTCTTTATCACGTGTTCCCTATCAGAGCTCAAGTGGGATCCCAAGGGCTCTTATCCAGAAACAGTCAAATTTTTATTGGATGGATAAGCCCCTGTTGTTGGAGACCACCACTTGACTTTCAAGCTCATCCGCTGTCTCATCCATCTCCCCCCAGAATGTGTTCAGTGATCTTTCGAGACTGGGAGGTTATGGACCCCTTTCCACGACTGTTGTGCCCATTCCTAACATCGTTACGGGTGGGGATCTCATCATACTCTGGAAATTACCCACTAGGAATCTGCTTAGGAGTTCATTTCTGCCTTTGGATTTGCAGGCATCAAGAGAGTTAACTTCCTTCTGTGTCTCTTGTTACTTTTGGGCCCCATATGTTTCTGTGTATTGCTTCTTTATAGTTCTTTTTCTCTTTTGTGTATTTGAATGTATAGTCTCTTTGGCATTTAATGTAAGCTGTGTGTTTGGACCATTTATGAAGCCTTCAATTTTTGTTGCAAGCCCCAACAACCCCTAATTAAAAGCTGTTATTAGGCAGAATTATTACTGATCTTGATGAACCATTTACTGCAATCATATATATGAATCTACCATATATTATTTGTTGCATCCTGTGGGAATGCTAAAATTATGTACAAAAATCAGTCAATATTCTGCGACGAGTAGAACCCTGGCTCCTTTTTTTACAAAATCAGTAACTAACCTGGAAGCTTAGACGAAATTTGAGCTTAATGGGAAAAAACAAGGCAGAGAGAGGCACGAACCACAGTGGAACCATGGTAGGAGAAGGAAGAGACCCAATTTTGATTTTTACTGATGAGACCTCCCTTAAGTTATTAACTTATTTCTGGTTCTTTTGTTTCTGCATAGGTGGAAATATATTCCACGTGGAGTGCCACATGACACCCCTTTTTAACATAAAAGGAGTGTACCACCACACCATCAACATTTCATCTAGGTTTGTTTTAATCTATGTTGCTCAGACTCTTCAAAAATGTAGTTTTTGGAGAATCGAATTGGTGCGGTATCAGAAATGAAGAATCAGCGCAACTTAGGTTTTTATACATATATAGGATAGTTTAGGTAGGTATAGGGAACAAGTAGTTGGAGATTGATATTTGCGAAAAAACTGATAGTTCATGTTTTTTTGACCGTTTATCTTAAAAAACAGCTCTTTGAGCTTCCGAGAATGGTGGATTTTCAACAGTTGCTCAAATCGGATCTTTAGTGGCCAACTGTAAGATTTCAACTCAACATAGAGGCAAACTATCTATTTACCCGATAGAACTCACAATAGAATTTCAGCTAGTTTCATAGAGGTTTAAACCAATAACAAATAAGAATAGTGAAGAATGAAGGACGTGCATGGTTTTTCTATTTTGGGATTTTAGATTTTTTGAAAATTTTCTGATATAGAAAATCAAATCCTAGACAGTGTTAATGTTAAAAAGAAAAAAAAACACTAATTTGAGTTCTGATACTGAATGATAACTTTCGAATTTTGAGAATACGAAGTGAAAATAAAGAAAGCAAGTAAAAGAGAAACTATACACAAGTTAGGAAATAATAGGCGTCAATTAGATGCATCTTCCTATTCCTCTAGTATCGTCACCCTTAATATGTAATATGTTGGTAGAAGTTTGGGGCTTAGGAGACCGGCAGAAGTTAAGAGATGGACTCATTAAAGCATATTTCTAAAATTCTCTCTAAAAGGTTACTTTTAGATTTGGTGTTTCGAATATAAATATGTGTATCAGTTGTATCATTTGCATCTCCCTGCATCCTATAGAAAATAGTTGAGTTACTTCTTTGTGCAAGGCTGCACTTAACATAGCTAAAAGGAAAACTTGATCAAACATATATATGAGTGTAAATGCTAAAGCTTCTTAGGAGAAGTGCTACGGCCACTACTTTAGTGTATAGTGGATTCTGAGTTGATTTCTCGGCCTGTATGAATTGAAATTGTACTTAATATACTGGTATTGCTTTCAAATGATGTGCAAGAGTTTGAATAACACATTTTCCTCGTATATTCAGTGTTTAGCTCTTTTCATTGGTTAATAGTAATTATTTTCTTTCCATGCTTACAAACTGCTTCCCTGCTGCAATTAGATGGCCTTCTCTTTAATGTTTATATATGTAAGTGGTCCAAATACTGATTCCCTTTCTGTACTCTGCTCTTTTCAGTTGAAGACGCTCTTGCACATCCTTACCTAACATCGCTCCATGATATCAGTGACGAGCCCATTTGCATGACTCCTTTTAGCTTCGACTTTGAGCAGCATGCGCTTACAGAGGAACAGATGAAGGAGCTGATTTACAGGGAGTCGATTGCATTTAATCCTGAATACCAGCGCATGTGAATAATCGCTGACAGATTGTTGCAGGTTTTATCTACATGTTTTGTGTAACTGACAATATATCCCCCCATGTATATATGTGTGCATTCCGTCCGGGAACATGGATGAGTTTCTTATGCAAACACTTAGTTATGAAGCTGACTTATGTATGGAGAGTTGTTTGATGATGTATCTTTATGGGGTGGATCGTTTGTATCGTTTCTGTTTTATTTAGACTGAAATGAAAAATTCTGGTGGACAACGTCTGTGTCAGATATTATTATTTCATTGCCAACTTGCTTTTGTTTCATTTGATTTTATACTTTATGCAACCTCACAGACAACTAGTGTTGAACCATAAAAATGCCTCCCCAACCACAAATATCTATTTACCAATTATCACTCAAAACTACCCTCCCCAACAAATTCCACCACTAATCAGCCACCATTCAATTTCCATCACCATACCATTTCACATCTACAGCTACCCTAGTCAGAGCACCTCCGGTGGCCGGAACTTTGACTAGTTAATAACGATCAATCACCCCGTAACCTCGCTCCTCCACGGAGGTTATCAATGTTGACTTAAAGTTTGTTCAGCCAAGTTTTTGGGATGTTAGAAGTGCTTCTTTTGTTTTTTTAAAGTGATTTGATGTTTTTAAAAAGTGAGGAGTTTGGCTAGAATTTCTGCAGAAAATAAGTGCATCTGGAGAGTAGTAGTAGTAGTATTTTCAAAAGCTAAAAGAAGTAATTTTGCTCTAAAAATACTTTGTTGGGGCACCTTTTGAGAAAATACATTTAGAAACACCTTTTAAAAACTTGAGACGAGGTTTTTGAACAAAATTTTGATAGGCGGGAGGTGTGAAGCGATCTCGTACTAAATGAAACGACTTTCATTTTCCATAACAAAGAAAGAAAGAAAGTCAACCTATTCCTGAAATTGCGGTTAGTCTCGTCTACCTCTTTTAGTTGCCGCCCCCTACTTGCTCATTTGCAATTACTACCACAAGAAAGTCGCCCCTATCTCTAAAGGAGCTAATGCACTCCATGACTTTCTTTTGTTATGTGGTCTCGAAGACTAAATTTAGTTGTCAACCCTAGTTAGCGAGCTTAAAAACTTCCTTCCTTCTCCCATGCTTTCCGTTGGTCAACAATCAACTAAATTTACTAATATATTGTTGCTCAAAAGTACTTAAATTTACTAGTCAAACACAAACGACTTCTCACCAAAATAAGCTAATTCGAGAAAGTTAATGAAAGAAGCTATCAAGCTACGTCATCTATCTGGAATACTAATTAGAAGATGACAACAAAATATTGAAACAAGAATCCATATCCAAAGCTTCCTCACAAACTCATACTTGCAAATAGGGGTTCAAGCACAACAAGTGTAGTTAAATACAACACATATTCAGTATGCACAGATGAAGCATATAAAAATATGCATATGTCCAGCATCTGACAGGATGCACACAGTTGTTGATAAAATGAGCAAAGTCACCAATTCGCTGATGAGTCGCTGACAAACCACCTAAACTTTTTTTTTTTCCATTCGGTGTCGGAATCTATATTGCAGTCCCGATTAAATCTGAATCACGCACCATAGAATCCATTCGGGAGTGACACTCCCAATAGGATTTTCTTCTTAAGACAATATGATATTGAATTCCCCTCCTACTATCTAGGGGGATTATATGTTGATAGAATTTCACTATTCCAATATCATGGGCGGTTGATAAAGTGTATTAGTCAAATTAATACATATATCAACTTTATGTATTAGTAGTATCTTGTTTTATGTACTTTTCATGTAATGTATAATTATTTTATTTTGTTATACTAGTGTACAATGTTTTAAAAGACTCTGTTGGGACTCGGCTCGGGGCTCGCCCTGGACGGGGCTCTAGCAAAATGCCCGAAGACTCAAGTTTGGAAAAGAAAGCTATCTGAGAGGCAGAGGTTGACTATAAGCTTTATCTCTCTGGATCTCGGGGAGTTTTTCCAGAGCTGAATATAGTACGCGTGCACTGGGGCTTAGTTATGTAAGACTTACGCCCTAGGCGCGACTTACGCCCTAAGCGCCCAACTGTATGCCTTAAGCACGTCAACATCCAATGCTCGGGACTCGTCTATCATATATTACACAATTATGTGTTAAAATCTTTAGTTAAAATTGTTGACGCTCATAATTCTTGAGTAAATTAATGATACTTAATAATTTCTTAATCTATGGATAAGAAAATTGAGAGTAACTCAAATAACAAGTTGTAGTATCTATCTTTACTATTTCGTAACACAATGAAGGTGTTTATATATGACGTAACATATCTTTTAAAAATACGTAGCGAAATTTTACTTTTTCACTTATCATTGGTCTTTATCACATGTTTCAAATTATCATTGTTATGTTTTTATTATAATACTATTTGAAAGTAATTTTATTTTTATTCATGATGGAGTGATGTTTTTATTATAATACTAGTAAGTTTTATTAATTATTTTCTTTTAGGTGGTATATTGTATAGTATGAAGAAATATTTATTCTTTTATTAATAGAAAGTTAAGATATTAGAGTATTTGTAGTTGTATAATCATGCTAGAAGTTTTATTTTCTATGAGTTTCCTTAATCATGTTCGTGTTATAAAATAAAGCATTTGTAGTAATATAAAATGATAAGAAGAAAAAGAGAAAAAGAGAGAGACAAAGTAGTAATAGTAATAGTAGTAGGAGTAGCAGCTTTTCCGGATTGGTTTGATTTTAACTAAAATAAAATCATCTCAAGACCAAATTAACCCGACATAATATATAAAATTTTAAAATTTTATTTTATGTATAAAAATATTTACTTAGATATATTTTTTAAATATTTCTTATACTTTTTCATATTTTTATTTTTTAATATATTATTTCAAGTTTGAAACTTAAAATGCTAAATAGTCTGATAAAGATTATAGTCCACGGATGTTTGTAATTATAATAAAGCTTAAATCAAAATCAAATTTATACTAATGCAAAAAGAAAATCAATTCAACACTAAGAATGACAACAATATTGAATATTTGTTTTTCAGTTTTACTTTGGTTTAGACAATTAAAATACATAATCTAATTTTAATTTCCTTTAATATTTAATCATGTAACTACTCCCTTGTCCACTTTTAAATGTCATGGTTTTCTTTTTTAGAGTCAAACTACAAAAACTTTGACTAACATTTAACCATATATTTTTTCATCATATTGATATGCAAGAAATTCTAATTTATAGTACTTTTCGTATAGTTTTTGTATATCTAATTTTTTTTGTTTAAAAGATTGAATTAATATAATCTAATTTAAATTTAAAATTAGTCAAATTGACTTTTGAAAAGTGCAACATGACAAATAAAAGTGGACGAAGGTAGTAATACTTATCAAACTAATTTTAGCATGACTTCGTACTTTTAAATTTTGATCATTTTCATTATGACTTATTAATTTGCAATATTTATTTTACGGAATTTCATTATTATTTTTTTATTGGATATTTTAGTCTATTAACCATATCATATTTTGTGTTATTTTCTTAAGAAACATCTAAGTATAACTAAATTATATGTTTGTATCAATACTTTACTGGAAAAATCCAAAAATTTGAAAAAATACAAAAAAACTCAAGGTTGAAAAACCTAAGTTTTATTGTTTGGGTTTGATTTATAAATTTAAAAGTTTGAGAAAATGGCTTGATTTGATATTTGAAAAATTCGAACCAACCCGGCCATGTACACCCCCTAATGGTTAGTTTACAACACATTGTATGTTGTATGTTATGTTACCAGAAAATATATCTATGTGGACAATCATTTTACAACACCCTCCCTTGGATGTTCATGTATTAATAGATAATGTGTATCGTTAAACCGTTACTAAAAAAAATTCAGTGGGAAAAAAATTTAGTGAAGGAATTAGAGTACACACATCTTATAATACACATTAAGAGTCGCCTCATTAACAATCTTACAAAAAAAAATCCAATGGAAGAAAATCTTTGTTAAGGAAAAAAGAATGCAAAGCATATTATTCTCCCCCGATAAGGACATCACTTAATAATCTGAAGAGACACATTCCAATCTTATATCTCGGCTTCTCAAAGGTTGAAGTTCATAATTCCTTGGTGAATACGAAGTGTTGAACATCTACATCCTTCTTTTGAAGATCATGAATAACAAGAAAGAACTTTGACGAAATATATTTTATTCAGTCTCCTTTGATGTGTCCTCTTCTTAGTTGGGCACATGTTGTCTTAGTATAATGTTATTAGAATATCTCTTTTCAAAGGAAGGTCACATATAATAATGTCAGGGCTTTTGTGGAAAATCATTAATGGGCAAGCCGTACTTTATATTTTACGATTTTACTTATCGCATAATAATTCATTTGTATTCCACTAACATTATATCTTGGTATGTAGACAAAATAAGTTCAGAACATCACTTTTCAAGTAAAATAAAATATACTTGAATTGTATTTTCTTTGGTCAATCATTTATCTGTCAATTCTGAATAGATTTATCATCAAGATCTTCATCACCTTTATAATCTTGAGCGCTATATTATATTTAAGATATCGTCGACTATCGATTCTAGTATGACATAACTTGTCGAACTCTCTTTATTTTTTATTATTTTCTGGTACTTGAACCTTTGCCAAGTTTTTATGAAATGTTATGTCATGGTGTTTTTTCTAAAGCACGTCTCATTATTATGACCATCTTGATTATTTGTTCCTTTCCTTCTTCAAGAAGTTTTATCTATCGGATCGATTAATCTATCACACTTCAGGCGTGCCATAACTTATGTCCTTCAAAGACTTTTCATTGCAGTATTTATAACTGAATTATATCATAGGGTCAGTGAATGTGTCTGACAGTTGACTTAAATTATCTCTTCAACAAGAATCATATCAATGATAATTTATTGGAGAATCTAATATTCTCTCAACCTTATTTGAGGATTCATCTTTGTGCATTGTGTAATGGTGACGCAATGTAATAATATATCACACAATTAAATTTCTAGATGAGAATTATTTGATTCTGGGCAACTGTCTCTACTAATAGCTCCTCGACACCTACAACTCTATGGTGGCTGAACTTCAAGCCCTTAGACAAGACCTTCTTTTGGACATAAAAGCTTAATCTCACCCTTCTTGTTATCAACTTGGATTTCACAAAATTACAAAAATGTTGTCACATGATAATATATTTTATACCAATATTATTGTTGAGTACAAATTTTTGATGCGGCAACTACGGGGAGAAGCACCACCATCCCACATCTTCAAGGAGTAGAATAAAGTGGTTGACATGCTTAGTAAAAAGGGTCCAAAGTGCAAAGCAGGTCCTTTTTGGACTAATATATACTACTCTCTCCATTTCAAAAAGAATGACATTCTTCCTCCGTTTCGAAAAGAATGACATTCTCCCTCCGTTTCGAAAAGAATGGCATTCTTTCGTTTTTAGTTTGTTTCAAAAAGAATGACCTCTTTCTTTTTTTTGGTAACATTTTAATTTCAACTTTCCACGTGGCATGTTTAAGACCACAAGATCAAAGAGAAATCTTGTACATTTGACCTAACTTTAATTTAGGACCACAAATTCAAAAGTCTTCTTTATATTTTTGAAATCCGTGCCAAGTCAAACCAGGTCATTCTTTGTCAAACGGAGGGAGTAATATTTTCCTTTGACAGAAAAAAAAAAAAAACTACACCACCTCTACAGTCACATATAGGGGTGGAGGTTTGATTTTATCAAATTTTGATTCTATTCGGTGTTTCGTTTTGAAAAGTGTGCACCAAATTATGAACCAAATCGATTCGATTTTTTAAATTCGATTCGATTTAGTTCAGCGTATTAAAACAGTTTTTCGGTGCAAATGAGAAATAAATTGAGATTGTCAAAATACTTAACAACACATAAAAATTAAAATAATCAAATATATATAATTTAACTTATGTATAGAAACACGTGTAATATCAACCCAATTGACTTAAAAAAATAATAAAATATACATGTTATCATATGCTTACAAAATGAAAAATGTTAAACAAAGCAATATATAATTCTGAATAAGACAGAATAATCAATAAATTAAATTTTTCATAAGAAAGTCTAGTGGACTAATATTTTATGTCCAATTTATAAAGAAAGAAACTATGTATGTCGTGATAGAATCATTAGCAACCCAAGAATAATAATAATAGATGGTTAAGAGAGTCGAATATGAGAAATATCAATGGAATCCTTACCAGTCACATTGAAGATGAATTTAGAAGAAGAGGAGGAGGGGAGAATATCAATGGATCTAGTCTAGCATGATTCACTGATTTCACTATTTACAAAATTCTAAAGCCTACTATTAGAAGTTGAAAAGAACTTTAAAACATTAAATTGGTATGAAAAAATGATAAGTCATTCTAGAGTATTGAAATAAGTAGCAGTACCAATGAAATTAATCCATCCGTATGTATACTCAAATACATATTAATTATATTATTGTAAAACATAATATAATATTCTTAATTAGTGACAAAATTTTTAATAAATTAGATATTTTATATCATTTTAATTTAAAATAGGGAAAAACAATAATTTAACTTTTTCCTAAATTTCTTTTCTACTTTTATTATTATTATTATTATTATTATTATTATTATTGTTATTATTATTATTATTATTATTATTATTATTATTATGTTTTTAATGGATAATTGACCTTTCAAATTCTTAGGCATTTTACTATTTTATTAAAAAAAAAGTAAATTTCTACCATCCAATAATATTTATTTATTTATTTATATTTATTTATTCTTATTGTTGTTGTTGTTGTTGTTGTTGTTGTTGTTGTAAAATTAAGCTCATAAGAATATAATCATAAAGAGAAGAAGGCAAGAGAAGTAGATAGAAGAAGATGACTTTTCTTCTTATTCAAGTGTATATATCAAATGGTGAGTGATATCTCTATTTAAAGTGTTGAGATATCACTCCCAAAGGTCACCACATTAATAGATACATAGTTATCTCTTAAGGTTCTTATCACCTTGGAAACACTTATACATGAATTCAATTAATTGTTGGATAACTCTAATGGATCATCCACATAAAACAATGGATTTATAACACTTCCCCTTGGATGTCCATAGATAATGTGTCTCGTTAAAACCTTACTAGAAAAAACTCTGTGGGAAAAAATTCTAGTGAAGGAAAACGAGTACACATATCTTTTGATACGCACTATTTATTGCCTCATTAAAAACCTTGCAAGGAAAATCCAGTGGAACAAAATCTCGATCAAGGAAAAAAGAGTGCAATGCGTATTATACTCCCCCAGATTAAAATATCACATAATTGCCTGCGATGATGTCTCAAATCTTGTACACCAGCTTATCAAATATTGATATTGACAGTGACTTTGTGATCAAATCACATTCACGAAGATGTTGCATCATTGAACTCATCCTGATATATCATTCTCTAATTTGATGAATATGACGAGGCTTTGAGCTTAGACGAATACATTATTGAATATCATTCTATTTGTCATGACCTCGTTATTGCAAGTAAATTGCACATTAAAATTTATTCACAACAATAATCATCTCGTGGACATTTTCAATTCCAGTTGATTATCTTCGGACATTGTGTGTCATTGATCTCATGATCTCAACCAGATGCACTCTCGACTTGCTTCATGGAAGACTTTTATTTCTGCATGGTATGAAGAAGTGATCACCTACATTTGCTTCATTGATAGCCAAGATATTATTGTGCTTCCACATGCAAATAAATAGCATGCTTGAGATCGAGTTTTTCTGCGGATCAGATAAATATTATGCATCTGAGTAACCAATTCATTTTGCCTTGGATTCCTCTGAATAGAATAGACCCATAACTATGGTCCTTCGAGGATATTCAAGTATGTGCTCAACACCATTTCAATGTCCTTTTGTTGGGGAGGAACTGAATCTTGCTAGTAAATTTACTTTTCATAAAAATGCAAGGACAATTAGGGTCATTCCTTTTGTACCCTTTTCTTCCTTGATTATTTCAATCCATATAAGGATTCTTGAAACTTTATTGAAAAAGTTTCTTTCAAACTCTTATATGCTTCAGACACCTCAATTGCTTCAAGGATTTTCATATACCCTTCATCGTCTAGCTAGACATAAAATTATTCATTATATGCATTCAAGTTCTAGATATGTTGTCATTTCAAAACAAACCTCATTGCATCCACCATAGGAGAAAATATCTCCAATAATGTCAGGACTTTTGCGAAAATATTTATGCCCCAAGACATAAATCGTACTTTATACCATACGGTTATATTATCGCATAATTATTTATTTGTACCCCACTGACATTATACCTTGATTTATGGACTATCAGTTCAAAACATCACTTTTCTAAGTAAAACAAAATATACTTGAACTATGCATTTTACTTGGCCAATCATTTATCTGTCCACACTCTATGACAAGTTTGAATTCAAGATCCTCGTCACAATTTATATCATTGAGCGCTATCTCATATCAAAGATACCGTCGGCGGTTATTTGATATTTATTCCAATATGACATAACTTATCGAAATCTCTTCATTCTTTTTTTATCATTTTTCAGGTACCTGAACCTTTTCCAAGATTTTATAAAGTGTTATGTCAATGTGCTCTTTTATAGCACTTGCCTCATTATCATGATCATATTGATCATTTGTTCATCTCCTTCTTCAAGGAATTTTACATTTGGAATCGATTGGTCTATTACGCTTCAGGCGTATCATAGACTTTGTCCTTCAAGGACTTATCATTGGAGTATTTACAGCTGAATTATAACATAGGGTCAGTAAATTCATCTGGCAATAGATTTGCAACATTATGCAAATGAATTATCACTTGAACATCAAGTTCACATTTTTGAGGATCTAGATAATTCATAATTACCCTCACACATAATTTTCAGTTGTCAATCATCTCTCCCCCTATGTTAGAAAATCTAACATTCATCCCGATCTTATTTGGGAATTCATTTTTGTGCGTGGTGGAGCGATTAAAATCATAATTGCACATTCGACATTTTAGATGAAAGTTATTTGATTCCTGAACCTGAACCAATTATAATGGGGAAACCCTGGTTGATGCATACATGTGTTGCTACATGTTAAATAAATTTATCTCATACCAAATCTTATTTGGAAATTTTTCTCTCATACCCATGGTTTAGCTATAATTGGAGGCGTACAATTTCTGCTAAACCAACCAGCATTATCAGTATAATTTCATAGTTTGAACTGAGCTCTTAATTTAACGATTGAGCAAATAACCTTAGAAACACCAATTTGTAGGTTGACAACAAAGCACATATGACCATCGCATAGATGCATCTATCATATAGTTGCGAATAATCCACATGGCAGGTAAATGGACTCATATTCATATTTTTATATGTTTTAAAATTTTCAGGGGATTACAATCTCAACCTTAACTTGTACAATGATTATTTTGTCAAGAGAACAAGCAACACAAGAGAATTCTTGAAAAATCTTTTATTTCTTCATCATATAAGCCACATGAATTCTCAATTACATTTGCATCACATTTAAACCAGAATGATCAACCGGCCATTCCAACTGATCTTTATTTCAGTACACTTATAATTTACTTTTGCATGTGATTCCATCAACATGTCCACGTTTGTGTGCAACAAACAAGAGGAAAAAATGAGTAATATTTTATCTAAATATTTATAACCCACTTCGATTGTAGTAATGTGAAGATAATAATTCTTTTCATAATTTATAGTCTTAATATTTATTTTCAATTTATCAGAAACTTAAAAGTTTCTTTCAAGACTTACTATAACCCCAATATTATTCCTCTCGTAATAATACAACTCATTAGAGCTTGCAATTAATTTTGTGTACTATCATATATTTCATGACACCATCCATATGGTGAACATCTCCTCAAGGAGAAATTATATTATTATTGTCATGGTCAAAATTATTACAAGTAAGACATGTTTCTTAGCTTTACTTTTGTTGTACCATGGGTACACAACTAATAACAAATTTGTATTACCACACAATAATATTATTTTGGTCATGGCCACAACCTTTATAGGCAAGAATTATTTCTTTCTTTTGCCCTTTCGGTAGTTCACAATAAACATGCCATAATGACGTATAAACGTACACGACCATTGACCACTTCTACCAAATAAAATTTATTTATTCCTCTCAAACCTCCCGTAGAGATGAGTTGTGGCATATATTATTATTTTTTTCTCAAATCTCCCATAGAGGTGAGTTGTGGCATATGTTCAACCCATAATAATTTTATCACATCTTGACCCATTCTCTTATAAAATGGTCGAGCATTCGCGATACTCATCACAAGTCACATTTTCTTCAAGAAATGGACAAATCATTTATATGTACTTCATTAATTTGCATTATAAGTACATTGTCATGATTTTAAAATTCATCATATTTCCATGACACATCTCAACATTACTTTGAAAGATCAAGTGTACTATCACTTTATCTTCTTGTCTTTTGATGGAGGATTTATAAACTTGTCAAATTATTGGGTTGACAACATTCACAAGTCAATGACCTTTCATACCATTTTGATAACAAAAATTGTCTTCACATTTTGAAGGACTATTTGGAGAACTCATAGTGTTCTTCCTTTTATAATTACCACAATATGACTATTATAATTCCGTCCCTTCACGCCCTTTTTCATATCGTTAATCATTTGTCATCTTTCAGATTAATTATTTATTGCTACCATATTCATACGATAGAATGGAGCAAGTCAACATGCGGATTTCAAAGTTATCATATATTGCTATCACATTCTTTTCAAGGAATGGGGCAAATTTGATGGGACAAATTTCAAGGCTTTTCATTAAAAATATATTATTTTTGCCTTAGTCATCATTTTATCATCACTATGGTGCATTGAGACTCAAACTCAATGTCTTATCCATACAAGGCATGTTAGGCCATAATTCTATGAGACTCAAACTCAATACCTTATCATTATGGTGCATCAAAACTCAAATTGATTTCTTACCCTGTTGGTGCGATAGAACATGAATCTACCGTCTTACCCTCAAACATTTTTTTTAAATTATGGTGCATCCAAACTTTAACCAGATGTCTTACCCTTTTGGTGCGATGAAACTTGAATCCACCGTCTTACCCTTAACCAATAGTATAATAGACCGAAGTACAACATGACTTAGCCTTTAAGTTTTTCAAAACAATCAAAATAATATTCAAACTCATGTTATTACAACTTTATACCTTCTTCCATTTAAGAAATTTTGTATAGCATGTCATATTCAACCAATAGTAGTATATGCCTTTGGTTCCTAGTCAATGTTAGTGACCGGACACTATTGTATTCTAAATCATAAAAAGATTTTAGAAAATACATACTTGATTTTATGCATATAATACTTTGATCTTCATAAGGAGATCAACCAAAACATGAGCTAAAGAAAAACAAGAACTCACTTTCAATTGGCTAGAGTCTCGTGCTGATAACGTTTTATACAATCAAGCTCATAAGAATATAATCATAAAGAGAAGAAGGCAAGAGAAGTAGATAGAAGAAGAGGACTTTTCTTCTTATTCAAGTGTATATATCAAATGGTGAGTGTTATCTCTATTTTTAGTGTTGAGATATCACTCCCAAAGGTCACCACATTAATAGATACATAGTTATCTCTTATGGTTCTTATCACCTTGGAAACACTTATACATGAATCCAATTAATTGTTGGATAACTCTAATGGATCATCCACATAAAACCATGGATTTATAGCAATTATTATATTTTTAATGAAAAATGACTTTTCAAATTCCTCAAACATTTATAAATAAAAAAATTAAATTTCTAGCATTCCATAATATTTATATTTAATATATAAACTGACTTTTCAAAATTTTTAAACATTTTACTATTTCATTAAAAAATAAAGTAGACTTTTAGCATCCCATAATATTTATATTTAATATAATAACTAATAATATATAATTTTTAAAAACAGTTTTATGATTTATTTAAAAATAAAAATTTTAGTATAGGGGTAAAATGGTATATCAACTTTACACTTTGGAGTTCCCCATTTATAATAATAATAATAAAATTATATATATATATATATAGATAGATAGATAGATAGATAGATAGATATAGATATAGATATATAGATTATGTTTTTAATGGAAAATGACTTTTCAAATTCCTGAGGCATTTTTTAAAAAAAAAGTAAATTTCTAGCATCCCATAATATTTATATTTAATATATAACTTGACATTTTCAGACATTTTACTATTTTATTAAAAAAAAGAGTAGACTTTTAGCATCCCATAATATTTATATTTCATATATAATAACTAACAATATATAATTTTAAAAAAAAGTTTTATGATCTTTTTTAAAAAAGCTTTTAGTATAGAGGTAAAATGATATTTCAACTTTATACTTTGGAGCTTTTCACTTATAATAATATATGATATGATATGATATATATATACACGAACCCATCCAGCAGGCCAGCATAGTGGGTTCATGTGCTATCTTCTGGAAAATAATGTGCTTGATTTGTTCAACGTATGATATGAAACATTATCAACCCAGAAATTGTCAACGTATAACATGAAACATTTAGCAATTAGGGGCTAGGGTTTCAAAATTTGGTTAAAAGTAAAGTGTTTTTGGGTAAGAAAATATAAGTAGTATAATTAAAAATTTGTTTCAAATTTATTTAATAAAATTTCGATTCTTCGGTGCATCGAAATTTCAAGACCTTACACCTAACACAAGTTTCCCAAAGAAAAACACCGAACCGAAAAACTGAAATCGAAGAACCTAATTAGTTCGGTTCGATTCAACTTTTCGGCTTTCCGATATCTATGTCCATCCCTTGACTCACATGTGTTCTCAATGCTTGACAGTTTTGTTGATGCAATTTTGTGAACTTTTCTTGTAAGCTTAGACTAAAAGTTTACATGACCCTTCTTCCACTTCATTATGAGCCTGCAAGTAGAAAAGAAACCTTTTCAAAAAAATTAGATTGGTTGGAAATAAGTATATGGGAGCTTGGAACATGTGCAAGCAGTTTCACAATTGTTTTCACTAAATGTAATATTTCATTTAAAACCAGGATACATAACCCTCATCGACGAACCAATGATCCTCGATAACATTATAATTATAAATAAAAAGGATCCATCACATCCAATATCATAAGAAGAAGAAGAAGAAGAAGAAGAAAAAGTAGATTACATGTCAAATGAGGCATTAGCTTTTTATGCTGCCAAAGAATCTAGAAAGTGGCAAAGGACCATCAGCTTCATCGTCGCTTGTAGACTGCTTCAACCTCGACCTCGACTGGTGCTTCTTTTCTTTCTTCCTTCTCTTAGACTTGGATCTTGATTTTCTGGATTCTCTATCTTCATCGTCAGAACTTGAAGATTCAGATGATGAGCTTGAAGAGCTGGAATCGGAATATCTCCTTGAACGCTGAATCAGTTTAGGTAATATATATGTGTCATTCAAATGTAGTACTCAATCACACAAGTCCATTCTGAAGATCTTCAAATATGAACTGACAGTCCAGAGAAACAACTTATAAATTCTTAACACAATATGTACATGTAATTAAGCAAAAAGTTGTTGCATTCTCTCTAGTCTCAAACAAACTATCTATTGTGGAATAAAACATTAGGTTTAGTTTCTTGTACTAATACCACCTACAAGTGTTGTGTTTTAGACTAAGAATCTCTCCGACCCAAGTACCCTATGTATGATATTTAATTTTTCCTTTGTAATTCTTGATAAGAAAATGGAAAATGCATCTGCCGTTTCCTTCAGTTAGATGCATACTGGGAACATAGATATCTGTCTAAAGCAGAACTTACAAAAACGGAAAAACAAACACTCAAAAATCCAAAAATTAGTTCTGATTGAAGGTCCTCTATTTCTACTTATCTACTAGGTCTTTTCAATGCATTCTTACTGATCGTAAAGGTACCTTAAAGCAAAATGAATTTCAGATGAAAGAAATGACGGGCAGCTATATCAGTTACACACAGAGCAAGTATTGAATGGTTGCCATAGGGAGATTGTTGAGCAGAGGGCGAAATCAAGATGAGTAAGAAAGTGGATGAAAAGGAAGAGTCAGGACCAAAACAGGAAAATAAGAAAATGCTTGACAGGAGGGAGAAGAAAGGAATTTCTCAAAGATTCTTGGGTCCAGAAAGATATTGGGGAATTTGAATGCGACAGCGGGAAGAATATTGCAGAGATGAGACAAATTTCTTCTCTAGACACAGTCGGAGGAGACATTTCCAGAGGGCGCCCAAATTCCTCTTCCCAGGCTCACATTAAACCATATGCCCATCTTGCTAGATGGTAGTTAGAATGGAAGAAGTTGAAAACCTTTTCAGATCTGAAAATATGTGGTAGAAAGCATGCAACTAAGTAGAACTAGCGGGGAACTGGTGGAGAAGTTTATCAAGTCCATGGACACCCACACTTCTCTTTAGCAGGAAGTTAAATCTGTTAGAAATGACTGAAGATGGAATTACTAAGTAGTTCGGAGGGAAGCTGAGGGATATAACGAAGGGCTGCAGAGTTAGCAATAAAATCAGTGAGATGGATTTAAAAAAAAAAAAAATTGAAAGGTGAAGGGGGAGTTGACAAATACGACAATTGGCCAAGAGATCAAGATTAATGGTGTTGCGGCTAAAAAGGGTGACTATGTCTGCCCCATTAACTTTCCGCTGATTAGCAAAAGCTAAAACAAAGTTTGAGGAAAAAGAGTAAGTAAAAGGGCTATTAAGGGCTTCCATATACAAGGCATAAGGAATTGGAGAGGAGACCTAAATTGGGGGTGAAGTTAAGCAAGTGGGGCTGAATAAGAGAGTGCCCCAGATAAAGTTCTTGAAGGAGGAAGTATCAAAGGCAATTAGTAGCTATGCAGAGGACAAAGGGAAAGGTACCAGGCCCTAACGGTTTCACAAGTTATTTTGTCAATGTTGGAGACTAATTAAAAGAAGACATCATGAGTGCAATAAAACATTGAATTCTACAAGAAAATTTGAAAAGAGTATTAGTTCTTCTTTAATTGAAATTATTAGACAGGGCATACAATATCAAGGATTTCAGAGCTATAAGTGTTTTTCTTTTGACTTGAGGTCTTAGACAGCACCATGTCAATGACACACATACTTAGAAGGAAAAAAAAAGACTGGATATTTGTTTGATTCCAGATGAAGCAGTGAACTCGAGAATGAAAAATAGGAAGCAGAGCCTTGCAAGCTGAATTTAGACAAGGCATATGGCCGTGTCAAAATGGAGCTTCTTGGCTGCATAATGAAAAAATTGGCTTCAGGGACACATTAAGACCGTGCATTCAATTTTGCATATCCATGGTTAAGTTCTTAGCTTTGTGTCAATGAAATCCCTCAGATTTCTTCAACAGTTCAAAGTTTTATAACAAGGAGAGATCCTTTGTTCTCTAAGTTGTACATATTAGTGATAGGAACACTCTTATCATGATGATGAATGTAGTAGTAACTGAAGGATATCTGAGGACATGCACAGCCAAGGAAAGGAAGGACAGTAAACAAATTATCATTGGGTGCACGACACAAGAAGAGAGAACATGGAATGCAGTGATGGAGAAAGTAGAGAAGAGGTTACAAAATAGTAAAATAAAAACATATCAAAAGGGGAGGGAGACACTTCCTAAGAATACTTTGTCCAAAATTTTGACCTATTTTGTATTTAATGTGCCGATCAACATAGCAGTAAAGTTAAAAGCAATTGGAAAGAAACTTCTTATGTAACTCAAAAGGGTAAGAGGGTTTAATTTGGCAATTGAAATTAGCCACTCCTCCTATGAAGGTGACGGGTTCAAGAGATAAAAGACTCGAGGGTATTCAATAGTGTCTTACCTACACAAATGGATAGGACGGTACAGCACGTAGGATCAAGCATTTTAGTAAAAGATTAGTTTCAACGAATATGAAACATAGGGGGGTGGAAAATTGGTCATATGAACATGTTGAATGGTGTATCCCCAAGGGCGGAGCTAATGTGAACATTACGTGTCCAGACAAAAACATTAACTTTGGTCTAAACTTTGTATTTTGTATTAACAAAATCCATTGAATATGTAAAAACTAATAATTTAGAACCCAGTAACATAGAGGGATTAGAATCCCGAACCCATAAACTTCAAATCTTTGCTCGGCCTCTACGTATCCCTATGAAAAGAACAACATAAGGATGGGAGAACTTTTAGAGGGATGTCACACTTAAGGCGTAAAAGGGCACCACAGTTGGTTTCTGGAATGAAGTATTATATGGTGATAACCTTCTACAATGAACTTCCCAACTATCTTTAGACAACAAAAGTTGCACAAAGATGGCATCAGTAGCCTAGATTGGCAAGGAACAGGGAGATATGGTACTAAAAAGAGTTGTAATGTTAGAAGAAAACATGCAGAACCAAAAAAAGGAAGGAATATCAGTTGGAGTACTTGGTCATCTGTAATATATCCAATATATTTTGTACAACTTAGACATAGTATCATATTTATCAAATATAAAAAAATAAATAGATGTTAGAACTACATTTCTGATATCCATTCCTTTTTCTTTTTTTTTTTTTAATTTCAGAAAATATACGAAAATCTATTTTACAAAAAAAATTTATAAAATTGCCACACCTTTTGGAAAATTACATCTGGTACCACATTCATAACACTCTATACAGCTTTTTAAAAACAAATTACTTTTTTTATAAGAAAACTAGAAACAAATCACATCCAAAACCTAATCACCCAAGGTTCTTACACACTCTCTCGTGGAGAGTCTTTACTTTCGCTCAGAAGCGCTCCTCCTCGTTGTTATCACGCGGAGCAAGAAGGGGTGATCAAGTTCATATGTTTCTCGTAATAAGTTCACTAGGAATGTTTTACCCACAAATCCTTTACTTGCGATAGTTCTTCCTTGAAAGTTTGTTACAAATTCCAAGTTCCCCAATTTTATACTATTTGTCAATTATTAACCTAAATCAATGGTTTACTGGTATACTTATAGTTTACTATGTTAAATATAAACCTAAATTAACAGTATACTTGTATATTTAAATAGTATACTATTTGTTAAATATAAACCTAGATCAATGGTATAGTGAACAAAGGAATGAGCAAGAATTAGAAAGATTGAAACCTAAAATAGTTAAAAAGAGATTAGAGAAAGAAAGTAGAAGATTGCTGTCCCTCAAAGTGGTGTTTAAGCTTATCTTCTGTTTCGCTTTTAGAAGGCTGTTGTGGTGGTATGGGAAGGCTTGGAATTTTGATTAATTCAAGTTTGGGGTTGGTAGGTGCTGAATATAGGTTTCACTATTTGAGAATTTTCTCCTTTTTGCTTTCCTTGTATAAGGGAGTACTTCATTCCTTCCAAGTACAATTTTTCCGTCTACATTCATGATTCAACACGAGAAAAAAGTATATAGACTATTTGACAATTGCTAAGCTATTTTTCATGGAAATTCATTAAGGTCACCTGCTATAGCATATTCAACATTAGACAGACATATTAATTAAAATTAGGACATCTTGATAACTGATGGCTAACAGATTAATTAAGGTCAAAATTTTAGGTCAACCAATTACCCGTTCAGATGCTTATTGAAGTACATATGAAGCTCACAATTGTGAGTTTGAAGATTCGCACGTGTCAGTTTTACCTCATATACTCAAATATAAGTTACCTTATTTTAATTGTTTTATTCTTTTCAGGTTGTTAAATGTTTTTTACATGTCTTTCATTCCAAAATCATCTAATAATTACCTTGTCAAACTTATTATCATGTCCTTTCTTCCGACATGTTATGTTACTACAACATAGTCCGTACCTTTAAGACGAGAAGTAACAATCAAGAAATCAGGGCCAACTCACTTCTTCGGGTGATTTTGTAAACCCCAAACGCCCTTCCTTGAGACCGAGTAGCCAAAAGATTTGTTTCCCCACTTCCCCGATGTTGACACAAACTCCCAACATTTTGGTTGAAAGAAGAGAGCTTAACCATGAGAACTACTCTCTCTGTTTTTATAACTCTGAAATCTGTCCAACTTGTGTGCACCTCGACTAATTCCACAAGATATAAGTCACCTCCAACCAACAACAGATACCAGCCAACTCATTCCTCCAAGGCTAGGAGAAACGAGAAGAATCACATAGTGGCTTTGTCTCTGCTGGGACCTAAACCTAAGACCTCATGATTCTCAACCCAATTCATTGACCAATAGGACACACCCTTGGGTATAAAATTACTCTCCTATCAAATGGGACCAATCCGACATTCAATCTATCACTTTGAAATTTCATCAAGACAAATATAGGCGGAATTTTAAGCATTTATACCAATTACAGTGGACTAGTAAATATTGGATGTTCTTATAACATAAACACTGCTCAAGTTAACATAATAATAGGCAGACTCAAGAATCCTTTAAATCTCATTAGTAAGTCTGCTCAAGGATTCATTCTGCAACAGAAGAAAGCAATGAGGAAAGAAGACAAATCTTCACCCTGATGCTCCCAAATGAATCCCTTTACTTCATAAAAAAAAAAAGACAATTCTTTATCTCAGCTGAAACTAAAATTTCCTACTCTTTGGTCTTCATTGGCTACAGTATACTTAAGTTAAAGGGCTTAGTGAAACGAAAAGGTGCTACTACAAAACATGAGACTAGCAGGAGGTCCTGGCCATAACGTGGAAGGAAGAGACCCCAAGCACCAATGCCCCCACTCCCAAATCCTTAATCGAAGACTTCAAATCTAACACTAGCGGAACCCCTAATCGACCAAAAATGGGATTAACTGATTCTTACTGAAGATACAAGTCAAATCTAACACTAGCGGAACCCCTAATCGACCAAAAATGGGATTAACTGATTCTTACTGAAGATACAAGCGGGTATTTACACTTTTAATTAGGGGTTTCACTGTTTTCAGTTGCATAAACTTTTGTTTTTGAAACTGGTAATGTTGAAGTTACATAAATTATTTTTCTATTAGAATAATTACAGATTAAGTTCTGATCCCAAAAATAGCATTTGGTTTCATTATTTATGAATGCAAACTATACGGAGTCAAGCAAGACAATTCAGGTTAGCTACAAACTTGCAAGTTTAGGATAGCAAAACCAATAGAATTCAAAACTCCTAGAGCATTGATGCTTCTTTCATGGTATAACAAGACAAACATGCATAATCCAACTAAGATTGTAGTATTTTTTCATTCTCACAAGTAAAGAAAAGAAAAGAGTCTAGATTGAAAAAAATCTTCACCTTTCTCTTTTTGCTTCTCTGTTTCTTTGTATCTTTGTCCTTCTTATCTGCAAGAATGCATTTCACCATCAAGAACGAACTGATCTAAGTCAACTAGAAATTTGACACACACTAAAATATAAAATAACTAAAAGAACTAGAAAAATTGACTCCCGTTAAGAAATTTCAGAACATTTTACCCTTTTTGCGGCTGTGTTTACTGCTGGAATGATTCCTTCCATGAGAGAGCTTGCTGGCCCTTTCAGCATCTAGCTGAGCCCTGTATTCCCTCATCATTTTATCTTTGTCTGCTTCTAGCTCTCCTTTTCTCACTTCTTCTTCCTAAAAGAATATCATTAGTATTATGCATCACCAAAATAAGACATGGAGCGGGAAGAAAAAGAACTTTAATATCAGGAAACGATGTAACAGGCAATTGTATGATCTAAGTGGATCCACACAAGAGCCAATTTATAATTGATAGTCCAAAATTAGTATTCCTCAACCCCAATAAAGGAAAGGGAGCTTCAAATATGCATTCTTGGGGGGAAAAATAAGTCATTCGCAAAATGCAGAACTTCTCCAACAAGCAGATTGCTTAGCATCCAAGGGTGTCGTCCAATGGTCAACGTAGTGGGTGCAAACCCTGGAGTCTGATTTTCAAGAACTTGCAGAAAAAGTTTATGCGATGACTTGCTAGTTGTACTTAACCACCTAGTGACAAAAGCAAGGCCATCTAAATACATTGCATCTTAGAATTGTTCCTCTTTATGCTGGCCTAGTCGTGTTTGCAAAATATCAAGTATTATATACCATAGCCAAGCATACTTAGTTCCTCTTTTCCTATAATTCTCCAAGGTTCACTTCTTAAGTGTTGTCATTCTATCTTCACATCTCTCTACAATCATTAAAGCCAATCACAAGAGTGTTTATTGAAACAAATTCAACCATGTTCTTATATAACTGTAATTTGATGTAACAGCTACATCGATCAACATTTCTTTAAACAAATTGATCAAGAATGAAATCATGCAGTCCAAGTAAACAAACCCGGGATATGCAAGCCAAGATTATGTACACCCTCATATGACCATCAAATCGCTTGAGTATATTACCTTCTGTTTCTGTTTGAACTCTTCCCAGGTAACTGTATGAGAAGTTTTGAGGCTTGCCAAACGAGCCGCATGCCACTCTGGTGTATGAAAAGAACCATCCACCTGCGACAGTCCTCATCAGACGAAGCACAAGAAACAAAGAAAAATACAATTCTCGACGACTCTAATGTACTAAATAGAAAAAGCTAGCTCAAATATATAAAGTCTACGCAAAAAGTTGGAGAAAAATGTAAGTACCAAACACAAACTAAGAGAATTAAAGTTAAAACTACTCAGAATTAATTGGACTTCAATTGTCTTATACAGTCAATGAAATAATTTTTCCATATCTTTAACCATCATGAAGCTCAATCAAAGACTTACACTTGCATTTTTCACATACAGTTTGTTTAAATGGTTGTGTGATTGTGTCCCCTCACATTATCAATGTTTGGTTATCTTGAACCGGGGAAGATGATCTCTCCACAGAAAATAATTTTTTTAACCAAAATGGAGAAATTGTCCGCGCCGCACTTATTGGCAGAAGTAATTTTCCTATAAAAGTATAAAGACTCTTTCTCCATATCAGTTACTCCAATCAACACTAAAACATTGTTGTCAACCACTCAACCTTCATATCCAAAAATATTTTCCAAAGTATGTCACCAACTTCTAAACCAACCAAACACTGGAAATAGAAAATCATTTTCCAAAGTAACATACTTACATTCTCAGCCACACCAACCAACTTGAAGCACATAATTTTACACAGCTAACCACCTAGTACACTTTGGAAGCAAAAATGATAAAATAAACTCCAGAAAACCTCATATAAAGCAATACCCATGTGCAAAAACAGCACACACACATTCCCAAATGGACAAACAAATTCCTTTTTACAAGCAAATAAAAGTTCAAAACAAAAAAAAGAATGAACTTTAACTCAAATAGTATTAATAATTAAAGAATAATAGTGTGAAAAGGGACGAACCATTCCATCATCAACTTCATCAGGTCCACCTGAGCTAGAACCCAACCTTGCTCGCTGCATAGCTTTGTAAGCTTGATTTTTTCCCATTTTTTTAACTTTTGGGTTCAAAATCAAAAGGGAAAAAAACCCAGTTCAGAAAAAACAATTTCAAGAGCAAAGAGAGAGTAGTTGTGACATAAAAAGGAAGATCTTGAGGAAAGTTTATAGGTTTAGGGGTGGACTTTGAGATGAAAGGGTTATCAACACAGACGATGATAACAGATTGGTATAGATCTTCTTTTCCACAAGCAAAAATACAACAATTTGGGAATTATCGGACCCGAAAGATAGATTTTATTTCGACTGTTTTCAGCTATCGTGTTTTTTTGGGCTTTTTGTGGCCCATATTGGAATTGTAAACACCAACATAATTGCACAAATATTCATTTTTGGTGTCTGTCGTTTAATTGATACCTAGAGTTAAAATAAATTTGCAAGTTTATCTTTTTCGGAAATAACTATAGATGTATATGATTGAAATTGAAAAATTATATCAAATTTTTGATATTTTTGTCGGAAGTGTGATACGTCTCTCATCTGATTTTGAAGCAATAGATATCCAATGCTACAATACCACATTGTAAAAACAGAATAGTGTGTTAATAATTTGTTATTATTAATTGATCGATATTATATAATTAAGTCAAGCAATGGTTAATTAAATATGACTTAAAATAATTTAAGCATAGTAACATGCCCAATAGTCAAACAATGACTATACAAAGTACTCTACTATCATTATAGAGCATTTATTTTTGTGAAAAGAGTGCAACTAATTTAGAACATAACTTCAAATTCACTAGAAAGCAATTATGACTCAATGGATCCCCAGGAGCAAGGTTGTGAGTTCATTAACAATGTGAAATTTGTCAAACTTATTACTTATAAAATTATCTTAATAATTTATATAATAATTGCATGAGTAAAATTATTTCTTTCAATGTTGAATTGATAAAATCATATGTAAAAACTTTTTTTAAAAAAATATATATATATATAAAATTTATTTAAATTTTAGGCCTCTAATTGAAATTTTTGATTTAGGCTTTCGATTGGGCCCCGACAAGGTCTTTTCTTTTGGGATCAGTAATAGGAATTTTTTAGCAATATTTTTTGAGTAACTTTCACATATAGAAAACATAAAAATCATATTTGTATGTTATATATAATTTGCATCTTGCGCTCCATAACAAACATAAATATGTATATTTTGCTATACATATATTATACATATACAAAAGAAAGTAGTTGTATACAAAAGATCAATTGTATAATTTGTGTATGAATAAAACGAGAAAGAGAGAAAGGCAAAAAAAAACTGGGTGGGGGAATATTGGTATTGTATAATTATAAGTGTATAGGACAAAGATATATGTATTTACATGTGTTTATACAATTTTCTCTCGCTTTATACAAATAGAAACGTAATTTACTCATTTCGTTTCTGTTTGTATAAGAGAGAGAGACGAGGGTAGCGAGCGAGATCTGGCAGAGTGGCGAGCGAGATCTGGAAGTGAGGAGAGAGGGGAACAAAAATATATGTATATATATAATTTTCTCTCGCTTTATACAAATACAAACACATTTTATACATTTGTGTTTGTATAAAAGCGAGAGAGACGAGCAAAGCTGCCACCAAACGAGAGTGGAGAGCGAGATTTCACTAGGGAGAGAGGCGAAAATAGCAATAATTTACGATACAATACAATTAAATTAAAATATATTTATAACATTTAAATTAAATTAATAATTTGCTATTATATATAATTTTTTCATATGTTTTACTACTATATTTTTTCGATAAATTGTGTAGAGAGGTTTTCCTAAATAATATGGAAGTGGTATTGTTGCGCATCAAGTGTATTTGAAGAATTATACTCACCTCTTGTCGGGCAACATGATACTTTTTCCATTCATCTTTTTTTGTGTGTGTGTCCTAGTTAGAATAGTACAATTTAAGAATGTAACTTTTTTTTTTGAATCTTAGAGATTTTAAAATCAAAGGTGTGTGGTCTTAATAATGTCATGTCATTTATACAAGGGAGTATTGTCACTAAAGGTCTGTTTGGCCATGCGATATGGAATAATAAGATAAAATTGATGTTTTGTTTGGACATGCGATATGAAACTTTTGTGTTGTATATTTTTTCATAAACATAAAAATCTCATAAGTTGTAAAATTATTAAAATAGCCCCAATTATTTATTCAATCTTATCAAATAAAAAATCATAAAATCGCATAATAGATTATTACAAAGATATTTGTTCTCCACTTAAGTAATTGTTTCATCTAGCTTTAATTTAATAAAAAAATTGAACATAAACTATAGTGTACTAGTTTTTAATATAATCCTCCCACATAGTACGAACAAGTTCCTCAAGTTGAACTTGCATTTCTCGATCATGTGACTGAGAAGACGAACCAACATTGTTAATTTGATCCATTTTTTGGCCAATATCATCCGCAACTATATTTTCATGTTTATAGACCATAAATATTTCATCACTTTAACAATTGGTTGGTGTGAGTTTAAATGATTATATGTTGGTGAGAATAATAAATGTTATGTTAGTGAGAATAATAAATTTTAAAAAGTAATGATGTGATTATAAATTTTATTTACCTATGAAATAAATGGTTAGTAGATATAAATGTGGGGTTGTTTTAACAAAAATATAAATTTGTGGATCAATTTTTGTATTAAAATATCTCAATCACGATATGAAATCACCATTTAATTCCATATCATGCCTTTTGGAGAATATGGAATCATATCTCATGATATGGAATCAACATGAAATTGCATGTCTAAACGCTGATTCCATCTCACGATACCATTCGTGATATGGTATCGCATGGCCAAACACTTACTAAGAAATCATTTGGTAGGTCGTATTAGAACAAATAGTTCATATATTATATATATTATATTATTTAGTATTATATTTGATAGAAATTTGAGAATATTTATAACTAATTCATGGTTTAGTTATACTTCCTACATGGTATTATATGATGCTAATACCTTTCATTTGGAGGTATAATAATACATGGGATATAATATCACGTGATAAGGGTATGTAAAGACAAAAATATCTCTCAAATTATTTTATTTATTTTGTTTATTATTTTAATTTTGTGTTATATATACTAGTATATTTATTATATATTAGCTTACAAATTATTTAGAGAAAATTATTTGTTACTAAGTAAATCCAATACAAATTCATACAATATTTCAAATATGAATTGTTTAATATAAACTAATTAGAAAGATAAATATATCATCGCATGACGTTTGTGATCTTAATTAAAATTATGATAAATTTAAAGCTCCTTTTAAACTTTCTTTGTATTTGAACATTATGTAAGAAGTGGATTTCAACTTTGAAGAATACCACTAAAGTAGACAAACAAAAAGTAGCAATAATTTTTTCGCTCTCTTCTTGAGTGTATTTTTCAATATAATGTATAATCACAATACAAATAAAAACCATGCAACTTGATAAGGTTATTATAATTGATTTAGCATATTTTATGCGGATTATTTAGTCTACTATTATAGTAATTCAATATCCATAAACGGGTCAAGCAAGATGAGAAAATGACAGAATTAATATTTGATAAATCTAGTTAGTCAAAATATTTCCTTTTATATGTGATTGATTGGTGGAATTATTCAATTTTTCCTTTTGCAACAATAAACATAATCAGGAGATATCATAACAAAGTATTTATGCACTAGAATCCATATACAAATATGCATAATATCGATATTAAAATTAACTATTAAAAGAAATGTACTTTCTTCTATTGAAAAAAAAAAAACACTACTTAGAGATAACGAGTTTGATTAGAACCTCATGTTGATAACTTGTTATAGAACAAATATTATGTACTAAAATTAAGAAGAAAGATAGGTGAAAAAATATTACACATAGTATTTTTCTTTCCACTTACCCTTTCTTATATTATAATACAAGAAAGATAAATATATATATATATATATATAAAAAAGTATATATTTGGGCATCAAATATATTATATGGTATTATAAACATATTTGTATTATAGCAAATGTCTATTCTATGAAATACTTTTAGGGAGTAGTTAGGGATTCTACTTAAGGACTATGTTAGATTTCTCCTATAAATAAAGGATTTTTTCTTCATTGTATATTAAATATGTGGATCCATAAATATCATTTAAGAAGAATAACAGGTCTTCTCTCTTTCTCCCTACTTTATTCTTTTTCTAAATTTATTTAGTTTCATAATACGTTATCAGCATGAAGCTCTACCATCTAAATCATTTAATGAGAAAGGCGTGCACATGAACCATTCTCACACCATATCTTCGCTTCAGATACAAAAGAAGAGAAAGGCATTAATCATTGAGATTAAAGGTTTTGGAAATTATCAAGCCTAATAGTTCTTTTCTTACTCTTTCTTTATTTATCTTGATTTAAATATTATTTATGAATATTTACTATGCATCTTTGGAGGTTTTGATCAAAATAAGTCATTATATAAATTAATTTATCAAAATAATATATTTTTTTAAAATTTTACAAAATTAGTATAAACGTATTTCACAGTAATGTTTTAGGATGTATTTTTTTTTTTAAAAGCTGACGGCATTAGATTGATATACGTTACTCACAGTAACGGTTTATCCTAAAATGTTACTCACAGTAACGTTTTAGGTGTAAACCGTTACTAAAAATAACGTTTTAGGAGTAAACGTTACTTACAGTAACGTATATCAATCTAACGCTGTTAATATTTAAAAAAATGAAATATACCCTAAAACGTTATTATGAAATACATTTATACTAATTTTGTAAAATTTTAGAAAAATATATTATTTTAGTTATTTATTTTATATAATGACTTAATTTGATCAAAAATTCTTATGCCAATTGCTTCTGAATTGCAAGCATTTATGTGAGATCTTTAGGTTTGCTAAGCTATACATTATGTTTAAGTCTTGATGCACTGTGATATATTAAAGATGTTGAATTCAAGTCTCACGATTTACGACCTAAAATCTCTTTATATGGATAAGACGTTGAGTTTGAGTCTCAATGCACCATATTGATGATATAATGATGACTAAGGCAAAATAATGAGTTTTTGATAAAAATTAGTCATGAAATATATCTCGTCGAAGCAGATCCATTTTCTAAAGTGAATGTTATAGTCATCCATATTAATTATGAAAGAAGACAAGTGATTGAATAATGCACATGAATATGGAATTAGGTATTAAAACTATCATAATTTGATATGCTCACACGTTTATGTTCCATTCATGAAGAATGAGAACTTTTGATAAATTCTTAAAATATAGATTCATTCTCTAAAGTAAATGATGTGTAAACCACCATGCTAGGCGAGGAAAAGATTGCGATCATTGGTTATAGATGTGGTATCACCAAGGATGTCTCTAGGCAGACATGTTAAAGAAAAGTTTCATATTTTATCTTTTGATATTTATTGGATAATAATTAGTGCAATTGAGGCACAATCTATACTCCAATATTGTCTTACTTTTACATGATTGTATGGGACATCATGTTTCTATAATGATGAGGCGGATTTTAGATAATTAAAATGGACATTCATTAAAAATCTAATGATTATTTTAAATGGTGAATTTTCTTATACTACTTGTTATCAAGACAAGTTAATGATGAGACCATCATCAATGGAAGTTGAGATTGAGTCTACCACATTCTTGGAACGCATACATGAAATATTTATGGACCTATTCACCCACCTAGTGGGTTGTTTAGATACTTCATGATCCTAATAGATGATACTTCTAGATGGTCTCATGTGTGCCTATTGTTATCTCGTAACTTGATGTTTGCAAAAATATCGGCACAAATAATATAATTGCATGCATAATTTTTGATAATCAGATTATTTTGTTCAGTGATAGATCAAGACACACCTTTAGAACGGGTAGAATAACTGAGAAGAAATAAATCTGAAAATTACTATCGGAATAAAAAAAATTGAAATCTACTGATATAATAGTAAATCAGAAATTTACCAAAGCAAAAGGCACATGACTAGTAAACTTGGAGTTTACAAGTATTAATAATTCTATTAGTTGGCATGAATAATTTGGTCATCCCAAATATGTGTATACTGAGTTATAGACATACATTGAAGAACTAGAAGATTCTTTAAGAATTTTTTTTTTTGTTTGTTATCATGATAAGTTGATTGGATCAACTAACGTTGGGACTGATTTCACGTATCAGGACACTTCATCTAATACTAAGTGCCAACAATCGTTAGTCAGTAATATAACCCAACTAAGTGAGTTGGGGTCGAATCCCATGCACAGGGAGTGGTACGTATTTGAGAATCAATAGAGAGGCATGAATATGTTCAAGTCAATCATAGGTAAAACCATTTATGAATAAAATCATTGATCAAGTTTGGGGTGACACAAGTGTCAAATATTAAGGGCTTTTGATTGTAATTAACCTTACAACAGCAAATAACACAAAATTAGCAAGTATAAAAACATGTTCTTTGGATGTGATTGGATTATGGTCTAAGGTAGACAAATGGGTAATTTCAGTTAATATGCTAGACTTTAGTGGGGATAAACTTTCTGTCGAACAATTTATCCCGAATTAAATTGGTTTCTCTCGAACACCAATAAACAGTAATTAAGAACAACCTTCTCTTTAGTCCATTCACTCTCCGAGCTGAATGTATGGAAAAAGTTTTAGGATTCACTCTCTCAAGTTGAACCCACGATAATCCAATACCAGAGACCATCAAATCAGTAATCTTGATTTTAAAACCTCTCTCTCTAGCAAGCCAAAAACACGAAGGTAGAGTTATATTTGCAACTACAATCATTTAGATTAAGCTACAATTACAAAACGAAATAACTTATAAACAACATTTACACTATCAATTAGCAATACCCAGCAGCTGAATCAACCCATAATCACATAATCACGCCCCAAGAATTGAAATATTAGCTAGACATCATAAAAATGTTATAATTGTTGTGAAATTGTGTTTCCATTAACTGAGTAAGATTAATATTGTCTTTACAGAGGTCTAAGATGAAGAATCTTTAACACCCACTTTCGATTTCTCGGAAATAAAAATCTTCAAGTCTTTAAGGCTAAGGAAATATTGTGTCAATACTATCAGTTTTAAGCTCCCAAACTTAAAAACTAAACAATAATTTGAAAACAAGGTAGATAGATCTTAAACTAAATATTCAAGAATGTATTTATAGTCGCCAAAAGTATGTTGCGAAGGACCACTCGAAGCAATAAGTGGGGATCACCGATTCACTCGGCGATCCGTTCTTTGGTCAATTTCATCGTCTTTTTGCTTTGGCCTTCACATCTTCAAGTTCTGTAACTTTGGGGCATATAGTGTTGCAATCGTTCGGCGACTCACCGACTATTCCTTTCTATCGCCGACTTGATTTTTTCCTTCAGGGCTCCGCAAACTGGAACTTTAGGTGAGACCATGGTCATTTGGGGACTCGCCCAATGGGTTAGGTGATCATCATGCCTTATTTTCATCATTTTTTAGCTGCCTAGTTCCTTTTTGCTCCTTAGTGTCCATACTTTGTCCTCAATCCAAATACTTGAAATTCAAGGATTTACATCAGTTATTAGTACAAAATATGTATTTGAGGACACTAAATCTATTAAAATAAAGTCTTAAATGAGTTCAAATCTTGGACTCATTAGGGACTAAATCACTGAATTTTGAAAAGTATAAAAGGTGAATATGATCCCATCACATATCATGTGATATTATAAAGAGATGCATTTATATGATAATCACATGTGTGTTTGTTGTCAATATGTAGTTTGACATTCCCAAAATTGTTTGTGCAAGATAATTGAGTTAAGACCATAACTTTCAAAATATGAAATCAAGATAATTCATCTTGATAATGTTGATAAATATTCAAGATGATGTGACATTAAATGTCACAGATAGTGAAATCACTGCTTATGAAAACAAAGTTTCATGTGTTGATCTGAAATACGATATTGCATACAAAAGTAATTGTACTCATCATACCAATAAATTATGATCAATTTTTCTCTTAATTGATTTATGGTTAGAGACCAAATATTTTTCATATGATACTTTTGATGTGCAGTATATGATTAATGAATAATATGTTGCACGAAGATGAATTCTCCAAATTAGATTGGTATATATGTTAGTTTGTCTAACGTAAGAGGAATATAAGAAGCAACACAAGAGTTGTAAATGCTCCTATTGAGAGGACAAAGTCTATGACATGCATGGATCATGATAGACTAATTAATTCTAAATAAAATAATCTTTAAAAAAAAGAGGATCAAAGAATCAAAATGATCATAATAAGGAGGAAATGTGCTCTTAAAGAGCTTACGAGATAACACTTCATGAAACCTCATGAGAAGGGTACGTATTTGAAAATAATGAAATGATGAGATCTTAATAAGTTGTGTCGTATTCTGAATGATACAAAATGATATATCGTTGACGATATCTTCAATACAATAGTGCACATATTTGTAAAAGATTATGATGATATAAATTCTACGACTATTAAAGCATGTTAGTGTAGAAATAATTATCAAGTGAAAAGTGGAATGATGCATCTTGGTAAGCGTAAAGCTCATTTGACTTGCAATCTAGATGTCATACATTTTAAATTGAATGTTGTCACTTGACAAAATTAATATGAAAATATCTTATGGGTTCAAATTCTAAGGCATATACATGTTTTTGAAACACTTGCTTATAATCCTCATATGTTAAAGCAATCAAAAATCTTTTATATTGTTATGCAAGTTGATGACTTGAATTGAAACTCTTGAAGAGTTTTCAAAAGGCAATATATTATTTGTTTAAAAAAGTTGAAGTAAGGAACTTGATCTTAAAGGTATAATTCATAAAAGGAGATAGAATAAAGCACATTTTGTCAAAAAAATTATACACTCATGAGCTCCTTTAGCCGTATCCAACAAATCTAAGACAGCGCGCGGTGAATGAATGTATCTTCATTCCTATTGGTTATATAGATAGGCCAGAATGGTAATATCAAAATGTAACAGGTTTGTTCAAGTAATACCATAGTTGATTTATTCACCAAGTCTCTACCAACTACAACTTTCAAGAAGATGGTGCACAAGTTTGAAAAATGAAGATCCAAGTCTCTGTATTGATGTTCTCATTAGGGGGAATTAATACGTGATGTACTCTTTTTTCCTCACAAAGTTTTATCCCATTGGGTTTTTCTTGTAAGGTTTTTAGTGAGACATCCATAGTACGTATTATTAGATATTGTACTGTTTTTCCTTCACTAGATTTTTTCCCACTTAATTTTATCTAGTAAGATTTTAACGAGGCATATAATCTATCGACATTCAAGAGGGAGTGTTATACACGTATTGTATTACATTGAATGTCTATTATGTGGGGTCCTTTTAGGGAGTAGTTAGAAATCCTACTTGGGAACCAAGTTAGATTTCCCCTATAAATAAAGGGTTTTCCTTCATTGTGAATTAGATCTGTGAATTCCTAAATATCATTCAAGAAGAACAAGAAATCTTCTCTCTTCTCCCGACTTTGTTCTTCTTCTAAATTTGTTTAGTTTCATAACATATGGATATCTATTCGCCACTTGGACACCAAGTTTATTATATGAGTGACTAATTTACAATACATAGTATGGTTGTGTGTACATCTATCTTACACACAATGTATACTATGTGTAAATGTATGTAATTAAAGAAAATATATTGTGTGTATATTTATGTAACAACACAAAATATATTGTGTGTACATTTATGTTACAACACCTTATATTTATGTGAACATCTATTTTACGACATATTTGAAATTAAGTATATTAAAAGATAATTGAAAAAAGCAAAAAAGTATTTATGAACTGAAATGGTTTAATGTATTTATTTTTATACTTTTAAAAGGATAAACATTATTCTATAAAAAAGTAAATATTCATGTATTTAATTAAAAAGTGAATAAAATGCATCTTTTGAAACTCATACATAAAAAATGAGCATGAATAACATTTCTTTTGGTAATTGAAGGAACTTTCGTTACCACAAGGGATATACTAATCAAGATCAGTGGACTACTAAGGATAAATATTCAGATAATCTAATCTATTGATTATGTTATTTTCTCCTGATTTATCAATAGTTCTTGCACTAGGGCTTTCAGTATCTCTGTCCATGTTCTATATTTGCCTTTGAAGCAGGGGTGAATCTAGGAGGGTTGTAGGGGTTCATTAAAAAAAATTCAGCAAATTTATATCATTTATATAAGATTTTTTTTCATATTTATGAACATACTTTGAGTTAGAATTTCTTGAATTAGGGAAAGTAATGGGACATGCGATCGCTGGACAAACTTGCATAAATCCGCAAAGACTTTCACTCATCCCTTCCTTCCCACCCCACATATTGTAATTTTCTATTTTCAACCCGCCTTCCCCCGTTTCGTGCACCGTCCAAACCCCCCTCACCCTGCCCCACATAATTTCTTATTATTTTCTTTATAAAATAATTTTTTTAATGATTTTGATAGTTTATTCTATCATAAAAATATCATTGATGTAATAGTTGTAAACATTACATTAAAAGACATGTTTTTATAGTTGATAGATTAGAAAAATTATTTGAATATATGTACAAAAAGTGAAAAAGTCACAAAACAACAGAAAAATTAGAAGAAAATTGATTACTATAACACAATAGCAAAAGAAAGTGATTCCTATTTTTTGTTTAAAAAAATGAATTCTCAATTAGTTTAATGCAATAACAAAAGAAAAATAAATTATTGATTCTTTAAAAATATGGAAAATTGTATATAATAACAAACTATTAATTTAAATTAAATGCTATAAATATACTTTGATTTAATTGTACCCTATACCAAACTATAGCTATTTTCGCCACTCTCCTTGGTGGAATCTCGCTCGCCACTCTCGTTTGGTGGCAGTCTCGCTCGCCTCTCTTATTTTTATACAAATAAAAATGTATAAAATGCGTTTGTGTTTGTATAAAGCGAGAGGAAATTGTATAAATACATAAAATTTCGTTTCTCTCTCTCCCCTCTCCCAGATCTCGCTCGCCACCCTCGCCTCTCTCGCTTATACAAACAGAAACGAAATGTATAAACTGTGTTTCTGTTTGTATAAAGCGAGAGAAAATTGTATATACACATGCAAATACATATATTTTCGTCCTATACACTTATAATTATACAATAAAAATACTCCCTTGTCCAGTTTCTTTTGCCTTTCTCTCTTTCTCGTTCTATACAAATTCAAATTGTATATAATTTCTCTCTTTCTCATTTTATACAATTTGATTCAATTGTATATTTCCTGCCCAAGTCTGTTTTGTCTTTCTCTCTTTCTCATTACAAATTCAAATTGTGTATAATCGTCCTATACACTTATAATTATACAATACAAATATTTCTCTGCCCAAGTCTCTTTTTCTCTCTTTCTCGTTTTATACAAATTCAAATTATATATAATTTCTCTCTTTATCGTTTTATACAATTCGCTTCAATTGTATATGTATAACGAATTATACATATATATGTTTGCTATGGAGCGCAATTATGCAAACTTTGTTATAACATACAAATATGAATTTTGTGTTTGCTATATGGGAAAGTTGCCCTCAAAAATAAGACAAGGGATTAAGCTAATAAAAGCAAATAAAAGGTTAATCACTTAATATGTTATGTATTTAATAGTTGGGTTTCTTGCCTAGAGCCTAAACAGAAGACAAGTGGAAGGAATAGTTGAGCGATTTTAGCACTAAGTTTATCTTAAACACACAACCCGCTCTGTCCTGCATAATTATTATTAATTTTTTAAAAATTTGTTTTGTTTGGTTTCAGTAAAAGTCATAACTCGCTCCGCCCAATCCTAAAAAACTATAACCCACTCCGCCCCGCACTCACCTCGCCCCGCTCCTTGCCATCCCTACCTTGAATAAGAAAAAAAATGAGCAATATAGCAAACATAAAAATTACATTTGTATGTTATAACTATAGTTTGCATAATTGTGCTCCATAGCAAATTTTATGTTTGATATGGAGCTTTTGATTTGTATAATTCGCTAGATACATCCAATTTTATATAAATTGTTCAGTATTGTATAAATTCATTTATACACTGTAATTTGTATAATAAGATCTGTATTTGCATAATTATAAGTGTATAGGACGAATTTTATATATATATATATATATATATATATATATATACACTTTTCTCTCGCTTTATACAAATACAAATACATTTTTATACCAAAATGTAAAAAGGACTAATTATACACCGTAAATGAAAAATTGTATACCAATCAGATGACAAAAAAATAAAATATTTATTGCGAATTATAAATAAATAAATTATAAATATAACATTTAATTTAAATTAAAAAATTGCTATTTCATTTAATTTTCCAAAAAAAATAATATATAACTCACTTGTATAGGGTCATCCAAAGACACCCTTTCTTTCAGGTTAAAGTTTGACCAACTACCTTTTATTTTGTATTTTAGCTTTTGTTGCGTATATTATTGGGATAATTGTATATAATAGCAAACTAATAACCTAAAATAAATGGAGTAGCTAGGGTTTGATTTAATTGTGCTCCATAGCAAACGTTTGCAAAAAATTGCCAGGCGCCTCTCTCCCAAATATCGCGCTCGCCACTCTCCTTCAATCTCTCGCTCGCTTCCTCACTTTTTATACAAACACAAGTGTATAAAATTATTTCTAATTGTATAAAGCAGAGGAAATTGTATAAATACATATATTTTTGTTCTCCTCTCTCCCCTCTTCCAGATCTCGCTCGCCACTCTCCCAAATCTCGCTCGCCACCCTCGCCTTTCTCACTTATACAAACAGAAACGCATGTATAATTGCGTTTCTGTTTGTATAAAGCGTGAGAAAATTGTATATACACATGCAAGTACATATATTTTCGTCCTCTACACTTATAATATACAATAAAAATACTCCCCTGCCCAATTTCTTTTGTCTTTTTCTCTTTCTCGTTTTATACAAATTTCAAATTGTATCTAATTTCTCTCTTTCTCGTTTTATACAATTCGATTCAATTGTATATTCCCTGCCAAGTCTCTTTTGTAATTCTCTCTTTCTCATTTTATACAAATTCAAATTGTATATAATCGTTCTATACACTTATAATCATACAATTCGTTTTATACACTTCATTTTTATACAAGTCTCTGCCCAAGTGTCTTTCTCTTTCTCGTTTTATACAGTTCGTTTTATACAATTCGCTTCAACTGTATATATAGCGAATTATACAGTTTCTATGTTTGCTAAGGAGCGCAATTATGCAAACTTTGCTATAGCATACAAATATGAATTTTTTATTTGCTATATGTGAAAGTTGCCCTATATTATTTCATTTAATTTCCAAGACAGCCATGAGCCCATTGCCCACTATATCATTATTATTTTATTTTATTTAAAAAAGAGTGCTGGAATAGTTGAGGGATTTTTAATCCCAAAAATTAATTGTCTTAACCTATAAACAATAGGGTGGAAATCACTTTCACCTCTAACTTTACTTTTAGAATTGAATTTCCCTTTCAACTTAAATAATAATCAAATCTCTCTCTTTTGAAGTAAATAAATCTTTAAAATGCCTATTATACCTTTTCATCATCAACCATCAACATATTTTTACTTTTTTGAAAATCAAATCTCTTTATCCTATGCATTGCCTAATGAATGGGTACAATAAAATTTATTAAAATTGGAGGGTGAAACCCACAAAATGTAGGAAGAGACTCCTTTCCAGTATATCAATCTCTCCAATTGGTCCAATACATGTTTAATTTAGTGACATTTGTCAATTTTAAAATTTAATTGTCCATATTTATTTAAATAAAATAACCTTTAAAGCATGGTTAAATAATATGAACTCTAGTTAGTAGTTCTCTCTCTTCAATCTTTTCTTCCTTTTTGCAGGAAAAAACTCTCTTTAGAGGATTTCTTCATTAAAGAAATTCAATTGTGCAAATTAAACTACGCAATTTATTTTCTTGGTTCTTTTCTCACCATTATCAATCGAAGATTACTCTTTACCCTCCTAAAACACTTAAGTAAAAGCAGATAACAAAATCCAAAATATGCATTTGGGTTATGAAATTATGTTGTAGACAATAAAATTCGCGTCGAGAAAAAAATAATCAAGAATGGAAAATTATAGCAACAATCGTTTTATTATTTCAAGTGCGAGTGTTACAATCTCTATGATTCCTCTGAATTCGCCTTTTCAAATATAAATTCAAGGGCTTTAAAACTTGTTCTTGAATCTCTAATGAACTTGAACTTTATCTTGATCTTGACTTGAATTCAAGGGTTTCGAGCTTGTTCTTGAATTCAATGGTCTTGATCTTGATCGTTCTTGAACTTGAATGCTTGAATTCTTAAACTTGTAGCTTTGCAGAGAATTAAATGGCGTTTGTACCACGGATGTTCTCTAGCTTCTTGTTTAGAATATTCTGTCTCTTTTCTGAATTATGAGGACCCCTATTTATAGTTTTAGAATAGAGGAGTTGCGATTGGAATAGGATTCCGTTCGGCCAATCAGATTTAAGTGACATGACATATGGGCTTTATAGAGCGGGCTTGTCATCTTTGACACATGTCATGATTCTATTAGTTTCTTATTTGACTTGACATGCCACATCATTTGCACACGTGCGCCAAGATGGGCTCTAGAATGAGATGGAATTGGGCTTAACAAACTAGGTTCATCCATTGTAGCCCAAAAATTAATTTAGACTTTAATTAAATCCATATTTATTGGACTTAAATATTTAACTCAATTATATCAATCCACAATATTTATTTGGATTAATATATTTACGAATTTAATATAATCCGAATCATTTTATAAATTTATATTTAATAAATTTTAAATGATTACATATACAAATTCAAGTAAGAAGAGTGAATTGAATTTGTTCGATGGTTGTTTAGACATTGTTTTATCGGAAAAAAATATTTTTTTAAGTTTTCGACTTTTTTAGAGTCGCCACCTAATTTTTGAGGAAAAATCAATTGAAAACTTTAAAGGGGGTTTGGGGATTCCTATTTATATTTTAGGAAGGTGTTAGGCACCTAAAATATCCGCTAAGATATGGTTATCCGACAACTAATTTTATTTGGCTAAAATCTCAACTTTAAATTTCCGAAATAAATTGATTGAAGTTGTTTGAAAATGGATTCTTAGCACTTTATCTAAGTGAAACATCTAATTGAAAAGATTTATTATCTTAAACTTATTTAAACTTAATCTAATTTTAAGTCGATAAAACATTAAGGTGTTCTACGGGGATTTGGAATTTCTGACCCTAAACTAACAACAAATAATAGCGGACAAATAAACCAAGGAATAAAAGAGAGAGAGAGGGTATTGGGTCCAAAACCGGGTTATCTGTCCGCCTGGATCAGAATTTGGACCCACCTATTTTGGTTTTTTGACCCATATTGTCATCTTGAGTACCTGTCCTAGAAACATATAATAATAAATAATAAATATATAAAAAAAAGCGACAAGGGCTTAGGCCCAAAAACTACAAAATACAAAATAAAGAATAAAATAAAGTGGGCCTCTTAGCCCAACTTCTTCAAATCTTCCGTTGGCTTCATATTCTTCGAACGTTAAGGATCTGTTCGTCAATTTTGGAGCGGGCTTGACTCGAACAAACAGAATTTAAGCCTTTACGGCTCTCAAAAATGCGGGAAGAATGAAGCCCACGAGGACTCGAGCAGATTTTTACATGCGACAACAAAGGAAAATAAGGAGTAAGAATCCATTTATATTAAGGAGAACATTAATACCAAAATTGGATCAAACGACGAATCTCACTCTTTTGGCCAAAACTCAGCAAACTATTACACATTTGGAAATCAAACCAAAGTACTAAATTCAAAACGAATTGACCAAATGTTCCTTATCATGAAACGGGTTACAGAAAGACTATCGAATAATAAAACCTTAGCAGTCAAAGGGGCATATAAGACCTAAAGAAAACGAAAGGTCCAACCACTAGTAAAACAAATAATCCAACTAGAAGACAATATATTGTCAAAACAACACGTATATAATTAATCTTCATTAAGAGTGGAATTTGACAAAAGGATGAAGGGAGGCAGACATATTTCGTATGCTGTTATCAAAATGAAACAGAGTGACCCACTTAAATGATTGACAAGATGATCCACATGGCAATCCAAGCAAATACATTTTTTAGGAGCAAGTCAACACTTAAGGTGAAATTAAACATATATGTAACAAAAGATGTACATGCTGGAGGGTTCTCCCTGGAAAACTTAACAAAATAAAACCACCAACTTAATTTAAAAGGACAAAACAGAAACATGAACAAGTGAATAAACGATTGATTCTGAAATCACTTCTAACAATATTACCGCACACTCAAATAAAGTGAGACATTAGGAACTCATATTGAATAAACTCACAAGCAACAACCTACTCATGCTTAAATGAATAAACCGAATAGAGAAAGCAGTAAACCACATGCAAAAACAATGACTAATAGAAAGGAAAGGTCAAAATGATCCAGGTCATGATATTGAAACGAATTACATTCATGAAATGCGGAAAAATCACTTGTTCTTCTCTTTGATAAAAGAGAGGCATGCCGAGGTTAGAACCAAAGCGATATGCAAGCAAAATCTAAACAACTTAAAGGCAGTAGACAGCAACAAAACAACATACAAGACTCCACATCGCAACACTTCGAGATGCTATACGAATGAACCGTAGGCCCCGCGATTTGATTATGAGAGCAAAGAAAACATCTATAATATAATGAAATAAAATAAGAATGGAACAAAAGTTCCTCACATCCCCTATTTTTTTTTTATTTTTTTTTACGGATTCATGACGACCGAGAATAGACTAAATGGAAACAAACTTATATTCATAAAAAACCAAATATAATGGCTTAAAGCTTTTCGAGACCTTCTAGACACATAATCAAGGCATGAATGCGACTTCAACAAAATGACAACAAGATAACATTAAGGCAACTGATATAGCGAACCCAAAAGACTCACAGCAGATGAAAGCAATGTTTAATCAGGCAGTAAATCACCTTGGAAGACAAATATACCCAAACCAGTTTCAGAAAGATTACTACGAAGAGTAAAATTTGACTCAACACAAATCATATATGACCAGCCCGTAACCAACAATAAATATTCCTTGATTCCATCACGTTAGAAACATAAAGAAAGAAAAGGAGTGAGAGTTATCTATCTCTTTCGAGCAGCGAACGGAGACGGAAACGAGCAAGAGTACGATCTTCCGACCACAAGGCTTGAATGCAAGCAGTGACAAGAAAAGCTGGGAAAAATCCCAACCTCAAACGATAACTTCAAGGGAAACGATTGACAGATGAAATAGACCAAAGACACTTCGGTTGAATTCGGTTCTTTTTTTTTTTCTCTTACGCTTATCGTTTTTGAACTATTTCACACCACTCTCTGAAAAAAAATTCCCCCCAAAAAAAAATTCGCCTGCGGCTGTCAAGAACAAGAGTATATATAGGAGGGGATTAGGGTTTACGAAATGGGAGGGAAAAAGGCAAAGATGGGATTCCGAATTCACCTTCCAATTCAAAAATTCAAGGGAGCGGAAAGCTGGCCTTCGCACAAGAAAATTGTGTCAAATTCCTCGAAATTCGGATTTTAGGGGTAGCGTGGACGGTTCGGATCGATTCCCATCGTCCTCGCCTGAAGATGTGGCACGATCTCGGGGTCGCAAGGACGAAGCCATGGCATGCTTTACGCCGTTGCAAGGACAAAAGCAACACTCCCTTTCTGCTGCAATAGTACGACTTGATAACGATATGAGGAAAAATACAAAGAACACAGCGTACTACATGTGTTCCTCGTTTCTTTCCGTCTAAATGCTGGACGCCGTGAGAATCGCTTGAATCGCCGTCAATTGCAAGAGGACGTCTAGGTTGCCTCTTTGTGGAATAAAAATTGGACCGGGCCAGATTAAAGAAGTGCGTTGGAGGGTTATTGAATTGGAGGAAGGAGGATTGAGCTGCTAAAAGGGAAGGGAATAATCTGGATATTGGATGGGTTGGCTGGAAAAAAGGGATTGGGCTGACGGAATTTAAAGGGGGCCCAAAATATTTGTGTTTTAAATGAGTTGAAGACATTAAGAAAATGACCATGCAAATTTTTATTGTAGCCATTTAAAGTTGACAATTTAGCCAAATTGATTTAGTTGATGATTCGGCTAAAAACTAAATAAGACGAATTATTATAAATTAATTTACAAGCTTCTTGATTTCAACGGAATGAAATAATTAACTTAACAACATTGAATAACTCGATGCAATAAATAATTTATAATAAACTAATTTATTTGAACATTTAAGTTAAAGTAAAATCTTTTCGACACAATTTTCAAATATTTATGAAATACACCGATTGTTTATAAAATCATATGAATTTTTATTTATTTTATTATTTATTTTTTTACTAATTATAATTTATATCAATCGACTAAGATCGCTAAAATGACTTTGAAAAGTATTCGACTTTTATAAAACTAATCATTCTTAATCGTTCGGGAATTAAGAAGCTCATGAATTAATATATCGGGGAGGGTTAAAATTGGGTGTCAACAACTGTTCCTCATTTTACTTGGATTGATGCTAGAAATTCGAGGAAAATGAAGTTGACCAGTCCAATTTTGATCGACCACAAATTCATCCTTGGAAAGGGATTTGGTACGGACTTTAGGAATTGTGGCCGAATCCTGGAAGCGGGTTTCCTACATATCTCAGGCTACACGAGAATTCAGGCCACCTGTAGTTCGATACGCTTGATTTAACGCACGATTTTTAAAGGAATTAAGAGTCACTTCGGTACCGAATTATGAAGGGATCAAAATGCTCGAGAATAGGGTTTTAGAGCGGATGTTGGAATACAGATGAGTTTTCACCATAGAGCTCGGCTACATATCCTTAAACATAGGAATCAGGCTTTTTGTAGTTCGACTCCATTGGTGGAAAAAGAAATCTATTATGCTAGATGACTTTTAGCTCTGGACGAGTGACAAATTAAATCGAGTATGAAAAAAAGGCTTGTAACCTGTTAGCCATGAATGTGGAGCTCTTCACATCCATAGCTAAGAATTTACACGGACATAATTTCCAAAAACTCTTTGCGTACTGTCACTCAGACTGGAAACTTGCCTTCGGTAACTGTCAAAATTTCCGGATGCAAAACCAAAACTGACAAAAGCCAAAGAAAAACCCACATGCCTTCTGATAGGGGTGTGGTTTGATTGTGGTGAAAGTCTCTCCTCTGCTCGCGTCCTAAGAGTTTGACACTCCTCTTTGGACTATATTCCAGTTTGCTGCTAAGAAAGGGTTCCACGTTGTGGTGCATCCTGTCGTCCGCACCTGTGGTTTTGTTTTTGGAGAATTCATCCTTTCGGATGCTCTCGAAAAAGGCTGAGATAAAACTCATTAGTATAAAATTTCAATTCAAATGGGAGATAGTGTCTTTTACCACGTTGACACTTAGTTGCTCTCCTTCAATATTTGTCGTCAACTCCATTGGGCTTGACGCAAAGCAAATAAAGCTTATGTCTTGTGTTTGCAATATAATCTTCAATGTACTCTTCTTTTGATGTCGAAATAAATAAACGATGATGCAGTGTGCTGATATTTTCTCTTGGCGTCGTCTTCGACGATTCTCTTGATGTTTACTTTTATCAAAAGAAAAGAAGTGCAGTTGATGCCGATGGTAAATATTTTTCTTGAGATGCATGATTTCCTTCTTTGGCAATGCATGACTTCTGCGGGGCATGAATATCTTCCCGCGATGTGTGGTTTCTTGCAGGGTATGAATATCTTCCCGCGATGCATAACTTTCTGCGAGGCATGAATATGTTCTCGCGATGCATAACTTTCTGCGAGGCATGAATATATTCTCGCGATGCATAGTTTTCTGCGAGGTATGAGTATCTTATCGCGATGCATGAATATTAACTCGCTATACATGAGTATTAACTCGCGATGCATGATCTTCCGCGATGCATGAGTATTAACTCGCGATGCATGAGTATTGACTCGCGATGCATGATCTTCTACGATGCATGAATATTGACTCGCGATGCATAATCTTATGCGATGCATGAATATTGACTCGCGATGCATGATCTTTTGCGATGCATGAATATTGACTCGCGATGCATGAATATTGACTCGCGATGCATGATCTTCCGCAATGCATGAATATTAACTCGCGATGCATGATCTTTCGCGATGCATGAATATTAACTCGCGATGTCATCCTTGGTACCAAATGAAGATAGTGCTTCCGTCGAGCATCATAGTGATCTTCTGTGTGCCTTCTGGATAATCATGTCGTATCAAATGACAATGACGGTAAAATGACTTTCCAGATAGCGTATTGTCTTGATCGATAATAAAATAAATGACCCCTCTGTGTAGTGTATTGCCTTGATCGAAAATAAAATAAATGACCCCTACGGGTAGTGTATTGTCTTGATCGACAATAAAATAAATGACCCCTTCGGGTAGTGTATTGTCTTGATCGACAATAACATAAATGACCTCACCGGGTAATAATAATATCATATCTGATAATATGATGCAGATGACGTCCTTGACAAAAAACCATAAACTGTCCTTTTAGGGATTTTCAGTTGATTCATCTTTGAATTTAGCTGGATGTTCTTTATAGACTTCATGTTGTTGAGAGTTGAATGAAACAATAATGTTAACATTCCCAAGTCTTCGATATGTGCAATATAAAATGATTCTTGTATCCACAGAATAATTGTGAATTTTGGGAGAACTCTCTCCATATTTCATCTGATTCTTCAAAACAATTATATCTTCATTATAGCCTTCATGTTGTTGGGATTTTGAATGATACAATAATTTTAACATTCTCAAGTCGTCGATATAGGCAATAGAACACTTCCTGCATCCACAAAATTGTTAACATTTCCTACATCCACAGAAAAATTGTCAGTTTTAAAATGAACTGATCTGTGTCGATTCCTTCAGTCATTTGTTCCTTGTCCGTTGTCTCCGGTTGATTCTCTGATCTCCCGACTCTTGATAAATAAGGAAAAATATTCTATGCCAAAACAAATAAAATATAAAGGGAAAATTTTAAGAAGAAATAAATTTCAAAAAGTAGCATTTTGAAAAAGTTACTGCCAAGTATCATGTCACGTCAGGCTCAACGAACTTCTTTGAGTCCGATGCTTGGAGGTATATCTGATTATTTGATGGGGAGTATTCAGAGTCTCTCTAGACTGTCGATGAACCCCTGTTGAAATATGAGGCCATCCTCAAAATTTCTGTCCCAGTTGCAAATTTGAAGTATCTTCAGTCTTGACTTGCTGAGGAAAAATCTTCTTCTCGAAAATTTTTGAGACCCTCTCAAAAATTTCTGTCCCAGTCTCTATTGTAAAGAGAAATAGAAATCTTACGGGAGATATGACCGAACCCTTGTGGCTCCTACGTATCCCGTTGAGGCAGGAATCAGGTCAAATATAGTTCCCCTTTCAAGGTTGACAATAATAAGAAATTACAAAGAAACCGACCGAGGCCGAAATAGGCTGCCTACGTATCTCATTCTTGAGAATTCAGGTCAGACGTAGCTCAAATACAAGGAAATATTAAAAGGAATAAATGGGGTGACCGAGGCCGACATAGGCCGCCTACGTATCTCATTCTTGAGAATTCAGGTCAGACGTAGTTCATTACAGAGGGATATAACTTAAACAAAACAAATACAAGCAAATAGAACGATTACAAGTAAATAACATAAAATGCAAACCGAAGCTTCACACGTAGTATCTCTTGACAGCATCTGAGTTGATCGGTGTCGGCCATGCGGTGCCATCCATCTCTGACAGGACCAAATCACCTCCAGATAATACTTTGCGAACCATGTAGGGTCCTTGCCAATTTGGTGCAAATTTTCCTTTGTATTCATCTTGATGAGGAAAGATGCGCTTAAGTACCAACTGACCGATTTCAAAAATTCTGGCTTTTACTCTGTTGTGAAAAGCACGAATCATGCTCTGTCGATATAGTTGACTATGACAAACGACAACCATTCTCTTTTCATCGATCAAGGTTAACTGGTCAATTCTCTTGCTCACCCATTCAGCGTTACTCAACTCAGTCTCTTGGATGATTCTCAAGGATGGTATCTCGACTTCAGCAAGTATGACTGCTTTTGTTCCATACACTAGCAAATATGGGGTGGCTCCAATCGACGTTCTGACAGTTGTTCGGTAACCCAACAAAGCATATGGCAACATCTCATGCCAACCTCGATGATTGTCAATCATTTTCCTCAGGATCTTCTTGATATTCTTATTGGCAGCCTCTACAGCTCCATTCATTTGAGGACGATAAGCGGTTGAGTTTCGGTGAGTAATCTTAAATTGCTCACATATGTCTCTCATCAAGTGACTGTTGAGATTCACACCATTATCAGTAATGATGGATTCTGGCACTCCAAACTTGCATATCAGATTGTTGTGAACAAAATCAGCTATAACTTTTTTGGTTACCGACTTATAAGAAGCTGCTTCCACCCACTTGGTAAAGTAATCGATGGCAACCAAAATAAATCTGTGTCCATTAGAAGCGGCTGGCTCTATCGGACCGATGACATCCATGCCCCAAGCTACAAATGGCCAAGGTAAACTCATAGCATTGATTTCGTGAGATGGCACTCGAATCAGATCACCGTGCACTTGACATTTATGACATTTCTGCACAAACTTGCAACAATCATTTTCCATAGTCATCCAGAAATAACCGGCTCGAAGGATCTTTCTTGCCAAAGTGAGCCCATTCATATGCATACCACAAATTCCAGCGTGTATCTGTTCAATAAGTTTCGCAGCTTCAACAGCATCGACACATCTGAGAAGACCCAAATCTGGAGTCCTCCTATAAAGGACTTCTCCACTTAAGAAAAAATTGAGCGCCATACGGCGTATCGACTTCTTCAGGTTAGATGTTGCATCTTCAGGATAATTCTCGGACTCCAAATACTTCTTTACATCGAAATACCATGGCAAACCGTCTGGTTCTGCTTCAATATGTGAATAATGGACTGGATGTTCTTTCAGCTCTATATCCAGAGGATCAATATAGTCAGTATCTGGATGTTTAATCATTGACGCAATGGTGGCAAGGGCATCAGCCAACTCATTCTGTATTCTAGGAGTAAGTCTGAACTTGATCTTAAGAAATCTCTTGCATAGATTCTGTACATACTGCACGTACGGTATAATCTTCGGGTTCTTCACGGCCCACTCTCCTTGAACCTGATGAATCAACAGATCTGAATCTCCAATAACCAACAACTCATGGACACTCATGTCGATGGCCATTTCCAAACCAAGAACACAAGCTTCATATTCAGCCATGTTGTTCGTGCAATTAAATCAAAGTTTAGCTGCCATGGGATAGCGTTGACCAGATTCTGACACTAAACCGCTTCGATACCTTTTCCTTGGTGATTTGCTGCTCCATCAAAGAATAATCTCCAGCCAGGATACATTTCAGAAATATATTCACCCACAAACGATACTTCTTCATCGTGAAAATAAGTTTTGAGTGGTTCATATTCTTCATCAACAGGATTTTCTACAAGATGATCAGCCAAGGCATGTGCCTTTATCGCCTTCTAAGTCACATAAATAATATCAAATTCACTCAAAAACATTTGCCACTTAGCTAACTTTTCGATCGGCATTGCCTTATGGAAGATATAATTCAGCGGGTCCATTCTAGAAATGAGGTATGTAGTATAAGAAGACAAATAATGTCTCAACTTTTGGGCAAGCCAAGTCAAAGCACAACACAATCTCTCCAACAGAGTGTAATGAGACTCGTATGGAGTAAACTTCTTGCTTATGTAATAGATAACTCTTTCCATCTTTCCTATCTCGTCATGTTGACCGAGTACGCATCCGAATGCACTATCTGAGACGGACAAATACAGCAACAATGGACTCCCTTCACGCGGAGGAACCAACACCGGTGGATTGGACAAATAGTTCTTGATGGCGTCGAAAGCAGTCTGACACTCTTCAGTCCACATTGTCGGAGCGTCTTTCTTCAACAGCTTGAAGATATGCTCACACACCACAGTTGATTGAGCTATGAATCGACTGATGTAGTTCAGCCTCCCTAAGAAACTCATCCTTCTTAGTCTTCGGTGGAGGTAACTCTTGAATTGCTTTAATCTTGGAAGGATCGAGCTCAACACCCCTTCTGCTAACTATAAATCCCAACAACTTTCCAGCTGGAACTCCAAAACCACATTTGGCGGGGTTTAACTTCAAGTTGTAATGACGCAAACGATCAAAGAACTTCTTCAAATGCTTCAAGTGGTCCGAACTCTCGCAGGACTTGATTATGACGTCATCTACGTACACCTCAAAATCTCTTTATGAATCATGTCATGAAATATGGTCATCATAGCCTCATATAAGTAGCACCAGCATTCTTAAGGCCAAGTGGCATCACCCTGTAATGATATACACCCCAAGGTGTAATAAAAGCTGTCTTTTCTGCATCTTCTTCGTCCATCAGAATCTGATGATAACCTGCGTAGCAATCCACAAACGACTGCATTTCATGCTTAGCAAAGTTATCAATCAGAATATGAATGTTTGGCAATGGAAAATTATCCTTCGTGCTGGCCTTGTTGAGATCCCTGTAGTCGACACAAATTCTGATCTTTCCATCTTTCTTGGCGACCAAAACAACACTGGCAACCAAGTCGGGTATTGTGTCACTTCCACCAATCGAGACTCGATCTGCTTGGTAATATCTTCTTTGATCTTTAAACTCAATTCAGGCTTGAATTTCCGAGTCTTCTACTTCACCAGACTGAACCCTGGATTAATTGGCAATTTATGAGACACAACATTGGTACTCAGCCCTAGCATGTCGCTGATTTTCCAGACGAACACATCAATGTATTCAGTGAGTAGATGTATTAGATCCTTCTTCTGAACTTCATTCAAGTGAACGCTGATTTTGGCCTCTTTGATACACTCTTGGTTACCCAGATTTACAGTTTCAGTTTCCTCTAAATTCGGCTTATGCTGATTTTCAAACTGCAGAAATTCTTTGGCAACATACTCCGATGCCTCATTTTTCTCTTCATAATCGTCAACCTCGTCATCACCTACCTCACTTGCTCGCTCAGCTCGTGACATGACATGACATTGGCAGGTTTAAACTTATATTACTGAAACCATAAATAGACAAAGTTAGGAAAGTAAAATATAGCAAATAAGTAAATAAGTAAATTTCAATAAAAGAGGCTTTCAATTAAATTGGAAATAATGCAAACTTTGGCTATGGCAAAGGGCCATGTTGCCTTTTTCAAACATCATGGGGGAATTTTAAAATTCACGCAATTAAGAAAAATGCAAAATGGTGGGTCTCGGGCCTCTTCCATACTACCACCAATTTAAATATGCATAAAATGATGCCCTTCTACCAAGGAGTTCGGGGAATCAGAATCGGCGTGGAGGTCCAGTTCTGCGGCATCTCTCCAGGCTCAGCATCACGGAATCCTGTCAACTCGACCTCGTCCTCAATGACAGCATCAATCTCTTCGAAGAGGCCACAAATTCCTTCCCCAAGGTCGTCTTACTCGGCATACTCCCGTACTGGGAATGATTGATACAGATGAGGGATTGGCTTAGCCAATGCTTGATCATTCTTCTTCTTCGCCTTCATATCATCATGTGTGGGGATGTACCCCAAGCCATATCTAGCTCCTTTGACGGGGACCGGAATAGGCTCAATAATTCCTTGGGAATTTCTTCCCAATCCGAAACCTGGTTCAAAACCATTCCGCAGCATCACAGTGGCTATCATCTTATATACGGCAGGCATAGGAGGATGTGGGGCCAAGTCCTCACCGGTGGCATTTACCAGCTCCACCGTGTAGAAATATGTACCTCGCGAAACCTCGTCAATGATTGGCGCATGTCTGCCGGAGTGAATTCCTTCACCATGAATAACCAGTTCTTCGTCTTTCTAAATGAGTTATCATCTGATGCAGAGTAGAAGGTACAACTCCAGCCATATGGATGAAAGGCCTTCCCAGAAAAAGGTTATAGCTGGTGTTAATGTCTAAGACTTAAAACTGTGCACTGAATTCCGTTGGGCCCATTTGGATGACCAAATTCACCGCTCCCAACGTATCTCTTTGCACTCCATCGAAGGGTCTTACATTGACTTGGTTCTGCTCCAACTTCCCCAAATCAAACCGTAACTGCCTCAATGTCGACAATGGGCAAATATTCATACCAGATCCATCATCCACCAAGACGCGATTTATGACCTTCTCGTGGTATACGACAGTAATGTGCAACGCCTTGTTGTGTGACTTTCTTTCAAAAGGCAACTCGTCGTCGCAAAAGCTAATTCGATGCCCTCGGATGACTTGGTTGATCATAGCGGCCACATTATCGCTGCTTGTACCCACGGGCACATACATATCATCGAGAGCCTTCATTAAAGCTTGTCTATGCAATTGAGAGCTCATCAGCAGGGCCTACATAAAAATCTGGGCTGGAGTTTTTTCCAAGTGCTTAACAATAGAATAATCTTTTGGCTGAATCTTTCTCCAGAATTCCTCCGCTTCGCCTTCGCTTATCGGCCTTTTACCCTGATTCTTCTTCTGTCCTCCAAGAGCTAACTCTTCAGGAGTATAACACCTCCCAGAACGGGTCATACCCTGAGCGGCAGTAGTTTCAATCACAACTTTTGGCCTGACAAGAGTTTCTGATGGTACCAAGGCAACAACCTTCGCAGGTGTCAAGATAACAAACTCTTTTTTCTCTTTGATGATCAATGAAGCCACAGACCTTTCCAACTCATCATGAACGATTGGAGTAATCATTTTTGTCATACACCAATCATCGTCTGTCTCTATCATAGTAACATTGGCGCCTCCATGATTTGGCAAAGGGTTGGTGTTGACATTAGGCGCAGCTGGTTGAAGAGAGACCACCTCTTGGTCGATTAGATCCTGGATTTTGTGCTTGAGGTTGATACATGCCCAACATCGTTGGAATGATAAGCATACCTTTGATCAGGCCTATAGAACTTAGAACTGGTATCCACCGGTTTGGGCCCCACTGGGTGGATATATCCGGCCGCAGCCAGTCGCTCGTACAACTTTGTTCGGCTTTCGGCGAGCGTAGTGAAGTTCCTCGAATGCTTCTTCTCAAATCTAGGTCGCGGTGGATCATAACTGCCTTGTGGAGGAGGCATTTGTTGATAATTTCTGTTGTTGAGACGGGGAGCTTGATTTCAGGGATATGGATTTATTTGGTAGTTTGGCAATGGAGCTTGGTAATTTGGAGGGGAATTTTGGTATAGTGGAGCTTGGACTTGATAAACAGGAGGGGGTGCTCTGTAGCTCGACTGCACGTTAGCACAGCTGGGAGCAACACCTTGACAATGAGAAGACGGAATTTGGTAAAGTGGAGGATGATTTTGGTAAGTGGGAGATGGATTTTGGTAGAGTGGAGGATGATTCTGGTAAGTGGGAGATGGATTTTGGTAATTTGGGGGTGCATTATATTTTTGACTAGCTTGGTAGGAGTTCTGAGAAAATCGAGAATGACCTTGAGAGTAGGAGGATCTTCTGGGTTTTTCTTCCCCTCATATGAGACAACGGCAATGTCCTCTCTCTTCTTCTTCAACAACCCTGAAGATCCGGGCGACGCGGCTACACGGGCTATCTTTCCTGTTTTCAAGCCGTCTTCGATAGTCTCACCTATCTTGACTATCTCGGCGAATTTTGCTCCAACGAGCAACATAATTCTGTCGTAATACTCGGGCTTTTGCACCCGCATGAACACTTCGACAATTTATTTTTCAGACATCGGCGGTCTTACCCTTGCAGCTTCTTTTCTCCACCTATATACAAACTCCCTGTAGCTCTCGGTGGATTTCTGCTTCATCTTTTCCAAAGAGTAACGATCAGGAACGATTTCTACATTATAAGCAAATCGCTCGATGAAATCCTTTGCTTAAGCATTCCAGCTGGGCCATTGCTTGGTTTCATGAGAGGTGAACCATTCCAGAGCCTCTCCGCACAGGCTTCGGCTAAAGAGCCGCATCAATAGAGCTTCATCCCTACCAACTCCAACAAGTTGGTCGTAGTAGGCTCTCAGATGAGCCATAGGGTTCCCCATTCCTCCAAAAGTATCAAATTCTGGAATCTTGAACCCCTATGGAAGGTCCAGATTTGGGTGAATACACAAATCTTCATTACTAAGACCGGCGATATCAAGGACGCATTAGAGCTCTTTCATGACTTTCTTGATCTCCTCTTTTATGTCCACCTTTGCCTCTTCCTTCGCACTCTATTCTCTTTCATGTTCCTCGTAATGGTCTAACTCAGAACCGTGCACGTCGTCCTCAGCAGGGACGGGCATCTGGAAAGTGGTTCTTTTAGGTAAGGGTGAAGCTACGGAAGAATTCTGGGCGCTTTAGGCGGCTTGGTAATTTTGGGGATAAGTCTGAGGATTGGTATTCTGATTTAAGTGGTGGTGGGATGTTTGGGGATTAAAAATGTTCTGATTTAGATCTTGACTTTGGTTTTGCGGTGGTGGAGCGGTTTGAGGTTGGGTATTTTGAGGATGAGATGGCATTTGGGAATGGTTATTCTGAGGAGGTGGTGGAGTTTGGTAGGAGGTTGCAGCGTATTGGGGTTTTTGAGCGGTTAGGTCTATAGTGGAAATATTCTGAGCAGGTGGCATGTTCTGGGTTGGATCCATACTTGAAGAAGGGAAATAGATAGAAGGCATTCCATTTGCAGCATTAACATTATACCCTGGGGGAGGAAAATCCTGCCTTCTCTGCATCTCTACCCTCATTTCCGCAATCTGTTGCATCAATTGCAGAATCAACTCATTCTGATCCGCTACGGTGGGTTGAGCCACCACAACATCGGTGAGACTTACTTCTTCATTACTATCTCCCATAAATGTCTTTCCTTTGTCTGAGCTTTTCTAGGGAAGGAATTCGCGGGCCCTTTTGATCTGGTAAAATAGGGATAATCTGCCAGCATAATCAACACAGATCAGTTTTCAAAGTACCTGAGAAGGAAAACAACTCAAAGGCAGATTTGTCAGTTTGGATTCAGAATACAAAATGCATAATATCACACATAGAGTAGATAAACACACAAGTTGCTATGTTTGAGGAATATCTTCAGCCCACGAGTAAGGACGGAAACAGATTTTTAACAAGCAGGAGTTTGTTTGTTTTTAGTTTGACACTATTTCGGAAAGGCTAAATCACGTTGAGCTATGATCTTTTCGCAGCTGCTCTTCGATGTCCGTTGATCTGGTCTTCATATTTCCTTGTAACATAAAAAGGGGAATGAAAATTTTTAATGATAGGGGCCGGGCCTTGAAAGGCTGCCTACGTATCTCGTAAGGAGAATTCAGGCCCAACATAGTTCGAGTAGGAAATAACACATTGATTTTCAATACATTCATTCAGAACTGCTACAATGGAAATTGAAAGGCAACAAAGCTTTAAAGATAAAAATAATGACTGCATCTTAGTCATTCTTCTTCTCGTTCGCCACATTAGTCACGAGGAACTAACTCGACTCAAATCTTTCCCATGTTAACGAGGGATTCGAGGTCATAGCGAAATCCAAGACACGTTGAAAGGCTATGGTCTATGGCATCATGATAAGCGCAAGGTTTGAAGATTTCTCCCCCAACGGGATCGAGGCATCTGTCATCATCGTGGAGGGAGGCTATAACCCCATTCTTGACCAACTCCATGTAGATATGCAACATAGCTTCTTTGAAAGGGGTGAAGTAATGGAAAACAAACTGAGTGCGCTCAATTGGCTCTGACGGGTCATAAGTGAGAACGGTATTATTACCCCACACGTGCGGGATATCCCCAACGTCGATCTGGTGGCAGATCCTCATTTTGAGTTGCACCCATTCCTCTATAGTGTGTCCTCGTTGATTTGGGTGGAAGGCACACACTTTTGAATAGTTTTCTTGCTCAAAAAATGAAAATAACCCTTCCTCAAGTGCCAATCCAAGATGCTCATATAAAAAAGTGCAAGTCATGACCCTCGCCCCCACACGGTGTGTCGACTCGTAGGCCGGAAGAGTGATCCATCTGTCTCCTCCTCTCAGACGGCCTAGAAATGGAGGCTTGTAGACAATTTCCTTGTCAACGTCTTCGCCAATCGCTCTAGGATGAGTGTCATCTGGACCACCACTAGCCTCTTGCTCGCGGATAGAGTATTTTCCGCGCATTTTCTGAAGTTTGTCTATCATGTTATGGTGGAACGCCTTGTTCTTCTTCCTTAATGCAGACATTCTTTCCTTCATAGTAATTACTTCCGCCATTTACGCTGTCAGCTCCTCATCCAGTGCCGCATTTCTGGCTAATATAATGGCGGTTTCCGACTCTATCCTCACCTCTCTCGCTTCTCTTTCTTGCACCTTCAGTCGAAGCATGTCTAATTTCTCACTCAAGTCCTCTGTCTCCATCTCAACGTCTTGCTTCCTCTTCATCTTTGATGTCAGATCCTCATCCAGCGTCACGGTTGCGGCTTTGTAGACTGATGTGGCAACCTCAACCCTGAGTTCTTCTTCTCTGACCTCCTGAATTTCCTGTGTGATCTGTTCTATCTTTCTCTGCAATTCTTCTCCTGTAAGCTCTCTCTTGATATTCTTACCCTTTCCCATAACAGTGATTTGCTTTTCCTGAGATAGTAGAGTAACGCTTTAGGATTTGTGGTATGGGAGGTGTCTTTTGAGTGATAAACTTAAGACTCGGAAGATTTTGGTCGGATATTTTATAACAGTGGCTTGTATTTTTTTCTTTTTCGAAAATTTCTGGAAAGGAGTGAATCTCTGATATCCTCATTCACGGCAACATAGCACATAAACAATTACAACACATATATCGCGTCCTAAAACATACGGGGGACCCTTTTGTGCCAAGGATAAGCCTAGCGCATTTGAATGATGTACGCATGAATTTGAACCATATAATCAAACCCCCCAAACAAATTTCACAAATGAAATATTTAGTGTTCACAAGGGGAAATAAAGCAAAAATATAAAGGATAGACCCACGCAGGGGCCATTTAAATGAACTGAAACAAAATAAAGCAGGCCCACGCAGGGGCTAAAATGACAAAAATACAAGTAGAAAAACCCGCACAGGGGCGAAATCCACTATGCGTCCCAGATGGCCCTGCTCCATCGTTGTTTTCTTGGGTCTTGTATTGCTGAAACATGCAACGTAGTATCAGCATGAAACCTTCACCCAAACGTCCTTTTTCCTCCCAGCTCTCGTACTGCATTCTTTCAATCTTTTCTTTGACCCACGAATCGAAATCATCGTAACCGCGCCTTAGTCTTTCCACTTCTTGAGTTTTCTATTCAAGAGCATCTTGGTTTTCAATAAATTTGGCGTACATTTCTTGGGCTTCTCTTTTTACCTCTCGTAGCTTGACCACTACTTTGGCTTTCTTGTCTTTTGCGCTGCGAAAGCTGAGCGGAGTTGGGGAGGAGATACTTCGTATGTTGTCTTTCAGCCATTCTTTGTAACCCTCATCATATCCAGCGTTGAATCGGTCTGGGGCAATGGTGTCTTTATCCATCCGCTTTGCACCTTTCCATTATCTCAACATTTCTGACGCTTCGTGTACCCTATTGTCTCCAATATCGTATACATAAGCGCCATAGTACGCCTCTTCAGGTATAGTTTATCTCCTCCCAAACTATCGCAAGACTCGAAAGGGTGCATAAGGGAGAATTCCCCGAATACCTGGTAGAGGAAGCACAAGCTGTCTGCGGCTCTCCATGATGACTTCTTTAGAGATGAAGCGATCGAGCATCCATTGGAGATCTTCTTCTCTCAATTCGGAGAAAATCTGAGCCCATCTCCCCCTAGTTCTCCGATTATCCATATTTGCCCAATACAGCATGTCATTCAAATCTTTAAGGATGTTCTTGTTATCGAGAGTATGCAACTTCTGAGTCTCAGCACCTTTTGCCAAGTGGCTCAGAATCCACCACTGAAGGAGTAGGTTGCACCCTTGGAAGTATCGATGCCCCTCTTTGCACTTTCCCAGGGTTCGATACATGTCAGATAATATGACCGGAGCAATAGGATAGTATTTCACTTGCCCTTGGTTCTCATACCCTTTGAATAGAGTGTGCGCGAGTGTTATAACTTGGGTATTGATGCTCAGACTTGGGACATGCGGGAAGACCATCGTTCCCAACAACGCTACAACAAATGCTAGAGGACGAATTTTGTTCCATTCTCTGTAGGAGACCTTAAACTCTCGGTTGTAAGTGGCGTAGAAGCTCGCGTGTCCAAACCTGATATAAAGGTCTCTGAATGATATGTGGGATTCTTGGCACCAGTAGACAAAATCTTTCCCCAACCCGAGCCAGTCTGCGATATTTTCTACGGAAGACTTATTAGGGATGAAAAATATCCTCTTGTTTTCTTGCTTTTCTTTCTATCCCCGTACCGACTGTGTCAATACAGTCTCGGATTTCCTCGATAATCGGGGTAATCTCCGCGGTTCCAAATCGGAATACCATTCTTTGATTATCCCAATACCCTATGAGGACCTCAACCAGTTCTGGCCAACCGTTCATGTTGATCAACTCTGTCAGAGCACCCACGTATTTGTTGAGGGTTCTTCTATGATCCCCGTCGAGATTGTCATACCACATTTTGAGTTGGGGTGGCGCCGCTATGATCATATCAAACCTTGGAAAACGATCCATATCTACAAAATAGAAACTAGTTAGGTTTACCCACCCCAAATTGGTTTTCACACGTACATCATTCAAATGTCAAATAAAATGATGTGTCGTGAGGTCGGAGACCTTGGACACGGTTTTGGCGGTTTTCTACTAAATGGACTTAATACACCTTGGGTATTAATCCGTCTTAGGCTAATGCTTAATTTTTGATTTTGGTTTCAATCTATCTTAGGCTTGCTAGATTTTGTTTCAAATTGACGGTTACCCGAGTCGGACAGACAACGGGGTGAAGCTACCAAACGACGTCGGATGACCGCATTCCAACTATTCGTTTGATACTTCCAAATGAATTTTGTGTATTTCTGAAAGAAGTCGTGGAAAGTCACGTAACTTCCGTTTCCTAATGCAAACTATTTGCCATTTGGCGGAAATTTGCCATGAAAATGCAACAATATTTCAAAACAATAAAAGAAAGCAAATAAGCAAGTTTTACACATAGACAAGTAATTTAGTTTTAAGGTTAGAATCCTCCTAATTCCCAGCAGAGTCGTCATTTCTGTTTTATCGGGAAAAAATATGTTTTTAAGTTTTTGACTTTTTTAGAGTCGCTACTTAATTTTTGAGAAAATATCAAGAAAACAATGTTTTCAAAAGACTTAACAGAAAAATCAATTGAAAACTTTAAAGGGGGTTCGGAGATTCCTATTTATATTTTAGGAAGGTGTTAGGCACCTAAAATATCCGCTTAAATACGGTTATCCGACAACTAATTTATTTGGCAAAAATCTCAACTTTAAATTTCCGTAATAAATCGATTGAAGTTGTTTGAAAATGGATTCTTAGCACTTTATCTAAGTGAAACATCTAATTCAAAAGATTTATTATCTTAAACTTAATCCAATTTTAAGTCGATAAAACATTACGGCGTTCTACGGGGATTTGGAATTTCCGACCCTAAACTAACAACAAATAATAGCGGACAAATAAACCAAGGAATAAATGAGAGAGAGGGCATTGGATCCAAAATCGGGTTATCTGTCCGCCTGGACCGTAATTCGGACCCACCTGTTTTGGGTTTTTGACCCATATTGTCATCTTGAGTACCTGTCCTAGACTAAACATATAATAATAAATAATAAATATAAATAAAAAAAGTGACAAGGGCTTAGGCTCAAAAAGTACAAAATACAAAATAAAGAATAAAATAAAGTGGGCCTCTTAGCCCAACTTCTTCAAACCTTTCGTTGGCTTCATATTCTTCGAACTTTAAGGACCTGTTCGTCAATTTTGGAGCGGGCTTGACTCGGACAAACGGAATTTGAGCCTTACGGCTCTCGATTGCGAGAAGAATGAAACCCACGAGGACTCGAGCAGATTTTTACATGCGACAACAAAGAAAAATAAGGAGTAAGAATCCATTTATATTAAGGAGAACATTAATACCAAAATTGGATCAAACGACGAATCTCACTCTTTTGGCCAAAATTCAGCAAACTATTACACATTTGGAAATCAAACCAAAGTACTAAATTCAAAACGAATTGACCAAATGTTCCTTATCATGAAACGGGTTACAGAAAGACTATTGAATAATAAAACCTTAGCAGTCAAAGGGGCAGATAAGACTTAAAGAAAACGAAAGGTCCAACCACTAGTAAAACAAATATTCCAACTAGAAGACAATATATTGTCAAAACAACACGTATATAATTAATCTTCATTAAGAGTGGAATTTGATCAAAGGATGAAGGGATACAGACATATTTCGTATGTTGTTACCAAAATGAAACAGAGTGACTCACTTAAATGATTGACAAGATGATCCACATGGCAATCCAAGCAAATACATTTTTTAGGAGCAAGTCAACACTTAAGGTGTAATTAAACATATATGTAACAAAAGATGTACATACTGGAGGGTTCTCCCTGGGAAACTTAACAAAATAAAACCACCAACTTAATTTAAAAGGACAAAACAGAAACATGAACAAGTGAATAAACGATTGATTCTGAAATCACTTCTAACAATATTACCGCACACTCAAATAAAGTGAGACATTAGGAACTCATTGAATAAACTCACAAGCAACAACCTACTCATGCTTAAATGAATAAACTGAATAGAGGCAGCAGTAAACCACATGCAAAAACAATGACTAATAGAAAGGAAAGGTCAAAATGATCCAGGTCATGATATTGAAACGAATTACATTCATGAAATGCGGAAAAATCACTTGTTCTTCTCTTTGATAAAAGAGAGGCATGCCGAGGTTAGAACCAAAGCGATATGCAAGCAAAATCTAAACAACTTAAAGGCAGTAGACAGCAACAAAACAACATACAAGACTCTACATCGCAACACTTCGAGATGCTATACGAATGAACCGTAGGCCCCGCGATTTGATTATGAGAGCAAAGAAAACATCTACAATATAATGAAATAAAATAAGAATGGAACAAAAGTTCCTCACATCCCCTGTTTTTTTTTTTTTTTTTTTTTACAGATTCATGACAACCGAGAATAGACTAAATGGAAACAAACTTATATTCATAAAAAACCAAATATAACGGCTTAAAGCTTTTCGAGACCTTCTAGACACATAATGAAGGCATGAATGCGACTTCAACAAAATGACAACAAGATAACATTGAGACAACTGATATAGTGAACCCAAAAGACTCACAGCAGATGAAAGCAATGTTTAATCAGGCAGTAAATCACCTTGGAAGACAAATATACACAAACCAGTTTCAGAAAGATTACTACGAAGAGAAAAATTTGACTCAACACAAATCATATATGACCAGCCCGTAACCAACAACAAATATTCCTTGATTCCATCACGTTAGAAATAGAAAGAAAGAAAAGGAGTGAGTGTTATCTATCTCTTTCGAGCAGCGAACAGAGACGGGAACGAGCAAGAGTACGATCTTCCGACCACAAGGCTTGAATGCAAGCAGTGACAAGAAAAGCTGGGCAAAATCCCAACCTCAAACGATAACTTCAAGGGAAACGATTGACAGATGAAATAGACCAAAGACACTTCGGTTGAATCCGGTTCTTCTTTTCTTTTTTCTTTCTCTTACGCTTATCTTTTTTGAACTATTTCACACCACTCTCTGAAAAAAAATTCCCCCAAAAAAAAGAATCCGCCTGCGGCTGTCAAGAATAAGAGTATATATAGGAGGGGATTAGGGTTTACGAAATGGGAGGGAAAAGGGCAAAGATGGAATTCCGAATTCACCTTTCAATTCAAAAATTCAAGGGAGCGAAAAGCTGGCCTTCGTACAAGAAAATCGTGTCAAATTACCCGAAATTCGGACTTCAGGGGTAGCGTGGATGGTTCAGATCGATTCCCATCGTCCTCGCCTGAAGATGTGGCACGATCTCGGGGTCGCAAGGACGAAGCCATGGCATGCTTTACGCCGTTGCAAGGACAAAAGCAACACTCCCTTTCTGCTGCAATAGTACAACTTGATAACGATATGAGGAAGAATACAAAGAACACAGCGTACTGCATGTGTTCCTCGTTTCTTTCCGTCTAAATGTTGGACGCCGTGAGAATCGCTTGAATCGCCGTCAGTTGCAGGAGGACGTCTAGGTTGCCTCTTTGTGGAATAAAAATTGGACCGGGTCAGATTAAAGAAGTGCGTTGGAGGGTTATTGAATTGGAGGAAGGAGGATTGAGCTGCTAAAAGGGAAGGGAATAATCTGGAAATTGGATGGGTTGGCTGAAAAAAAGGGATTGGGCTGACGGAATTTAAAGGGGGCCCAAAATATTTGTGTTTTAAATGAGTTGAAGACATTAAGAAAATGACCATGCAAATTTTTATTGTAGCCATTTAAAGTTGACAATTTAGCCAAATTGATTTAGTTGATGATTCGGCTAAAAACTAAATAAGACGAATTATTATAAATTAATTTACAAGCTTCTTGATTTCAACGGAATGAAATAATTAACTTAACAACATTGAATAACTCGATGCAATAAATAATTTATAATAAACTAATTTATTTGAACATTTAAGTTAAAGTAAAATCTTTTCGACACAATTTTCAAATATTTATGAAATACACCGATTGTTTATAAAATCATATGAATTTTTATTTATTTTAATATTTATTTTCTTACTAATTATAATTTATATCAATCGACTAAGATCGCTAAAATGACTTTGAAAAGTATTCGACTTTTATAAAACTAATCATTCTTAATCGTTCGGGAATTAAGAAGCTCATGAATTAATATATCGGGGGGTTAAAATTGAGTGTCAACAGACATCATCATAATTCGTTGTCTAAACAACCATCGAACGAATTTTGCAGCAAAATGCAAACACATTTTTATTTACTACTCAATTTTGCCGTATTTTACACCCTTACAATTATGGTGAAAGCCAAATTGAAAATAATTTTGCACATTCGAAGATGATAACAAGCTTCTTTAGAACATCATTTTTGTCTAAACAACCATTGAACGAAATCAATTCACTATTCTTACTTGGATTTGTATAATTTTATAGCTCAAATGCATATTTTGGATCTTGTTATCTGGTTTTACGAAAGTATTTTAGGAGGGTAAAAATTAATTTTCGATTAATAAAAATGAATTTCGTGATTTTTTTGCACAATTGAATCTGCTTAATGAAGAAATCCTCTAAAGAGAGGAAGGTTATTTCTGCAAAAAGAAAAAAAGATTGAAGAGAGAGAACTACTAACTAGAGATCATATTACTTAACCATGGTTTAAAGGCTGTTTTATTTAAATAATATGAATCATTAAATTTTAAAAATTGACAGATGTCATTAAATTAAACATGCACTGGACCAACTGGAGAGATTGGTGTACTGGAGAGGAACCTCTTCCCAAAATGTACATTGTTGCCTCCCTCGAAATCAGGGGCGGACCCACGTGCAGTGTATTGGATATTCGAGCACCATTGATTCCGACGAAAATTTTGAATGTGTATAAAGAAAATCTGCAAATATTGATATAATTTATTCGTGAGCATGTATAATCCAAAAGTTCTTATAGGTGCTTTGGTTCTAAAGTTGAAGTTAGAGTGCATTGATGAATTTTGTTGAGGGTTCAAATGTTGGTAGGTGCTAACTAAATTTATCTTATATTTGCGGGAAAAAACATAAGGAGACTAGCCTACACCTAACTAATTTATCTTATATTTGCGGGAAAAAACACAAGGAGACTAGCCAATTATATGTCTTTCAATTACTAAGTGACTATAAAAACATTACAAAACTCTTTTGAAAAAGAAACCCTTCTGGACTAGCAACTTTATGTTAAAAAAAATAATATCCACTACTTTTAAATTTTGAATCTGTCAATGTTTGAGATTATGTTTTGTTAGTTTATTCACATGTTTATATTTTTAATTTTCGAACCATAATCATGTACCTAAAATTCCTATTCTGCCATATCAATTATCATGCATACATAGACACCGGTTATGGTTATTCTATATACTCCCTTCATCCAACAATACTTGTCCATTATACTTAAAATAGATGTCCAACAATGCTTGTACACTTTATGAAATCTATAGATAATTTATACTTAGTTCCTAAATTACCGTTACCATTAATTATAGTCACTACGTATTACATTTTATAAAATATTATATTTATTATATTTAAAAGATGATATAGTTAATTATCCTTTTATTTATAATTTCTTAAAAAATATATCTAATCAATAATTGATAACTATTGTTGGACGTATCTCACATTTAGCTATCTTGCTATGCATTTTCTAGTCATTCCACATATTTTTGGAGAATTTTGCATTTAAAGAAGGGATAATTGTATAGAATGACAAGCTAATAATATAAAATAAATATAGTAGCTACCCTTTGATTTATTTGTGTTCCATAGCAAATTGTTTGTCAGTCCCTCTCTCCATCATATTCTCGCTCGCCACTCTCCTTCTCTCGCTCGCTTCCTGTCGCTCGCCTCTCTTGCTTTATACAATAGAATTGTATAAATTGTGTTTCTAATTGTATAAAGCGAGAGAAAATTGTATAAACGCATGCAAATATATATATCTTCGTCCTATACACTTATAATATACAATACAAATATTTCCCTGCCCAAGTCTCTTTTGCCTTTCTCGTTTTATACAAATTCAAATTGTATATAATTTCTCTCTTTCTCATTTTATACAATTCGATTCAATTGTATATTCCCTGCACAAGTCTCTTTTTGCCTTTCTCTCTTTCTCGTTTTATACAAATTCAATTGTATATAATTTCTCTCTTTCTCATTTTATACAATTCAATTCTGCCTTTCTCGCTTTTTTGTTTTATACAATTCAAATTGTATATAATTTATCTCTTTCTCGTTTTATATAATTCGCTTCATTTGTATATGTATGGCGAATTATACATATATAAGTTTGCTATGGAACGCAATTATGCAAACTTTACTATAACATACAAATATAAATTTTATGTTTGTTATATGTGAAAGTTGCCCTTTTGAAGAATAAATGATTATAAGTCTCAATCTGCTCTTACAAAGATATATAGCAATCTATGCATGTCACAATGGCCTATTTTGCCAGCCTATCAAGAATAAATAGTACTCAATCTCTATTGTAATGCCACATTCAGGGTAATGGTCTACTTAATCTTTTTTATTTATTTTTTATTTTATGTTTAATATTTATATTAAAGTTTGATTATTTTAAATTTATATTATGTAGGGCCCATTCAAACAAATTGATTCTATCAAATAAATTATAATCAAAATTCGAATTTAAAATTTTTAATTGAAGAAGAAACGATCTCATCCACTTGAGTGCGTCGATATTGTTACAGGAAATTTTTCCATATAGCCTTTTTGGAAATGAACCCTCACGTGTGGTCTAGCTTTTTTGATGGAGAACATTTGTCATCTGCATTTGCATCTCTGCACTGTGAGCTCTTAAAAAATAATATTCCTTTGGTATTGTTTTATTTGACACGTTATTTAGACCATTTTCAAATTAATATTAAATATTAAATTTGATATAAAATTTAATGTTTTGAGTTCTAGTTCATATCAATTGTTACATTAAATTTGGTATACGAATAGTGTTATATCGATTTACTTTTTAAATATTTTAATATTATTTTATCATACAAATTTTTAATTAAATATTATATAAATTGTATATAAATCTCTTGTATATTTAATTATTTTTATGTATTATAATAATAATTTTAGATATAAAATTTAGTTTTTTTATAAATTAATTTTTATATATGTGAGTTTTTAAAAAAATTAAATTTATGTTAATTCTGCTATAAATTATAATTAGATATAACTACAATTAACATTCATAAAAATTATCAATTTCAATAATTTCTAGCTCGATATAAAAAAATAAAGGATAAAGAAGCTCATTCTGAATTACAAGATGCACTAATAGAGCATTTGTGAGAGTACCGTAATGATCTTGAAAGTTAAATATTTATGTAGAATTTAAAATACTTTTTCAATTATGTAATATTTATTTAATTGTATTTCATTAACGAATTCACTTTTATTTGTATTATCCATTATTACGTATAATGTATAATATTTGCTAGCAATTTATATTATTTAAAAAATTATCATACAAAATAATTTCATATTAAACTATTATAACAGGCAATAATATGAATTATATATAGTGAATGTTTTTTTAAAGAATTTGTTTAGTGTAATAAGAGAATATAAATAAAACTAGAAATAATAATAATAGTGCTAACACTAAATTTGGGAGAAAAATATTCTTTTTTTATGTAAATTTTGGTGCAGTGGATTGGAGTTGATTACACAAAAAATAGTGCTAACACTAAATTTGGTGTTTGAATTAGAGATGCCTCTAAAAAAAGACTTTTAAAATTTTTCGTCTAAAACAATAATTAATATTTATGGACTTAAAATTCTTTTCATTAAAAATAAAAAGAAATTTTTAAAATTGAATTATTTCTAATTATAATGATATGACATTCTTTTTGGATCGAACTAAAAATGATATAGTATCACATCAAATATGAAAACGTGAACATAAAAAGTAATTAATATATTCTTATTAAGTAATTTGTGCTCATTTTCTATTTAAGAATTTAAAAATACGCATTTTGAAAAATATTTACTTATTTTAATCAAAGACATAAATAAGGATTTTCAGCAAGAAAGGTCATCCTTTTTAGAAATATCATAAAAATATGACTATTTATTTGTAATTGCAATAATAATAACAATACTTTATTTATAGACAATATTGAATATAAGGTATTAATATTTGATTTTCTTTTCTTTTCTACTATTATAGTGGCAATATGTCTGTTCTTTCTTTTTAAAATACAAATTGAGCATATTTTTTGGTTAATGCATTTCCAACTTTGTGATTTTACATTGCAACTAAATACATTGTGTTGAGTTTTATTTGCCCTGATTTCTTACCATAAATAGGTTTTCCTTTTAGGAAAAGGTTTTGGATTGACTAATCTTTTTTCATGTAGGAAAAGGTTTAGGACTCTATAAATAGAGGCATGTTCCTTCTAACTTAATCAGCATTCACAATGTAGTCTTAAGGGCTTTGAGAGTTTTGGTTAGAGGGAGAAATTGTAGGTCACAAGCTTGATACGTTATCACTTGTGTGAACCTCCCATGTATTCTGAGTGAATTGGTTGAGGTTGTTTCCCTCTGTATTTTGTACTCTCATATTTATAGTGGATTGCTCATCTCCTTTGTGGACGTAGGTCTATTGACCGAACCACGTTAAATCTTTGTGTCTTTTGGTATATTTTTCGTTGTCTTCTTAGTCGTGGTCTTTCGAGGTTTACACCTGCTTATTTCGGTCCTAACAAGTGGTATCAGAGCCAGATTCAATGATGGAGTCAGGTTCTGTGGTTCGATAATCGATGATTGAACCAGGTTAGAAAGAGGTGTTCATCTTGGCGGGTTTAGTTCTAGCCCAACCTTTTTGACAGTAATGAAGAATTTTGTTGGAGAAATTGTTTCAGAAAGGTTCTCTGTGTTGAGACATAAATTTTGCGAAGGAGATTATGGAGAGGAGAAGCAAGTTGTTGAAGATTAAGTGAAGAAGGTGGACAAATTTATTTTGTCAGAAATTCAGGCCAAAGGGGGAGATTTGTTGGGTTTTATTTGCCCTGATTTCTTACCATAAGTAGGTTTTCCTTTTAGGAAAAGGTTTTGGATTGACTAATCCTTTTTCATGTAGGAAAAGGTTTAGGACTCTATAAATAGAGGCATGTTCCTTCTAACTTAATCAGCATTCACAATGTAGTCTTAAGGGCTTTGAGAGTTTTGGTTAGAGGGAGAAATTGTAGGTCACAAGCTTGATACGTTATCACTTGTGTGAACCTCCCATGTATTCTGAGTGAATTGGTTGAGGTTGTTTCCCTCTGTATTTTGTACTCTCATATTTATAGTGGATTGCTCATCTCCTTTGTGGACGTAGGTCTATTGACCGAACCACGTTAAATCTTTGTGTCTTTTGGTATATTTTTCGTTGTCTTCTTAGTCGTGGTTTTTCGAGGTTTGTATTGCTGGCTTCTGCGTTTGCACCTGCTTATTTCGGTCCTAACACATTGCACATTGTTTCCCTGGATAACTTTTCTACATTTGTTTATATTTTTCTGCAAAATATATTCTATGATTGACGTTAATAATTTTTTTGTGTGAAGCTAACGAACAACTAACCAATAACAAATTCAGTGTAATCCCAATAAATTGAGTCTAGAAAGGTGTAGCATACACAAATCTTGTTCCATCTCAAGGAAGGTAGGAGAGATTGTTTCTCACTACATGGTATAAAACTACAAACAAAGAATTAAGTTTCAAAGTTCAAATTATTTCTAAATTTTTCCAGCATCTCTTTTACGCTACTTGCCCTTATGACCTTACATATACAATGTTTCTTAAGGTATGTTTACTATGCTTCATTTAATAATTAACATACATGTCTTTGCCCTTTTGTTCATTTGTTGCAGTGGTGGAAAGAAATGTAGGCATGAATGAAGGAAGAAAAAATGATAGTCAGGTGCATCTATCAATCAAACAAATGCAATTACCTATATTTGTGATTGTACAGTTGAAAATATTTTATATCTTATAAATGTAGTGTATTTTATTTGCTGACCTCTCAATAAAATATGAGATATATACATGCTTCAATGTCTTCTGTATGGAAGAAAAAAACATGAAACATGATATTCAAAGGTGAAAAAACCACGGGCAATCTATATCTAGTTAAAATACATAAAGCATTGCTTAAATTGATTTGTATATTAATAATATTTGAACATTATTTCTTCATATATTTCAATTTATATGATTTATCTTATTTTTTAGTCAGTCTAAAAAAAAATGACACATTTCTGTATTGAGTAACAATTAAACTATAAAAATGTCCATTCTTTCTTTGATGAAATAATCTCTAACAACACAAATTTTTACCATTTAATTTAGACTATAATTTTTAAAAAATCTTATATTTTTCTTATATTTTATACCAAATTACGGAAAAAATATTATTAACCTTTAATCATTTGGAGTAACTTTCTCAAACTCAACAAGACATATAAATTCCAAAAAGTATATGAAGTTATTTATAGTTATGGAAAAGTAGAAGGGGGTGTAATATTAAAAAGATAATATATCCTTTTCCATGCCACTCAAAATCCGACAAAAAGTACTGTCCTTTACGACTATACCCATAATAAGGCCAAAGATTGAATAGGATATCCTCTTTTATTACTACTTTATTTTCATCAATCAAATAAAGTTGTATGTGTGTGTGAAAATTGAAAAAAAAGAAACTTTGTCCATCATTCTCTTTTTCTTTCAATTTAATAATAATTTATTTGCAGGTTTTACTGCTATTTTCATGTGGCCACTTGACTTATGACCGCACAATATGACTTTGTACAGTGAGTATAACATTCGTTTGGTATAAGTAATAAGTATAAATAATTTTGATATAAAAAGAAATTTGGGATAAAATTTAGATATTTTACTGGGTTGATATATTTTAGGATAACTTATTTCATTATTTATGATATAGTGATTAAATAAGTTATTAATATACATGATGAGATAAGTGATTCTAAAATAAACTAATCCCAGAATAGTTAATCGTGACATTACTAGTTCCTAACCAAATGATCTCATTATATGTTTGGTTAATAGTTAGAGTTATATGGTTTATTATTTGTATATTAGTTATGTAGATATTAATTATATATGTACTAGTTATGCAGGTATTAATTCTTCGAAATGAGGTAAACATTTTTTGAAAGTATAAAATTTGTTTGATTAAGTACTTACCTTTGAAGAAGAAATTTTACAAACACTTGTGTCTATGCTCAAAATGGGAAGGGAGAAAAGAAAGGAGTATGTACTTATTTGATCCAAATAGAATTTGAAATGAATAAGCCATGAAAAGTAGTAGGAAATTTCAAACAATGTGATACATGTACATATAGACTTGGTGGGGCCTCATGTCACTCTATTAAAAGTGTGTGATTTTCATTGATTGTTTGAATCTTGTATGTTGGAGGAAATTAATAGTAATGTGTTTATAGTCCATCAAGTGACACACACTATCAAGTAAAGTAATGATAGACTTATGAATATGTAACTAGATAATGCTTGAGGTCTACTAATCTGATGATAGTTTATCAATAACTAGATTATTAATGCTCTTAGATCTATTCTTTTGTTTGCTTGGTATGGTAATAGCTCACATTTTATTGCTATTTTTTAAATAAAAAAAATCAAAAATTATATTTTTTTACATAAATGTTTGATGCACAATGTAAAACTAAGCAATTATATTGAATGGGCCTTATTTTTCCCAATGAAAAAGGAGGGAATACCATACCTCAATAAAGCTTTAACCTATGCATAAAATTGAGTTAAAGCTTTAAAAAAAAAAAAAGGAAAATTTTGTAGTTATTAGGATTCAAATCAACAATGAAATGAACCCCTTAAACATTGAGTCAAAACTTTTTAACTGTGTTAGGGTCTTTGAAATTTCACTTTATCTTATAATGCACGTTTTCGATGAAAAGTAATTCATATAAATCCCTCGCAACTTCGTAATCTTGTTCCTAGAGAGTGTGCATATTATGCACATTCTAGAAGATATGAAAGTTACAAAAATAATTTCAAAATTAATTAATAAATACAAATATCATTTTTTAAATGGACATACACTATTACTTCATCAACTCCTCTCTGATTCGATTTGTTTTGGTTTAATTTCGTCAAAATCTTCATAGACTTTATTTTGATTTAACTATATTTTTTATATTTAAATTGACAAAAATTTACGGGAGTGAGTAATATTTTGAACTCACCAAAAATATCAGCTCATAAGGTTATTTATGACTATTTGTTGTGCTTCTTGCGGTAATTACCAATACATAGCCACCAAGATAAATTTTTAGATGAAAGATATCATCCGACGAAATTTATTTGGGAATACAAATCGTTATTTTTAAATGAAATATATCGCAACAAAATTTATGGAGTACAAATAGTTAGATTCTATTTTAACTTTACAAAGTTATTTTGCCAAAATTACCTATAAGAATCCTAAAAATATAACGCCTAGAGCCTACACTCTAGACATAATCTACACTTAGAATCATTTCTGGTCCTAAGCAAATCCTTGACCTGATTTATTAATAAATTGAAGATCGAATAAATACGTGAAAGTTGTTTAAAGGTGGACATGCAATTGCCCTAGAAAATCACTTCAATCATTTATAAGTAATGAATCTTAAAAAGACATGTTGATAAAAAGAACTAATAATAAAACTCAATTGACTCATTTATAAAGCCTCTAACATAGTGAAGATAGGTCAGTGGGACAAGACCCAAACTACCTGATTATTCTACTAATAACAACTAATAACTAGGTAAAGTGGAGCTCTCATTAAGCTAGGAGGTTTCATCAAAGTTGGATGAAAGTGATTTTACTGATCATTAAAAGTTACAGTGCTAAATGACGTTAGTATATGAAATATACAATATTTAAAATAGTTGAGTGAAATAACTGGCAAAAATTAAACGTACTGCGCTTATGAGTAACTCTGAAAATAGACTAAAATAAAGTCAACTGAATAGTAATGCATATATGAGTACTTTAACACTAAACTCTATTATTGAAAACATGCATAATAACAAATATTGAAAGAAATATAGTTTTATTTTTCTTGGGAAGTTTCTCTAATTGAAAACCATCACATGAACCTCGTGATGGTATAACATTTGCCCATATTGCTAGAGTTATTCAGTACTTTGTCAGCGTAATGGACAAACTGAACTATGAATCCAATATCTAAGCCCTAATCGAGGACTTTCTGCGGATTCATCCGAACCAATGACACAATCCTATCCTATATTGGTGGTGCAATTTTAAAGTTTGGATAATTTGAAATTTTTACCAAACTCGGTGCTCAATACTAGCCCAAAAAACATGCATTGTGCTCAATAACAATAAAGATATCCCACTTGTGACAAAACTTGTTACTCTAAGGGGTTGTTTGGTTACTAGATAAGGATTGAGTTATTCAGGTATTAAATGTTGCATAAGCTTTACCATGTTTAGTAGCATTTTATTGTTAAAGTATAAAATTCAACACAAATAATACTATGTTTGGTTAGAAAATTAGAAAATCACATAACTAATGCATGTTTAAGTTATGAGGCAATCTATGTATTATTTTATGCAGGGTGAAAGATGGAATATGTTATACCTGAATAACAAATATCTGAATAAAAATATGTAATTGACAATTTACCCTTCACTTTCAATCAATATACACCACTTGATTTTATATAAACACTCAAATCCTTTCTCCATCTCTGTAGATCTAGAATGACTCTTCATTTTCTAGGCAAGTAGATTGAAAAACTTTCAATCTGACGTTCTTTCTTTGAGGTTAGAAGTTCTGAAATTCAAAATTTGGCTGATCTTTTTTATTTTCTTCTTCTCCTTCAGTTTTCTCTTTTGTGTTTTTCCTCTTGTTAATTTGATGAGATGAATGAAATTTTAGATCTTCTCAATGTTTTCTAGCTAAGTTGATGTATGAGTACACCTAAATTTGATGTGCATTTTGTTTTGTTTGTACAAAAATCGTGCTTTCTGAACAAATGGGTTCATTAAGTTTAGTTGTTTTAGCTTTTAAAACTGCAAAAGATAAACATGTATTTGCAGTTTGACAAAATAGTATTAGTATTCTAGCTATAGAAGCCAAACAAAAACAAATATTTTATCCTGTTTTTCAATGTTACTTTTCATTTTCTTTTCAATAAAATTGAACATTCTAGTATGAAACCATCTATTACCTTCTTATTATACAAAATGTGTCTGCAATACTTAGTCGGCGTTTGCCCATGTGATACCATATCACGATATGGTATCATGAGATGAAATCAGTGTTTGGACATGCGATTTTACGCTGATTCCATCTCATGATTCCATATCATGAGATATGATATCATATTCTCCAAAAACCATGATATGGAATCATATGGGAATACCATATCATGACTTAAGTTATTTTAATACAAAAATTGATCCACGAGTTTATATTTTGTTAAAACAACCCCACATTTATATATACTAACTATTTATTTCACATGTAAATAAAATTTATTATCACATCATTACTTTTTAAAATTTATTATTCTTACCGACATAAAATTTATTATTCTCACCAACATATAATCACTTTAACTCACACTTCACGATTGTTGAGTAATAAAATCTTGAAGAGCCCGTGAAAGGTGTTTCATTTTTACTCAAATATATTGATTAAACAATTACTTAAGTGGAGAACAAATAACTTCGTAATAATTTATTATACGATTTTATGATTTTTTGTTTATTTGATAATATTGAATAAACAATTGAGGCTATTTTAATAGTTTTAGAACTTAATGGAATATTTTATAAGAAAATATACTACACCAAAATTTTATCGCATGTCCAAACAAAGCTACAATTTCATCTCATGATTCTATATCATGATACCATATCATGATTTCATATCACTATACCATATCGCATGGTCAAACGGTTAAGTAACATGATTGATATTTTTTTTTCTTTTGGGATTCAATTTGATAATGATGTTGTAATTTTTAAATGAAAAATAAGTGTAAATGGATTCTCCGCAATAGTGCGATGTTGAATGTTTTATGATCCTCGAGGAGATTGTGGTGCATTCATATATTGTCCTTATATGTTTTTTTGGCAATCTAGAAATAGATAGGTCATTCGATATTGTATGAGTGCTAGAATTCTTAAAATCTTGTCTCATCTGAATGTTCTCATTCGCGATAATGATATCGTATATATTGACAAGCTTAGAATGGATAGAAATGTCTTTCACATTTTAGCCTCCTTAGCCAAGAATATTGGAGGGTTGACTGACAGTAAAATATGTCGAGTACTGAAAAGTTAGCAATGTTTTTAAATTTTTTGGCTCATCACAAAAAGAACAGTTCTATCAAAGTTGATTATATTAGATTGGGGTGAAGTGTAAGTTGAGCCTTTAATGAATGTCTAAGATCTATTCTTAAACTAACTCCAGTGTTATTTGCTAAACCTAGTCCGGTGCTCAAAGATGATAGTGATGATTGATGGAAATGGTTTAAGGTAAGTAAATATTAATCTAACATTTGATTTACTACAATAAACTTGAAATATTATGGTGAAAGTATTTTTATTTTTAATAATCCTTTAGTATTTAGAGTTGAATTTATCTTATAGGGTTGTCTTGGTGCATTGGATGATACTTACATTTTCATTAGAGTTGAAGCAATATATAAGCCAAGATACAGAACACGAAAAGGAGATATAACAACTATTGTCTTGAGGGTTTGTGATAGAATCTCAACTTTATTTATGTATTACCTTATTGGGAGGGATCAATCGCTGATGGTCGCGTATTGCGAGATGCTGTTGTACGAAGAAATGAATTGAAAATACCTCATGATATGCTAAATAATAGTCAGACCCTTGTCTATTTCTACTACATCAAAATAGAATAATATTTAAAGTAATTATATCATTGTTTACGTTTTTAGGCAATTACTATTTATGTGATGGAGGATATACAAATTGAAATGGTATTCTGTCTCGCAACGAGGATATGGATATTGGCTAGAGAATTGGTAGAGTGACAATCCATCACCTCGATGTCGAGAAGAACTCTTTAACATGAAGCATGCTAGGGCACGTAATGTTATTGAAAGAGCATTTTGAACTATTAAAAGGACGTTGAGGAATTCTTAGAAGTCCTTCGTGGTACTCGATTAAGGTTCACAATAGAATTATTAGTACATGTTGTTTGATACACAATTTCATTCGAAAAGAGATGGAAGCTGACCCCTTATATGTGGAAATGAATTTCCACATGGAGAATCTACATGAACATGACAATATTAATACAATTGAAACATCTGGTGAGTGGATCACTTGGAGGGATGAACTAGCTCAGTCTATGTGGAATGAACAATTGGGAAATCATTCTTTATAATTTTAAAACATGTTTTCACTAAGCACTTTTATTTTTGGTTTTCCATTCACTGTAAAATGTAGTAACTTTATTATTTTGTGAAAACGAATGGTCAAATCTTTTGTATGTCTCACATTGTTGTCTATACATACAAATAGTTAATCTCAACGTATATCTATTATTTTATAATATAAGTAGTGAATTCGTCTTTATCTCTTCACATTATCTTTTTTTCATATCAATCAAGTTGTGTTACAATTTATTTGGTTATAATTGAAATAATTTACTTATAAGTTGTAACTTAGTATTACTTTTGGTTTCATTTATAATTTACAAATTGAAATGGCTAGTTCTACTGCTGCGACATCTAACACGTCCAGAAAGAGGGCAAGAAATCAACACCTTCATCTCGAAGGGTATGGAATCTAGAAGAATTACTTACTTTTATGGATGGATTAAAAGAATTATGTGTTAATGATTGAAAAGGAGATAATGAAACCTTTAGACATGGATATTTAATGGAATTGAAACACTACATGAATGCTCGTCATCCTAACTGTGGATTGAAATCTCTATCACATGTTGATTCTAAAATAAGAGCATGAAAAAAGAGTTATGCAATCATATCGTTGCTAAAGAGTCGAAGTGATTTAGGATTCAAATATAATGACGTAAGTATCTTAGTTGATGATCCAAAAGCTTGGAATGATTTGATAAAAGTGCTTTATATTTATTTGAAATCATTAGGCAATTTCTACTTATGTTTTCTCTTACTTTGTCTTTGGAATATTGACAGTTACTTCTTGTACTTGTTCTTTTATTTTCTTAGGTTAATCCAAATGCCAAGTCAATGAAATTTAAACAGTGGCCATTATTTGCTGACTGGAAAGAGATATTTTGCAAGGATAGAGTTACTGGAGAGTTTGCCGAAGGGCCATAAGATGTTGTTGAAGAAATAGAATGAATTGAAGCTCAAGAAATTAATAATGGAATGTATTGTGGGATTTTCTATTGACGTTGTCGACGTAGATGATAGTTCAGGCACAAGAGAAGATCAAGTTGCTCAAGAGGAACCTAATGTATCAATTGGAGCAGCACAAAGTTTATTCACAACTCAAAAAGGTGAAACCCACAGAAAAAGGGTAACAATTTTAAAGCATCATCTTCTAAAGTCAACGAAAAAGATAGATGCAAAAGAAGAAAAACAATTAAAGATGATAATGAGACCGTGTTTAAAGGTTTGATGGAGGTGATGAAACAATTCACTGAAAGCCATGATAAGAGGATGCCTTCTTTAATTGATAAGTTAGGAGAGCGTGATCTATCTGAGATTCGTGGTAATCTATTATTGAATCTCCTGCATTTGAAATATACAACTCACATGAACGAGTTAAGGCAGCAATGAAAATTACTCAAGATATAAAGAGGATGAAATTCTTCTTAAGCATCAGCGAACTTGAACGTCACAATATAATATGGATGATTATTAATGATAAGCTTTAATTCACTGCATGATTTTTGTGTAGCTATTTTGTAAGGTCTAACCAAAATGAAATCTTTTGTTACCTAGTAGAATATCCACAAAAGCACATATATGTGAATGTTGTGGGCTTAAAGTAGGTTGTTTTTGTATAACAAATGCATGATTATGTTCAACATTAGTGTTTTAGTAAGTAGCCAATTCAGATGATCTTTAGATTGCTCTTCAGATTTCTCAAGCAGCTAATCCAAATAGTAAGTTCATCATCTTCTACAAGGTCTTTTTAATTCCTTCTCCGAGGCTGTATTGAACTTTTCTTTTCTCGCAGACTATTCAGATGTTGGAGTAATCACAAAGATGCAGTCAGAAATACAAAGTACTGAAATGCTATTTTGTCAAGTGATTATATGTTGTTGTGGTTGGTATTTAAGTGTTTGTCATTGAAGGATAATGTCATAAAATAGGAGATTTCTTTTGAAAAAAATGTAATTGTATGCCTTTGTTGTATGTGTTAACTTTTGTAATTCAACAATGAATTATGTAAGTTTCATTCACTTTAAATGAATGTGTATATCTTAACAATGAATTATATGTGAGTGAATTCTTTCCTGATGAATATTGTCTCTTTTGGCTTAATATGTATAGTCACGTAGTTGAGGTGCTCTAAAATTAAAAATATCACATTATTAAGAAAACACTACCAAGTTAGAAGTGGCAGACAAACTATAGTAATTGTGACAAAGACAAGAATTTGAATCCTTTAGGACATGGTAGTATGTGAAAATTACTATAACTGAATGAATTATTTAGTATGACGAAACTGAAATTTAGATTTAATGTACTCTATTATTATTTTGAAAATTAAGTAGACATTCAAATTGTTGAGGATATTGTCTATGGGTGAGGACAATGTCGATAATTGTTGAGGATAGTGTCCAACAATACATTGTTTAGTTGGACGTAAGCATCATATGTCAATAGATCTTGCCCTTGAAAGTAAGTCATATCTATCAATATACATATCAATAGCTTTTCTTGGAGTAAGCTTTGGAGCTTTCACTAGTTCTTACCAAGACATTTGTAAATATGATATCCTTCATCAAATAAAAAAAAAATTTAAATAAATTTCCTCATTTCTATATTATATATTATTGAAGTAAAGACTTCAAATATAATATCTAGCATTAGTACGCGATGTTGCTCAGATGTTAACTTATGTGTATCTATTTTTGTTATATGTACACATAATTATATGTGCTAGCATATCGATAGTTTTCAGCTATTACAATATTGATTCCGTGTTAACACATGTCATATATATATACATCGGTTCAATTATATGAGGAAGTTGAAAAATGTGGATTCAAGTTTCTGTCTAAACTTTGCCTGAGCAGAATGCAAAAAATAAATTAAAATACAATGGTAAAAGGTTTAAGATATAACAATAACAAATAATTTATTTTTAACAAATATATAATGTTTATTAATTTTTAATATAACAAACAACACCCAAAAAAATTATTAAACTCTGCATAACTAAACTCTGCATAATTAAACACTGCATGACTAAATTCTGCATAACTAATACCTGCATTACTAATACATGCATAACTAATACATGCATAACTAATACATGCGACTAAACGCCCCCTAAGGCTACGATTCTACGATCAATAATGCTTTTTTAAAACCGAACTAATCTAAAATAAACTTACTCTAAAACTTAACTATGGTTTGTGAAAAACACAACACTATGCTTTCTCAAAATTGCGTAAGCTTTCTTTAAAGATGAATATAATTTCTTTCGAGAACTTTTGTTTTCTCGAATATGAGATATGCTTTATTTGGAACTGAACATACTTTCTTTAAAAAGTTGTCTAAAATTTTCTTTTAAAAATATGCGTCTGAATACAAAATTTACTTTCTTAAACTCTTTTTTGGAATAATGCACTTGAAGTTTGAAATAAGAATACTTTCTTGAGAATCTTAAACTTATTTTAAATATGATATATTATGACAAAATTTTCAAATAATTTTGATAAAAAATAATCATGAGGTAGAATACCATGAACTCTAGATCAATCAAGAATCATCATTAAGATATAGTATAATAAATTCAATAATTAAATTAATGTGAATGAATAAATTCGATAGTAATGGACTATGGATAAAGACCTTAACTTTGATCTTACTATCTGAAACTGTAGATATAATGTGTGAGGAAGAACTTACTTCCACAATATGATATTTTTACATATTTTTTACACTCTAAATTCTTAAGAAAAGTGCGATCTTTGAAGGAGAAGATGGCAAAAATCTATTTCTTGAACCTTAGAAGTGGATTTTCTTGAAAATTATAATTTCATGAGTAAAAGGTATTAATTCATGTTTATATAAATAAATCATCAAAATTTTATGGTTAAATCTTATTTTAAATGCTAGATGAATCTCGGAGAAAATTGAGATTTTGAGAGCTTTGTGTATTACTAGTTGTTTAGTATACCTTTTCAGGTCATATATAACTAATACTTATTTTTATTACAATAATATATCTATATTGTATCGGGGTATGTATCACTTTTATGTATTAGTAATGCAATAATAAATTCTGATGCATGCATTAACATGATCAAAGATACATAACTGTCCATCAACATCTTTTCTACATTCTTTCTGTCACATCTATGGAAGATATTTTTATAAATAATTTTTTAAAATGTAATACATATTATTCTTACTATATAAAATCAAACACCACATAAAAAATCTCAACATATAACTAATGCAAACATTACAAATACAAATATTATTAATACACACTATCTTTACCTTAATTTTAAACCCCCATCAAAAGACCCCTCAATGAAAATAAAAGACATTTTAAAACCTTGTGTATAACATTTTATACTTTTGATTGAAATGTAAAAACAAGAAAGAACCGGACCACCTTCTCGAGGATGAAAAAGTTGAAAATCCCAATATCTCTCTCTCTCTGTTTTTGTCAGATATTGTCTTTTTCCATCTGTAATCCATCAACACCTTCATCTTTCTACCCTTTGAATCATAGCACCAAACAGTTCTATTACTATCAGTACATTTTACATTATTGACTTCTACAGTAAGAATCTTTGTGCTCTGTTTTTCTATGCTCTAAAGCTACTTTCTTGTATTGTAGGGTCTCTCTGTTTTCAATTTACCCTTACATTTTCTATTGTTTCTTTGCACTTTTGCACTCTCTTCCTCATTCATGGCTTTTTCTTCACCAACCAACCATTGATGACTTCCCATAACTTGCCATTGATTGAGCATTCAAACCTCAAAATCATTGTCTTCTTCATTATCACTTTTGTCTCTTTGCTACTCTTCAAGAACAGAGCTTTTCAGTTTTGAACTACTCATACAAAAATGCTTTCTTCTTTATGTATTATTAATCTTGTTGTTTTTACATTTTTCTCCTTCACAACTATCACCACCGCCGGCGCCGGCGTATACTACCGGCACCGGAGGATTCTCCATCAATCCTTTTTTCCAGTTGTTGATTCTCTTCCACCATCTTCACTTCCTTCTATAACTCACCCACCAATTTCTTCTCCTCAACCTCAGCCTAAATTTCCATTTTCCACTCTATCACCGCCGGCGACGCCATTGACGCAAAACCCATTTTTTCCGGTTTTCTCTTCACCGCCACCACCTCCTCCGGTACGTTCTGACAGTTATGCGACCTTTCCGGCGAATATCTCTTCACTTATTTTACCACAAACTTCTTCTCATTCTTCCGCTAAACCCATTTCTGGTAAACTTATTGCTATCATTATCTCTGTTTCTGTTCTCTCTGCAGCTTTTCTCACTTCTCTTGTAGCCTATTTTCTTCATTACTATCGTCAAGGAAAAGTTGAAGAGAAAATGTACTATCAACGAACAGATAGTCTCCGACTTGTTCCTCCTAATGCCACTCCATCAGACGGTGTTGTCATCAAGAAACACCTTCCATCTCCATCTCCACCTCCACCTCCACCGCCTCCGGCGATGGAAGTGCCGCGTCACACTCCCACTTCCAATAGCTCGGAATTTCTTTACATTGGAACACTCGTGAGCTCTAGAGAAGTTGAATCACCGGAGCTCCGACCAGCTGACGACGTTGCAGTGAATTTCCAAAGACTTGGGTCACCGGAGCTTCTGCCACTCCCGCCGTTGCCACGTCAGCATTACCAGCAGACCCGCAAGAATGGTGCGGGGTATAGCGGTGAAGATGATGAAAATGATGATGAGTTTTTCTCTCCTAGAGGGTCTTCAGGGGATAAAGGTAGTCCGAGTCAAACTGTATCGAGCTCCCATGCATCACCATATGAAGTTCCATTACAAACCCAGAACAGATTTCTTTACTCAAATTCGAATTCGCCATCGGAATCTTCTTTGTTGAATAGTCCTTCACTAGAGTTCAACTTGAGCCCGAAAAGCTTAACGTCCAGATCACCTGATTCTTTAGTGAATTTTCTAGCTCCGCCACGGTTTATTCCTACACAAACGTTTAGGGGATTTTCATCTCCTCCGTTATCTTCCGGTGATACTGATAATTCCCCTTCAATAGTTTCAGATTCATCAGCACGGATTTCCGAGTCTTCGCTGAGGAATCTGGGTGGTTTTGGGAGCTATGTGTCAATGAAAGTACCACCACCGCCTCCTCCGGCTCCACCACCGAGGTTTTGGGAAGCTCCTCAAGTTCCAAAATCCGTGGAGGCGGAAAATGGTGGACCACCGGTGCTGGTGGCACCATCTATGCCTGTTTTAGGTCATCATGTTAATGGCAATATTAAAAGTTCAGAGGCTGTGGAGAGGAGGAATGATGAGATTATAAAGCCAAAGCTGAAACCTTTGCATTGGGATAAAGTTAGAGCTACCTCAGATAGAGCAATGGTTTGGGATCAATTGAAATCTAGCTCTTTTCAGTAAGATTTGTATCGATAATTCTTTCCGATCATTGTTGAAAATCGAATACATTCTTGTTTCCTAATTTTTGAAGTGTTGTGATTTCCGTTGTAGGTTGAATGAGGAAATGATAGAGACTTTATTCACTGCGAATTGTTCGAATTCGAACCCGAAAGATGGGATAACACGGCTGGTGCAGCCAGTGTTGAATCAAGAAAATCGGGTGCTTGATCCGAAGAAGTCTCAAAATATTGCAATTTTGTTGAGGGCACTTAATGTCACTAATGAAGAAGTTTGTGAAGCACTATTAGAGGGTAATATCATGCGCTTTGTCTTTTGAGCTTTTCGTAAATTCTCTTGAATGTTCACAACTAGCAATCATTAGTTAGGATTATGGTAACGATGAACTTCTCGATGCACTGCGTTAATTTTGATCCACTTGCTCTTGTCTAGATATCTAGCTTAATATGGTAAATTGCCTTGTTTGGATAAACTCCTAAATATGTTTAGTTTTTGAACTTATATGTTTGTTCTTTTAATGAGTCATCGCTTTTACTAGATATGTTGAAGTTTGTTGAATCTGATTGCTTGTCATGGATATGTTACTCCTGTTAATGAAATTTAGGCTCAGAAATGTTTATTCGTTAGCTGAATGTAGATTCTTAAAATCTACTGTATATAATCCTTGATGGTGGTGGTTATTAGATTTTTGCATGAGGGCATTGATTCAACTTCTTTTTGCTTAACCAAAATCAGGGAATGCTGATACTCTGGGAAGTGAGTTACTTGAGAGTTTATTGAAGATGGCTCCCACTAAAGAAGAAGAGCGGAAGCTGCATGAGTTTAAAGATGAGTCACCATTCAAGTTAGGCCCAGCTGAAAAGTTTCTAAAGGCAGTGCTTTATATCCCTTTTGCATTTAATAGGGTGGAGGCAATGCTATATATTGCAAACTTCGATTCAGAGATTGAATATCTTAAGAGGTCATTTGAAACACTAGAGGTAAATTGTGCTTATCTGTTCTTGAACGGTACACTTTATTTTACTCGACAATATTACCTGTCATGATGGCAATACCCCTATATCCTGTTGCTTCTTGAAATTGATTTTAGCTTCCTCCTATTATGATCTTGTTATGCTATAGTTTGTATTCCTTCTGGTTTCAGTGTTCTCCCCAACCTGCTCAATCCATTATGCTACGTCAATATTGGATGTCATAACTTTGGTCTGAGATTGCCATTCTTTCTCTATGTTCATGTACCATTATCCAGACCTAGTTTGTGCATGAGTTAATTTAAACTTCATTACCCATGCCATACTTCATTTATGGACATCCGTTCTTAGTAGGGTCATCTGAAACACTGAAGTTTCTATATGTTGACTGTTTAGACACAATTTCATTGGTTTAACATTAAGAACACTGATGAGATTTTGACCATGTAGAGAGTACTTGGGTCGAGGCCCAATTACCATGGTTGTGCAATGTTCATAAATATACTTCCACTCTAGATATGCTATGTTTGAACTTTGATGACGTCAAGATGTCTAGTTCCTTAAGATTCAGTTAAGTAGCTTTGATTTGATGAGCTGAATGTTGGATGTCCACCTCCTTGAAAACTAATGTATTGATCCTTTCAGACTGCTTGTGAAGAGCTAAGGAATAGTAGGATGTTTCTAAAGCTACTAGAGGCTGTACTCAAAACTGGGAACCGCATGAATGTTGGAACCAACAGAGGAGATGCCCTTGCATTCAAGCTCGACACACTTCTTAAGCTTGTAGATATTAAAGGTGCTGACGGGAAGACCACGCTACTGCATTTTGTTGTTCAGGAAATCATCAGAGCAGAAGGGTCTCGTCTTTCTGGTGCTGATGATCAGAATCCAGTTGCAGAAAAGACGCTACAGGATGAGGTTGAATTCAGAAAGATTGGCCTTCAAGTTGTTTCTCGCCTAAGTGGTGAGCTTACAAATGTGAAGAAAGCTGCTGCCATGGACTCTGATATTATTAGCAATGAAGTCGCAAAACTAGCTGCAGGAATTGCTAAGATCACTAATGTTCTTAAGCTGAACGAAGAGTTGGTCCTGAGTGAGAATAGCAGAAAATTTTCCGAGTCAATGAATGGATTCTTAAAGACGGCAAAGCATGAAATTATCAACATCCAAGCTCAAGAGGGTGTTTCCCTCTCAATGGTAAAGGAGGTGACAGTATATTTCCATGGTGACTTGGCCAAGGAAGAAGCTCGGCCACTTAGGATATTCATGGTAGTAAGGGACTTCCTCTCTATCCTTGATCAGGTGTGCAAAGATGTCGGGAGAATGACTGACCGAACCATAATCAGCTCAGGTAGACAGTTTCCCTTGACAGTCGATGCAGGGCTTCCCCAAGTTTTTCCTGGATACAACGTAAGGCAACACGATAGCTCCTCTGAGGATGAAACAACCCCACCTACGTCATGACATAGTGTTATCAGATGACTTCCTTCGTCATAATAGGCTGGTTTATATCCATTGTATAGTTTGCTGGAGTCTATGGATTGGTCTTTTTGATGTCCCAGGTTTAGTAGATATGAGTCGTCGTTTTTCTCATCTGTATTTATACCTTTCCTGTAGTTGCATTCTAGATTCTAGAGCTATCTTATTATAATTTTATTGGTAACCCACTCTTTTTTTAATGTTTGTAATATAAGAAAGTACAAGTATATCAGGGAATGTCATTCATGATATTTGATCAGTTTGATCAGGAGACAAGTAGTTTGTTAATGTATCAGGATTTGCTTTTGAATTGTAGTTCAAGATTGCAGCCTGCATTGCATTGCATTTTATATGAATAGTAGTACCATAAATATAATAGCAAGCGACGTTGAAAATCGTGATTGACGGGAGAAATGATGCGAAACAACAGCTGGTTGAGTCCAACATGAATAATTTTGAAGAGGAACCCTGTTATTACAAAGAGCATAAAGTTCTCTACACTTGCAAATCTAAGAGGCTTTGGAATATACAATGTTAAAATTTGCCTAAGATTTTAGTATTGCAGAGCAGCTAAGTATCTCTGGTTAAAATAACTGTGACATATCTTTGCTTTGCTTCGAGTTTGAAACTCAAAATCAGGTATCCCCAGTCCTTTATCTGCCAATTGATGCTAGTCAAGAACTAAGACTTCATGAATTTTCAGCATCCATCCGTTCAATCACACGACGTGCTTCTTCCTCTGTACCAGGGACGACTTTCCTAACTCGTGCACCATTTTTCAGTGAATCTTGTTGGACAGTGAAAGTGAAATAGAAGTTGTTTGAAACCTGTTTAACAGAAAAAAAGAGACTGGAACTGATCAGCAGAGGTTAAAACAAAGAAATAAATCTATCTGGAAAGCCTACAGTTTGAGGTAAACAATTTAGTTTCTTCTTTTATTCACAACAATGACTTCTTTTTGGTTTCTCTATCTCCCCCTCCTAAGTCCTTTGTTTTTCTTTTACTCTTCTCTTTTTTGCCATCAAATCTCTTCCCTGATCTTGGTTTTCATCATGGTCAATTCTAGGGAATAATCACATAATATTTGCTACTCAACCCGAATCGTCCAGCCATTCATTTCCCTGTTAAAATCCAATGAACTTTTTAACCATCGTAGTCCATCTACTATTGCAATGTTTTAGTTTTTAGTCTGCTAATCATGTTGTAAAATATAGTCCATTAACCAAAATAACTTCCTAACAGAATTGGTCATCCATTAAATATATTCCCCAAACTCAACATAAGCACTCATTCGAATTATCAAAAAGGTAATCCGGTAAAAAAATCAATTTAAACCAACTCAAATCTCACCAAATTTTCTCAACATTTGAGATTCAAACTCCTTAAGATATTTCAACGTAATCCAATAACATCCAGCCAAAAAAAATCAGAATCACACTAGTTTTGAATTTTTAAGCAAAGCTTCAAGTTTGTTCAATAGGACTTTATCTCAGAGACACACCTTAACTAAACTACGGTCCTATTTCCCCCTGAACCCCTTTTTTTTGGTAATTTTGTACACCTTTTTGGTTTATGTGGCATCCAAATATCTCCCACGCGCCTCAGCTGCATGGAGTCACGCAGTGTGCGACCTTTTTGTACACTTCCATGAGAAACCTCCGGGACAGAAAAGTCAGTCACCATACCTTTATTCCAATGACTTTCAGATCTAACCAGCACCACCTCCACCTATGGTAGTAGTTTGCGAGAATTAACATCACCATGAGGTCCAACAGGTATTGGTGACTAAACCCCACAAAAAAATCTCCGTCATAAAATCAACGACGCTCCATCATGTGCCTGTCGGAGTTCTGACCCGGCAGTGCGTCTGTCACACGCGCCAGCTAATGAGCTGTCTCTGACCACTTTTTTCCGAGAAGGTTTTTTTAGTCAGGGTGCACTGAAATTCCAAATCTTGTCCATATAATTTATCCAGATTCCGAGCACTTCCTGATGAGGGAGTCGCTTTTCAGTGGGTGCAAGTTCCTGGTGAGTCTTTTTCCAGAAACTCAATTTCGAACATATCCATAGTGTTTACACCAGTTTCCGACATGTTTACAGCAGGGAACCCACTTTCCGTCCACACAATCAAATTCAGGCAAGTTTCCTAGTTTTTGGCCAGTTTTTCAACTATCCTGCTGACTACAAAGTTGATTCTTTGTTCTTGGGGGTGTTTCAAACATTTGAAAACCATAATCCCTTGAGATCCAATCATGTCTTTTGGAGGCAGCGTACTGAGACAACTCGCCCTCTTCTCATTCAATCCCATGTTCCACTATAATTTTGGGGCGAAGCAACTCACATCTTGCTATTAATTAATCAGACGCCCTCAACTTCAATTCAGAATCAAATTCCTTATTAAGAGCCTATTTGGATTGACTTTTGTTTTTTGACTTACCTATGTCTTTTGAATTGTTTTTAACATTTTAAGTTAAAACCAAGTGCTTATAAGCACTTCTTTAATTTTACCCGAACACTCCAAAAGTTGTTAAAAGCTAACGTCTTAAAACCACTTAAAATAAGCCAATTCACATAGGCTCTAAGTATTGTTTCCTCGGTCACCTCTATACTCACTTCCTTCTCGTATCTACAAAAGTATATGTTTTGTTCATAAGTTAGTCCCTAACCCCTGGGAAAAACAAATTAGCCCCTCATGCTCTCAAATGTGCCTTTCTTAGTTATTCTTGGGTAAAAAGGGGTATCATTGCTACTCACCTGATCTTCATCAGTACCTTATGTCAGCTCATGTCACATTCTTTAAGCCTTGACCGTACTTTACATCTTCTTCTGATCATCCTGACATATCTGAGGTATTACCTATACTGCCTTTTGAGGAATTTACGGTTACTTCTATATCTCCATCTGTCCTACCCATGCCAACTTTTTAGGAACCTACACTTACGCCTACATCTCCATCCACAACGCCACACTTTTGAATTATCATCGTCGTTCACGTCCTCCATCAAGCCCAAAATGATTCACGTCCTACACCAGACCCTGCACTACTGCGAACTTGTCTTCTCCTAATCAATCGATTGCACTTTGAAAATGTATACAGTCCACTCACAATACTAACACCCATTATATCCTTTTAAATTGTCATCGTTTATCATCACCCATTATGCATTTGTATCATCTTTGTCCTTTGTCGCCATCCCTAAGTCTACAGGTGAAACAATTTTTCATGTAGGATGACGACAAGCTATGATTGACATAATGTCTGCTTTACATACGAGTGGTACTGGGGAGCTTGTTTCGTAAACCTACTATTAGTTGTCGTAGGGTGTATGTAGTCAAAGTTGGTCCAGATGGCCGAGTTGATCGGCTTAAGGCTTGCCTTATTGCCAAGGGGTATACTAAGATATTTAGGTTTGATTATAGTGATAGTTTTTCTCTCAGTTGGACATTAAAAATGTTTTTCCCATGATAACCTTTTGGAGGAAGTTTATACGGAGCAACCATCTGATTTGTTGCTTAAGGGGAGTCTAGCTCGTTGTGGTGATTGCACAATCACTTTATGGTTTGAAACAATCTCCTCAAGCTTGGTTCGGAAAGTTCAACAGAATAATCCAGGAGCTAGACATGACTCATAGTGAAGCTGATCATTGTGTGTTTTATAGACATTCTGCTTCAAATCTGTGTATATATTTATGTTGGGGATATTGTTATTACCGACAATGATCAGGATTGTATCATTAATATAAAGAAACTTTCAATGTTTTTTGACTAAAGACCTCGACAAACTTAAGTATTTTTTAGGTGTTGAGGTTGCTTAGTCTAGATCATTATTGTTATTTTGCAACACAAGTATTCCACATAAATGCTTGAGAAGACAAGAATGATGGATGTAGACCCATTGACATTCCTATAAAATCGAATGCAAAATAACTGCCAAGACAGCAGGAGTCACTCAGTGATCCTGGGAGATAGAGGCAACTAGTTGGTAAGTCGAATTATCTCAAAATGACTAAACCTGACATTTCTTTTCCTATGAGTGTTGTAAGTCACTTAACAGATTCTCCCTATGATAGTCATTGGGATGCAGTTATCTGCATTATCCAACATATAAATCAACTCCAGGTAAAGGACTTCTCTTCAAGGATCGAGGTCATGAGCAAAATGTTGGATAGACAAACGCGCTAATTGGGCAAGATCACCTTCTAATAGACATTCTATGTCTGGATATTGTGTTTTAGTGGGAAGCTATCTGGTTTCTGGACGAGCAAGAACATGTGTGGGGGCTTGATCTAGTACGGAAGTAGAATGTCAAGCAATGGCTATAACAACTTGTGGCTAGTTTAGATTAAACAGTTGCTCAGAGAACAAAAATTTGGAGAAATTAGTTGGATGGAATTTGTGTATAATAACCAAACCGACCCTTCATATCGCATCAAATCAGATATTTCATGAGAGGATTAAACGAGATTGAGATTGACTACTACTTTTGACAGAGAAAAAACCCTCTTTGGCATATTGTTACAAATTTTGTGAAGTCAAGTGATCAACTTGCATATATTTTCACCAAGTTTCTCATTGATCCTCATATTAATTACATCTATAACAAGCTCAACATATATGAGTTGTATGCACCAGCCTGAGGGGTAGTGCTAGAATAGGAATACAAATAAGATTTGTAAATAGTATCCTACGTGAAAAAAGGATATTTGTCTATTTATAGGGCTCAACGTAATAATGCAGAAACACGATTTCAATAGTACTCTTCTATTTTATTTCTAAAAGGCTAATCAATCTCAAAAGCTAGTTTACGAGTGATGATTATCCAGGACCATATAACAAAATAATAACACATTTCCTCAATAATGTGGGACACTCTATAACACAAGAAGATACACATTTCTTCCAAAGGTAAAACAGTTTACTCATATTACCAGAAAAGGAACTTCAAAGCATTTGAAGACTAGATTAGCTAAACCTTTACGGCTTACGCTGGTAAACAAAAACAATAGATCAAAATTTCCTCGCATGTAAGTCAAAAGAGAGGTTTCATTTGGGTAATGTTTACCAGATATATCAATTTTTGTCAGAAGGTAGAATAGTTTACATGACTGGATTTGATAACAACAATAATTGACCAAAAAAATAAAATTGTGTAAGCATTATTAGATGATTTTGAAGAAAAACTCAATGAATGAGAATAAACATTTTCTCCAATAAGAGCTAATTGTATGCATGAGATAAGTTGATAGTTCACCGTAAACTAAAAATAAATATTGAATAACTTTTAGACGATCCATGTAAAGCACTATTATCAATAATATCAATGACGCAATATGTTATGCTTTAGAGTACGCATGCTCACCTCGCTAGACCGCAACTCAGGTCGCATGACATGAGCTACCACTTCTACATTGATCAGAGGCTTAGATAAATTCTCTAGTTCTGTGTACAAAACACATGATTTGAGGCGGAGGAAATTTCCAACATCAACCTGCATCAAAAGATTAAGACATAAATTTCAGAAATATATTTATATTTGAGCGCAAAAGCATAGCTTAAAGAATACTGCTTCTTTGCTTATAATGAAGTTGAGTTGATTATTGCCAGGATGCAAGATGGCTGAAACAGCCAAATACACTCTACAAATTGTAAAAGATCGGTAAAAACCCTACTTAATACCTTCTTTACTTCCACTTCTAAGTGGCTGTAAAAGATTAAACAGCTTCTAAAATGCTCTTTTAGTACACTTTGGCCCAGATAAATAGAGTACCTCTCACGCATCAAACAAAGGCAAAAGAAAGTCTCAATGCTGGAGATTGACTTATTTAAAGATATAGTCTAGAGTTAGAAATCACAAGGAATATTATGAATTCCAAGAAAATAGATGTTTTCTCAATTTTAAAAATATTATTTGATCTCTTAAGATATTACAACCCCGGCAGCACCATGATTTTAGATTTCCAATATGATCCAATAACCTCAGCATCTTAGCGTGAAAGAAAGAACTTGAATAGATAAATGTTCAATCCCATAAAGGAAGTAAACAGTAAACCTCCTGTATCACCAACAATTAAACAAATCAGGGGCCTCACTACTTCACCGCTCAACATATGCCAGAACTCAAATTACCAATTCCTTGGATAATGACAATATGTATTCACTTTGTTAGTAAGATTCACATCGTATATCATTTTTTATTCTAATTCACTCCCGCACTCGATATGCATCAACATTTTAAGCTTTAGATACTTGTATGACTATAAATCATCTCATTAAAGGTTAAGTAACAATTTAAAGTTAAATTGTTACTAATAAATATAGAAAGTCATTCTTTTTGGATGGATTAGAAGGAAAGAGTGTCACATATATTGGTATGATGAGAGTAACATTTATCCAATGAATATGAATATGAATCATGCAACATTATCACCAGAAGGTACTCATTCTGCCCCCCCCCCCCCCCCCCCAAAATACAAAAAAAAAAATAAAAAAAATGAAGAGAGTAAATTATTAGAAGATAAAAGGTATAACCAAATATTGTAAATAGTTAAGTACCATTAGCCAAACATTACTATATGTCATGGAAGTTAATCAATAACGAAAATGTGTTTCCTTTTGCAAGTGTGAGATGGATATGCAAGATTATATTCACCTTCAGTCTTCTGCAAAGAAGAATGACCAAGGTGTAGAACTAATACAATGCCTATTAAAAACATGAGCCCTTAAGCCTAGTAAAGCTGACTAGGTATATGTTGTATAGGGGATTACAGATTTGACAATTTTGGACTTAATATAGAAACTTAATAAACTCATAAATTAGATGATCATGCAGCTAACCAGAAATAGTTTGGGATTGTGTAGATTAAAACTCTTCTTTCTTGGTTTTATGCATTAGGTTGAAACTGACACCAAGTTAAGTGCAAGGCCAATTTAAATTAATATTACATATTACTCTGTTCAATTTTCTGTGGCGGAATTTGGAGTGTGGAGGAGAAACTACTTAATTTCTGGTGTAAATTAGATCTTCAAGATTTTTGAAATAAAATTTATATATTTGGAGATTCACATAAGGTACTATAAGTCACAATAATTCAAAACAATAAAAAATAATGAGTATTGAAAAGACTAGGGTCAAAGGAAAACCTTTTTCACTTTCTACATAGTAATAGTGCCACGTAAAATAGAACAAAGATATTATTCAATTTGATTAACTACTTAGAAATCATATATTAGGAAAGAGTCCTTCAGAGGAGAAAGAATGAACAGTTTACAAACTTTTGCTCCTGTTAGGACGAAACAGAAATTGAATTGCCAGACCTTTGTTAGTCTATTTTTTGCTGGATTTAGAATCGAAGTTACTGTTTTACACTATCCTCCCTCCCCTAAATCTTCCAAATCAGAACCAAGAAAATTTCAATGTAAAGAAAGTGTGACTATATGCTTAAAGGTAATCCTCATACTCACAGGTTTCAAGAAATCAACATGATCAACTTCCACAAAGCAAGGTGCACTGCCTGCAAATGCATAAGCTGTTGCATAAGCCAGCTCAAAAGCTCTCCGCATTAAGAATCCTCCAAAGATTCGACCATGGATATTTCGCTGCTGTGGCTGGCAAATCAAAGAGTTCTGAAGACATGTATCTTTTATTAAAATGCTGTCTCTATCTGCTAAAGCAGGCATATCGCAAAAGATTCGGCTCTCAGCCAACAATTCGTCTAGCCTATTCACTTCCTCACCCTGAATTTCCTTCTTCCGTTCTCCCCTTTTAACCTTTCTCATTTTGTTTCTTTCTTCAGCTTCTTCCCAGAGAAGCTTTTCTGTTTCAGTTTCGGGAGATATCTGATTAATTGGAGCTGATTTTCCGGTCTTAGAATCTCGGGCCACAAAAGTGAAGTTTGCAGTTAGAGCTAATGACTCCGATGTACTGGATGCTTCTGCAAGAAAATATTGGTGGTATTATCCTTTTGCAACTAAATATTAACATATAAACACCTAGGAAAGAGACAGTATAGCACAAAATCATTGATCTAATCAACATGAAAGCAAAGGTGTCAAATCATTTAGACATGAGCACAATTCTCATTTTTTAACGACTCTGCATGAAAGTAGGAATAACCTCCCACGATCCACAGAAATCACATCTTCTAAACTAGACAAAACGAATTATGAGTTGTGGAATTTACCTGGTGAAGATTGCATTACTTCTAGTTGAATCTCCATAGATGAACGACCAACCCATGTAACAACACCCTCTATTTTCAGATCAGTATCAACACGAATAGGTTTCTTTAAAAGCATCTTGTCCACAGAAGCAGTAACTAGTATCAAGGGCCTAGTAGTACCATCATTACTGGAACAATGCTGGTTTGAAAAAAGAAAGAATATGAGGGCGAATGGGCGATACTTCGAAAAGAGGAAATTCCTTTGTGCATGATCAGCCAGATAATCCAAGTTATGGCCGAGCAGGCAACAAGTGCTTAACATTTCTTCTCTTATGAAGGCCAACAACAAACACAAATACATGACTAGCACAACTACAGAAGTAAGAAACAACAACACAAGTACCAAGAACAAATTAATGTGATCACAATTTGATGCAACTTACAGCCAACACAAACATATTCAAACATAAGTATGCAAAATACCCTAAGTCCTCAAGGAGTCGAAACGTAAAGATAATGGCAGCTCAATGAGTATTCTCTAGCATATGTATCTGATCAACTCTTAAATAAATCTGATACAAGAACATTACTACCTTGAAGGATATAGTTCCTGCCAAAGCATCAAGGTCTTCCAGCAACTTCCCCATCCTAATCTCATTCCAGGGGTTCCTATACTGCTCTCTCAGCACATAATCAGAAGAGAATTTGTAAAGAACACTAGTCCTACTCTTAGATGGGGTTTTAGCAATCAAATCATTTTGTGGAGTAGGATCCATTGGGGCATCTGAAAACCTCTCAAAAATACTTGATCTTGCTTCCCACAATGCATTTGTCACAGGCGAATGGTACATACCTGGCCACAAACTGATCGGCTTTCTAATTGAAGAACCTGCATCAATTGTAGGAGAGCTATCTAGCGGTGACCTAGTAGTAGCCACAACTGGGATCGGATCACTAAAAGTATCGTTTGCTCCAACTGAAAATTGCTTTGTTTGAGAAAAAGGAGACCGAGACACCATCTGATCGCAAAATGCAGTGTTGAAAATGGGTTTTCCATCTTTGGCTAAACCAAGCAAGAAATGGGGTTTTCTATAAAAACTGGGACACCTTTTGATCAATAAATGCAATCTTGATGATGGGTTACCCATTCTTGCTGTAAGGAATGTGGATTTTGAGATGAAAAGTTCAATATGAGAGTTGTTATTGAGTTCTGGAGATGAAACTGCACCAAAAAGATAACTTTTGAGGAGAAAACCAAAATTCTTGCCTTAAAAGTAGTGTTTGGAGGGAAAAAGCACAAGCACATGAGTCGATTCTGAAGTCCATGCTTCCTTTTGGCCATGTTTATTATGTGAGATAAGTGGATGATGACTATATTGATGGGTAGAAATGGCAAGAAATTAGTGTTTTTTATTAAAATAATATGAATAGTGGTATTCTTTTTTCTTTTTTTCCCTATATTAATAATAAGAAAAAAAATTAAAGGAGGGTTTCACATGTGTTTTTAGTCATTCAATTCTAAAATAAGGGTTTGTTTAATTGGAGATAAGTTATTTCATCATGCATATAAGATATCTTATCTCATCATTATGATAGAAATAGTGAAATAAATAATCGAAGGACTACCTAATATTTCCAACCAAACATGGAATAAAATAATCCTACATTTTATCATGAGAGTAGTAAAATTATCCGCGCTTCACACGAAAATTTAATATCACATAACTTATAAAATAATATTTTAAAACTATCAGTCATTAAAACTAAAACACTATATTATTTTACATACAAATTATGTGGTAACAAACATTAATAATGTAAAGGAAAATAAAATTTATTACATTTTATCGTTTATCCTTAATAACAGAAGCATAAATTTATTATTGTAAAAATACATACCAAGATCTGTAACATAAACAATGGTGTAAGTGAGTCACTCAACAGGATCAAAGTACACAAATATTTAATTGTGAAGAAAAAGAACCTTCGAAAATGTCACAATCTTTCATAAAAGTCAACACTTTTCATAAAAATAAGTCGCAACTTTTCATAAAGTCACAACTCTTCATAAAAGGCGTAACTATTCATAAAAGTCACAAGTCTTCATAAAAGTCACAACTTTTCAAAAAGTCACAAATCTTCATTAAAGTCGCAACTTTTCATAAAACTCACAACTTTTCTTGAAAGGGAAAGACTAGTTTTGGAAATAAATAAATTTAAAAGGGAATTTTGGTTTGTGGTGGTGCCATGTAGGCGGCCTAAGGTTTTCTTTTATATATATATATTTGAAAAAGTTGCAACCCTTCGGAAAGGTCATAACCTTTCATAAAAGTAAGTTGCAACTCTTCACTAAAGTCGCAATTTTTCATAAAAGTCACAACTTATCATAAAAGTCACAATTCTTCATAAAAGTCGTAACTATTCATAAAAATCACAACTTTTCAATAAAAGTCGCAACTTTTCATAAAAGTCATAAGTCTTCATTAAAGTCACAATTCTTCATAACAGTCACAACTTTTCATGAAAGGGAAAGACTAGTTTTGAAAATAAATAAATTTAAAAGGGAATTCTAGTTTGTGGTGGTGCCACGTAGGCGGGCCTAAGGTTTATATATATATATATATATATATATATATATATATATATATATATATATATATATATATATATATATATATATATATATATATATAACCTTATATCTAACACCAAAAGACTCTTAATGGTATTTTCGTTGTTTCAGCTTACCAAAGTGATTATCCTTTTCCAGTCGCCTACGTCGTATACTTATCTTTCGGTCTAAAGTTGAGCAAACATGTAAGGGTCGTCTGATAGGGTGTATAAGAATAATATCAAATAAAATGTATTAGTAATGTTTGTATTAGTTATGTTTGCATTAAGGGAAACGACATAAATTCCCCCCTGAAGTTGCACTGAAAAGTCAGTTACACGCTTCAACTATTAGGACGCCTATTACACACCTATACTATTCAAAAGTGTATTTATTTATCTAGTATGTCACCCACTCTCAATCGCGTTTCAATCGACATATTAGAGCGTGTCGACAAATTAATAAACCCAATTTTTTTTATTTTAATTAAAAATATCCCAATGGTTGTTTCTCTTATAACCCACCCACTCGACCCTAATTGTTATGACCGCAAAATGAAATAAGGTGAACTAGAGCCTCTCATGTGTTTTAAGAGTCAATAACTCATTTATAAGATGTGTCACAGCTTGTAGTAGTTGGTTTGAAGGGGTTTGAGATCAAACGTCAAGGGATTACCAAGACGTTTGGAAACTAGTCTTATGTGTGTGATAGCGTGCCTTAGCATGTTTCATGAGATTTGGTGTGTCGTTTGAGGACTAAAATGATAGGAGGGCACCCTAGTATGTAGATGGTCATGTTTAGGGTCGAAACTTCCGGGTAGGACTCCCCAAAGACCACTTTAAGGGTCCTTGAGAAGCACCCAAACGTTGGCAAGTAGCTGCCAAGAACAGCCCTAACTTCGACCACCAAACGACGGGCAGTAGGTCAATTAGAGCCCCGTCAAAAGGGGGTATGACTCCACACTTAGGCGTGGGATCTTAGCCCCCAAATGAGGGGTCTCTGATCAAAACCACGACCTGCAGAACGGCCCGTCACCCCATCCATGGTCTGTGGATTGAGGGCGTCGATTGGTGCCTGCAATCTGCAGTGATTCGACCAAGTGAGGGGTGAATTGGGAAATTCACCGCACGTTCCAATTAAGTCATGGACGATTATTTTTAGTGTTTTTAGGTATTTTAAGTATATTTAATCAATTAAATAGCCATTTAGATTTCATACTCCAAAACAAAACCTTCCCTCCAAAAAAAAACTCTCCAAGATCACCATTGAAGAACAAGAGAAAAAAGAGGCAGCCTCTAGGACGAATTCGACCAAAGATTAAAGCTTAGATTAAGGCTTTGATTAAAGGTATGTGAAGCTTGTTCATCCATGGATTCTTACATCAATGGAGCCCCCATAGTTTCCCTCAATTGTGAATCCAAAAGATCCCAATTTAGCTAGGGTTGTGATTGCATTGTGCGTAAGGCTTGTTTGTGATCCCAATCTAGTGGGTAGCATTCAATTATGTTTATATGATAATTGGATGGTTTTTTCATGAGGTTTCCTTGATGAATTCTAGTCTTTGATGATGAATGTGATCATGGTAGGTTTAGGCCATTAGAGGCAAAATTAAAGGTTCTAAGTTGATCTTCTTAATTCAATTGTCTTGAATACTAATTGATCATAGTTAGAATCATCTAGATATGAATTGAATTAGACCTTATTGATTATGATTGATCTTGACTTGTTATGTTTGAATTGAACCTTAAAGATGAATTATGGCTAGATTCACCTAATAATGAAGAATGTGAGGAGAATTAATTGAGAAGAGGCTTGTTACTTGAAAGTCTTGTAATCTACATATGAATAAGGATAGAATGAAGTAAATAATTGTGAATCTTAGGTTGTTGTGTTGGCTGTAGATTTAGAGAATTGAATGAATGAAAGTGATAGAATAACTTGAGCATGCATGGAGAGATTGTCAAGGGCATCCCTTCATGAGAGAAAAGTGTTAAGCAAGTCTTAACAAGAAAACCTTGGAGTATATGCTTGACTCCAAGTGGATATGCCAATGAGAAGGAGTGTCTCACAAGAGAGGGTCCGGACTCCAAGAAGAAAGGAGAGCCACGCCTAGTATATGTGAGTACAATCCAAGTTTAAAGGGGAACTCTTACGTAGTACAGTATGGGGTTTTCCAAAGTTAAGTCTCATGAGACGGGATCCCTTCATGTAGTTGAGTTAAGGTTTCCTAGTAGAGGTCTCCATATCCTATGAACTAAGACATGTTTGATAAGCATCTCGTAGTGTCCAAAGCATAATATAATGAACTAAGACTTACTAAATTAAGTAACGCGTAGGGTTCAAGGTGTGTGGATGAACTTAGACATACCCAAGGTGGTATCTCATATTGTTCATGATTATAGATGCATCAAGACATACTATAAGAAGTATCTCATAGGGTCCAAGGGAATAAGAAACTTGGACATACTTAATAAAGTATCTCCTAGGGTTCAACTTAATAATGAACTAAGATGTGCTTGAGATAGAGTACCTCATAGGGTTCTAAAGTTAAAGAAAGGAACTAGGTTCCAAACCAAGAAGTAATAATAAGAGGACCTAAAAGTAATACTTAGCATGAATAGTATTATGGGGTGTTATGAGTACATTGCACAAAGTATGACTTAGGGTCACTAAAGAGGAGGCTTGAGGTAGGATTGGACTAGAGTTTCCTTTCCTAGTTAGAGTTGACTAGATGAGAAATTCTTAGTTAAGAGAGTTAAGTTATTAATAGGCCAAATGAGGGTGAATATGATTAGGATTACTTCAAGATATGCTTAGTGTGAAAGGTAGAATGGGATGTCTCACATGCATTGTACAAGTGTGCCTTGAGGTGATCTAAGGGTAGTGTTCTTATGTCATGAAGAACTTAGGTCTTAATTATGAGAGTGGACTATGATCAAGAATGACCAAAGAGAGGTACTTAGCTAGGTAGTAGAATGAGATGCTACCTTGGCCTTGCACAAGTATACTTGGAGGTGGCTTGTGATGTAGTTCACTTGAGCAAGAATGGACAAATGATTGAATTATGAACTTATGTATGCCTTATGATGATTTGTTATGCTTATGGTATTCATGTTATGTTCATGCTATTATCTCTTATGATTATGTCTATTATTGACTAACCCTTTGATATATCTTATGTTTTGTATAATAGCTTTCATACTTGGTACATTTTGTACTAACGCATATTTGCCTACATTCTAATCCAATGTAGGGTGTTGAGGAGATTGAGTTGCTTTGAAGGGTAGAGTTTCCAAGGCTTTCAAGAAGTGAAGATTGGTGAGTCCTCATAGCATTCGAGGACAATACCCTTATGTTTCGTTTATGTCATTTACTATATTTTAGACTTTTGTGGGCTGCGTCCCAAGACATTATTACTCATGTATTACGTAGATGGTTTTGAGACATGTGTTAGAAAGACTTCCGTTGCTATGAAATGATTTCCGCATTATGTTTAAAGAAAAAAGTTTTAAATTTCGTCCATTTTTCCATGATGTTATGTAATGAAGCTAAGTGGCTTGTATAAGACCTGCGAGAGGTCAAGTACGCCATTTTACTTCTAGGGAGTACTCTCCGGTCGTGACACCAATTCCCATCAATGATAACTCAGGAACCCTAAATTTTTCACTCAAAAATCTGAAGCCCCAAATTCAATTTCAAACTTAGTTTTTTTTTTTTTTTTTAAATTTTAGGTAACTCTTTTCATTATTATTCATTCATCTCTTTTCTATTTTGATTCATTTCTCTCTTTTTTATTTTGATTTCTTTCTCTCATTTTCGTAACTTTTTTGTGAATTTTTTTGAATTGAGTTGTTTGATTAATCAAGTCGCTATAATTTTTATAGAACTTCTTAATGGCTTGAATAATCTTGACTAGACTCAGTATGCTAGATGAAGATCATAAATTAGAAAAGGTGCAATGCAAACATGGATTTGTTTTGCATTTGCTGACCTTTTTGGATCCAAGAAATTTTGGTAGAAGATATTGGGGTTGTCGTTACTGTGGGTTAAGTTAAATAATTTTTTAAGGATTGATCTTCAAGAGTAATAAATTGATTCGTTTTGTTATTTTTAGTATGCTAGATCATGCGAATTTTGGTGTTGGAAGGATGACTATATTGATCCAAGATCCAAATTTGTGATCCCTAAGTTGTTGGGAAGAATTGTTGAGCTTGAACACAAAGTTGAATCTTCTGAAATAGTTAAAGCTTTTTAGAAAAGGTTGACAACAAGCCTTCTCGGTTAATCAACTCTGTGGAAAGTAAAGTAGATACAAACAAGATAGAGTTGAAGATGGACAATGATGATATTTGAAGAAGATAAAAGTAATTGAAACGAAATAAAAAAATAAATTGTCTTTTTCCAAAAAAAGAGAGAAACAACTTTCGATTACTCTCTTGTGTGTTTGTATTTTTGATATAAGTTTTTGTATTTTAAAAAATATTGTTCCTGAAAGGAGATTCAAGAAACTTGTCATGATATTTGTTCCTTGCTTTCCATATGATTTTCTTTCATGTGATAGTTTATTACTTATGCCTCCTGGTTTCGAGCTATAGGTTCGACTTACCTATTGATGGAATGTTAGTAGGTGTCATTATAATCTTAATTTTGGATCGTGACAATGTGATTCGCTCCTGATAACTAATACTCCCTCCGTTTAAAAAAGAATTACCTTATTTTCTTTTTAGTTTCTTTAAAAAAAAATTACCCTTTTTCTTTTAGAGCAACACATTAACTTTTCACGTGGCATATTTAAGACCACAGATTAAAGGGCATTTTGGTACATTTGACATCACTTTAATTTAAAACCACAAGATTAAAAGTTTTTTTTCTTTTCTTAAACTCCGTTCCAAATCAAATTAGGTCATCATTTTTTAAACGGAGAGAGTATAATAAAAGGAAAAACTACCTTAGCATGGCATCGTTAAACTCTGTGATGATGGATGTTAGGAACCTTATTGAGTTTTCTAATATTGCAATCTTAACAAATGCTATGGAAAAATATAGTTTAGATAATAGAGAGCTTATTACTTTTTATCCCAAAATAAAAGAAGCAAAAAGTTCCTACCCTCTTGACAAGCATTGAGAGAATTCTTTTAGAGAGTTGATTTTTGAGCTGAACTTTTGTTGTTTATAATCTCCTTTTGTGTATTTTTTCTTTGATTAATAAAGGTCGGTGTTAAGTGAAAGTGCAAGGTATTTTATTTTGTATGAAGGATAAAAAACATATCTAAAATTAAATTATTATTCTTTTTAGTTTAAGGCGGAATTCATCGGTGGCCCCCTTAAGTTGACATCAATTTTCTCTTAGACACTTTAACTAAATTTTGTTCGTTTTAGACACCTTATGTCATATCCCGCTATGTCATTTTGACACTCTTTGACATGTCATAGAGAGTGTAATACACTCATTATGGGCGCGTGAAAGACTTGTTAAATCGTTTTTATTTTATTTTTTCATCTTCTTCCTCATTTTTTAGCCATCATCTCCCAAAACTTAAACTCCTTTTATGGAGAAATAAATTTGATAACGCTTCAAAGAAAAAAATGAATTTGAACACACTGGACTCATAATATAATGATATAATAAAAATTAAAAGAAGAAATGTGAAAACCCTGCTACAGTAAATAATAAGAAAATGGAAAGTCACAAATTCATGAATAATCTCAAATTAGATTTGAATAGTGGTATGTGTGGGTTTGGTATTCTACTCGAGAAGATGATGTTGGGGTTAGGGTGGGTAAAGGTGGAGAAGATGTTTGGTGAGTGGGGGAAGAGTGGAGAAAACACAGGGGTTGGGATGGATGGTGGTGGAGAAGATGATTTGGGTAGGGTTGGGTTATTTTATTTTAAAAAATTTTGGGGCAAAAATTCGACATGTCATTCACTCATGGTCACTTCTTTTTTGTACTAAAAATCATTATTTGAGAATTATTTTCTTATATATATGCCACGTGTTTTTATTTAATTCGTCATTTTAACACGTCATCAGCAAGTGTATTATAAACACTTTATATATTTGATTGATAATTAAAAAAGTGTCAAAATGACACGATAAACTATGACATGGAGTGTCTAAAATGAACAAACCTCAATTAAGGTACCTAAGTGAAAGTTGATGCCAACTTTAATGGGCTACTGATAAATTCCGCCTTAGTTTAATATATGAACTACTGGAAGTGTAAATTTTACCAAAACTAACAATAATTTATCTAACTTTTGTTATAGTTGAAATGTTTTTCCACTTGAAGTATGCCACATGACATAATTTTTAAACAAAAGATAGTGAGTACTATACATACCATCATATATTAGTCGAGCGTGTTTCTCTCAATATTGAGCTATAATTTAGGTAGTAAATTTACACATTTAATAGTTCAAGTAACTTAAAAGAAAAGGATAGTTTAGATATATATATATTTTTTTGCCCTTTAAGGCTTTAACTCTTTTTTTTTTTTTTGTCAAATTCCTTTCTCGAGCAAAATGCAAGTTTTAAACTAAAGATAAGCAAATAGGCGTAATACATAAATATTATTTTTTAACTTGGCTTTAAATCATATTTATGTCCTTCAACTTTGTGTCATGTAGGATTCATATGTTTATTTGTTCTACTTTATACAAGTTTAAGTTTCTAGTTATGCATGTCCAAAATTGGAGGACATAAACATAAAATGAAGCTAAGTTAAAGGGCATATATATGTATTATGCCATTATATTTATATTTTTACATATTTTTGTATTTTATAACCGCGTGAAGCACAAAACGAAGAGAATATTCCTAAAATTATCCGTTTAATTTTTATTTTGAATGGTTTAGGGTATTTTGCAGGCTTTGGTGAGATGGAAAACGAATAGATAAGGAAGTTGGGGTCCACCAAAAAGAAGTTATCAAGAAGCCACCAATAAAATTTGAATGCCAAATACTTACAATTATCCCTAAAACCACATAAGAAACATTTGTTTTTTTTTTGTGGTACGTGTTCGATCTTGACTTATAGAGATGTCCAATTCATTTAGACCAACCAAATGCACACACACATACCAAAATTATGGCTCAGTCAGTATCCCCTACAGCAGCAGCAGCAGCTACACTAACTTCACTATCAACCAAGAGGAATGCCAGTTTGAGTTCTTTAAAAGTTTTGGCTTGTCATCGATGCGAATTACATGCAAAAATTAATGTCTCTCGCAGGTTAGCTATAATCGATTTGACTCCTTTCTATTTCTCTTCTCTTCGTTTTCCTTAACTTCTTATTGAGATCATGGGAGGCAATATAAATTACCTAGCTACTTCTATATATTTACTTTCTCAATTTTGTTTACTTGTTGCCACTTTTTTTTTTTCATCTCAAACTATTTTTAGCCTAATTTGAAGGTTTTGGAAAAGAATTATAATGTCTAAAGAAAAATATATCACATATTTGAAACATTTGACAACGTAAATAATACTTACTTGATATAATAAAAACTAAATTGAGTGGCTAGAAGTGTACTATTGGGATTGCCCCATATGCAAATATATATATATATATATATATATATATATATATATATATATATATATATATATATATATATATATATATATATAAAATAGTATTTATTATTCTAATTATGGTTAAAGCTTATTTTTCAACTTATTAAATTTCAATCATTAATTTAACTTTAGGACATACGTTTTTTATCCAGCTTTATGCTAAGACCACAAAAATAAAGACAATTATCATGCCGTGCAATGTAAATAACGCAAATAGGTAGAGCATACCCATAAGTTAATCTTTAGATTATGAATTAATTGACATTACTTGCTTTTGCTATATTTTTTTGTTATCAGTTTAATATAGAACTAAAACTTTTATGATAATCTCACTGCATTTACCATTTTCCTAAACCCCTAATTATGAATAAATTTGTCTTGACCTCCCAAAACAATGAAGAAAAAATATGTTGTATAGATAAATTGAATCAGTTCAATGTACTAGGCAAAGCACAATAAATATGCAAAATGAGTAGTTCATATATAGTTTGGTAACAAAAATTAATTGGTTGTCTGATACTATTCGTATATACTAGTTTGGTAACAATAATTAATAGGTTTGTCTGATACTATAAAGGCATAACACATAAATGTGTCCTTTAACTTGGTCTCATTTTACATTTATGTCCTTCAACTTTGAGTATGCATAAGCAGACAGTTAAATTTGTATAAACTTGAACAAGTAGACACATGAGTCCTATGTGACACAATACATGTAGGACACCACGTAGGACAAAAAATGGCATGTAGGATGTCATGTAATTTTATACAAGTTTAAGTGTCTATTTGTGCACACCCAAAGCTGAAGCGCATAAATTTGATTTGAAGCCAAGTTAAATGGCATATTTATGTATTATGCCTACTATAAAATTGACATAATATATAATTGTGCCCTTTAACTTGGCCTCATTTTACGTTTACATCCTCCAACTTTGGATATGCACACGTAGACACTTAAACTTGTAAAAAGTTGAATGAGTAAAACACATGACTCCTACATGGCACAATACACGCTGGACACCACGTAGGACAAAAAATGATATGTACGATGACATGTACGATGCCATGTAGGACGCGTGTGTATATTTGTTCAACTTTATACAACTTTAAGTGTCTATTTGTGAACACCCAAAATTGAAGGGCATAAATGTGATTTGAAGCCAAGTTAAAGAGCATTTTATGGGATTTAACTCATCTCCATTTCCCAAGTACACACTTGAATGGAAGCCATGTGTAATAATTAAAAACTAAAGGTGGAGATTTAAAATAACAAATAAATCTCCACCTTTAGTTTTTAACTAATACACATGGCTTCCATTCAAGTGTGTGCTTGAGGAAATGGAGAGAATAAATAATGGAGAGGATATTCATCCACATTTATGTATTATCTCATACATAAATATGTCTTTTTAACTGAGTCTTAACTCATATTTATGTTATTTAATTTTGGGTGTGCACAAGTAAACACTTAAACTAGTATATAACTGAACAAGTAGACACAATTTTGAGTGTGCATAAGTAAACACTTAAACTTGTATAAAATTAAATAAATAAACACATATGTCCCATGAGACATCCTACATGAAATTTTTTATCCTATATAGTGTTCTATGTTTAGTATGTCACGTAGGACTCGTGTATCTAATTGTTCAACTTTATACAAGTTAAAGTATTTACTTGTGCACAGTACCCAAAGTTGGAGGGCATAGATGTAAATGAGATCAAGTTAAAAGACACATTTGTGTATAATAATACATAAACATGATCCATAATTTGGTATCAACGGGCAACTATGATCTTTAATTTTAGGTGTGCACAAGTAGACACTTAAACTTGTATAAAATTGAACAAATAGAGATATTCGTCCTACATGACATTTTTGTCTCCTGCATGGCGTCCTGCATGTATTATGTCATGTAGGACACATATGTCTACTTATTTAATTTTATACAAATTTAAGTGTCTATTTGTGTACACTCAAAATTGAAGAGTATAGTTATCAGTTCATGTTTATGAATTATGACTTTATATATTATGACCTATAAAATTAGCTGACATGCAGTACAACACTAAGAAATGCTGATATTCTTGATCATATGTGATTGATGCAGGAGTTTGACATTGAGCTTGGCTGGAGTTGCTGTGGCGCTTAATGCAGGTAACAACAATGCAAATGCGGCAGCAAGAAGGCCTCCACCGCCCCCGCCAACGGAGAAAAAGGATCCAAATGTGAGTGGTGTGTTGGCTAAAGTATTAGCTAGCAAGAGGAGAAAGGAGGCTATGAAAGAGTCCATAGCCAAGCTAAGAGAGAAAGGAAAGCCTGTCAAAGAAGTACCATCTGAATAGTTTGTTTGTTCCATATGTATATTAAGACAATTTATTGCTCTTGCTCCTCTTTAATTTACATAGTTGAGTTAATAAGGTTTGCAAAATTATAAGTCAATTCTATCAATAATAATGAGATCAATGGTGAAAAACCAATCATAAAATTAGCAATTCATTTATATATATTTTTGAACTTACATAGGGGTATGTGTTTGATTTAGGAAAAGGTCTATAGGTTTAAAACAAGTCATCTAGGTAAAAATGAAGTTAGATTATAAAAATAAAGAATAACACATAAGTACCCTCTAGCCTATAATCAAAATTTTAGAAACACATCTAAATTTAATAAAGGTTCTATTATCCCATGAATTTATTTTATTCGTATTTTTGTATACCTTTTGTGTTGATGTGACACCTTCAACCACCCACGTTGGTTGTATTTGTACACACTCACCTGTCATGTGTGTAAATATCTTTTAATAAAAAAATTATTTTTAATAAATAAATAAATATATATATTCCTATTTTTTTATCTTGTATTTAAATGAAATTTATACACATTTTTTTTACCTTGTATCGAAACTATTTTTTTTACTGACATTCTTTTTTTTTCTCTTTTATTTTTCTAGTGAATTTATTTTCTTTGTCTTTCGTTTTAATTTGATTTCAAATGTATGGTATTTAAAATAAGTTAATTTTGAACGGATATCAAAAGAAGTGAAAAAAATCAAACAAAACATAAAAATATTAAAACGTTAAAATTAAAGTTAAATTTTTTAAATACACACAATTTATTAAATAAATTAAAAATGAAAAGATCATAAATCAATTGGAAAAAACTAAAGTGAAAAGAAATTAAAGTAAATATTTTACAAAAATAAAATAAAATAAAAATTAATAAATAGAAGTTTTATTATACATAAATATGTCTACTAATTAATTATAAAGTTACCAATTGAAAAAGATATGTGTCCAATTTGTATACTCATTACTTGCTTTCAAGAGAGTGTGTCTCTATGACATGTCAATATTTGTGGTGTGTTTATTTTATTTTAAATTAGCTTAGGAGGATAATAGACTCTGATTAAGTTTAAGTGTGTTTCTAAAATTTTAATCATAATATAGAAAGTATTTATGCATTTTTTCTAAAAATAGAGTTAAAAAAGACAAGTGAATTAGGTTCGATCAACATCTCTTCGCATTAATTGTTTCTAACCACGTGCATATCTTCATGTCAAAGTCATATGTCATCATCACTCTTTCGTACTAATTTCCTTCTTCTTTGAGGCCCCTTTTTATCACCTAGCTATGTAGTGATTGTGGGTTATTTTGAAATTCCAAAAAAATTTGTATTCTCAAGATATTTAATAGGCGTTTGGCTATACAATACTCTATTACGATTTGATATTGTGAGATGAAATCAATATATGGATATGTGATTTACACTGATTCAATCTCATGATTCTATATTCTTCAAAAATCATCATATGGAATTATATGAGAATTTCATATCATGATTTGAGATTTTTCAAACATAAAAATTGATCTACAAATTTATATTTTGTTAAAACAATCCCACAAACTTTTGGAGCTTGGAAAAATAGATTTAACATACTGAAACAAGGCATGAACCATTATGATATTGACACACAAGTGAAAATTGTCATAGCTTGTGCAGTTTTACATAATTATTTGCAAAAAAGAGTACTGAAATATTTATGGTGTATGTTCATGAAAATATAGTTGCAGATGATATTGACCAAAAAATGACTCAAAACAACAATGTTGGTTCGTTTTCTCGGTCACATGAACGAGAAACACAAGTTCAACGTGAGGAAATTGTCATTATTATGTGAGATGATTATATTAAGACTACTTCGCTGCAATTTATGTTCAATTTTTTGTATTGAATTAATATTTGATAAAACAGTTGCTTAAGTGAGAAACAAATAACTTTGTAATATTTTATTATGCGATTTTATAATTTTTTATTTATTTAATAATATTGAATAAACAATTGGGGCTATTTTAATAGTTTTACAACTTATGAGATTCTTATTTTTATGAGAAAATATATAACACAAAAATTTCATGTCGCATGCCCTAACAAAACATCAATTTCACCTTATTATTCCATATTATGATACCATATCATGATTCCATATCACGATATTATATCGCATGACCATACGAGCCCTTAGAATAATAACTTTAAAGAATTTGATAAGAAACAATAAAATTTAAAAAATATTTTCAAAACTAGAAACTTAAAGCCATTAAAGAAAATAACATCAAGGATTGAATAATCTCAACCATCAGAGGGCTCCGACCATTTTGATCATTTTCTTAAAAAAATTGAGTAATTGACATAAAACCTGGTGGTGGTAGAGTGATAAAATTAGAGGACCTGATCACATTTAATAAAAGTTATGAGGATATGTCTGTAATTTTCAGAAAATACAATTCCTCATAAGTCAAAATTTCCTAGTTTCGAGGAACTCGTAATAAATAGAGGAGTACAGTACTCAAAACCAGAAAGTGCACAAGGTTTTGCAGGAGAAAATGGAAGTCGGAAAACTGATTTTGGTGTTGAGTTATCTACAATATGTGTACCCTCTGTTTATCATTTACCTCTTTTTTCTTCCATTGGAGAGAACTCCACATCCACACTTTGATGTATCAACTTCTTCAGTCAAGTATTTGCCTGGCTTCGGTTTTCTTCCTTTTCAACTAGATACTGGGTAATGATTTTGTTTTTGTTTTTGTACAAAATGTTATTTATTTCTAATTTATTGGTGTTGTTACTGTATATATGATAGATATATAGGAGTTGGTGAAGGTGAAGAAGTGCAGCTGTTTTATTATTTTGTGAAGTCAGAGTCGGATCCTGAAACCGACCCGCTTATACTATGGATAACCGGTGGACCTGGTTGCTCTTCACTTGAAGGATTGACTATGGAATTTGGTAATATACTTTATCATAATATGTAGTAGTAGTTGTAGTATTTACTTAATTTTTATGTGTACTTTGGAAATTTTTTTAAGCCCTGTTCTTTTCGGTGTGGTCCGAGAGGTTTGATTTTGTAATCCGTTATGAGGTGTGGAGGATATGAATTAAGATTGAAAATCAGTAGGTAAGAGTGTGTCCGTGCTAGTAGATAGGAGTGCATTGTCTTGGTGCTTCTTATTAGTAGTCTTAGTGCTATGCTTGTAGTTTCTTGTTCTTTGATTTTGTTGATATATGTTGTTTTGTGTAGTTCGGTGGTAGTAATATTTCGTTGTAGTACCGTTCTGCCACTATTTGTTGTTATGTTTACTACCTATCGTCAGAGGCGGAACCAAAATTTTCAATACGAGGGTTCATAATCTGTAGAAATAGATAGGCGAAGGGGGTTTGGCATCTACTATATACATATAAACTTATTTTAACCATGTATAAATAATATAATTTTACGCCGAAGAGGGTTCGGATGAATCCAATTAATGCAATGTAGCTCCGCCCCTGCCTATTGTTAGATGCGGAGTCAGAATTTCTGATAAGGGGGTTCAAAATTTGAAGAAATAGACACACATAGTAGCCGAAGGGGGTTCGGCATCTACTATATATATCTAAAAAAATATTTTAACCATATAAAAATAATATAATTTTCCATCGAAGGGGGTTCATCTGAACCCCTAAAACTATGGTGGCTCCTCCACTGCCTATTGTCTCTTGTACTTCTTAGTTTGTTTTTGTCTTGAGCCGAAAGTCTTTTAAAAACAGCCTCTTTACCTCATGTGTGAGGTAAGATAAGGTCTCGTACATTCTAACCTCCCCATACCTCAGTCTGTGGAAATACACTGGTTATGTTGTTGTCTCTTTCTACAACTAAAATATGTGTGTATTTTTATGCATGAGACATATTCGTTATTATGTTAATAATTGAAAAAAGAGCTGCGAGGACTAATCAATCCAATTTGGTAAACCATCCAGGTCCTCTGCACTTTGATGATATGGAGTATAATGGTAGTTTACCTACTCTATCATTGAATACCCATTCATGGACCAAGGTGAACACTTACCTTACTCTTTAAGAAAGTACATATAAAATTTTGAATGATTCTTTATCATTTTTTTTGAATGATTCTCAAATGAAATGGTTTAGGTGGCAAGCATAATCTTCCTAGATTTGCCAGTTAAGACAGGATTCTCTTATGCAACAACTGGAAAGGCAAATCAAACAGATAATTTACAAACTGGTGAACATGCTTACCAATTTCTTCAGAAGGTAATTTCTTTCATTTCCTTTTTGTTTCTTTCTGCTCTTTAATTTGGAGTTTTAGTCGTTATCCTACTTCTGTATCAGTGAGATGAATGACAATTTGGTTTCTAAAAAATTCCATTATAGCTGAAATTAAATAGCTTTTGCTTTTAATCATGCACGATTTTATTTTATAACAATTTCCATCTTTTTGTTCTACGTTAGTGTTTTTCTACATTTTGCATTAATTTGCTAATATTTGTACTGAAATTTTGTAGTGGTTGGCTAATCATTCAAAGTTCCTTCAAAATCCAATATATATTGGCGGTGACTCGTACTCTGGGACAACTGTTCCTATTGTTGTTCAAACAATATCAACTGGTAAGGTTCTGATGGATGAAAACTTGACTTCACCATCAATAATTTAATTTGATCTTATTCTTTTCTTCATTGATCTACTTTCATTCTAGATTTGATTTCGAATAATAATTATATCCTACAACATTTCTCCTCAAATTTTGAAGTTCAAAACTAAATAAAGTCTTACAGTTATGAACTGAATTTGTCTAAATGCTACTCTAGGATTTGTATGTTAGTTTGGACCTATATAAAAAGGGATCTATGTAGTTTGGATCAATTTTTTATTGCCTGAGTTTATATATCTGATGCTAAGATGTGGTTAGTTATTAGTTCATGTGTGCTCTATTGTAGTTTCATTCATGTGCTAGTCAATTGATTTTGAAACAAATTACAAGTTTTGATCAATACATGGATAATCATATTTATCCTGTTTTAGTTCCTATCGTAACAGAAAGTTTCATTGGATAAAAATTTAATCAAAATTTATTTTTCTCAATTTGTTGTTATCATCAAAAGTAACAGATAAATTACGACCTCTTGGGCTAACAAAATGCATAATTATCTTTTATTTATTGCTTGACCGAGATATTTATCAGTATCAGTAAATTTTGCTACTTCAAATATTTTAAGGTAAATAATAGGAATGACAAAAATCAGAGTTGTCACAAACTATTATTGTTGCTGCATTACATTTGCAATTGTGGTGTTACACTTAAATTTTATAGCTTTCATGAGTTTTATGCTTTTACAGCATTTAACTTAAAAAGTTATAGTAGTGACAGTAAGCGGTGGAATCAACATGTGATCTCTTTGTTTCTTCTTTTATTTATCATACATTGATGTAGGTTCTTCGTCCCAGAAATTTTGCACAATGGATTGCTTTAAAGAATTATGCTCCTCTCAAATGTTTTTCTATGTATATGCATGTATTATAAAGAGCTCAATGTTCCCTCCATACTGTGCAAGTATTCCATCTGAGGTCAATTAGAAGGATTTCAATGCACTTCTACTCTACACATAATTCTACTTCTGACATTCATTAGAAGTTATTATCATGCAGGGAACGATGTGAAGACCAAGCCAATGATTAATCTTAAGGTATTGATTTTGAAGTCTTTCACTACTGCATTAGACATATGTTGTGTGTGTACACATGTGCATTGGCGAGGGGGTGCCACTAAGTGACTTAGATAGGCATATTTTCCTACCACATGGATGTGGCTGATTAAAACCCCTTTTTTTTTTGCCAAATTTTTCTCCCTCAACTTGTCCAATCAAACAAGCTTGGTCACTAGAGTTATAGTCAGGAAATAGACAGGGAGCAAATCATGGGGCAAAAGAAGAACAAAATGAAAATTGAATCATATGAACAAGAAAAACTAGATTTATGTGGTTCGCTGATATACCTGTTAAGAATGTTGTAAATGAGACTATTATTTAGGATTAGTCTGAATTAATTAGATTGATTCTTTCCTCGTGTAGTCAAAATACTTATTTCCTATTTTTGCACTTGGATATTCACTATCTAAATATAATAGGCTTAGTTTCTCTCAATTCTTTCCTCTGTCTTAATTACTCACATTTCGTAAGATCCCTTCTGTTAAAACTCTTGTTGTGCAATCACCATAGACGTCAGGGAGGAAGAAAGATTGTCAGCATGCATTTTTTGATGACCATAGAAATTGTCCGACTCAACTTCAGTTTCTAGAAATGTTAGTGTGAAAACCTATACTACCGCTACGTTCTCTTTTAACAACTTAAAATTATAGATGAGATGATCACACATTTCAACACTTATCACTAAGACTGCTTATAACTACCACTATCACCTACTACATAATAGGTCATCATATTTACTATTTTAAATGTACAGTATTAACGAAAGGTTGAGTTTCCGCTACATATACTTGAGGCATATATTGCATGTTAGGGATTGCAGTGTGCCCCGCTGGTATATGTTGGGCCGCTTGGTATTTTTGGGTAAGTGAGGTGGTTTGGGTTAGTGGAGTAGTGTGGTTCAGTGAGTTAGTTTGGACGACTGGAGTTTGGGTAAGTGAAGGTTGGGATGCATTTGGATAGTGAAGGGTAAAGGGTTGGCTTGTTGCGAATTGTTTTGTGGGAAGTTAGGTTGTTGAGGGAGGGTTGGTGGATTGTTTGGAAGCAGTTGGATTGGTCTTGTGAAGGGAGAGATTTGGTGGGAAGTGTTGAGAAGTAGGAGAGTCAACATGTGGAAAAAGAGGTGGAACAATTGTGTTTGTTCCATGCTCGGAAAATGGTGTGTTCAGTATGATGGACAAATTGGTGAGGTTTTGAAGTCGATCAAATCTCACTTTGCATATTGGCCATTTTTTGCATCAGATTGGCTATGTGTTCATCATAAAGGATTGGATTCTTCCTTCCGAAGCCTCAGGCTCATCTCTCAGGACAGTGCAGGTCCCAAACCATTTTGGTCAGGTGCACACAAATCATTTATGTCTGTGGATGCACATGCCTTTGATCTCGTAAAGTATGGGTGGTTCGCCAGTTCGTAGTCAACACAAATCAACCTTGGGGTAATAAATCAAAAGAAAGAAAACCTTCAAAAAGAGAGAAATATCAATATTAAGTAGGTAATGATTGTTTCAATAACATTAATAATTGGGCAAATAAATTAAGAAGAAATATGTATCACACAACAAGTAAATCACATAACAAAAGAAAAATTCATCCTAATATGCTCGCGACCTCTTTTTTGCCAGAGGTAAGCCTAAATGTCAAACATAACGTGATTATGATAGATTGATCCAAGCCATTAATTTGTGGCAACTCGAGTTTGGTAACAAAAGACCAAGTTTTTTTTTTTTTTTTTTGCGGGAACACAGCAGAGACCAACGAACATCTATTCTTGCATTGCAACTTCACAACACAAATTTGGGCCATCTTCCTTAGTCTCACAAAAACAAACTGGACCATGCCCGAGCATACGACAGATTTGTTGAGTTGTTGGATAAGAAGAAAGGGGGAGCAAGAGTCAAAAGGCATGGTGGAGGATAATTCCACATTGCATTTGGTGGACAGTATGGAAAGAAAGAAATAGTAGAAATTTTGAATATAGGTCCAATTCAATTCAGAAGGTTAGATTGGATTGTTTTGTATCCTTTTATTTTTGGTGTAAAGAGGAAAGTTTAGAGGTTACATAACAGATTGTAGAATTATTAGGACCCTTGTAAGTATTTTTTTTTCCTTTTCTTTTGTTCCTCTCTGTTTGCAGGTCACCAACATTTTCGTAATGTTGAAGAATACACCATTGCCATTTTAAAAAAAAAAAAAAGACCAAGTTTTCATTAAATACCAATAAAAGAGTACAATGAAGAAAGAATAAACTAAAAATACATAAAAATATGACATAATATAAAGATAAATTTAGTACTTGGGGCTAAATCTTGCTCTCAATCACGCTGTTGGAGGAAGTGAAAATGAAGCTCCAATGTTGCTAGGTCCTTTTCCCGCATTGTTCAAATATTGTATTATATTTTTCATTTGAGCCCACATTCCACGAGTAACTATTTTGGTTCCAAGACGAGAATGTCTTATCCAGATCGTCGTCCCAGCATCCTCAAAACTTTGCTCACCTTCGAGACTTGTGCTATTGCAATCTTCTCTAAGCCATACTTGATATTATGGAATTTCTCTTTTTGGCCCATTTCCTATATCTATCATGATGATATTGTCCCATTCATGAAGATCTCTCTAGCTCTAGGGACTTCAAAGTTTGGTCCAAAAGAAAATTTCAGAAATCCTCATGTTTGCTCGAAGAAGAATTACTTGTGATTGGCAAAACTGTTGAAGCACGCGCACTGGAGCATATGGCTGGAGACCTTTCAACCCAATAAGTTTGATATAGTAAAACCTTCTGCATCTTATATAGGTAGGGGAACGTAAGAGTAATGAATATTTCCAGTGAATTTGGTCACTAGTGTGGTAGACCAGGAACTCTAACTAGTCATCAGTACCAATTGGAGACACAAATCATCTCATCTTGTCGTATAAAATGTTAATTTGATTTGTGTTACTAAAGCATATGTCATCCATATTTTTACGTCGATAAATATGTTGAAGATTGCAACCTTCAAAGAAATTTGCGTCTCCTCTTTTACATTTTTCAAGAGCTCAAAATATTTCTGCTAAAATTATGGGAACCAAAGTGAGTTCTTCACCATCTACTCCTTCGAAAAGTACTCGAGCCACAGAACATATGCAAGTGCTAATATATGCATGTTCTCGTGGAAATAACTAAATCCATAGTAAAGTCACATTAAATGCAATAGGACGCCTAGCTTGCCAATGAACATAAGTGCAAGAAAATTCTTTTCTGAACAATTTATGAGCCTGTTTGGCTCAGCTTAAAAGCTGGTCAAACTGACTTAAAAGCTGTTTTTTCACTTATTTAGTTGTTTCGCAATTCTCAAAATAACTTATTTTAAGTTTAAAAAAACTTATTTTAAGCCAAAAGTTAAAAGCTGGGGTAGGGGTGCTTTTCTTTTTTTAGCTTATAAGTTCTTTTAAGTTGACCAAATTTTTATCTTTTTGCCCTTATTTCTTTTATTTTTGTTTTTATTATTATTGTAATTATTAGTATATTAATATTTTATTATTTTATTATTATTTATTTTATTACTCTTTATTATTATTATTATTATATATTATTATTATTATTAATATTATTATTATATATTATTATTCTTATTAGTATTATTAATATATTATTATTATTAATATTTTATATATTATTATTATTATTTATTTTATTATTATTATTTATTATTATTATTATTATTTTCATATTGTTATCTTATTATTATTATTTATTATTATTATTATTATTATTATTATTTTATTATTATTATTATTATTATTATTTATTTTATTGTTCTTTATTATTATTATTATATATTATTATTAATATTTTATTATTTAATTATTATTATTATTATTTTATTATTCTTTATTATTATTATTATTATTATATATTATATATTATTACTTATTTTATTATTCTTTATTATTTTTATATATTATTATTATTATTATTATATATTATATATTATATATTATTATTCTTATTCTTTTCATATTATTTTATTATTATTATTATTATTATTGTTATTATTATTTGTTATTATTATTATTATTATTATTATTATTATTATTATTATTATTAAATTAATCAACTTTTATTATGTTAACAACTTTTAAGGGTATTTCAGACATTTTGATTAAAAAAGCTGTTTATCAGCACTTATTTGCCAAACACATCAACAACTTTTTTTTTAACTTCAGCACTTTTATCCAAACGCATAACTGCTTATTTTAAAAATAAGTTTCAGCACTTTTAAAAGTACTTTTTAAAAGCTGCTTTTTTTAAGCCCATACAAACGGGCTCTATAACTATCCAAGCGTTCATACCTTTCATTTAAGTAATCCAAAGAAATCCAATTATGTTTGACTCATCAAAGTTTCTTGTCGTTATTCAATCCCAAGTAGCGAAGGAATTTCTTTCCTGATTGACTGTGTGGAATAATTTGACATTTTCCTTGATATTTCAAACTGGTGAATAGCGGATTTCCTCCAATGTAGGTGTTAGTTCAAAGTCTTTAAATGCAAACACAACACGGTCTGGATCTAAAACTAAATTAATGCTCTAATCACATGTTTGTCTGGGTGATCTTGAATAGCATAAGGAGGAAGCCCAATCTTTTTTTAATTGCTAGTTTTTCACTTGGATTAAAATTTTTCCACCACGTCCTCAATATGTGCGGGAAATCCTCAACAATCCTAATTTTGGGCACTTGGGCACTGAGTCTATCCTATAATACAAATCAAAACAAATGAACACATAATTTTCCAAACTTACTATGTCAAATTAGGTTTGGATCTGTCTATCATTATCATGTTGCACAATTATGTATTCATTTTATTTTGATTTGTATTGTAGGATAGAATCAGTCCCTCAAGTGCCCAAAATTAGGATGGTCGAGGGTTTCTTGCACAAATTGAGGACATGGTGGGAAAGTTTCAATCCAAGTGAAAAACTAGCGATTGCAAGAAGGTCGGGGTTCCTCCCTATGCTATTCAAGACCACCCTAGTTTGTCTCTAGTTTGTCTATCACCTTGAACACACCACTTTCCGAGCATGGAACAAACACAACTATTCCACCTCTTTTTTCCACATGTTGACTCTCCTACTCCTTAACACTTTCCACCAAACCTCTCCCTTCACAAGACCAATCCAACTGCTTCCAAACAATCCACCAACTCTCAACAACCTAACTTTCCACAATCCAACTGCTTCCAAACAATCCACCAACTCTCAACAACCTAACTTTCCACAAAACAATCCGCAACAAGCCAACCCTTTACCCTTCACTACTTCACTTACCCAAACTCCAGTCATTAATCTAACTCACTGAACCAAACTACTCCACTAACCCAAACCTCCTCGCTTACCCAAAGTACTAAGCGGCCCAACATATACCAATGGCACACGCTGCAATCCCTAACATGCAATATGTGCCTCAAGTATATGTAGTGGAAGCTCAACCTTTCATTAACGAGGTCCTTGATGATTGCAGCCTTTTCAACCATTAGTTTCTTGAGGCATGTTTTCAGTGTATACTTCTCATACAACAACATACCTAGTGAAATTCCATAAGTGGGGTCTGGGGAGAGAGTAGAATGCATGCAAACCTTACCACTATCTTGTGGAGGTAGATAAACTATTTCCAAAAGGCCCTTGGCTCAAGTAACAAATTCAGGTACAAAGAAGGAGACACTGAAGAAAATATAACAAGTAACAAGAAAATAATGCGATAATCGATATACAATAAACAACATATACGAGGATAGATTATTGAAATAATAATAAGCAATGATAAATGTACAAAACAATAACTACATTATTACAACTAGTACAATGGCAAACAACAATCACCCTAAGCAAGACAACACTACACTACCTACTAACCTTCTACCCATATACATGTCCTCCACATTCTCCAATACAAGGAACCTGAAGTTGTGTCATATCTTGTATTATGACCTCTCCCCAATACTTCTTCGACCTACCTCTACCTCTTAATTTTGTTGTCACATTAGTAAGAGAAGGAACTTCCTTTTCTAATAACGACTTCATGTTATGCGGTTACTAAATTTGATTTGGATGTAGCACCGCGAAACTAAGTTGCTCGGACTCTTCACTTTGGGTGCCGCACTCGTGTCGACACGATGTGGGTGTGGAATCCGTACCCAATGTGGTCAACTAGTTTTAGGTACTTTGACCGAATTCGATGGAGAAATTTCAGACAGTTACGATGATTTTTGTAATCAAAACAAAACGAAGGTGAAACTGAAGAAAATGAAATACCTTGTATCTATGAATTTCTATTGCCACTTCATTCCTTTTATATCCTTTCGGGGTTCTCCTTTTGATCAATATTTCTCCTCAAGTTTTTCATATAATATCTCAAAATATAGGTTTTATAACTCTATTTTTAGATATTGAAATTATTTTAAGATGAACCCCACACCCCTATCCATACATGAATTCGTATCCCCAAATCTTAAAATTTAGATCATAGAGGATCCGACCTCTGGATCCATACCCGAGTCCGAGCAACTTAGCCTTGAAATTCACATGAGATAAGTAAACCACTCCGCTTGCATGCATACAACATTACAACTGACTATTTGCAAGCCAAGCTTACGTGCATATGATAAGGCAATGAAGTAAGAAAATATGAAGGACGATAGAATTGTATGTGCAGGACTCTTTGTCTATGTTAACCACAAATGGACATGTTATTTGTGAATTGCACTTAACAACAATGGGCATGTTATTTGTAAATTGCACTATCTGCTATTTTTATAAAGCATATAACGACTGATGAGTTATATTATTGATGCCAATTCATACTTGAAAAAAATTGTAGGGTTACATACTTGGAAATCCTTTGACAATTAATCCAGATGAATTAAACTATAGGATCCCATTTGCTCATGGTATGGGACTTTTATCTGATGACCTGTACAAGGTAAACCTATACCTACTATTGCTTTGATCTTCCGACTGCAATTTCTTCATCACTTTCCTTCTTGTTATTGCATTTCCATGCAACTCTTTAATTTTGTGTGTTCTTTGTAGGCGTTAGTGTCCAACTGTAGAGGAGAATATCAGAATATAGCTCCGAATAATTCAGCTTGTTCTAATAGCGTTCAGACATTTAATAAGGTTCACAGTGTTTCATTTTTCATGCAGCCCACCATTTTCCTCATTTCAAATGAAAATTAATACAAGCCATGAACTTATAGTTATGCGAGGGAATAAATAAAGAACACATTCTAGAGCCTCTTTGTGACAGTGTTTCGTTAAAGAGATACAGATCAGTTGGCCGCAGAACATCTCTTTATGCGAAGATCCACAAACTCGAGAATTCAATGGTGCTTCCCGGAGTTAAATGTCTTGTAAGTGTTCATTATCCATAGTTTCATTTAGATATTAAACTACATTCTAAAATCCTTTTCTATAGTTTTAAATATTAATTTTTATTTTTTGGTTTGCTTCCTTGGACATTTAATATTGCATACAAATGTAGTGGAGTTATACAAATCTTCCATATGAATATTTTATTCCTACAATAATAACTTGAATCAGATTTGTCCATGTAGGAGGACTGGCGCAAGCTTTCTGTTCATTGGGCCAATGATGATAGTGTTCAAGAGGCTCTTCATGTTCGAAAGGTTTATCAATTGTCTTGATAAAAGCATACACGTTAAACGAAGTGATTAGTAATTCAAAAGTTCAATTTTAGGGAACCATTGGAAATTGGACACGATGCAGGGGAGACTTATCTTTCACATACAATGTCTACAATGTTGTACCATATCACACCAATCTTAGCGCTAAAGGTTATAGGTCACTTATATACAGGTATCACAACTACATTTCATGTTATATTTGCAAAAACAAATCTCATGATCTTATCTATTGCCGGGCATTGCCATGTCATTATCGTGTACTGAATCGCAAACATATGGAATTGCAGTGGTGATCATGATTTGACTATTCCTTTTATTTCAACTGAAGCATGGATTGAATCACTAAACTACTCAGTCATTGATGATTGGCGGAAATGGATTGTAAATGGCCAAGTTGCTGGGTAGGTAACCGAATGTTTTTTCTTTTGTTTCTCACGTAGAGGTTTAAGTTGTTTCATCTTTATTTCCATTGTCCTGTAGCTACACGAAGACTTACTCTAATAATTTGACATTTGCCACTGTGAAGGTATGTTACTTTACTTCACTTTCACTTCAATTCTTCTCATAAACTCTCTTTTAATCTTCCAATTACGAGTCCTTAATAGTAGTCGGTGGATCAAGTGTGAAGTTGTACTGAGTGCCTTCTTTATCAGGGATCGGGCCATGTCGCTCCTCTTTGGAAACCTTTAGAATGTTTAACCATGCTTACAAAATGGATATCTTACAAACAACTTTAGGTCTTCTCAAGAATACTGATAACTGAAATAGATGATGCTGGTTAGTTGCTGGATCTTGTCTTTTGAAATAATTGATGTTTTTGAGCTTTTTGACTCACCAACCTATGTATTTTTAACCCAGTTTCTAGGAAGCTTGTTACACCATTGGATCACAAGAAGCAGGGAACTTCTTTGTTATAGACTCTTTGGGGCTCGTCTGGTAAAGTGTATTAGAAGAAATAATCCATGTGTTATATCACGTATTATTTAGTACTATGAAATTAATATATGTAACGACAAAAACTTCACAACCAATATGACTAGGAAATCTTTTTGCAACAAATTTACAAATCACACCACCTATGAATTTCAAAATTCTCATAATACAAAAAAATTTACAAAATCTTGATAATATTCCATCTAGCTATTCATTCTCAATTTTTTTTAGAAAACACTATCCATCACCTTCTTAAACAAAATATGCTATGCTACATGATTTGTATAACAGGCCTTTATTCATTCTTTACAAACTATTTTCTCAACTTGTTAAGTTTTTTTTGTCAACAAATCTAGATTGTGACTCAATCCTTTAGTATTCAATTTCATAATTTCAGCATTGTAATCACGAGTCATTATATTTGCAAACTGAATTCAAATGAAAAAAATGCATTAAATTTGAATTGAAAAATAAGTATATCTTGTTATCTTTGAGGTAGGAATTTAAACTATATGTTACATGTATATAAATACATATGCATATGCTCAACATAATAAAAATATTTTCACCTTATTTCTTCATGACATGAAAATTTCATTTGCAATATTCTTCTGCCAGATTTTTAGCAATTGATTTCCACTCAAATTTCTAGGAATAGAATTCGAAACACAAACAACTATATCTGCGTAACTCTTAAATAACAAAGGAATCCACCTAATTTTTAATCTCTATCTCAATTTATGTGACATATTTAGAATTTCGAGATTCAAATAAGACTATCTTTGATCGTAATTATACCATGCATCTTTCAAATATTTTGAATTGTCACTTATCTTGACTTATAGTACCTTCTATTAGTTTACAAATATATAAATTTCAGCTTAAAAAATTTGAAAATTTCGTGACAAAATTCTCAGTCTAACTTAAATTATTTGACTTTCGAAAATAAATTAGAACACAGAGAGTAATATTTATTAGGTAACTTAAATATTTTCAAGCAACTTATATTACGGTAAACGTCTAATCCCCAAGACAAAGGATATAAATTGTATTGTCCATTTTCAACAATATAAAAACTGTTCTTACTGATTTGTTGTTGATATTTTTTATAAGAAAACAAAAACTCATTAATGATAGACAATATAGTCAAAGCCGTTATCAATATCATTTTCACTTAAATAATTTAAAATCAGCATCTTTTCATTTAACTCAACAACAAACACATTATTTGGAATGTGTTTCTAACTCCTTATTCAAGTTGTTTATGTTGGGATATGAAAGGGGTGAATAAGACGTCATGCGGAAATTTATAAATTGTAAATCATATAGTTAATAAATCAGATAGTAAAGACTTATACTAAAAATCAAAATATTATTATATCAAAATTAATATAAAGAAAAACATTAAAACTGTAAAAAAAAAATTAATTTTCCCATAAGCAAACGTCTCTAGACGACTACATTGTGGATTCTATTGTTATGTTGTGTTAGAAGAAACAAGCCTATATTTATAAAGTCCTAAACATTTTCTTACTAGAAAAAAACTAGCTACTCCAAAACCTTTTTCTACTCCAAAACTTTTTCCTAAAAGAAAAAAATAAACTAAATATGAAAGAATATTATATTTTTCTTTCAAGAAAAGTAAAAACATATATGGTAACGTTTTGTCTTTTCTTTAAGGAAAAATAAATCTTAAATTGTGGTAAGAAAATCAGGACAAAACCCTAACAGTTTACTCCCTTCGTCTCATTTTATATGTCATCTTTTTTTTTGCACTGGCATTAAGAAATGATATAACTTTACTCTTCTACATTTATTTAATTCTTAAGTCAACTTATAATAAATGATGAATACATTTTTAATTAATTAACTACTCTATCAAGAATATAATAAGTAAAACAAAATAATTTATGTATAAATTTTATAAAATAATTAATATTATGGTCCAGTTATTTATTAAAAAGAATGACATAGGCACATAAGGAGTATTAGACAGGACTTGTTTAATTTGTTCAAAAGTCATAATTGGTGTATGATGTCACCTACTTTGTAAATAAAAAACATTGGTATGTTTCCAAAATTTACAATCATGCACATAAATAAAAAATAATTTTCAACTTCTTAATTCAACAAATAACTTTAAACTCACACTCATCAGACCTCTATAAATACCAAAAATATCTGACATCCACTATTATAATATATTTTTGTGTGTATTAAAAATTATATTGTAAATGTTACATTAAAAATTGATCTTAATTTTCAACTTCTTAATTCAACAAATAACCTAAAACTCAACTCATCAGACCTCACCTCTATACATACCAAAAATATCTGACATCCACTAGTATAATATATTTTTGTGTGTATTAAAAATTATATTAAAAAAGTAACATTAAAAATTGATCTTCTTTTTGCTTTCTAGAACAACCTTATTTTTCAGATTATTTTACTTAATTACATGAGGTTCTTCGTCAAATTCATCATGACTATAATAACAACCTTTTTAGAGCTAGATTGGGCCTCTACACATCTATTTTTTGGTTTTTTTAACATACTATTTTTTTTTATGGGCCAAACACGAGATTTTTTTTTATAATTTGAGTGAAAGTGAGATTTGATTTCAGAAACTTTGTTTGCTCGATTATCAAGTTAAAGTTTGTGAGCATCTCATCTAAAAATTTAAGCTGTTAGAGAGAACACACACTTTTTTTTAGTTAACTAGGTAATTTACGCTTCGCGTCGGCATAAGAAATCTTTCTAATAATGGACTGTTATAAGAAATAAATAAATAATTTTTGTAGGTTTTATGAACATTTTTTTAGAGAAATTAAATGATTTGACATTATCACATATCTTAAAAATTGTAAATATATAATTACTGATTATTATGTTGATATCTAAAATGTTTTACACAATTTATCATATTATATGTTTGATGATATAATTGTCTTGTTAAAATTGAGTCATGTTTTTATGTAGAGATTAAACATCACTTTTTTTAATACATGAAAAAATACAGAGTCAGATAATTTTATAGTTATCATAACTCCTTGTGTAAAAAAATTTATGTGAAAGTTTTTGATAATCAATATTAGTTATAAATAAGTTAAGACCGTTAAAAAATGTACATCGCAACAACTAATAATTTTTTTAGAAACAATCTACTTGTTTGAGGTCAAATGTTCACCACTTTTCGTTATTTTTACTTTGTTATTCTAACAAAAATTTAAAGGAGAAAAATATATTTGGAACAACAGCAAAATAATATTGTTGACCCTTTTAGAAATTCATTGTTCATTAAACTGCGGAAGACCCTTCCGGATGCTTCATCAATGCAACTTTACGACTTTTTCAGGAATATTTATGTATGACTGTTGCATTATAAAAGTACACATAGATTAAAATGTTGGATTCTATACTCATGTTAAAGAAATATTTTCGAACAACAAAAAATTTAAAATGAGTCTAACCTAGATAATTCAAACGTTCAACAATAATGTGGGACATGAAGAACAATAAATCTATGTTAAAAGACATATCTTTTGTAGCTTAAGATATTACTTTTATTTAGAATAGGTTTTGTTTCATATTCTTCAAATTAAGCTTGACTAAAATAGTCATAACTTACGCCAAAAATATTTAGAAAAGTCGAATGAGAATGGAAAAAAATATATTGAAAGGACGAAGATCTTGGTCACAGTGAGATCATATACATACCAAACAAAAAATAATCAATACAATTGTAAGGATACAAAAAAAGAGCGAGAAAAAACACATTAAATGGAGTAAACTATGAGATATCCAATGATGATAACAAATCATTCTAACCAGAAAAGTTACTATGCTTTGAAATAAGATACCTCAAAAAAAAAAATGACTAACACTTCAATTAACTTTCAATTCTTAAAGTACTCATAATATCCACTGACAAAATTTAGTAAAAATAGACTACAACATAAAAACCAAAAAATATGGGCATGCAAAGTTATTAACTCTTAGAGGAATTTCAGAAGAACAAAAAACCATATTCTTGTTTGCGAAGGAATAACGTTGTTGATGAAGAAATTTGAGATTTGTAAGTTTTTTTTTTTAACGTAACTTCAACAATTTCAGTAGAGAAAACTTGCTTGAATATTCAATTAACATATTTTATTTAATCTGTACTAACAAATACTTATAACAATAACTTTGCATAAACATAAGCAACAAAGTTAAAAGCATACATATCAAAACAACAATTAATAATGTAAGCATAAACTAATGATTATAAAAGACATACCAGGTGTTTGCAACAAATTTTAAACATATGGAAAATAAATAAACCATACAAATAAAATATGAAGAAACATGATTTTATGAATCAAGATAGATTGCGAGTACAATTCTGTTGATCCCTTGATTCTACTCTCCTAAGATTTAGAGATTTATCCATGATTCGAGGCCGTTAATGGCGTATTTCTCGAACTAGGATGATTTAGATTTGACCTCTCTACATGAATAATCCTTTGCGGATTATTTGAGATCTTGATCTCTTTATGCAATTTTTGAGATGCCTTTTAAGAGAATTTAGTACCCTTTATATAGACATAAACTAGGGTTTAAGGTTGAGTAGCCTCCAAGAATCATAATCTGATTTGAACACAATTTGTAGAGTCCCAACTCGAATCGAACGCATCTTGTAGAGTTCCACAAAATTTCAATGTCTACACCAGGATATGCAACAATAGAATGAAAGAGAATGAAAAAAATTGAGCCTACTGAATTCACAATGTAGTCCTCTATTTATAGACAAGAAAGGGTAACGTAAAAATATGATTATTGTGTCTTATCGTAAAGGTCACAACTCTTTGGAAAAACTACAACCATTTGGAAATGTCATAACATTTCATAAAAGTCACAACTCTTAAGTCACCATTTTTTCATAAAAATCACAACTTTTCATGAATAAAGTTGCAATTTTTCATAAAAGTCGTAACTTTTCATAAAAGTCAGAACTTTTCACGAAAGAGAAAGACCAGTTTTGAAATAAAATAAATTTAATGAGAATCTTGACTTGTGGTGACGCCACGTAGGCAGACGTTATTCTATTCCCCACAAAAGACGTTTTTAAGTCATTGTCTTCTTCATCCTCTATTCTATTCCCCAACAATAACGGTGTAAAAATTGAGGAATTGTGGGGAATAGAATAGAGGATGAAGAAGACAATGACTTAAAAACTCTAAGAAAAGCATAGAAAAGAACGAGACTAAAAAAGTATTTATAAAACAATACGAATATGAATATATTATCAAGTATAAGTACGGCTATAGATGAAAATAAATAAAAATATATTTAAAAATATGTAATTATTTGTTAAAAGACATCTATTCAAGTAATTTTTAAAATTAAATATGTAGGATATCAATACAATTATTGAAGATAATCAATGTCGGACAAAACAAAAGATATTTCTCATAAGATACATGTAAATGATAAAGAAGAGGAGATGTGTAACCAAACAACTAGGTATGACAATGGGGCGGCGTGGGGCGGGGGCGGATTTAGCTTAACCCACAAAATTATTAATACGCCCCGCCCGCCTCGCATAACAATTTTTTTTTGCTTTTCAACCCGCCTCACCCTGCCCCGCATAGACCCACCCCATATTTTTTAATATTTCTTTTTCTAGTTAAGTTTGATACTAAAAATAAAATTTATAAAAATAAATTCATTTTTTTTAATTAAGTTGTATTAATTTAATAGATAATGACTTAAAATTTTATTTTTTAAAGGTCAATTAGGGGACATGTAAGAAATTATATTATTTTTATTGAACCATTTTCATTTACTATCTTAAATATTTAGTAGCTTTAAAGAAATTATTTTAATAAATAATATTCTACCACTCTTATAACATGTAAAAAAGTTAAAATTAAGTTTGAACTCACATAAAATCACATATACCGGCAATCTGCCACACCCCACGTTAGCTTTTAAAAATCCACTTCAACCCGGCCCACACAACCTTAAACCTACCCCACATAGCCTTAACCCCACTATGTCCCATTGCCATCCCTACCAACAACTCCTCCTCTCCTTAAATTTGTTGATGAAAATGTTTTCCTTACCTCAAAATTGTTCAAGTGCCCTCCCTTCAAACAACTGTAGCAAGATTATTTGGATATATTTCTTGCACTACTGTGAAAGAAGATTATGACTAAGCTATAGAGAGTATCTTGTATCTCATATTAGAGAAGAAAAGCTCAAACAAGTTGTGTAGTATTTTTTTTAGTAAGATACTCTTATATAGAGCTCATAATCTTAGCTACAAAGAAACAATTATAAAGTATCAAAGAACTTATGTCCAGAGGCGAACCCAGGATTTGAAGATGGTGGGGGGGGGGGGGGGGGATGCACTACTATGAGTGGATCAAGGGTAAGGCTAGGAGTGACACAAGAGTAACGTTATCAACATATGCAAAATATAACATCTTTCTTCATACTATACTCCAACCGTCTAGAAAATGAATCCTTAAACCATGTCTTACAAAATCGACGCATTTTCGTTCCGAATCTAGTTTGAGGATATTCATTATCATTAATATCTGGTAGACAAGACGCTTGTTGAATATAGTGTCTTCTCACTTCATCTCGTATTCTAGGTCTATATTTTGCAATGGATATTCTTTCTTCAGGATTCGATTTAGGTGACTGAAAATCAAACTCATCTATAAAACGCGAAGAATTGTCTCTAAAACTAACACTTGGTTGAGAAGAACCATTTTGCGTCAAAAATCTATCCATCTCAAAGCACAAGAATCAATAACAAATTAATGTTAAAAAAATAGCTTATAAAGAAAAACTTACCAATTTACGCAGAGATAATAGGAGTAGGACTTTAATTTTGGAGTCTTATATTTTGTTAGGAATTGTGTTAGGGAAGATTATTTATTTTTAAATTCAATTAGAAAGGAATGGAACCGGATGAAAAAAGGGTGGTTTGAAAGGAGGTGGGGCCAAATGAGGCGGCAAAAACAAGACGAAGAAGGAGAAAATTGGCAAGATTTTCGGCTATGGCTTAGAAGGGGAACGGAAAAGTTTTTGGATTTATTTTTTAGTGGAACTCGGGGTTAAACTTAACAGAAAATTAAGGATCAAAATATAGCAACCCCCATATAGGACCATTTTGATAATTTTCTCAGAGAAAAGACTTCAAATTTAATTTAAAGTTATCATGCCTACACTAGGAATCGAACTCGCGCTTTCACGCAAAGAGTTGGCGCGTCTGACCAGTGCACCCAAAACAACTTTTGATTGTTAGGGTGTACAATTAAATATATGTTCATTTTATCAACTGTCTATACATATATATACGACTTTTTTTAAAAAGTTACTACGTGCACCCTCAGGGGACATGTGGGTCCGCCCCTGCTTATGTCTTCTACTGTTCTACAATCACATGTTTTCATAGACTTACAAGTATCTTCTTGTAACAATCCACATGATCATTTTGTTCTTTTGAATACATTTTTTTTAGTATAATTTTTTCATAACTTCATTATGTTGTTTATGATTTGTGAGAATATGTTACACGATTTCTTAGGTGATTGGATGATAATTGGTTGAGATATTATAGTTTTGAAGGTTTGAAATTTGACAGGTTTGACCAAATCAATGTTAAAGGTTAATGAGCTCGAGTTAAAATTTTTGAAAATTTCGTTAGGTTTGATTTGTGACTTGAATAAATGGTAGGTACAGATATGTAGGTGTTCAGGCATGATATGATCCTTTTATGGATTTTAAAGAAGCTACGTTTAACCAAGGTCAAGTTTTTGTCAAGACGACCTCACATAAGTGATTGTATTATTTCAACCTCATATTGGTTGATAGATTTGATATCAACATAGTTAGGACTAAACTTTACAGATACCCTTCATGTTAACGTTTGAGTATGAAATAGAATATCCGATGTTCTAACATTGAGCTCATGATAGTGACTCTGTGTGCAGATTTTTCTTATTTTATAGTTTTTGATGACCATGTCTATTTTAGAATAGAACGAATTTGTCTTGAGTGAGACTTATGACACGTAAATTGAGAATTTCTTGCATAGATTTCATGCATTGCATCTTAGTCTAGAACTTGTCATGCATGTTATTAAAATAAAATAAAAAGTACTGCGCAATTTAGAAGATGATGATATACTTTCTTTAATATATCTTGAAATTTTGTTTGTTCAGATAATGTTACTACTAGTTGGTCCTTTCTTTGTAGCTTTTCATTTGATAGCCAAAAATTTGCCTTGACCTGTTTGTTTGAATCCCTATCTTTTGAATCTTGCTTCTTTGAGCATTGTAGCATAGACTAAGATAAAATTTGTTAAAGATGAAAAAAGAAAAGAACGAGTGGATAAAACTTGTTAAAGCTGAAGATGAGTGTTAAAGGTAGCCAATGATAGATACTTGTGATAAAATTTCCTCTTAGAAAGAATGTAACATTAAAAATAGAAGAAAATGATGTAATTTTGTTCATATGAAAACATAACAAAGGAAAAGACTCGTGAAATAATCAATGAAGAGAGACTAAAAAGGAAGTGAAGTGAAAATAATATATATGAAGTCTTAAAAGTGCAAAAGTGTATAGGAAAGTGTAAGCTATCATATAGTTGTCTTACCTATCTCCTAACATATAGTAGAAATTGTTAAAATCCTATTTGATTATATTCAAGTATACCTACATTAGTAAAAATGTATATAATGAGCAAGTCTATACTTCTTTGTGTATGCATATGAATTTATTTGTGAGGGTGAGAGTTGTTATTTCATGCTATAGCCTCAAATCATATATGATTCTCTGATTTGAGTGTGAGTGCTATTTCGTCTCATATTTTTTTCATTAAATATAGGTAAAATTATTCCCGAGTGGCTTTTGCCACACCTTTGGCAAGCGGAAGTAAAAGATCCATTACCAAAACTTGCTTGAGGCTTGGGGGTTAAACATGTTAGGATTGAAAATAAGCAGGTGTGATGCGGAAGCTAGCAAAGTAAACCTTGAAAGACCACGAGTAAGAAGACAAACGAGAAATATACCAAAAGACACAAAAATTTAACGTGGTTCAGTCAATCTACCTACGTTCACAAAGGAGATGAGCAATCCACTGTAAATATGAGAGTACAAAATACAGAGGGAAACAACCTCAACCAATTCACTCGGAATACATGGGAGGTTCACACAAGTGATAACGCATCAAGCTTATGACTCACAAATTCCCCCCTAACCAAAACTCTCAAAGTCCTTAAGACTACATTGTTAATGCTAATTAAGTTAGAAGGAACAAACCTCTATTTATAGAGTTCTAAACCTTTTCCTACCAGAAGAAGGATTAGTCAATCCAAAACCTTTTCCTCAAAGGAAAACCTATTTATGGTAAGAAATAAGGGCAAATAAAACCCAACAAATCTCCCCCTTGGCCTGAATTTCTGACAAAATAAATTTGTCCACCTTCTTCACTTAATCTTCAACAACTTGCTTCTCCTCTCCATAATCTCCTTTGCAAAATTTATGTCTCAACACAGAGAACCTCTCTATAACAATTTCTCCAACAAAAATCTTCATTACTGTCAAAAAAGTTGCGGCTAGAATTACACCCGCCAGGATGAACACCTCTTTCTATCTAGTTCAATCATTGATTATCGAACCACTAAACCTGACTCCATCATTGAATCTGGCTCAAATACCACTTGTTAGGATCGAAAATAAGCACGTGTGATGCGGAAGCTAGCAAAGTAAACCTCAAAAAATCACGAGTAAGAAGACAAATGAGAAATATACCAAAAGACACAAAGATTTAACGTGGTTCAGTCAATCTACCTACGTTCACAAAGGAGATGAGCAATCCACTATAAATATGAGAGTAAAAAATACAGAGGGAAACAAACTCAACCAATTCACTCGGAATACATAGGAGGTTCACACAAGTGATAACGTATTAAGTTTGTGACCCAAAAATTTCCCCTCTAACCAAAACTCCCAAAGTCCTTAAGACTACATTGTGAATGCTAATTAAGTTAGAAGGAACAAGCTCTATTTATAGAATTCTAAACCTTTTCCTACCAGAAGAAAGGATTAGTCAATCCAATACCTTTTCCTCAAAGGAAAACCTATTTATGATAAGAAATCAGGACAAATAAAACCCAATAAAACACCCTATCCTTGTTGAACTTACGAGTCAAACCATTAGAAGAACCTTGACCAAATTTTTTTTGGTGGAATTGAGGACGATCATGTCCACCCGTAACACTCCTCTACTAGAAATACTTAGAATTAGCAAGAAACAGTTTTAAAAATAATCAAATTGGGAAAGTTTGAAAAAGTTAAGCTAAGTATGAATTTTGGATCAACTTCAAATAACATAAACCCTAGCTCAAGATAAGTTAGGTGTACTACAAGATACCGTAGGAAAGATCTTTGAATCATCTTTCCAACGTCGTCGAGTTTGCGCAATTTCGAGTTTGTATGAGAGAAATATGCCCATTTGAAGTTGGTCTGTCTAGATAATGAAAGTCAAAACCAGACTTTTGAAGTGTATTATGGTCTTTTCCCTACCCAAATATTTAAGCTCGTTTTTGGTAATTAAGTTGGGGTCTAAACTGATTTGCTTCAGTTTACGCTTCATACAAAATAGTTAGGGTTTATAGAGAAGAGAAAAGAGGAGAAAAAACAAGGATTCGTCAATTCCTTGAGGAATTGAGTGTTTGCCAAGGATTCAATCCTACGAGGTATGTGATTTCACACAAAGTTGGATTCGTTCACCCACGCGCCAAACATGTTTAATTCAGCGTGACTTCGTCCTAAAAGGTTGAACGTTTGAATGACCTTGAATTTACTTCCGTTCTTGAATTATGATGAGACTGAAGAGCTTCTTGAGATTATAGTGTCAATTATTAGAGTTGTTTGAGTTAGATTCTTGTGTACACACACTGAGTATCTGAATCTAAAGAGAATTTGAGAAAAAGAATGGAAATTAGGTGAATTGGGGTTAGAAAACAAAGAAGGAAAAAGTTGGGCAAAACTAGTGTCCGAGTCCACGTCGCGGACTTGCCCCACCCTTTCCCAAAAAATTCTCCGCATCACGGACCGTTTTGCCTCAAAATTTATTTCGCGATCAAATATTTAAATGCATCTCCGCGTCGTGGACTTGCTTCCAGACATTGATTTCTTGATCGTTTTTGATTGAGGCCAAAAATATATATTTTAATCATTATTTGCCTCATATTTATTATCTATATCTGCCATTTTTGAGCATTAATTTTATGGATTGTGCTAAATAGTATATTTTATTTGTAGGAGTAAATTGGTGTAAAATTGAAGAAATTTGGAGATAAAACGAATTAAAGACGGAAGGTTGAAAAAGAAAATCAAACAGATAACTTAATGGATTAAATTCAATATAATAATATATATAATATGTAAAAAGTTCTGAGAATTGCGAACGACAAATGAAGAAGGCATGCTGCCACGTGGAAATTAATGAAGCCTCTTTGTGAGGCGATTTCACGCATACAAAAAAACAAATCCCGTTTGGTTTTGGATTATAGTTAGTTTTGGGCTCAATTATTTTATTTTGAGGTTTTCTACATCTATAAATAGTTCATAGAAATTATTATTGGAGGACATGAAATATAGGAGGAGATCAATCATAGGACATCAAGTATAAAGTTGTCAATACTTTTTAGGGTTCTTTTATTCTTCTTTCTTTTCTTAGAGATTAGTGTCTAAATGCCCTAGTTCTGAGGCTGTAGCTATGAATTGATTGTTGATCATTTAAGGTTCTTGAATTAATTCTTCGTTGTCATTATAAGTTATTTTTATATTCTTGTTTTAGTATTTCTTGACTGGCCATCTAAAGATAAATATATTGTCTAATCTTAAAATCGAGAGAGGAGGTATTAGATAGACCAGAGAATATAGAGAGCTCAATCAATCCATTAAGTTGAGGTGATTTGTATTTAGGACTGACGTCCGGACAAACAAATTGCTTGGTTACGAAATATGATGAAATATAAATGCTCGCCAGTTAGGTTTGCTTATCCCCGTGCAACGATGTAAGTTTATAAGTTTATAGAGTCTTCCAAAAGTCTTTTACAAATGTTTTAACTTTATTTTAAGACATAAGTTTTGAGTTGAGTAAAGAGAAAAGATTGGAGTTTCATTTCTTCAAAAGAGTATATTGAGACTATTTATTCCCAAAGAGGAAAATATTTTCACATTTAATCAACAAAGGAAACTTTGATTTCCATATAGCCTTTGAGCTAGTTTTCAGTAAAGAGTAAATACTTTCACAATTAAGCAAGAGAAGAAACTTTGTTTTCCAAGAGAGTCTTTGAGCTAAGTTTTGAGAAATTATCTCAAACCACAGAAAGAAGTTATGTTTTCTTAAACATATGAGCTAGAATATTTTGAAGTAGTACTGAGCACCGATTGGGGGAGAGTTGAAACAACTCCCAGCCCCCATAAACCATGTAGCCATGAAAAAGGGTCATACTTTTTGGATGATTCCTTAGTGCTTTTTAGTATACTTTAGTGGATCCATTTAGAAGTCAGTTTCTATGCCCTTGGCAAGGTATAGGACGACCCAGGCAGCATGATGCAAGATGTTGTATCATTACATAACTCTAAAGAAACGTACTTTGTATTCTTATATACATAGAGTTAATTGTATTTTATATAAATTCAGATTTTATATTGTATCTTTGCATACATACAGAGTTACTATTGTATTTGTAAATACACAGAGTTGTTATCTATGTTATAAAAGCTTTTCTTTATATTGCATTTATTTTATTGCTTTATATTGAAATGTATTAAGTTGAGTTGGGTTGAGCCCAGGTATGTTCTTTCAGTTTCTTTCAAGCTTATGTCTTGTTTTAGGATTCCCCTTGCATGCTCGTACATCCAATGTAACACACATTTGGCCTGCATCGTTGTTATGATGTAGATATAGGTAACCAAGATCAATATCCATGGCTTTGTTGATCTAGTTGAGCATTTAGAGTCTTGTGGTGATCCTCTTTGTTTTTTGGAGGATCCCTATTTATATTGCTTTAGTAGTTTTCAATATTTAAGATAATTGGGTGTCTTGTACCGACTTCCATCTAAGTTATTAGAGGCATCATAGATAATTAGTTAGTTCATTTGTCATTATATTGTTATTAGCTTATGTTGAAATTTGTTTGGGAAAGTTGAATGTTATAAAATATATTCGAAGTTATCTATTGAGTAGTTCAGTTTACTTTTTAAAGTATTTTATCATGAGTAAGTCTTCCGCTAAGAGTTAAGCCTGACCAAGGGTTTGCTTGGGGACAACAATCGTTCTCGAGTTCCAGTCCCGCCTAAGGTGTAGGCTCGTGGTGTGAAAAACTTGGTATTAGAGAGCATAAAGTTAAAGAGTCCTAGGGAGTCTATGAAGTCGTGTCTGTAGAGTCCTAGTTATCGATGTGAAGCACACCACATATATAATTAGGAGGCTGCAATATTTAAGAATTTTTTCTTTCTTTCCTACTCATTTCGTGCAATAGAGTTATCTTTATATATTTTTTTTCTAATTCGTGCTTGCGCGTGTCTTTCAAATTATGCCTCTACAAAGGGCTTTCAGAGGTCATCCCGTTTAAAGGAATGTTGAACCACAAGAACAAGCGGTACCTAATGCACCAGAAATGCAACCCTAATGAGAGGTCACCAATGCTGAATTTTGTGAAGCTATCCGGATGTTGATCCAAGTTGTGACCAATCAAGTTGGACAGAGAGAGAATCGACAGAAAGTGGCTAATACTTCAAGGATCCATGAGTTCTTATGTATAAATCCTCCAAGAATCATAACTTCAAGTGTCACGGAGGACCCAAAAAACTTTGTTGAGGAGTTTTAGAGGGTTTTTGAGATTATGCATAATGCCTATGCTGAGAGGGTGGAACTAGATGCATACCAAATGAGGGCTATCGTTAGAATCTAGTTTGATCAATGGAAGAAGAATAGAGCTGAAGGTGCATCACTTGTGAGTTGGACTTTGTTTGAGGAGGCCATCTTGGAGTGTTTCTTTCCCCGTGCACTTAGAGAAGCCAAGGTACGAGAATTCCTTACCCTTAAGTAGGATTCTATGAGTGTTAATTAGTACAATTTGAATTTCACACAACTTTCCCTCTACGCTCCAAAAATTGTTGTTGAAATGAGAAACAAGATGAGTTTATTTGTTGCTGGGTTGTCTCGTCTGTCAACAAAGGAAGGCAAGGCAACTATGCTGATGTGAGATATGGACATAGCAAGACTAATGATCCATATGCAACAATTTGATGAGGATAAGCTGAGGGATAGAGAGGAGTTTAAGAATAAGAGGACTAAGACAATAAGAAACGAGTCCGGGCAGCAAAAGAGTAATGCAAACCAGCCTTCCTTCCAACAGAAATAGAAAGGACCTGCTCCACCATCTGTTAGTGCACCTACACCAAAGAGTAAATGTGAGTACAATAGTCTGAATTTTAGAGCTAAACTTGCCTATTCTCAAGGTAGTGTGGCACAAGGGGGTAGTAAGCCTCCTGCATGTTCTAAGTGTGGTAGGAACCACTCAGGGATGTGTCGTGATGGATCCACTAGTCGTTTCAACTGTGGTCAGAACAGTCATTGTATAAGAGAGTATCCCAAGAACAAGCAGCGAAATGGTAATGGGGGTAATGTGAGCGTAGTCTTCTTCAGTTGCTCCGCAAGACATAAGTGCATTTATAGGAGCTACTTCAGGGCAGGCGGAGGAGGAAACCGTCTTTATACCATGACTAGTCTCTAAGAGAAAGAGGATTTGCCAGATATTGTCACTGGTATGATCCAAGTTCTTAACTTTGATGTTTATGCTTTGCTAGATCCAGGAGTGAATTTATCTTTTGTAACTCCATATGTTGCGATGAATTTTGATGTTCTTTATGAGCAACTTCTTGAGACCTTCCGTGTTTTTACACGTATTGGTGAGTCTATTCTAGCTAAGAGAGTCTATCATGATGGTACCATTTCTGTCAATCACAAGAGTACCATAATTGACTTAGTTGAGTTAGATATGGTAGATTTTGATGTCATTCTAGGTATGGAGTGACTTCATGTCTGTTTTGCATCAATAAATTGTAGAACTCAAGTACTCAAGTTCCAATTTCCCACTGAACTAGTTATAGAGTGGAAGAACAGTTCAACACTGCCTAAGGGTCATTTTATTTCGTACCTTAAGGCGAGAAAGTTAGTTTCCAAGGGGTGTGTCTATCACTTAGTCTGAATTAATGACTCTAGTGTTGAGATACCTCGTATTCAGTCGGTTATAGTATTAAAAGAGTTTCCATAAGTCTTTCTAGATGATCTTTTCGGAGGGACTGAGAGAGAAATAGACTTCGATATAGATATTCTTCATGATACTCGTCCTATATATATTCCGCCATATATGATGGCACCGACAAAGTTGAAAGAGTTAAAAGGAGAAGTTGAAAGACCTCCTAGAGAAAAGTTTCATTCGACCAAGTGTCTCACCTTGGGGCGCTCCGGTCTTATATTTGTGAAAGAAAGATGATTCCTTTAGGATATTTATGGATTACCGTCAGTTGACAAGGTTACCATCAAGAATAAGTATCCTCTTCCAAGAATTAATGGTCTTTTCGATCAGATTTAGGGTGCCAAGTGTTTTTCTAAGATAGTCCTCAAATTAGGCTACCATTCATTGAAAGTAAGGGAATGTGATATTCCAAAGACAGAATTCAGGACCCGCTATGGTCATTACGATTTTTTGGTCATTTCATCCGGTTTAACTAATGCACCTGCAACTTTCATGGACCTTATGAATAAAGTACTCAAGCCTTATTTAGATATGTTTGTTATTGTATTTATTGATGACATTATAATCTATTCAAGTAATAAGGAAGATCATGCTAGTCATCTCAAAATATTTCTCCAAACTTTAAAGGATAAGGATCGATATGATAAGTTTTCTAACTGTGAATTTTGGCTTGAGTCTGTGGCATTCTTAGGCCATATTGTTTCGGTAATGGAATTAAAGTTGATACCCAGAAAATAGAGGCAGGGCAGAATTGGCCTAAACCAACATCTCCAACTAATATTAGGAGTTTCTTGGGGTTTGCTGGTTATTATAAAAGGTTTGTCGAGGGATTTTAATCTATTTCATCTCCTTTGACCACGTTAGCTCATAAAACAGTGAAGTTTCAATGGTCTGAAATTTGTGCGAAAAATTTCAAGTATTGAAAAAAGAGGTTTACTACTGACACCAACATTTTGGGTATCAATACACTGGTGATTAAGATCATTCTATCCTGGGAGGACATATTCCAAATCAAACCTCAGATACTAGAGGGAAATAATTTCCTTAAGGGGACATTCTGCATTCAGTGAGATATATCTTCTTTCTGTTATTCCAAATTCTGATATGTGTTACAAATTTTAGATTTGTGAATTAATTTCTATTCTTCTGTTCTTCACTGGTTCATTAAACTTTGGTAATTTCGTGTTTCTGCAAAGTTTGTTGAAATTAGTAAAATTCTTTAAACATAGATTGACAACATTTCTTCTTTAAGAAAAATATTCGTATATTTTTTCTAATATGTTTCTGATCCTAGTTTCTCTACTAGTTTTAATTTTGTAGTTATGAAAATGTTCTTGAACTTTGTTGTGTCTGATCAAGTTCTTCAAAGTTTTGTTCTAAGTATCTTATGAATACAAGATGAATTGCAATCATAGTAAATTGTTGATAATTCTTGTATTCTACTGATTGAGAGAAATAAATCATGGACGTAAAAGATTAATGCATTACTTCTATAGAATTCGGTGCTTTGTTTAGTAAGGTCGAAGTGAGAATATAAAGAAAAAATTGGTGGTATTCCAGTTATAGAACCAGGTAACCTACTTATTATTTTGTCTAAGGAGGAAAATAGTTTCTAAAAGTTAACAACTTTTATCTTTTATCATGTGTACTTTGGAAAAAGATTTGCGAATCATATGTTGTGGAATGAATTTTTCTTGGCAAATAGTGTTGCCTTTAAAATTCTTTAGTTTGCATAGTGAGAGATGCACATTTTTATTTGATAAAATAGTATGTCAAAATATTGTAGTTGGAAAACTATTGAATAGAAAAATATTTCTATGTGATAAAGAATATGTTTAATGTTTAATTTTGTTTGGAGACTAAAAAACTTTTGTAGTTTTGTATTCCACGTGAAATTTGATTGGGTATGATTTTTGTAGAGTAAAAACTTTTGTAATTTCTACTCTAGATAAATCAAACTATGCAACTGGTTTGAAAAATATGAAAACTTCACATAATAAGTCAATGTTGTACTTTGGCTTTCTATAAACTTCAGTGTTATATAGAAACAAATTGTACAATTTTTTTTGTCTTTATTGTTTGTATTCTAAATACTAAGTGGTATGTCTATTTGAGATAGAGAAAAAATACCAGTGACTTAGAGTTTATGATTTTGTGCCTCTATGGAATGAACTTTAACACTATGTAAAGATTTTCAAAGAGTATTGAAGCAATATATTTCTTTTGTAGAATAATATTTTTAAAAGAGGTTTCATACTGCTAATGAAATTTTGATAGTCTGAGAAAATATGTGGAAAAAGTATTTTCAAATACTTGAAAAATAATTTTGAGATCACATTTAAAATGTGGGGGTTCTTTGCATATGATAAAGATAAAATTAGACTTGGTGTCTAATTTAATTTGGAGCAAAAGATACGAACTTTGGTGATACTTTTGTAGTATGTTAGACCCACAAAATTCTTGAAATATATTCAATATTGTGGTTGTTGAGTTTCTCTATTACTAGTATATGATGTGACTAGTATGAAACTACCAAATTATATATATATATATATATATATATATGTATATATATATATATGTATATATATACTTGTTCAAAATAATTGTGTTCTTTTATGAAAAGGTGTCACTTAAAATGTTGTGATTTTTCATAAAAAGATATGTCTGTTATACTAAAAGTATTTTCATAGACATGAATATTGATTAATAGTCATTTGTTATGTTTTATAAAAGAAACATTTGGACAATATTGACTTTATTGAACTCGATGAAACTTTGTTCATGGGTAGTTTTATAACAATCAAATTGAAAGTTATGGAAAGGTCCTTTTAAAAAGGACATGTGACAAGGTGATGACTCTAAACAATGTTTGTTTCACACAAAATTGTAAGAAATAGGAAAAAAATATTAGTGAGAAAAAAGCTACCTCGCGAAGAGCTTTTCGAACTCAATATTTTTATATGTTCTTACTTGCTTGAGTCAAAGTTTGTGACATGAACACTTGAGGCATGTCAATTACAAAACCTTGTAAGGAAAACTGATCAACTTAGAAGTTGTCTAACTTTGAGTGCAATAAATAATTTGTCATGTTTGTGTGGAATCTAAGTATGCTGAGCATTCTTATAAATTTGTTGAAAGGAATTCTAATCCCTTTGAGTTGATTTACACTGAAATTTGCGATATGAAGTCAACACCATCTCATGGTGAAAAAAAAGTATCTCATAATTTTCATTGACAATTGCATTAGAAATAACTGTCTATTTGCTGAATAGTAAGGATGAAGCAATAGAAATGTCTAGACGATATAATATTGAAGTTGAAAATCAATTGGGGAAAATATAAGAAGTGAGAGTATAAATCTCCTTGTGCAGAAATATGTTTGAAAAGTGGAATTATCCATCAAAATGCTGCCATACTCACCTCAATCTAATGAAAAGTCGAACGTTGAAAGAAATGATGGATGCATTATTATCGGGTTTACCACAAAATTTGTGTGGAGGAACAATCTTTACTGCAAAAGGGAACATCAAAAAGTTTTCTCTTTTTAGAAAGAAAGTAACTTTGTTTGTTCAAGGCACAATCTATTCCATATCAGAAATTGAAAGGAAGATAATTCAACTTGAAATATTTCAAAGTGTAGGGGTGTCTATCCAAAGTCCAAGTTTCCGTTCCTAAAATGATTAAAATAGGACCTAATACCGTGGATTGTAAATTTAGACTTGAATAGTCTAGTGAAAGGTGTAAACGACCTTGGGAAGAACAAGAGGAGAATGTACTTAATAAAGAGATTCAGAGGCATAGTAGATGTCAAAGGATATCTACTTCCTTTGAATATTATTTTTGTAACGTTTCTTATGTCTTCTGTAAACTCATCCTTTTGGACAGATGGTGTCAATAGTGAGATTGATTTAATCTTGAGAAATCCTATTTGAATTTGGTTGATTTTCTTCCAGGGAATAAACCAATGGGTTCAAAGTGAATCCTCAAAAGGAAAATGAAAGTCAATTGAACTGTTTACAAATATAAAGCAAGACTTTTTGTCAAAGGATTTAGACAAAAATAAGGTGTTGGTCTTTTCGACATATACTCGCCAGTAACTAGATTTACATTCATTTGGATGTTACTTGTGTTAGTTGTGGTATATAACCTCCAAATTTATCAAATGGATGTGAAAACAACTCTCTTAAACGGAGAATTGGAGGAAGAAACTTACATTGAACAACCCGAGGGTTTTACGATTCTTGGTAAATAAGATAAAGTGTGCGAACTTGTTAAGTCACATTATGGACTAAAACAAATACCCAAACAATGACATAAGAAATTTGACCAAAATAAATATGTTCACATTAAAATCACAAGGTCATTGTTTGTTTGTATATTGGTGATATGTTGATCATCAATAGAGACACTAATGACATAAATACTACTAAACATATGCTAGAGAGAAAGTTTGGAATGAAATATCTTAGAGTTGCTGATGCGATCTTATGTATAAGAATCCTTAGAACTCCATAATGTTAAGCATTTTCATGGTCTCATTGCATTGAAAAGGTACTAGACTAGTTCAAATATTTGGATTTCAATATTGTCAAGTCTCCAATAAATGTGAGCTTTGCATTTTAAAACAGTGAAAGCGAAAGTGACTAACAATTGGATTGTGCTAGCGTATTGGGAATCATGATGTGTATCATGAAGTGTGCACGATCCGATATAGCATTTGCTATTAATGAATAGAGTCAGTTTACAAGTGATCCCAATCGAACTCATTAGATGACAATAAAAAGAGTTTTGAAGTATTTAAGAAATACTTTAAACTATGTCTTGCATTATAACAATATCCAACAGTTTTGAAAGGATATAGTGATGCAAATTGGATCATTGGAAAAACGAAGTAAAATCCAAGAGTGGATATGTATTTACTCTTGGTAAAGGGGAAGTCTCTTGGAAATATTTCAAAAGAGACATATATTGCTAGCTCTACAATTATCTTTGAGCTAGGAGCTCTAGATAAGGTCGGTGAATAAGTTGGAAGACTCCGGAATTTCTTGATAGATATTATTTTGGCCTAAACCATTGACATTAGTATGCATACACTTTGATATCAAGATCAATAGGTAGGACATAGAGCATGATGTATAACCAAAGTCTTGTCATATAGGGCATAAACATTATATCATTTGTAAACTACTCTGTAGTGGAATTATCATTATTGACTATGTAAAGTCAAAGGATAATGTGTCTGATCCACTTACAAAAAGGCCTAACTAGGGAGAAAGTTTAAAGATCATCTAAGGGAATGTATTTACAGCTTAGGACAAGTCATCATGGCGGTAACTCTATCTAGCAGACTGGAGATCCCAAGAGCTAGATTCAAGGAGAAAAACAAAGTTGTGATTGACTGTTCGACATTGTCAACAAACTCAATCCATTCTCATGATGAAGACAATGCTCAGGAACAAGGATACAACATTAATGCTTGTTAATGAGTTAATAAATCTTAATGTTTTTAATGATTTGCTAAGTTTGGCAGATTTGACCAAATAGTGTATGTACTTGATAACACGGTTATAAATCACGCATGTAAGTGTGAAGTGTAAGACACTTCAAAGAGAATTATTGTCAAAAGCCTATTCTCTACACACTCATGAAACCAGGAGGTGTTCATGGATGAAACAAACACAACCGTAAGAACCATAGACAGTAAAAGGTTAATAGTGTGACATATGGTTGTCTAGGTATACACCAAAGCTAGACGGTTCAAATATATCTCATCTACCGATTGACCGAGTATATACGATATATGTTTACTACGGAAAGTCCAAGGGGAAACCTACTTATCCAGATGCAATTAATTCTTGCTTGTAAAGCACACATACTTGTCTGTTCTTTGTCTTGCAGTCATTCCCCATTCATGCGGGGAATTGTTGGTGTCAAAAGGTGTGAATGGTTTATGAAGAGTTGTGACTTTTATGAAACATTGTGACTTTTATGAAAACTTGCGACTTTTATGAAAGGTGATGACCTGTCCAAAAGATTGTGACTTTTCCAAAAGTTTGTGACCTTTCCGATAATGCACAATAAGAACCTTTTCGCACTACCTTTACTTTTTATAAGTTGAGGGATTTCCTCTCATTTTAAAATATAGAGTATCTTGACTTCTTCTACTACTACTAAATCTAGTATTCTAAGTGTACTTTACTGTCGTTGAGTGGCTCACTGACACCAGCGTTTTGGGTATCAAAACGCTGGTGATTTAGATCATTCTATCTTGGGAGGATATATTCCAATCAAACCTCGGATACTAGAGGGGAATAATTTTCTTAATGGGACACTATAACACCCTAGAAAATTTTGTTCGAACTAAGGCTTGAGTTGTTAATCGTATTGAGTGACATTTATCAAGGAATTAAAAAATTCTTAAGTATTAAGGTCATTTCACTAGATTTATCACCTTGATTTCCAAAAAGAATTCAATTGGGAATAGCAAAAATCTGAAATTTTGCAAGTTAAGCTAAGTATGAATTTTGGTCAACTTCAAAAAACCATAACTCATATAAAAAGATGAGTTAGGTGTGCTACAAGATACCATATGAAATATATTTGAATTATCTTTCCAATGCCGTCGAGTTTGCTAAGTTTCAAGTTCGGATGAGTGAGATATGACTTTTTAAAGTTAGGGTGTCCAGTTAAGGAAAGTTAACCGAAAATAGTTTGGGGTATTTTGGTCCTTTCCTTACCCAATCAAATTTAATTCGTTTTTAGTAATATTTTAGGGGTATAATAATTTTAGGTTCAATTTTATAATCCTAATATACACCTAAGTTTTTTAGTTGAGAGTTCAAGAAGAGACTAGGAGAAAAGAGGCAAGGATGTAGGCGTTCGTTGACGTTCTTGAGTTTAGTTGCGGATTTTCGCCATGGGTCTAATCTCTAAGAGGTACGTAAACTTCCATAGTGTGTGGTTTGTTCACCCACACGCCAAACATGTTATTTTCAGCGTAATTTTATTCTCAAAAAGTTGAAAGATTTAAGTTCTTGTTAGGTGTTCTTGAGGTTCATTGTAGATCTTGTCTTGTTGGCATTTTGATGATTTCTTGAGATGAAAGTGATTGTTTGGAGTTTTTTTTTGAGTGTATTAGTGTTACTTAGGTTGGGTAATTGAATCTAAGGAAAACTTAAGAAAAGAAATTGATTAAAATCTATTTAGGGTCAGAAAACGAGAGCAAAATTCATCGAAAATATGCCTGGGGGATGTTGCACGGCGCACCCCAGATGCCCCATAGGTCTGGGGCGGCACGCCTGCAGTGTACGCAAAGTCACTCTCTGATCTTTGGGGCTGGCTCCCCGCCCCTGGAACGCGCCAGGGTCGCCTGCCCCCACTCTTTTTCCGTTGATTCTCCAATTTGAGCTCATTTAAAGTGTATCTTTACTCCTTTTGATTCTAAAAACTTTGAAATACTTCTAAACACTTAGAAATAATTAATAACATGAATCATAACCTTGAATTAATAATTCAACTTCAAGGTAAAGTAAAGATTAAGTTTTGAGAGTTCTTCCGAACCTTTTGAGAAGTTTTCTACAACTTCTAGTAACTTGTTTCAAGACTCAAGTAAGTTAGTATGAGGATGAAGAGAATATATTCATGAGTCTAACTTGTCATCATGCGATCCGCCATTTCATGAACCAAAACTCTTAAATTTGCAATTCACATTCAAGAGAGAGTTAAGAATAGAGTTCAAGAAAGCCGTTAAGTTCAATTGTGAATTCTTTGAGATCCATAATTGGTTTGAACTAGTTTTGAGGAAGTAAGTAAGAGAATGAGAATATTTGTATACATTAGTTCCATTTACTTACTTAGACCTTTGAGTCGAGTCAAGTCGTTCATGCCCATAATTACCGCATGAGTTCCATAAATTGAGTATCATTGAGATGAGTAGTATTTTCAAGTTCTAAGTCTTGCGTATTGAGTTCCTTATTCCTTTTGAGATTATATTTCTAAACATGGGACTATAACATATTACCCATGAAGTCCTTGAGTTGATTTGTTCATGCCCATAATTCTGCATGAACCCAATAAGTTGAACAGTCTTGAGTTGAGAAATATCTTTGAGTTCTCGAGTTGAGTAGTTCATGCTCATAATTCTGCATGAACCCCTCCAAGTTGAAATCATGAATCATCCACATGAGATTATGAACCTTGAATCCATACTTCAATTCAAGGAAAGTTAAGAGTCAAGTCTAGAAGTTAAGATCAAGTTAAAGTAAAGTTTATAATGTTTCTAAAGTTTTTCACAAACGTTTTCACTTTGTTTTGAAGACTTAAAGTTCAAGTCAAGTAAAGAGTAACAAGTTGAAGATCTTTCTACAAAGTAATATAAGGAAACTAAATATTCTCTAAGAGTTAAGTTTTAAGTTAAGCAAAGAGTAAGAGGCGAGTTCATTTCTCAAAAGTTATAAGGGAATTAAGTATTCCCTAAGAGTTTATAAATGTTTTCATCATATTTAAGTTAAAGAGGAAACTAAGATTTCCAAAAGAGTTTTTGAGCAAGAAAATGGAACATTGATTCCAAGAGGTCTTTATAAAGCTAAAAAGGGTTGAGAAAATTATCTCAACCCAGAGGAAAAATGTTATTTTAAAAGCATGAGCTAAAGTATATTTTGGGAGTAGTATTGAGCACTGATGTGGGGCTGAGAGTTCATATTAACTCAAGTCTCCATGTAAACCATGTCTCCATCATGGGTATTAACGGGTCATACTTTTTAGATGATCACGTAAGTTTAGCCAGTGTATCCACTATGTTGAGGATGTTCTATGCGACGACAAAGTATATGACATTTCTGGTACTGTGGGCGAGACACTGTATCACCACTTAGGCTCATAGTGGTGGTTGTCGGTTAGAGAAACTCCCACACTATAAATTACATGGCTCCTCAAGGGGTTCTACTTAGTATAAATGGAGGTATGAGACTTCATTCATGCATTGCTTAAGTAGACTTTGAGAGGGAGCATGATATGTCTTTTGTGATATTATTATCTTGAGTTAACATCATGTTTTCAAACAAATTTTCTTTATATTGCACTTGTTTTAAACTGCTTTATATCGAAATGAGTTCATTTAAGTATCAAGAGTATAGTATTTTGAGTTGAGTACCTTAGGTTGAGTATCTTGAGTTCATTTGTGCTTCCTTGAGTCAAGTATCATATCTTTCGAGTTGAGTATCTAATATTTGAGTTGAATATCTTATTCTTGATTTGAGTTGAGTTAAAAGAGGTAAGCATGTTTCCTTTTTATCAAGTTCAAGCCTATGATTTATGCTTTAGAATTACCCTTACATGCTCGTACATTTCACGTACTGAGCCTTTTCGCCTGCATCTTTTGATGATGCAGACACAAGTATTCATAATGTTCAACAGGAGATTCGTTGATATAGTCGAGAGTTCAACACTACAAAAGGAACCTCAATTACCAACAAAAAAATTCGTTGGTAAATTGATCAAATCGGTTGGCAAATTGAGTTACCAACCAAATGCCAACTTATATTAATCCGTTGCTAAAAAGCTCGTCGGTAAATATTACCAACTGATTTTAATTTGTTGGTAAATTTACCAACCAAAAATCAGTTGGTAAACACCCAAAGATGTTGTTACAAAATTTTGAAATATGGCCCTGAAATTTCCGTTGATAAATTTACCAACTAATTTTTGGTTAATATATCGTTAGTACCTTTACTAACGAATTGAAAAGGAGTTAGTAAATTTTGTTCTTCATTTTTCGATTCATACATTGGTGGTTGGTAATTTTAGTAACAAAAAATTTGTGTTGGTAATATATGCCAATAAATTTTAAATTGTTATAAATTATTTGTACTATAGTGAATGTCTATCATGTGGAGTCCTTCTAGGATATGGTTAAGAGTCCTACTTGGGGACCAAGTTAGATTTTCCTATAAATAGAGGGCTCCTTTTCATTGTAAAATCATCCCTCAAGAGAAATAATACGTCTTCTATTCTCTCTGTATTCTTCTTCTTATTCTATAGTTTCATAACACGTTATCATCACGAGACTCTAATTTTCAAAAGTGAAGGTTAGATTTGAAGAATTAATTAAGGTATTATTTATTCTTTTGTTTTTAATTTTAATGGCCAATCTTACAAAACTAGAGTTCACTGCCCTTCAAAGTTCGGGCAGGAACTACCTCTCATGGGTGTTGGATGCTGAAATCCACCTTGATGCAATGGTTCTTGTAGACACCATAAAAGAAGAAAATAAGGCATCAAATCAAAACTGTGCATGAGCAATGATATTCTTACGTCATCATCTTGATGAGATTCTGAAAATCGAATAACTGACAGTTAAGGATCCACTTGTTTTGTGGAAAACCTAAAAGAAAGATTTGACCATTTGAAGATGGTCATACATCCAAAGGCACGATATGATTGGATGCATCTAAGTTTACAAGACTTTAAGTCTATACATGAGTATAATTCTGCCATGTTCAGAATCACTTCTCAGTTGAAATTATGTGGAGAAACGGTAAGTGAGATTGATATGATGGAAAAGACGTTCTCCACTTTCCATGCCTCGAATGTGCTCTTACAGTAACAATATCGAGAGAAAGGTTTCAAAAAATGTTCTGAACTAATTTCTCATCTTCTTGTGGCTGAGAAAAATAATAATTTATTATTGAAAAATCATGAGAATCGGCCTATTGGATCTGAACCACTTCCTGAAGTGAATGAGGTGTACGCCCACCATGCTAGGCGTGGAAAAGGTCGCGGTCCTAATCGTGATCGTGGACGTGGGCGTGGTCGTAATTATGGTCAAGAACATAATTCTTTTCCTGGTTTTAATCATTCATCAAATAAAAAGGAAAAAAGAAAGGATGAAAAACGTGAAGCAACTAGGGAAGGTTGTTTTCGATGTGGTGAAAGAGGTCATTATGCACGTGATTGTCGTACTCCCAAACACTTGGTTGAGCTTTATCAAGAATCGCTAAAGAAGAAAGAGAAAAATCCTGAGGCAAATTTTATCTCTGAAAATCAAGTTTACATTACGCACTTGGATGTAGCAGATTTCTTCGCACATCCTGAAGGAAAGATAGATCACTTAATCGGTGATGATTTTGTGAACATGGAAGAGTGGTTTTTATTTATTTATTTATGTATTTATTGGTAGAAGTTATTAATAAATTTCATGTAATGATAGTGGTTTACATGAGTATTAGTATTTTAAATTAGTTTAGTCATATTTTTATAGTTCATTAGCTTGTTCCATCTTAATTAAATAATATATATTTTTCATTGATTTATTTATATGATTCTAATATGATAGTGTTAGTCAAATACTAAACTTTATCACGTGTTTGTATTATATTAGGTCTTTAACTTGATCTCATGTTAAAAACATACAGTATGTTATTAAATAGGATTTATCATGTGTTTGTATTGTATTAGGTCTTTAACTTTATTTAATGTTAAAAACATACAGTCTGTTATTAACTAGGATTTATCATGTGTTTGTATTATATTAGGTCTTTAACTTGATCTAATGTTGAAAACATGCAGTCTGTTATTAAGTAGGATTAAATAATGATTTTATTTTATTTTCCTAACAACTCCTTTTTGACTTAGAGGAAACAACAAATTAAGACTCAATTTCTAATATTTAATTATTAATTTATTACTTTGAATATATTGTACCCTTTTGACAACACTAATATTTAATATATATTTATTTTGTGTATGTCATCTCATGTGAAGATATGGATAATTCTAAAAACATATTATCGAAATATGAAGACATTTGCTTGATTGATTCTGGTACAACACATACGATATTCAAAAATAAGAAATATTTTTCTCATTTAAGTATGGGCAAAATAAATGTTACTACAATTTTCGGTAGTACTAATATGACAGAGGGTTTTGGAAGAGCCATTGTAATTTAGCCCAAGGGAACTAAACTCATCATTAATAATGCTATGTTTTCTCCAAAATCTAAGAAAAACTTGTTGAGTTTTAAAGATATCCGTGAAAATGGTTATCATATCCAATCGATGGATGAAATAAATCTTGAATATCTTGGTATCACCAAGAATGTCTCTGGGCAGACATGTGTTATAGAAAAGTTCCCTGCTTTATCTTCTGGCTTGTATTGGACAAAAATTAGTGCAATTGAGGCACATTTTATAGTAAATAAGAAGTTTACTGATTCCAATATATTTGTACTTTGGCATGATCGTCTGGGACATCTTGGGTCAATAATGATGAGACGAATTATAGAAAATTCGAATGGACATCCATTAAAGGACCTAAAAGTTCTTTTAAATGGTGAATTTTCTTGTACTGCTTGTTATCAAGGCAAGTTAATTATGAGACCATCACTAACGAAAGTTGAGATTGAGTCCCCTGCGTTCTTGGAACATATACATGAGGATATTTGTGGACCTATTCACCCACCTAGTGGGTCACTTCGATACTTTATGGTTCTAATAGATGCTTCTTTTAGATGTTCTGATGTGTGCCTATTGTCATCTCATAACTTGGCATTTGCAAAATTACTGGCACAAATAATAAGGTTAAGGCACACTTTCCTGATAATCAGACTAAGTCCATTCGTCTTGATGATGCTGTAGAGTTTTCATCCCAATCATTTAATGATTATTGTTTAGCAATTGGAATAAGAGTTGAACACTTCGTTGCTCATGTTCATACTCAGAATGGTTTCGCTGAGTCATTAATTAGACGTGTGCAATTAATAGATGAACCATTGCTTACGAAAACTAGGTTGCCCACTTCTGTGTGGGGATATGTAATTTTGCATGCTGCAACACTTATTCATCTCAGACCGACAAGTTATTGATACGCTCAAATTTACTTCTCAAATAAGAAGTAAAGCGGCCGTATCAAGTAAAGAACCCAACTAATGAGGTTGAGATCGATCCCACAAGGAAAATAGTCCAGACTTAACTTTATTCTATTATTACTATTATTTAGCCAACTATTTTCCGAGAAAACAAAAGACAAAAAGGGGGGTTTTATTTCTAAATTAATGAAACTGATTAACTAACTAAAAATGAACAACTAACAGATTCAGCTTTCGGAGTTAAATCAAATTATAAAAGTAACTAGGGCTTAAGTGTTCCCCACAGGTTTCTAACTTGGTAAATCTAACTATAACAATTATATCCTAATATCTTGCATGTAAAGTGATAAGTTATGTATCTCTAAATCCTTGGTCCGGCATCTAGAGAATTTTACTCCGCACCTTGGTCCGACTACGTGTGTTGCTATACTAACCCTTATCTTTACCTCATATTAAACATCGTATTCGGTATTTGACTAAGTTATTAACTCGTACCAACCAATACTAGCCTATTAGATAGTCTACACTAAATCTATGTTGATAATTCTTTTTCTATTATCTACCTCCTTGGTCCGGCAAGTAGCATTAAGGCGAGTTCTAACATTGGCCATCCGTTAAAAAGACTTCTACACGAAAGAATTATCAATACATGCAAGACACCACTCTAGAATTGTTATTTAAGTTATATTTTTACCTTGTTATTCACCCATGGTTCCCACAACCCTAGCTATGAGGTTTAGTTACCCATGTTCATAATTATACAATTCATATTGTTAATGGAAGAATTCATGCACTTACTTTTATGAAAACGAATAGTTTCCCAGAATTTAACTCGAATAATCAACAAAATCACCAACAATCAATTCCTGAAAAAGTATCTTAATTCCCAAAATCAAGAGTTCAATACTATAATAGAAGAACTAAAAACTAAAAATTATCCAGAAAGTCTAACCCCAAAAACAAGGTTTTTCCAACTATTTATAATAAAAACAAAATCTAATCAAATAAGGATTCTATTTACTAAAAATCTGTCCAAACGCGTTTGGGTCGACGGACCACGTGACGGACCGTCATGGACACGACGGACCGTCATAGCCTCTGTCGTCCCATACTTCACACATTCTTCTGTTGCTTTCTTCAATCCCCTCGACGGATAGGTATGACGGACCGTTTCAAGCACGACGGTCCGTCGAGGGTCTTCGTTCCAAAATACTTGAACTTCTTGGAATTTGGGTACTGGGACTACTTCTCTGATCATCACGACGAACAAGCAGGACGGACCGTCGTGGCTATGACGGTCCGTCATGGACTTCCGTAATCCCACACTTGGTCAGATTTCCCCATTTTCCTTCAGCAACTTCTCCCTTCACTACGATGCCACCTATGGACCGTCACAGCCTCGACGGACCGTCATGGATTCCGTAGGTGGTTTTTTTTGCATTTCTTTCTCAAAAACTCCCGCGTTCATCCTTGAACAGATTTTCTGCAAACAAAGAGAAACTTACATAAAAATCAACACAAAAAGGCTTTCGACACACACTAAACTTAAGGAAAAAGCATTAGAAATACCGTGAAACAACGATACATCAACACCTTCAACTTAAATTCGTTGTTTGTCCTCAAGCGACGCCTCTGACTCACTATAAAATCTTTGTACAAAAGTATCCATATTTTAACTTCCGCAATCATTTGGCTATTAATCCCGATTATTCTCATTATGTTCATGCATGGTATCACTATTAGGCATTGACTTGTGTAGAATCAAACCATGACCCAGACTCACTACGCAATGATACCTATCCTCTTCAATTTCTCACCGAGATGCTAATATTTCTGGTATTGCAACTCCTGTCCTCACTTCAAAATAACATCCACATTTTTCACACAATGATTTTTGTTTGAGTATAAGGATCACTTTTCGACACTCACTCTCAGAACAAATTCACAACTCATTTATACATATTGCCATAGGCTTGCCCTTATTTTCACTACTTCAAGTTCGCCATACAACTCTTAGGATCACAATAGGACTTTTTTAGATTGTAACATAGGCTCAGGGTCAGGTAGGGTGTATTTAGGTATACTTTAGTGACTTGTTTCCCTCCTTGACATATCGTCTAAGCGAACCACCTTGTTATCATTTTATTTCACCCTATTACTCAATTTTGTTTTCACTTTGCTGTTTTCCCTTTCTTATCCTTATGTGTAAGTGACTTTTCTCTTTTCTTGTGTTTATTTTGCTTTTTATTCATATATATATATATATATATATATATATATATTAGTCACTTCTATTTTATTCTTTCTTTCTCTTCATTCTTTCAACCCCACTTTCCGGGGTTTTCCTTATAACAGCCACCCTCAACTCATGATTTTGCCATGAGTCAAGGTTCACAATACCCATGGTTGGGTCAGGGCCAAAACAAGGTTGCTTTCTGCATTAGCCACACTCAACTTATGCTTTTGGCATAAACTGAGGTGCACATGTCCAAGGAGGGACCAGGGCCAACACATTGTTCCCAGAGAAGATCATTTGGGGTGAAAAAGAAAGATCTATTTTAAGCTCAATTCATTTGGATCAAAAAGGGATTAACTTCATTTGGTTTTCTGTTATTTTTAGGCTCAAGATTGACTATTTAGAACAAGGGCCTATGATCCTTTCCTAATTGATTGTTTTGACTCACTTTTAGTAGGACTAACCAGGCAAGTTCTAGCTCAGCATTGGTGGTGGACATTCAAATTCACCTCATACTCACTTGACATTCCTTGCATTCCCAGATTATTAGAAACCTAGTTCAAGTCTTAGATTCAGGATCATGCAGTAGTGTATCTTTATTTCATGTTTTAAACCACACAATTATCACTTACTATGCCTAGTCATGCATCATTTTGATTATCGATATATCATATTTATTTTAGCCATCATGCTTCAGATTTATACTATGTACATAAGATATGACATGCCGGTTCAACAATAAAAGTAATCAGTCTCTTGGGGAAAAAGAACATAGGCAAGAAAACCCCAAAAGAGGATCGTGAACTTGGGCTACTCAGAATATACCCAAGTACTCACGTTCCATTTACCCCACCCCAACAAAAAGATATGCAATTGTCCCCAATGCATAGAAAAGCTAAACTACTCGAAAGGTAAGTGAAGCAAACCTGAGGCGCTAAGTGCCGGCGATCAGCAAGCTGGTTGGTCCGGTTCACCGGAACCAACTCCCTGCGTAGTCTGGACATCCTCAGTAATGTCCTCAGCATCAACTGCACCATCAGTAGTTCCTCCCACAGAATCAACAATTTTGGAGCTAGACGCCCCGGCAGCTAACTCTACAACCCTCAACTTACGGGCCTCCTCAGCAGCAATCGAGGCTCTCCTCGTAGACTCCATCTCACGGCCCTCCTTTTTCCTTGCCCTAGCCTCATCATCCTCTCGACCCCTGCGTCTCTTGGCATGCTCTCGTGTGAGAGGTGGTGGAACATCAGAAGTGGCAAAAAGAGCAGCCATCACTGTGTCATCAGCAGGCTCTATAGAAGGGGCCTCAGACTCAGGTACCCTCGCCTCTAGGATCGTATCAAGATCAGCCCGCAGACTCTCAACCGCAGCCTGAAGGGTCGACATGTCCGTCGCCGGAGGTGCTGGTCGGGCTAGCACTCGCAACTCAAAAGCGTCTAAACGCTGATGTACTTCTGCTATCTTCCTCTCTGTGTGCTGTGCCATCTTGCGCTCCATGCGCTCCTCTGCCTCAGCAATAGTCCTCTGCATCCAAGGATGGATGTGATGCAGAAGTGTAGCCATCTGTGCCTCGAGTTTTTGGACCCTAGCAAGTGGGACCAGAGTGGCGGAAGGAGCCGAGCGAGAGGAGCTCGGGGCAGTGCTAATACCCGGGATAGACTCGACCGGGGTAGTGTCAGTGTGTGCAGAAGCAGCCTGGGAAGCCGCATGAGCATGCTCTATGGTATCGGCCAGGTTCTCACCGAGTGGGACCACTTCTGGGCGGGGCCCTCTGCGTGGGGCCAACTCATTGGCCTCATCCCTGATGAGGCCGATGTCAACATTTCCTTGCGGGGTCCTGAGCTGGTCAATGTGCCAAATGGGCACACCTGCAGATCTACACAAAGAGAAAATCATGCAAGGAAAAGGGTAAGTGGTGGTGATCTTGAAAGCCCTCTCATGCATGACCGCTTGGAGAAGCCAAGCGAAATCGACCTCGAACCCTGCCATCATTGCGGCCATCAGAACAGCACGATCCCATGTGACTATATTATCAGCAGCCGTGGGGGAGAGACAATGGCGGACTATCAACCAAAGAAACTTGGCCGTAAAGGTCAAGTTGGCCTTCCTGATGGCTCCCTTCGGCTCCATCACCCAATCCGCAGCCTCTCCATCAATAGACAAGTGCTGGGCCATCCACCTCTTGGTGGTCTCTCTCAGCAAAGGCTCGCATAAGAACCGACCCTCTTTAACAATTTGCCATCGGTAGTCGAACTCGGCGGTGAGAGCTGTCCTGGTGATGTCAACATCATTGCCGTACAGATATCGACGGATGGCTGGTAGGGAGATGTCAACCTGTATACCGCGTACTCGGACGTGCTCAAGTGGGGCCTGTTTGGCGGGGGCAGACCGCCTATCAATCTGTGATCGGAGAGTGGCCACATAAGAGGCATAGAACTCTCGGACTAACTCCTCACTGTAGCGGCCCAAAGAACGAGCCGTCCACTCCAGCCGGTGTCTGGTGAAAAGAGTGTGAATATCTGGCATGGTGGTGAGACTTCCCGTGAGAACCCGCCTCTCTAGTGTAAGGGTCCGTGTCATGACGCCTTTGTCATTGAGAACCTTGGCGTCTAAGTATACTTTGTACTGCCCGTCGACACACCACCGGTTGGGCTGATCGGTGACCGGGGCAGGGACTCCAGTTGGTGAGCCAGGGGTGGAGTCAGTGCTGTCAGCCTCATCATCCGAGGCAGACTATGTACTGTGGCAGGGGCAGAGGCTTCTGCGGACCCGGAGGCTTCCTCTGACCACGAAACTCCTAAGGAGCCAGATGCTCCTTCGTCTTGGGCAGCTGACCCAGAAGGTATGCCGGTCAGTGTGCGCTCCTCCTCAGACTGAGAGACAGTGACTACGCCGAGTGCCACCTTCTTGGGCGTGGCTCTCGGTATACGTGGAGCTCGTGCTGTAGTAGCAGTGCCTGAGGGCACGTACTCTGGATCATGCTCATCATTAGAGCCTATCACCAATCGGGCAGACGGGGTGACAGATTTAGAACGCCCACGTGCGTAAACGCGATCTTGTTTAGGTGCCATGAGAGGTAGTACCTATAACGAATCATCATTAGTACTAGAAGGATGAAACATGACAAGAAAAAAAAATGAGACAATAATACACAGAAATTCAAACCAGTGATAACAGCTCTGAAGTAGGAGTAAGGCACGACGGACCTGGTGACGGCCCGTTGTGCGTATGACGGACCGTCCTGCGGTCCGTCATGTAATACTTAGCAATATAAAGTATCAGAAGAAAGGTCTATGAATGATACGACTGTTGTTCAGGACGGGCCGTCGTGGGTATGACGGTCCATCACATGTGTCCGTCAGTGGACACTTAGTAAAAGTGTGGAGACCCTTAAGACAGGGGTCTCTGACCGATACGATGGTTGTGCAGGACGGACTGTCGTGGGTATGACGGTCCGTCACATGTGTCCATCAGTGGACACTTAGAAAAAGTGTGGAGACCCTTAGGACAGGGGTCTCTGACCGTCACGATGGTTATGCAGGACGGACCGTCGTGGGTATGACGGTCCATCACATGTGTCCGTCAGTGGACACTTAGTAAAAGTGTGGAGACCCTTAGGACAGGGGTCTCTGACCGTCACAACGGTTGTACAGGACGGACCGTCGTGGGTATGACGGTCCGTCACATGTGTCCGTCAGTGGACACTTGGAAAAAGTGTTGAGACCCTTAGGACAGGGGTCTCTGACCGTCACGACGGTTGTGCAGGACGGACCGTCGTGGTTATGACGGTCCGTCACATGTGTCCGTCAGTGGACACTTGGAAAAAGTGTTGAGACCCTTAGGACAGGGATCTCTGACCGTCACGACGGTTGTGCAGGACGGACCGTCGTGGGTATGACGGTCCGTCACATGTGTCCGCCAGTGGACACTTGGAAAAAGTGTTGAGACCCTTAGGACAGGGGTCTCTGACCATCACGACGGTTGTGCAGGACGGACCATTGTGGGTATGACGGTCCATCACATGTGTCCGTCAGTGGACACTTAGAAAAAGTGTTGAGACCCTTAGGACAGGGGTCTCTGACTGTCACGACGGTTGTGCAGGACGGACCGTTGTGGGTACGACGGTCAGTCATCGGGTTTTCGTGCTGTCATTGAGAGACAGAACTGGGGATGCCACATTCACCCCATGTGATTCATACCAAAGACCCAACATTTCTCTAATGCTCTTTAACCTAAATACCTATCAAATTTACAAGTCTAAAGCCCTAATTACTCTTGTTTTATCCAGGCATTTTGTGGAATTAATAACCTAAGTTAGACAATATCTATTCAAAGAGCAAAGGCCCATATGCTAATAGTAAAGAGAAAACAACAACAACAAAAAAAGAAGAGTAAATGGGTAGAGTTTCAGAAACACATACCTTGGAAGAGGAGAAAACAATACGAAAGTGATGGCACCCAATCGAGAAAACTGAGAAGCACAGCAGCAGACTCCGACCAAGAAGGGAGATTTGGGATGGAAAATGGGAGAATGTGGGGAATTTGGGAAGAGAAAGAAGTTGAAAGGGGAGGAAATGGGGGAAAGAGGGAAAGAAAAAACTGATCAATGAAGGGGTGGGGGGTTTAAAATGTTTAAAAACTTTTAAAATTCTTTAGCCGGGTCGGGTCGGGTAGCCGGGTAATGAAGTGACGAAACCCCGATGACGGTCCGTCGAAGATGTGACGGTCCGTCATAGGGTCCGTCGCATGTGCCCTAATTCTTAAAAAAACTAAAGAGCGTACCTGGCACGACGGAGTCATGCGATGGTCCGTCACAGGCGTGACGGTCCGTCGATGTATCCATCAGTGAATGTGGCAGAGTAATTTTTCTGCAGAACTTCGTGGAGATGTGCTACCTGAAAATTTATAACCCATTAATAGAAAATGCAACCGTTACTGGAAAGAAAAACTATAAAGTGGTTAGATGATAAATATTGGGTTGCCTCCCAACCAGCGCCTGATTTAACGTCGCGGCACGACTGAGAACACTCGATTACTCAGACTTCATCAAGATGATATGCCTCAATCACCTCATTCGCCAATTCCGCATGACCTATATAGATTTTGAGACGTTGTCCGTTCACCTTAAACCGCACACCTTCCTTGTTCTCCAACTCAACCGCTCCATGAGGGAATAGTTGGGTGATCAAGTAAGGGCCAGTCCATTTGGACTTTAGCTTGCCCGGAAATAAGCGCAATCTAGAGTTGAATAAAAGCACCGAATCACCAATCATAAACTCTCGTTTTTCAATTTTTAGGTCATGGTACTTCTTCATCTTTTCTTTGTAGAGGGCTGAGCTTTCATAAGCCTTTAGGTGAAATTCATCAAGTTCATTTAACACATTTAACCGTTGTTCTGCAGCTTCGTTCCAGCCCATTTTTAACTTTTTCATAGCCCACATGGCTTTATGCTCTAATTCAACCGGAAGATGACATGATTTCCCATATACTAGCTGGTATGGGGACATACCTATAGGAGTCTTATACGCTGTCCGGTAAGCCCAAAGAGCATCATCAAGCCTCCTTGACCAATCTGTTCTACTAGCGTTCACTGTTTTTGACAAAATCTGTTTGATCTCCCTATTTGATACTTCAACTTGCCCACTAGTTTGAGGATGGTAAGGAGTGGCCACATTATGGCGAACCCCATATTTCTCCAATAATCCCTTGAACAATTTGTTGCAAAAGTGGGATCCCCCATCACTAATAATTGCCCGTGGGGTACTAAATCGAGAGAATATATTCTTTTTCAAGAATGCAGTGACACTCTTCCCCTCATTGTTTGCGAGGGCGATGGCTTCCACCCACTTAGATACATAATCAATTGCTACTAAAATATACTTCATTCCATGAGAACTCACAAACGGACCCATAAAGTCAATACCCCAAACATCGAATAACTCAATCACAAGAATGGGGTTTAGAGGGAGCTCTTGCTTTCTTGAAATGCCGCCATCTCTTTGGCATCTATCACATGCTTTGGTGAACTCATGAGCATCTTGATGAATAGTTGGCCAATAGTAACCACATTGTAGGATCTTATGAGCAGTCGGACACCACTATGATGTCCACCAAAGGGTGAGGAATGGCATGCCTCTAAAACACTCAACATCTCAACATCTCAACTTCTGGCACACAACGCCGAATGCGCCCATCAGCACAACTCCTGTATAAGTATGGTTCATCCCAAAAGAACTTCTTCACATCGTACATGAACTTTTTCCTTTGATGAAAAGACAAGTCCGATGGAACAATATCACTAGCTAAGAAGTTCGCAAAATCTGCGAACCATGGAATCAGGTCTTGTGAGGCAGCCAATACATGCTCATCGGGGAACGTGTCATCAATATCAGTCTTATACCCCAACTCTCTTATAGCTTCATCTTCTAAACGGGACAAGTGATCAGCAACTTGATTTTCGGTCCCTTTTCTATCCCTTACCTCAAAGTCAAATTCTTGCAGTAGTAATACCCAACGAATTAACCTCGGTTTCGCATCCTTCTTTGCCATCAAATATCTCAGGGCTGAATGGTCAGTATGCACTATAACTCTAGTACCTAGCAAATAGGAGCGAAATTTTTCAAAAGCAAATACTACTGCAAGGAGCTCTTGTTCAGTTACTGTATAGTTCTTCTGAGCTTCATTGAGGGCTTTACTAGCATAGTAAATGGGATGAAGGATTTTGTCCCTTCTTTGTCCCAATACCACACCAAGGGAAACCCCACTCGCATCACACATCACCTCAAATGGACTGCTACAATCCGGACAAATAATGATAGGTACTGATACCAATTTTTCTTTTAGATCGCCGAATGCTTTAAGATAGGATTCATCAAAATAAAATTTACAATCTTTCTCCAGCAGTTTGCACTATGGATGTGCAATTTTTGAGAAATCTTTGATGAATCTCCTGTAAAAACCTGCATGTCCAAGAAAGCTTCTCACACCTTTTACAGAGATAGGTGGAGGAAGTCTCTCTATCACCTCGACTTTGGCTTGATTAACTTCTATGCCCTTTTCTGAAATACGATGGCCCAAAACAATACCTTCTTTGACCATGAAGTTGCATTTTTCCCAATTGAGTACTAAATTGCAGTCTTCACATCTCTTAAGAACCTCAGATAAATGGCTCAAACATCGCTCGAATGATTCACCAACCATAGAAAAATCATCCATAGAAACCTCAATAGTATCTTCTACCATGTCGGAGAATATTGACATCATACATCTCTGAAATATGGCGGGTGCATTGCACAACCCAAATGGCATTCTCTTGAACGCAAAGGTCCCATATGGACAAGTAAAAGTGGTCTTCTCTTGATCTTCTGGTGCAATAGAAATCTGATTATACCCTGAATAACCATCAAGAAAACAGTACCACCCTTTTCCAGCGAGTCTATCCAATATCTGATCCATGAAGGGCATGGGAAAATGGTCCTTTTCGGTCCATGCATTTAATTTCCGGTAATCCATACACACCCTCCATCCAGTCAACGGCCTCATTGGAACAAGTTCATTTTTTTCATTGGGGACCACAGTCATTCCCCCTTTCTTAGGTACACACTGAACAGGGCAGACCCAACTACTATCAGCGATCGGATATATTACTCCAGCATCCAACCATTTTATGATTTCCTTCTTCACGACCTCTTGCATAGGTGGATTTAAGCTTCTCTGGTGCTCAATACTTGGCTTATGATCGGGCATGAGTTGGATTTTATGAGAACAAATACCAGGAGGGATCCCAATAATGTCCGCAATGGTCCACCCAATAGCTCTTTTGAACCTTTTTAGCACTTTGACCAAACTCTCAACTTGTTGTTCATTCAGATTTGATGCAATGATTACCGGCAATGTTTCACCGTTTCCTAAGAATTCATACCTGAGATGAGGTGGGAGAGCTTTTAGTTCTAGCTTTGGAGCCTCCTCTATGGATGGTTTAGCGGGTGGAGACTCGCGATTCTTCATATCTATCTCATATTTCTTTGGTTTAAACCGAACATTACCACGATCAAGAGCAGCGACTAATGACCCATGTTCTTCAATGCATTCATTATCAAAATTCATTATCACTGCCGCCAGTGTTTCTACACCTGGACGTTCTTCTATTTGTGTCTCGGGTGATTCACCAACTTTGTAGGATATGGCAGATACCGATTGGAGCTCACCACTCTGCCACATGGACCTACAAATATTGAAAGTCACTTCTTCATTGTTCAATCGAAATTTCATCTGCCCCTTTTCCATATCAACTAAAGCTCTACCCGTAGCAAGGAATGGCCTCCCAAGAATAATAGACACCTCAAAATCGACTTCACAATCAAGAATAACAAAATCTGCCGGAAATATGAACGACTCCACTTTTACTAGCACATCATGGAGTATCCCTATAGGCCTTTTTACTGTTCTATCGGCCATCAGTAGCCGCATCGCAGTGGGCTTTGGGTCACCCAAACCCAACTTCTTGTAAATCGAGAGGGGCATGAGATTTATGCTTGCCCCCAGAGCACATAATGCTTTCGCAAAATGTAATAACCCGATTGTACAAGGAATAGTGAATGCACCCGGATCTTCTTTCTTTTGCACTAAAGACCTTTTAGCAATAGCACTACAATGCTGCATTCTGTCATCATCCTCAAAAGTGACCGATCTTTTCTTTGTAACCAAATCTTTCATAAACTTGGCATAACCGGGCATTTGTTCAAGAGCTTCTACCAAAGGGACATTGATAGAAAGTTGCTTCAACATTGTTATAAAACGCCTATATTTACCATCCTCGGTCTTTTTCACTAATCTTTGAGGAAAGGGTGGTGGTGGTGTAGGCATGGGAGTTACCTTTTTAGGCGCTTCAGTATCTTTTTCAGTGTTATCTTCTACTTCATCACTAACCTCTATCACTTTGTCATTATCTCTCATCACCTTTTCCACAATAGACGGCATAGATGGGTCAATAGTTTGTTTACCACCACGAGTAGTAATTACCATACAGTGTCCATCATTTTTTTGATTTTGGACAGTGTTGCTAGGAAGAGTGCCCGGTTGCCGTGTGTTCACAGTTGCAGATAATTGAGCCATTTGCAATTCAAGCTGCTTAATTGATATGGCATGTGTATCGACTTTCTGTCCAATACCCGCTACATCACTCCTTAACTCTTTGGTGTGCTCATCACTCGCATCGAACCTCCTCATCATCTTGTGCAACATATCCTCAACTCGCGCCATACTACCTCTACCATCCCTAGGAGAAACTTCACGATTTTGAGGAGGAACATAGGGCCCACTCCTATCATTTCTGTTACCATAGTTACCCCTGTTGAAGTTGTTGTCGCGGTTGTAATTTCCATCACGGACATAATTACCCTCACGGTTGTAGTTACCATAGTTCCGACCTTGATTCCCTTGACCTTGGCGCCAATTCTCCTGATTGGAGCCTTGGGCATTCGGTCGGAAACCCCCCGTCTGATCATTTACTGCATAGGAATCTTCCTCATAATAATATTCATCAGTTGGTGGTGGTGGTTTAGACAAGTAGTTCACTGCGTTTATCTTTTCTGCACCCCCAGTGACATGTTTTAACACCAACCCAAGCTCAGTTCTCATCTGTGCCATCTCTTCACGAATCTCATCTGTGGCTGGGTTGTGTGTGGATTGCACTGCAAAAGTATTTCTCCCAGTATCTGATTTCCTAGTACTCCATGCTTTGTTATTCCGGGAGATTTTCTCTAATTTTTTGGCAATTTCAGCATAAGGACACTCCCCATAAGAACCACCTGCTATAGTATCCAATACCGCTTTATTATTATCATCCTGTCCCCGGTAGAAATATTCTTTCAGTGACTCATCATCTATGCGGTGATTGGGGACACTTCTCAAAAATGAAGTGAACCTATCCCAAGAACTGCTAACTGACTCTCCTGGTAGTGCCACAAAGTTGTTCACTCTGTCTTTGTGATTTAGTTTCTTGGAGACCGGGTAGTAACGTGCTAAGAAAACGTCCCTTAGTTGGTTCCAAGTGAAAATTGAGTTATAAGGGAGCTCAGTGAACCAAATAGCAGCCTCTCCCGTCAGTGAGAGAGGAAATACTCTTAGCCCTATTACATCCAAATTCAAATCAGGCCTCCCTACGCAGCTTTTACACACTGCCCTCACCTTATCTATATGGGCATGTGGGTCATCAGACGGTAGTCCTGAAAACAAACCTCTAGCCGTGAGCATTTGCATTAGACTACTAGTGACTACAAAGGTGTGCCTTCTGGTAGAGGGGGCAAGACAAGTGGCCCATCAGAATCTGCAATATTATCATAACCTCTATAGTATTTTTGAGGACGTGGAGCAGGATTTTGTCCCCTTTGTGCACCTTGACCAGGATTCTCAGGTAATAATCGACCATGAGCATCAACCGGATATGGGATGTTCTGGTTTGGATCATCATCATTTATACCCAAGTTTTGATTCATATTGCGTAGTGTACACTCTAACTCGTGATCGTAGGGAAACAAGGGTTCTCTTCCTCTCCGTGTATTTGGCATACAAGGACGTTATTTCTGAAAAAATGAAAAAACAACAGAAAAAGTAAAATCAAGAAAATATTGACTAAACTTTAGTAATAAGTTTAAGTTAATCTAAAAGCTACTTTCCCCGGCAACGGCGCCAAAATTTGATACGCTCAAATTTACTTCTCAAATAAGAAGTAAAGTGGTCGTATCAAGTAAAGAACCCAACTAATGAGGTTGAGATCGATCCCACAAGGAAAATAGTCCAGACTTAACTTTATTCTATTATTACTATTATTTAGCCAACTATTTTCCGAGAAAACAAAAGACAAAAAGGGGGGGTTTTATTTCTAAATTAATGAAACTGATTAACTAACTAAAAATGAACAACTAAAAGATTCAGCTTTCGGAGTTAAATCAAATTATAAAAGTAACTAGGGCTTAAGTGTTCCCCATAGGTTTCTAACTTGGTAAATCTAACTATAACAATTCTATCCTAATATCTTGCATATAAAGTGATAAGTTATGTATCTCTAAATCCTTGGTCCGGCATCTAGAGAATTTCACTCCGCACCTTGATCCGGCTACGTGTGTTGCTATACTAACCCTTATCTTTACCTCATATTAAACATCGTATTCGGTATTTGACTAAGTTATTAACTCGTACCAACCAATACTAGCCTATTAGATAGTCTACACTAAATCTATGTTGATAACTCTTTTCCTATTATCTACCTCCTTGGTCCGGCAAGTAGCATTAAGGCGAGTTCTAACGTTGGCCATCCATTAAAAAGACTTCTACACGAAAGAATTATCAATACATGCAAGACACCACTCTAGAATTGTTATTTAAGTTAGATTTTTCCCTTGTTATTCACCCATGGTTCCCACAACCCTAGCTATAAGGTTTAGTTACCCATGTTCATAATTATACAATTCATATTGTTAATGGAAGAATTCATGCACTTACTTTTATGAAAATGAATAGTTTCCCAGAATTTAACTCGAATAATCAACAAAATCACCAACAATCAATTCCCGAAAAAGTATCTTAATTCCCAAAATCGAGAGTTCAATACTATAATAGAAGAACTAAAAACTAAAAACTATCCAGAAAGTCTAACCCCAAAAAAGAGGTTTTTCCAACTATTTATAATAAAAACAAAATCTAATCAAATAAGGATTCTATTTACTAAAAATCTGTCCAAACGCGTCTGGGTCGACAGACCACGTGACGGACCGTCATGGACACGACGGACCGTCATAGCCTCCGTCGTCCCATACTTCACACATTCTTCTGTTGCTTTCTTCAATCCCCTCGACGGACAGGTATGACGGACCGTTTCAAGCATGACGGTCCGTCGAGGGTCTTCGTTCCAAAATACTTGAACTTCTTGGAATTTGGGTACTGGGACTACTTCTCTGATCATCACAACGAACAAGCAGGACGGACCGTCGTGGCTATGACGGTCCGTCATGGACTTCCGTAATCCCACACTTGGTCAGATTTCCCCATTTTCCTTCAGCAACTTCTCCCTTCACTACGATGCCACCTACGGGCCGTCACAACCTCGACGGACCGTCATGGATTCCGTAGGTGGTCTTTTCTGCATTTCTTTCTCAAAAACTCTCGCGTTCATCCTTGGACAGATTTTCTGCAAACAAAGAGAAACTTACATAAAAATCAACACAAAAAGGCTTTCGACACACACTAAACTTAAGGAAAAAGCATTAGAAATACCGTGAAACCACGGTACATCAGTTATCATAAGGTTTCTCCATTGCAATTGGTTATGGGTCAAGAACCAAATATATCCCATTTAAGAATTTTTGGATGTGCTGTACATGTGCCTATGGCACCACCAAACCGCACTAAGATGGTCCCTCAAAGAAGTTTAGGAATATATGTTGGGTTTGAGTCACCCTCCATTATTCGCTATCTTGAAGCATTGACTGGAGACATGTTTACTGCTCGATTTGCAGATTGTCGGTTTGATGAGATAGTTTTCCCAAAATTAGGGGGAGAGAATAATGAAATAAAATGAGAAATTTTGTGGAAAAATTTATCATTATCTTATCTTGATCCATATTCTTCTACTTGTGAACAAGAAGTACAAAAGATTATTCATCTGCAGAAAATTGCAAATCAAATGCCAGACGCATTTACAGATTTGAAAAGGATTACTAAATCACATATTCCTGCAGAGAATGTCCCAATTCGAATTGATGTCCCTATAGTACCATCCACTAGTGTCATAGCTAATGAGTCAAAAGCACACCCAAAGAGTGGTAGACCATTGAGTTCTAAGGATCAAAATACTAGAAAAAGAAAGATTCAATGTCAAGATGACTCTATGAAAGAATCTCATATGGAAGTTCAAAATTTGAATAAGTCTGATATTCCTGAAAGAATCAATGAACTTGAAACTCAAGGAAATAATGAACTATCCATAAATTTAAGACATATTGAAACTAATCGATCAGAAATAGTGGTTGATTATATCTTTGCATATAATGTTGCAACAAATATCATGCAAGATAATGAGGATCATGAACCTAATCTGTTATAGAATGTCGACAAATAAATGATTGGACCAAGATGGCAAGAAGCAATTCAATCAGAGTTGAATTCACTTGCCAAGCGTGAAGTTTTTGGACCTATAGTTCAAACACCTAATGATATCAAACATGTTGGTTACAAATGGATTTTTGTGCAAAAAAGAAATGAGAAAAATGAAATACAAAGGTATAAAACACGCCTTGTGGCACAATTATTTTCTCAAAGGCCTGGCGTTGATTATGAAGAGACATACTCACCCGTTATGAATGCAATAACATTGCGTTATCTCATTAGTTTCACAGTCCATGAGCAGCTTGAAATGCATTTGATGGATGTGGTTACAGTTTACCTTTATGGATCACTTGATAATGAGATATACATAAAAATTCCTGAAGGATTTGCGATGCCTAAATCATGGAATTCAAAATATCGAGAAATGTATTCAATTAAATTGCAAAGATCATTATATGGTTTGAAGCAATCTGGATGCATGTCGTATAACCATCTTAGTGAGCATACAAATGATACAATTTGTCCATGTGTCTTTATAAATAAAACAATATTGGAATTTGTTGTACTTGCTGTTTATGTTGATGAATAAATTTTATTGGAATTCCAATAGAGCTTCAAAAAGCAATTAATTATTTAAAGAACGAATTTGAGATGAAAGATATGAGAAGGACAAAATTATGTATTGGTTTGCGAATTGAGCATTTGACAAATGGTATATTTGTTCATCAATCTGCCTACATAGAAAAAGTGTTGAAATGATTTTGTATGGATGAAGCGCATCCATTAAATACTCCGATGGTTGTTCGTTCACTTGATGTTAATAAGGATCCATTCCGACCTCAAGAAAATGATGAAGAAATTCTTGGTTATGAAGTACCATATCTTAGTGCAATTGGTGCACTAATGTATCTTGCTAATACTACAAGGCCTGATATAACTTTTGCTGTTAATTTGTTAGCAATGTATAGTTCTGCTCCTACTAGGAGACATTGAAATGGGATCAAACACATTTTGCGATATCTTAAAGGGACAAATGATATGAACTTATTTTATTCTAGTAATTGTAGCCCCAATCTTGTTGGTTATGCTAATGCAGGATATTTATCTGATCCACGTAAAGCTCGATTTCAAACAGGCTATGTGTGTATATGTGGGGGGGACTTCCATAACTTGGAGATCTACAAAGTAGTCCATCGTATCCACTTCATCTAATCATGCTAAAATAATAGATATTCATGAAGCAAGTAGAGAATGTGTGTGGTTAAGGTCTATGATACATCTCATTCGAGAGAAATATGGTTTGGAGTGTGATAAAGTACCCACCACTTTATATGAAGATAATGCGGCATGCAAGCACAACTTAAGGGAGGATTCATAAAAGGAGATAGAACAAAACACATTTCACCAAAGCTTTTCTATACATACGAACTTCAAAATAATGGTGATATAAATGTGCAACAGATTCGTTCAAGTGACAATGTGGCTGATCTATTCACCAAGTCTCTACCAACTACAACTTTCAAGAAGATGGTGCACAAGCTTGGAATGCGAAGATTCAAGTCTCTGGATTGATGTTCTTATTAGGGGGAGTTAATACGCGTTGTACTCTTTTTCCCTTACGAGGTTTTGTCCCACTGAGTTTTCCTTGTAAGATTTTTAATGAGGCATCATAGATGCATATTAATAGATATGTGTACTCTTTTCCTTTACTAGAGTTTTTCTTTTCTTAAAGTTTTTTTTTGGTAAGGTTTTTGACGAGGCACATCATCTATGAATCCTTTACTAGAGTTTTTCTTTTCTTAAAGTTTTTTTTGGTAAGGTTTTTGACGAGGCACATCATCTATGAATTAGACATTCAGGGGGGAGTGTTATAAAGTATTTGTATTATAGTGAATGTCTATCATGTGGAGTCCTTATAGGATATGATTAAGAGTCTTACTTGGGGACGAAGTTAGATTTCCCTATAAATAGAGGGCTCCTCTTCATTGTAAAATCATCCCTCAAGAGAAATAATAATTCTTCTGTTCTCTCTATATTCTTCTTCTTATTCTATAGTTTCATAACATAAATATTTTTTAAAATGTTTTTTGGTTTTTCATCCGGTGTTCGGTAGCCACATTGGAGTCCGACTAAATCTGGATTCACACCGCAAAGTCCCACATTGGGTGGTAAAACACTCCCTAACAAAGATGATTATGTACCCAATTGGAATCGAACCTAAGACCTCTTGGTTAAAGATGCAGGAGTACTTACCACTACACCACAACCCTTGTTTGTAATAAATTTTAAATACTTTAATATGATTATTTATTTTTCTAATAAATTTACTAATTGATTGTTAGTTTATTGGTAATATATCATTCAAGTTCAATGTTAGCTTAGTAATTGATTGACAATATGTTCAAAATATTATTAACTGAATGATTATTCAATAATAAAATATTTATTAATTTATTTAATTTAAAAATCTAAAAACATGAATATAAATCCAAAAATATTAATCAATTTTATAAATCATATTTGAATGAACAATGCAAAATCTATGATAACAAGTTAAATTAATCTCAATATGACACATATCATTATATAAAAAAATTTAATTTGGATACGTTTACAAAAAATATTGACCAAATCTAAATTTTGACCAAAAGTTAAAATGCCTAACAACACAAACTGAAAATGGAAGTCTCAAAACTTGAAACAACCATCTCGTTAGGAATAAAAATGACCTTTCGAAGTTAATCGAACTGACATAATTTTCATCAGAGCACATTTACAAAAAATTCTAAGCAAAATGTAATTTTTGCCAAAAGTAAAAGTTAAATCGCCTAAAGGTACAAACTGAATATGAAAACCTCAAAATCCAAACCAGTCATCCTATAAAGCGAAAAATGACCTTCCATAGCTAACAGCGCTGACGAAATCAAATTTGAGCATGTTTCCCCAAAAAATTGACCCAATTCAAATTTTAGCCAAAAGTTAAAAGTTAAAGCAGTTAACGACACAGACTGAAAATAAGTCTCAAATCCCGAACCAACCATCCTATGATATCAAAACTGAACTTATATGGATAACTGCGGTGACAAAATTTCAATGCGAGCACGGTTACCAAAAATATTGACCAAAGTGAAATTTTGACCAAAACTTAATAGCTAAAATGCCTAACGACATAAACTAAAAACGGAAGCCTCAAAATTCGAACCCTCTATCTTATTACATCAAAAATGATTTTTCGCATCTAACTGTTCTTATCTGGGTACATTATCAAGTATATTGACCAACGTTAAATTTTTACTACAAACCTAACGGCACACAATAAAAATGAAAGCTTCAAAACTCAAACCAACCATCCTACTAGATAAAAAATGACCTTAGGAGTTAATTACGCTAACGAAGTTCTCATCTGAGCACGTTCACAAAAATATTGATCAAAGTCAAATTTTGGCCCAAACATAAAATTTAAAACACCTAATGACACACACAAAAAAAGAAAGCCTCAAAACATGAACCAACCTTCCCGTTAGGTAAAAAAATGACCTTTCTAAGCTAATGACACTGACAGAGTTCTAATATGAGTACGTTTACCAAAAATATTGAACAAAGTCAAGTTTTGGTTAAAATTTAAAAGTTAAAACGCCTAATGACAAAAATTAAATATGAAAGCCTCAACACTAGACGTTGATTTACCAAAAAAATTAACTTCAATTGGTAATTTACCAACTATTAAAATATAAGTTAGTAATTAATAATTTACCAATAAATTTTATCAGAGTTGGTAATAGTTACTATTCAACTAAACATTCATATGTAATATTACCAACTAATAATTAATATGTTGGTAAATTTTACCAATGAATTAGTGATCGGTTGGTATATTACCAACTATTTTAATGATGTTAGTAATTTACTAAGTACAATCTTTATTTGTCGGCAAAATTTCCAACTAATTTGATATTGGTTGGCAAGTTTACCAACAAATTACATTTCGTTACTAATTACCAACACATTTATATTTGGTTGGTAAATTTAGCAACACAATCTTGTCGTTGGTAAATATTTGGTTAGTAATTCATGTTAATATGTTAATAAATTATATAAACAATTTTTGTAATATTTACCAACCAATATATACTTCGTTGGTAATATTACCAACAAAAGGTGTGCATTAGCAATATTTCTGTTGGTAATCCATTCTTTTTACGATAGAAGGTTGCTAAATTTGGCGTCATTTTTTTCCGCCGTATTTACCAACTAAAATACTTAGTTAGTAAGATTTATGTTGGTAATCTGTTAGAATTTCGTTGTTAGATTTATGTTGGTAATCTGTTAGAATTTCGTTGTTAAGTTTAAAATATTATTCAGTTAGAAATATGTTGTTAATTTGTTAGTAGAATACTAACCAACTTAAGTTGTTAGTAAAATTTGTTGGCAAGTAGAGTTTTTTTTGTAGTGCGAGTTATCTATGGTGAGCCTCCTTGCTTTCGGAGGATTTCATTTACTTTTCAGTTTACTTAGGAGGTCGTGGATATTGTCCCGACTTCCATCTTTATCAGTTAGAGGCTTTATAGATAGTCGATTTAGTTAAGAAGTCTGTATTATTCATTTATTTTTATTAATTATTTTAAATACTTAAGTTGCCTATTTTATGACGAGTTTAATATATTATTTTCATTCAAAGTTGTTCTTTTGAGTTAAAAGTTTTGTAAAGTTTAGCTTAATAAATTGTATTTCAGTTTTAAGCTTTTGCATGCTTAAGTTAGTCTTCCGCTTGTAGTCAGCCAGGATGAGGGTTCGCTTGGGGACCAACAATGATCTTTGATTGCCGGCCACGTCCAGGGTGTAGACTCGGATCGTGACAGACACTCTACATTCAGTGAGCTTGATCTTCTTTTTGTTTTTTCAAATTTTTGTATGTGTTACATATTTTAGATTTGTGAATTAATTTATGTTCTTCTGTTCTTCATTGGTTCATTAAACTTTGGTAACTTCGTATTTCTGCAAAGTTTGTTGGAATCTGTAAGATTCTTTAAACACAAATTGACAACAATTCTTCTTTAATAAAAATATTTCGTATATTTTTTCTAATCTATTTCTGATTCTAGTTTCTCTACTAGTTTCAATTTTCTAGTTATGAAATGGTTCTTAAACTTTGTTATGTCTTATCAAGTTTTTCAAAGTTTTGTTCTAAGTATTTTAGGAATACAAGATGAATAACAACAACATGAGTAATGAAATAAAAATAAAATAACCAATAGCAACATAACTGGTAACAACAAAAATAATATAACGAAATAAATGAAATTTAACAGTGCCTAATTTTATAGTCAAAATGATGGTAACATCATAATAAATAAAATAAAGTTAAATAACAATAGATAAAACCAAATTATGATAAATGCATCCAAATAAAGTTAAAACATTATAAATATAGATATGGAAAGAAAAAATATTAACAAATAATTTGGAGTTTAGCGACTCCCTCAGGCCAACGATGATGACAAAACAACATAAAATTAAGGGAAAATGCATAAGTACCCCAATATATTTCCGAAATTTAAGAGACACTCTTATACTATACTAAGGTCCTACTAGCCTCCTGAACTTATTTTATAAATAATTTTCTATCCTTGTTTGGCTTATGTGGCACAATCTTCTGGACCCAACGCGTGTTGACAATTTTTCAAGCTATTTCGTTGATACTGCCACGTGGGTAAAAAAGGGTAGAAAATTATTTATAAAATAAGTTTAGTGAGATAATAGGACCTTAATATAGTATAAGTGTGTCTCTGAGATTTCGCGCATAGATTGGTGGGGTACTTATGCATTTTCCCGAAAATTAAGGCTAACTAAATATGATAGCTAACTAGTTAATTTTAACGTAGTAACACTAACAAAATAACCAATGGACAGAAACCAAGAAACAATGCTAATAAAATAATGAAAAACAAAAAAAAAATGGTCAAATGACCATCCAATCTATTACCGAATGTCCAACTACGCACCTATTCTTCGTGGGAGTCCTATTACCCCCTTAAACTATTGCTTAAAATGAAATGAATAACCTCTTAAGTGCTGAGTTGGTATTTAAAGTGTATGTCACACTCTTTGAGAGAGTGAGTTGCCTGTTTTTTTCTTTTTTTCTTTTTCGATTTTTTCTTCTGATTTTCTCTTGCTTTCTCTTTCTTTATCTATACAACTATACATTTTTCACCATTATCATTGTTGAAGCTTTTTCAATGATGTTTGTTATAAAAATTATCAACAACTAATGCATTTTATGAATAAATAATCTTTCAATAGACTTATTTAGAACATATCTAACAAATTAAATTTATATTTTTTTAAAAAATACCCAATAATTAATTATTTCTAAAGTCATGGACTCAAGAGTAACAAATCAAAGTGAAGTAATTGCATATTTAAAAAATATCTTCAAACTTATTAAAATGAACTAATACAAAACAATTTCTTCTACATTTGTAAAGAATGATCCTACATGTTCTCCTAAAATCCATGAAGAATCGAAATCAAAAACTCAAATTATAAATTAATCATGAAAATTTTAGAGAAAGAAAGAATAAAGAACGGGGAAGAGAAAAGGTGACTTGAATTTTTGTTTTTATAAATTTTTAGAGATATAAAAATTATTGAGGTAAAAAATTGTGTTTGGAATAGTTAGGGTGGAAAAAATGTTTGTGAAAGAAAGGAAGAGGAAGGAGGAGAATTTTTAAAAATAACTATGAAATGGTGAAATACACGTGTCAAGTGCATGTATTTCACCACAAGACACATGCCTGATAATGACATTTTAGGGACAAAATAATTCCACTTTAAAATGGCTCAGCGGGGTAATAGGACCCCAGTGAAGTATAAGTGCGTAGTTGGAAATCCAGTAATAGATTGAAGGGTCATTTGGCCATTTTCTAAAAAACAATTAAGTAACAACAACAAAATCAAAACAACAACAATAAAATATCTAAGCTATAATAAACTTTATCTATTAACCATAACAAATTATTATAACTAATAAAATCATTGTAAGAATTATTATTAATAATTATTAAGTATTTCTTACTTATGGCCCGAGTTTACTTATAACCCAAGTAATACCATAAAATAATATTTAATAAGGAATAGATCTTGTCCGTACATTGGTTACTTGATGGACTTACCAGATTAAGTCATAACTTCTATAAATTAGTCCTCTTTCCACCCATTAGGGTTATCACGTATCTGTACAATAGTTCCACCATTGACGGTTGTGGTAACATAAAGTTAGGGAAAGGAGGTAGAAACCAATTTACGACTAACGGTTCCGCTTCTCTGTGTGATGATGTCTTCCTCATCAGATATGTTCCCTAAGAACTCTATGTAAGATTATCTTGTGCAAGATCCTGATATTATGTATTGTTACGGTCAAATCGCACACGCAAGTGCACATGATTGTACAAGTAATAAAGTGGCTCCTTTTGAGAGCCGGGTATCGTATCCACAGGGACTTAAGATCAAAACTTATCAATTTTCCTAACTCGTAATTCAACACAAGTGAAATTTCCATATTTTTAAAGGTTGATTATTACCTACTTCTAATGCAAACTGAATTATAACTATTACGATTCTATTTTCTTGATTTTCAAACAATGATTTGGGAAAGGTCCATGGCTGTAGCTCTTACCTGGAATCATTTAATCAATATCATTTAATATGGGTATTTATTTAACTATCGAATCACCAAATCACAAGGTTAGATGTATGATCATAGTCTCCCGACCTCTAATAGCCTACAATAGATAACATTTGAAGTATATCATTGAGCGGGGATAAAGTGATTAAATACTGAGCATTAAGCTATCTTCGTGTATGTTGACCCAAGCGAGGTCTCTAGGTATATCCCTATCCTAGAGACGAATCAACCCTAGCTATTTAGGGTTCAACAAGCTCCTTATGTCCCACGTTCTACCCTCTTATTCCTTTTTCGAGTTCAGTTTGGACAATAGATTTATTTCTATAGTGATCAAGCATGATATACCAAAAATAAGAACATAAAAGGGATTCATGCGATAGTTTATGATAAACCCTAATCAAACTCAAAAGATTACATTCATCCTGTAGCGACATCCCTAGAACTAGGTTATTTAGCTACTCATAATCCGATAATCAATCTTACAATGGTTATGAATCATCACAATAAGATTGAAAGGAAAAGAGATAAAGAATTAACCCTAAAAACTCCATAGCGTCGTTCTCCAATTGTTCCCGTTCAAAACTAGAAAACGAATAATTCATAAAACTAAAATAAAACCCTATTTATACTAAAAGTCGAAATGTCCAATTCTGGGCCTCAGGCGCGCGACGCGCTATAATCTTCAAATTCCTGTCCAAGGCGTAAAGCTCTTTAGCTCTTTCGCGCGAGCGACACGAGGTTTTCTGCCTCAAATTAAACTGTTGAACTAATTTTCTACTCCCTTTTGCGTGACGCGCGGGCAACACACACTTGCCTTGGAGCATTTCCTTTAGTTTATTCCTTACTTCCTTTTGACTAGAATCTTGAGATTACTTCCTTTGTTTTTTTTGTGCTTATTTATCCCAATAAGACTTCCTACATAACTAATCATGTAGGTTAGTTCACAAATACATAAATGACTCGATATGACTCTAACCACATACTTGGTGAATTCAAACTAAGAGTAAATGTGGACATACTTAGCGCTATGGGCATATAAATATGCCCAAGATCACTACTCCACACTTGAAGCTTTGTTCATCCTCGAACAGCTGCTGACTACTCCTAGACCTAGACTCATGACATTTGACTGCGTTTCCACCATCAACTCCCAAAAGTCTACTCATGATTCGATCAACACGTTTCACCTCATGATATGCATATATAATGTGCATGACTTAACAACTTTTTGCAACCAACACTCTTATAAACCATGTGCTCCCATTACTTATCACCTAACTTTCTACAATAAGTGCCCCTCATGCCAATAAACAGTCCATACACTCAAGCTACCATTGAATATAATTTAAGGACATAGAATCAAAACAACTCACCCTCAGAAATAAAATTCACATGCACGCGTTGAGAACTATAAGCTTGCCTATTATGTACATCTGCACTAATGAAGTGTATCGTGCTCAAAATCAAACATGACTTGTCTGGGTTGTTATGTATGCGCAGGGTCTGAGAGTATTCATTTAGATGACAATAACAACTTGTCTTCCCTAATGCACTATGTTCAGCTTTTACTCTACAATCATAACTTTTCTCTTTCATTCGCCCTTATCTTTTTCCAACATTTTCACTAGTATTACTTTTCTTTGCCTTCTCTTTCTTTCCCCTTTATTCTTTCTTTTTTAGATATATAGTTAATGATAGCCACCCTTGACTTAGAGATTTCTCTTGAGTTAAGGTGCACATTACCCTTTTTCTAGGGCCAGGGACACATAGTTTCTTCTTCCTAGGGCATAACCTTACCTTTTTCTTTACTTTCTCCCCCTAAACTATGCTTCATCACCCTCTATATCTTGTTTCCTTTGTTTCTACCTTTTAGCCTAACATAGTGCATTAGGAGTTAGAATCAAAATTATGGTATCAATAAAAGGGATTTGGCTTATTCTGTGGGTTAAAGCAAGAATTAAGGTTACAGGCTCAAGTGGGTTAAACTAGGGACATTGAACAAGCTCTATTTCTAAACCATTTCCAAAGAAAGTCTGCTGTCATCTTTTCACGCACAATAACACCTACCTTTCACTTCAATAACAACCTAGGCAAGTTCTAGACTTAGAAACATGTCATGGATCTTATTGAAAAGCTCAGCACTCATGGCACAAGTTATATTCAGAAGGATCAATTTCAGCACACAATCATGTTGCGCTGAAGATTCATATAAAACTTATGTTGTACATTTCTATCACATGCAAAACAACTTTGACTACATTCATACATCAATTCAAACATGCTTTTTCATAATGATGATTTCAGGGAATTAAAGCTCCCGTACAATCGAACCTATGATTCGACTGACGACCTTGCCCTTAAGACGGTCGTCATCCATCTATCATTGGGCAGCTTGATTCAATCTATGACTACAGACTCAATCATACTACCAAAAAATATTTTTGCATTTTTGTATGGTTCAAAGGGACTATCCTTGGCTAAATAACCGTAAACAACTACTAAGGAACCCAAAATCCAAACAAAAACATAAACTTCATACAATATCTTTCAAATCAGACATACAAATGCTCACCCCACCCCACACTTATACTATAGCACTGTCCCCATTTCATTACACAAAATTCAACCAAGTTCGAAAGGTAAGGTAAATAACTCCCTGATGAATCCTCTATGACGTCGTTGCCCTCAGCATCGTCACCTGCCTGTGTTGGGTCCAACTCTTCTTCATAATCCGAGTTGACATCTGAAACTGTGCGCAAGTTCTCCTCATCCATCATGATGTCATCCTCAGTCGGCTCGCTAAACTCTTGATCAATTCCCAACAATGTTGCAACATGAGCATTCAGTGGGTAACACTTGTTGATCTCAAGCATCTCTGCCACATTAGACGGTCTACCACCAGTACTGTGCCATATCATCTTCAAACCATACATTCTCGCCATGATCAAATCATCTCGTTGATGCCGCTAAGCAATGGTGAGAGTGGGGTCTAAATAAGTGTCAGGTCCTTTTGTGCGCGTAACATCCACTGCTTCTGGGTACAGTAGTGCTATGTAATACAGGCTCTCCTCTGGAACACCTGGAAGACGACACATTTTTGTAATGAGTTCACCAAATGAATACATGTGGCCCTTGTGATCCCGCACCTTCCGCATTGTTGATTTAATTATGGCCCCTACATTTAGCTCCGTGTCCGTTATCAAGGCATAAAACAGACACACCGGGTCACGGGTGATGTTTGTATAGTGCAAGCATGGTATTAGGCATTTCATCACTACCTTCAACAGAACCCTCATTTCTCAGAGCATGTGAGCATACGAAAGAGATTTGTGATATCTCTTGTTTCTATGTTTGGTCCACTGAGCCATGGACTGCGGTCCACAAAGCAAGTGTAGGATGTACTGGTATAGAGCTATCATGTTTAGCCAGGTTAGAACCAATGGGTCTGTGTCCTCAGCCGTGCCTAGGATATCATTGATGCTCGCCGGTGGGACTGACATGTTTCTACCTCAAACAGTGACAAAGTGGGAGCGTGTTTCCGGTACCCATTTGGAATAGAACTCATAAACAATGCAAAGGTTGCATTCATCTGGCTCGCCAAATGCAAACCCCAGTCGAAGTGCTTTCACCTGCCTTAAGATCTGCAGGAACTCCCGAGCTAAACTATCTTGATCAATGTAAACATCGGAGAAGTAAGAAGCCTCCATATGCTTCTTTTACCAATTCTTCCCTTCCTTAGACACAACCTTGGCTCCATATCGTGTGGTCTTCCCATTGGGAGCCGAAGGTGCTAGTGGGAAATTTCCGCTTCTTGGCCTTTTTTTTGGGTCGGCTAAGCAACAGCTTTCCCGGGGTGTTGTGACGTAGACATAGTTACCTGCATAATATGCCATAATTCAGCCCATATTGTCACATTCATAAGCAAGGTATGGGTGGTGTGCGTACACCACCCCATACTTAGGTCATATTAGTATAAACTTAGGTACTAAAACTTCCCACAAGTTATAGCAGAACATATTCAGACAGTCAATAAGTTAGACACTTGGTTATACATCATTACAGAGTACCACCCACTCAATTAGTGAGATGATGCGATCCCCGAATGCAACCTTCATTCTGTACCACATAAAATTACCATGCAATTGTGTCATCTACTCATGAATTCGATAACAACAATCAAAAGGTGTCTACTTCTCCATAATCAAACCCTCTCTTTAGTGAAACTCTCGCCCCACATCCATAATCAACTCGTTGTGTTTGTACTCAAGACTTCCATAACACTAAGCATAACAACACAATTTGTAACCTAAAAAAATAGTGTGCTCTACTCAAGAATTCAAAACACACATAATTTCTCACGATACAAGCATTATTATAACACAAATACCTGGGTGATGCGGGGGAGCAAAAGAAAACTCAAGTTAGAGAAACCCTAGCTGTGCAACATGGAAGGAGACTAAATAATTGCTTGGGGGGGGGGGGGAAGGGAGACATGGGGAAGAAAAATGAGAAAAATTGAGAGAATAAGGGGGAATGGGGAAAAAATCAGGGTTTAGAAGGGGAAATAAAGGGATGGGTCGGGTTATTTCATTTAAAACGGTGAAACCCGTTTAGTTTGATGAAAAGTACATAAATCATACCTGGCCTCATACCCAATATTCATGACTGGCCTTGCGACGCGGGGCCTACACTTAGTAGCTATTTCTCATGACGTAGAAACAATTTATCGTCAAACTCAAAACTGGGCCTCATTCTGCGACGCGTGAGATACACGAGGCTCACTGCCTCAAATTTCTTCAGTGAGGCAAGATAAGGAACCCACCTCGCGACCCTTGCACATATTTTACTGCATTACTGCATCGAAAAATCATCAATTAAATTATGATGGGCTTCGTCCCATCCAACGCCTTAGTTTCGGTCATGGCATATATATATATATATATATATATATATATATATATATATATATACATTAGAACTAAAAATAAACTACCAAAACTAAAAATACTCCTAACTTATTACAATGGTTCACGTGTTGCCTTCCATGTAGCGCCTGATTTAACGTCACGATCCATCTTATGAATAACTCATCATCTAGTGTGAGTGGTTCGAGCTCACGATCCACATACTTTCTGAAATAATGCTTGACCCGTACCCATTTACAAGGAATGTAGAACTTTTATCCTTGTTTCTCATTTCAACTGCACCATGTTGGGTCATTCTTACTACTTCAAAAGGACCACTCCATTTAGACCGGAGCTTTCATTGAAACAACTTCAACCTTGAATTGAACATCAACACTAGTTGACCAGGATCTAAGGGGCGTGACACAATATACTTGTCATGCCACCTCTTTGTCTTCTCTTTGTATAACTTCGCATTTTCATAGGCATGAAGCTTAAATTCCTCTAGCTCCTGCAACTGTGCTACCCTTTTCTTGCCGGCTAATTCGTCATCCAGATTCAACTTCTTCATTGCAAAATACGCCTTGTGTGCCAATTCGTCCGACAAGTGACAAGCTTTTCCAAACACCATTCGATAAGGAGAAGTTCCTATCAGTGTCTTGTAAGCAGTCCGATACTCCCATAAGGAATCATCTAGCTTGTCAGCCCAATCTTTTCTCTGGGCATTCACAGTCTTCTGTAGGATCTACTTGACCTCCCTGTTCGATACCTCAAACTGCCCGCTAATTTGGGGATGATATGATGTGGCCACTTTGTGCCTTACCCCATACTTCGCTAACAAATTATGAATGGGGTTATTGATGAAATGCGTACCTCCATCACTGTTATCGCCCTTGGCATTCCAAACCTTGTGCAAATGTGTTTCCTGATGAACTTGACAACCACTTTGGAATCAGTTGTTGGTAATGCAACAGATTCCCCCTACTTGGACACGTAGTCCACCACAACTAGAATGTACTGATTACCTCAGGACGATGGGAATGACCCCATAAATTCTATCCCCCACACATCAAAGCTCTCCACCTCCAGAATGTTGTTCAATGGCATCTCATACCTCCTCAAAATGGTGCCCATCCTTTGACAGTGATCACAACCTTTAACAAACAATGCCACATCTTTAAACAAAGTTGGCCAAAAGAAACCAGATTGCAATACCTTGTGTGCCGTTCTTTCCTTCTATGATGTCCCCCATAGGGTGATGCGTGACAGCTTTCCAACACTTATGTTGCCTCCTGTTCATCTATACACCTCTTCATCATTTGATTTGGACCTTGCTTGAACAGGTACATCTCATCCCGTATATAAAAGCGGGAATCATACTTTATCCTTTGCTTCTGGTGTGGTGATGCCCCAGGTGAAAATAAACCACTCACCAGAAAAATTACAATATCTACCTGTGCAATGTCCAATGCCAAAATCTACTCATCAGGGAATTCTTCACTAATTTTACCCTCATTCACCACATGCGATGAGTCCTCTAATCAGGATAGATGATCGGCTATTTGGTTTTTGGTTCCTTTCCTATCTCTTATTTCCATATCAAACTCTTGCAATAGTAGGATCTACCTAATCAACCTAGGTTTTGCATCTTCTTATTAAATATACATAATAGCCGCATGATCAGTGTAGAATATGACCTTTGTTCCCACTAAATTTGACTTGAATTTATCAAATGCATAAACCAAAGCCAACATCTCCTTCTCAGTCACAATATAATTTGCTTAGGTTGCATATAGTGTTTTACTAGCATAGTATCTGGAGTGAAAAACTTGTTCTTTCTCTGTCCCAACACTGCTCCAACATCTATATCACTTGCATCACACATTATGTCATATGAAAGTTCCCATCTTGGAGCAATAAGAATAGGAGCCTCAATCAACTTCCGCTTTAGCATTTCAAATGCCTCCAAACATTTATCATCAAATACAAATTTCATCTCTTTCTCCAATAAACTGCACATGTGTCTTGCAGTTTTAGAGAAGTCCTTGATGGACATCTTGTAAAATCCAGCATGACCACGAAAGCTTCACACTCTTTTCACAGATATTAGAGGTGGTAGCTTCTCAATCACTTCTACCTTTGCTTTGTCTACCTCCAACCCACTCTTGGATACCTTGTGCCCTAACACATTTCCTTCTCTCACTAGAAAATGACACTTCTCCCTGTTCAGCACTAGATTGGTCTCCTCACACATAGTAAGAACTCTATCAAGGTTAGTTAAGAATATATCAAAAGACTCACCGAACACCGAGAAGTCGTCCATAAATACTTCCACAAAATCTTCCACCATATCATGAAAAATTGCCATCATACATCTCTGAAAAGTAGCCGGGGCATTGCACAAACCAAATGGCATGTATTTGAACGCATACATGCCATATGGACATGTGAATGTCGTCTTTTGTTGATCCTCAGGTGCAATGACAATCTGATTATAACCTGAATACCCATGAAGGAAATAGTAATACTCTTGTCTAGCCAACCTATCCAACATTTGATCAATGAAGGGTACCGGATAATGGTCCTTCCTGGTGGCTTCATTAAGTTCCTGTAGTCCATACATATCCTCCACCCAATCACTGTTCCAGTGGGGATCAACTCATTCTTATCATTAATTACCACTGTCATCCCGCCCTTCTTAGGCATAAACTGCACCAGACTTACCCATTTACTTTCTGATACTGGGTATACTATCCTTGCATTCAGCCACTTGATCACTTCTTTTCGAACCACATCCTTCATCAAAGGGTTTAGCCTCCGTTGATGCTGTGAACTAGACTTGTACCCTTCCACCATGTATATTTTGTGCATACACAGAGCTGGGCTAATACCATGGATATCAGACATTTTCCATCATAAGGCTGCTTTCCTCCTTTTGAGAATCAACAATGCAGCCTCCACCTGATCTTCAATAATATTGCAGACAAAATAACCGGTAAAGTTTTATCTTTACCTAAAATGCATTCTTGAGGTGGGCTAGCAACTCTTTCAACTCTAGATTAGGAGCTTCTTCAATGGAGGGCATATGTGGAGGACATAACACCCTATTTAACGACTCCCATCTTTCTCCAGTAGTTACTATCAGTGACACATCTAAGAATTGCACAATTTCATGTGCCTCAACATCTCCATACATGTCATCCCCTGAACACTCGCTTTAGAGGATCTTTGGCAGCTATGTACTTAGCTTCTACCTAGAGAGCTATCACTGTAATGACAGACAACTCCTCATATATAGGTGACATCTTTAACGTTTTGTATACATCAAATACCTCTACTTTATCATGAGCTCACATAGTGAGCTGCCCAGCTGCCACATCTACCATTGCCCTCCCAGTTATTAAGAAAGGTCACCCTAATATGAATGGGACCTCGGGATTAGGCTCAAAATTTAGTACTACAAAGTTTACTAGAAAAATTAGATATCTCACTTGCACTAGCACATCTTCTACCACCTCCTCATGTCTAGCTACAGATCTATCTGCCAACTGTAAAATTATGGTTGTTGGTTTAGGACTACCCAACCCCAACTTTTTATACAACAAAGTTGGAATCAAGTTTATGCTTCCTTCTAAATCACACAACCCTCGGGCATGAATAATCTCACCTATCGTAATCTGCACAGTAAAGCTACCTAGATCTTTTAGTTTAATGGGCAACCTGTTTTGCATCCTGGAGCTGCACTCTTAAGTAAGTGAAATTGTCTTATATTCTGTAAGCCTTATTTTATACGCCACAATCTCCTTCACATACTTTGCATACTTGAGTATATCCTGCAACACATCTACCAAAGGCAAGTTAATGTGAACTTGTTTCAAAAGAGAAAGGAACTTACCAAAACATTCATCCTCTTTCTATTTTTTGAACTTTTGAGGGAATGGAGGAAGTGGTCTCACTATTTGTTGCACTTTTTCAGTGTGTGCAACTACTTCATTCTATTTTGGGGCAGCCTCTTTTAGTTCACTCAATTTGCTTACTGGTTCAGTAGTGTTATTCTTAGGAGCTAAATCCTCCAATTGCAGTTCACTATCAGTACTCACAACATTTAACTATTTAGGATTTGGTTCAGTGTTACCAGGCAACCCTCATTGTGGTCGGGAATTGCGGACACTAGCAAACAACAAGAATTATTTCTCCAGGTTCTGAGTGGCTAACTGATTGTTGTGCACGTCCACATCCAGATGAGCTTGGTCTGCCATAATTTTCTTTAACATCTCTTCAACACTCATATTATCGAATTGTGGTTTAGACTTCTCCCTTTGCACCTGTGATTGGTATCCTTGTGAGTTACCCTGCAACCTTTACTGATTCTGTCTTGGCTTTGATTTTTATGTCCACCCAAAGAAAAGTTTGGGTGGTTTCATCAACTTGGGTTATATGAATTCCCATAGTTTTGTTGGCCTCCTTCTCTCTGATCATTTCGTACAAAGTTTACAAAGTCTGGGTTTACACCGCATATCTCTGCACTGTGATCACTTCCTCCGCAGATCTCACAGCAGACAGTGGTTGTTGAACTACATAAACTTGAAAGGGATGTTTTTCCAATGACATGTTGCATAAATGTGTATTCATCATATTCTGCATGGCAGAAATCTGTGCAGTCAAAGCAGTCATAGCGTCAATCTCTAATACACCTGCAATTGTTTGAACTACATATTTCAGTCCGCTTTTGTCCCACTCTAGATTTGTCTGAGAAATCTGATTCAGCAAGGTGTGTAATTCAACATAGGTCTTCTCTAAGTCTTGTCCACCTGCAATTGAATCAAACAACATCTTGGTGTTAGGATCCAAACCTTCAATGAAGGTATGGACTAACAACTCATTAGATTGATGATGATGAGGGCAACTCATCAACATTGATTTGAACCTGTCCGAAGCTTGGTACAAGTTTTCACCACCCTTTTTTTTGAAGCTTAGAATGTCACTCCTCAACTTAGCCGTCTTTCCAGATGGAAATAATATAATGAGGAACTTCTGTGCTAGATCATTCCAAGTGGTAATTGAATTTGCAGGCTCTGAGTTCAACCATCTTTTTGCTTCCCCGAGTATAGAGAAAAGGAATAGAGTGAGCCTCACATAATCTTTATTCACTCTAGTTGGAGTGTAAGTATCACTGATCTCCAAGAGGTTCTGAATGTGAACCGTAGGATCCTTATGTGAAAGCCGTGTAAACTGCCCATTCGTGTACAATATTTGCACCATACTCTGATTTAGTTCTAACCTCCCACCAGCTTCAGGTTTTCGAATGCACAAAGTTACATTTGTGGGGCATGGGATTGCAATATCTCTAACTTTCATCTCATTAGCTGTCATCGTTTCAAGTTCTTGTTCTCTTTCCTCTGTTTTAGTGACTAGCTATGGTAATTAACCAATGCCAAAGGGATTGGATGTTCAGCTTGTCTTTGCTTTCCGTGTGAACCTTTCAGGTTCTGAGAGAGCGACAACAATTCTCGATCGTTGTCTATTTTAGAGTATCAAACAACCTGCAACAATGCAATGCTAAGATCAAGTTGTCAACACTTGTGTTTAACTTTAGAAATCAGAAAAATCAAATAGTTCCTAATTTTGTAATGCCCCGAGAGTACACCCTAGAAGTTAAAGCACTGTCAAGTTGCCACACGGTGTATTTGATCGCACGGATGTCTTGCACAAGCCTCTTAGCTATCATTCATTACATAAAAAATAGTGCAAAATTAAAACTTTCACAACATCATAATAAGAAACACTTTATAAAACTAAAGATCAAGTCTCATTATCACAAGCCAACTAAGACACGTCTTAATATCATAGGGTCACGACCCTTTACAGTGAAAGAAAGCAAACTAAGTGTTATACAAATTCTTAATAGAAAGAAACTAAAAGAAACATAGTCTATGTCCTTGAACATATGAGGACATACCAATTGTGAGAGAATCAACTTCCCAATCTTTGCCTTCTAATAAACCTTCACTTGCTTGCCACATACTTTGGAAATATATAAAAGTATGGAGTTAGTACAAGCATTGTACTAAGTATGACATTATGCAAAATTATGCTAAAATAGGACATTTTAGTTCATGCTATTTTGATAAAACATTCATGAATCAACTTTACAAAGCATCATATAAGTCACCATATATCATATAAAGTAACACTTTTATAAATCTCAACGTATAGTCATATTTAACAGTAACCCATTAGCACATAGACTCTTCCTATCCAAAGTTATTCTAAGACTCACCTAGGTAGGGCATGAAGAGACCGCCCATACAACCTCTTCAATATACACCTAAGTGATCCTTAAGACTACCAAAAATAAGCATGCTTCATTCCAGCTCAACAAGTCAACATTCATTACTAAGGAAACTTAGAGGAAACATACTTAAATTTAGGAAATTCACATAAAGACCATCCTCCAAGACAACCCCCAAGTTACACTTAGTGCAATGTGAAAGTAGCATCCCATACTACCACTCCACTTAGTGCTTCTTAGGAATCACCTAGACTAGACACATCACATTCATCATCTACATAGCTTTCATCATACAAGACCTAATATCAACATGCTTCTTTAACATTATACATAAAGTCAACTTGCTTTATTAGCATCATATAATGACCTATTCACACACCAAGAGTCCCTCTAATGTCTACTTATGCAATGGATAGATAGCGTCCCATTCTACCACCTACCTAAGTAGTACACCCTTAAGAAGACTTAGTTTAATGACATTCATTTGTGAGGGCTAGCTTTAACCGAGATAGACCATGAAAGATAGACATGGAATCCCGGTATCGACCCTTACCGGATGAGGTATACCTACTTGACTAAGGTAGGGTCATATTCTTAGCCTTTACATGGATTTCCAATAGTTATACCTATGCGGGCGCATAGTTAAGGGATAAAAATATTGCTTCTAAGTAACTCATTCTCAACTAACGAGGATCATTCATCTTAAGAGGTACATTGGATACAACATCTCTACTCACGAATTGTACCCACCCCTTCTTCTAATCCTTTCGGTGCTAAGCGTAACACTCCCACAGACTCTTATACATTCATAGATTATAGGTTAAGGGTAACTATTTAGCACCACATCTCAACTAACGAAGAGTACTTATACCTAGAGGTTACTTTTGAATACCACATCTCAACTCACGAAGGGCATCAACCTCCAACCTATCTTTGGAAAGCTCATTGGGAATAGTGAGGTTGCTACTAAATATTTCATCTAAACTCAGGAAGAGTGTTAACCCCAAATTCCCTCTTTTCATACTCTAGAGTTCTTTAGGAATAGTAGGGTTGGTCTAGACACTTCATCTCTACTCACGAAGAGTGTCTACCCTACAATCCCCCATTTACATTCATAACTCCATTTCATTCATTCATAGTGTGTGTGTGAGTACATGTGAGAATACCTTTCACATAACCCCTATGATGCATGACCTTGACATTCTAGATATGATCATACTACATTCATCATAATTCACACACTATCATGCTTCACATATACATATACTTCATTTAGACATAGTGTCTTCAAGACACACATGCACAACTTCATAAGAACTCACATGCATATTCATCATAACTACACTTCACTTTACATTCAATGCCATCAAGGCCATAAACACAATTCACATATAATTTCATATACATCAAGTAAACACCGCCACCATAAGTAGACCATACCACACAAGATCAATTCAATAAGAACTAAGCAATATAGAAAAACTTACCCTTCATCAAAGCTTCACCACCTTTCCTCAATTTCTCCAATAATTCATCATAATAATAGCATGAAAGGCAGTAGGTAATCATAATATAACATAAAGAAACCATAGTTATAACATTATCTAATCATGTTCATCAAACCCAATGCATAAGTCAAAAGTTGAGAATTCGCATCAGTATGGGTTCATTGACTTTTGACCTAAAAATCATCACTAAAATCAATAATATCATATTTCATCCATTAAAACGTTTTCATGCAAGATACCATACTTAGAATTCAAAATAGAAGAATTTAGGATTTTAAAACCTTTTTGAAATGCCTTTGGATTTGCTCCTTGAATGAGAGAAGAATCAAGGATTAACTACCATACCTTATATGAAGAAAGGCCCACGAAATTGGTGAAGAAATCACACTCTACCTTGAGTTCAAGCTTCAATGGGGTTTGAGTGTGTTTTGATTTCGAACAGTGAAGTCTAATTCTAGGTCTTAGTGTTTAAACCCTCTTAAAATACCTAAATAAACATGAAATAACCATCCATACACTTTAAAAGTCTTGGGGTGAATTTACCAAAACACCCCAAGTTGGACCGAATCCCTGCAGCTTTTGCAGGCCAAACTACGCCCCTCCCAAACGACGAATCATTTCTCAAACGATGCCCCTTTGATGGGGTCAGTCGTTTGGGTTAGTGACCCATTTTTGTGCAGGCTTTGCAGGCCCTGCAGGGTCAATCGACGCCCAGGGTCAACGGGTCATCGTTTGATCGACTGGCCGTCCCTTGGGGCCGTCTTTTGACACTGCCTAGCAATATCCTGCTTTTGAGATGGGGTCCTTAGGGCCCCTCGTGGGTCCTAGGTGGAGTCGTACCTGGACGTTTCAATCCTATAAATGCTCATCTAGGTATTAGGGTCCTTCCCTATCAATTTATATCCCAAACATCATATAAAACATGCAAAGGCACACTAGAACACACAGAAGCACATAAATGTCTAGTCGTTGAACGTTTTGGTCGTCCCTTGACGTTTGACTTCCAAACTCTACAAACTGACTTCTAATGCTAAAATATATTACTTTAACACATTATTAACTCATGAATCACATGTGAATCTCTAGTTTGACCTATTTCATTTTGAGGGTCATTACAAATTCTAAAGTCCCCGGCAGCGGCACCAACAACTTATTGCGGTCAAATCACACACACAAGTGCACGTGATCGTACAAGTAATAAAGTGAATCCTTTTGATTGATGGGTATCGTATCCACAGTGACTTAAGATCAGAACTTATCAATTTTCCAAACTCTTAATTCAACACAAGTGAAATTTCCAGATTTTAAAGGTTGATTATTATTTACTTATAACGCAAACTGAATTATAACTATTATGATTCTATTTATTTATTTTCAAACAATATAGGAAAGGTCCAGGGATGCAACTCTTACCAGGAATCGTGTCATCAATATCATATACTATGGGTATTTATTTAACTATCGAATCACAAGGTTGATGTATGATCATGGTCTCCCGACCTCTAATCGCCTACAATAGATAACAATTTAACTACATCGTTTAGCGGGGATAGAGTGATTAAATACTGAGCATTAAGATATATTCCTTTATGGTGACCCAAGCGAGGTCTAGGTATATCCTTATCCTAGAGACGAATCAACCCTAGCTATTTAGGATTCAACAAGCTCCTTATGCCCCACATTCTATCCTCTTGTTTCTCTCCCTAGTTCAGTTTAGACAGATTTATTTCTATGGTGATCAAGCATAAAATACTAAATATCAGAATATAAGAGGGATTCATGCGATAGTTCATGATAAACCCAAAATCAAACTCAAAAGATTACATTCATCCTGTAGCCACAATCCTAGAATTAGGGTATTTAGCTACTCATAATCTGATAATTAATCTTACAATGGTTATGAATCATCACAATAAGATTGAAAGGAAAAGATATAGAGAATTAACCCTAAAAACTCCAAAGTGTCGTTCTCCAGTTGTTTCTGTTCGAAATTAGAAAAAGAATAATTAATAAAAGTAAACAAAACCCTATTTATACTAAAAGTCGAAACGGCAGATTCTGGGCCTCAGGCGCGTAACACGTGATAATTTTCAAATTCCCGTCCAAGGTGTAATGCTCTTCCGTGCGACGTGCGAGAGACACGAGGCGTTCTGCCTTGATTTAAATTCTTGAACTGATTTTTTCTACTCCCTTTTGCGCGGCGCATGGGCAACACACACTTGTGTTGGAGCATTTCCTTTAGTTTATTCCTTGCTTCCTTTTGACTAGATTCTTCAGATTACTTCCTTTGTCCCTTTTTGTGTACATTTCTCCCAATAAGACTCCCTATACAGCTAATCATCTAGGTTAGTTAAGAAATACATAGATGACTTGATATGACTCTAATCACATACTTTGTGAATTCAAACTAAGCGTAAATACGGACATACTTAGCGTTATGGGCATATAAATATGCCCAAGATCATGTATTGAAGTATTTAATCTTACATGTGGCATCCAAGCATGGATTGTTTGAACGGAAAATCTTATATATATGAAAATAATTATCATGTAACGCAATGAAATTTTGACACGAGAATGTCAACGAGCCAGTGCCACAAGCCTTTGTACGTAGAAATGTTTTGTTCAACCCATAAAAGATACCTCGTGCAAATCGTCTAAATATGCTTGTTCTAATAAAATTGTAGAAGATATAATAATATAATTTTTTGTGTCCAACCGTTTGTCTTAGCCAATAAGTGATGTGCTAGAGGTGATGCATGCGCCTGGTGACCCACCATGGAGCTCAATAACTAGATTGATCATAGTTAAAATTGATTTACATCTTACTAAATACATAGAAGATATGGATGTATTTTTAATAAATTATCTTCCATCAAATCCACTATTTTTAAAGATTATCTTCACTCGTAAAATTTTAGAATTGATTTTGGTATCCACTATGCTTAATCCTTCTATAATGTAATGACTAAGTTTTATTTTTAAATTATCCAATAAATTAAAGTAGTCATTATACTAAGCAATGAATAATATGTGTATAATTAGTGCAATATAGTTTGTTTATCACCAAAGTGGTCAAACTAAGAAATTAACATCCAAACATATAGTATTTAAGATACCTGCATGTTTGGGGTTGTCAAGCGGAAGCTAGAATTTATAATCTACATAAAAATAAACTAGATTCTCAAACAGTGAGTGGTTACTTTATTGTCTATCCATATAAATCTAAAGGGTATAGGTTTTACTGTCCAAATCATAGTTCGAGAATTGTTGAAACCGGTAATGCAAAATTCATTAAGAATGGTGAAGTTAGTGCGATTTTTGAATGACAATGTGTGGAAATCAATGAGGTAAGGGTAAATATTCTATTGCTAATGAATGTACCTGCTTCCACACCAATAACAAATGTTGTTCCTCTTGTTGAAGAACACTTTAACAATGTTGAACAATATTTGGGTGAAACATTTCAAGAAGGAACTAACTCACAAGTATCTAATGCAAATGAACCAAAAACAGTGACATTACGAAAATCGGCCGTTTCAGATAATTATGTGATTTATATGCAAGAGTCATATTTTGACATTGAAATTGATAAAGATCCGTTCCATTTTCACATGCCATAAAAAGCACTCAGTCTGATAAATGGATTGATGACATGAATGAAGAGTTAAAATCCATGGAATGCAACAAAGTCTTGGATCTTGTTCAATTACCAGAAAGTTCTAAAAGAATCGGGTGTATATGAGTCTTCAAGACCAAACACGGTTCTAATGGTTATGTTGAACGATATAAACCCAGAATTGTCGACAAGGGATACACTCAAAATGAGACATTAATTATAAAGAGACCTTTTCACCAGTCTCAAAGAAAGACTCATTAAGAATTGTTTTGGCTTTGATAGCTCATTTTAGTTTAGAGTTACATCAAATGGATGTGAAAATTTTCTTTTTTAATGGAGACCTTGAGAAGGATGTTTATATGGACCAACCACAGAGTTTTGAAATCAAAGGAAATGATTAAATGGTGTGTAAGCTAAAGAAGTCAATATATGGACTCAAACAAACCTCACAACAATGGTATATTAAGTTTAAATGATACCATAACATCTTTTGGATTTAAGGAAATTACTCTTGATCGGTGCATATACCCAAAGATCACTGGGAGTAAGTTTATATTTTTAGTCTTTTATGTTAATGAAATTTTACTGCTGCTAATGATTTAGGCATATTACGTGAGGCGAAAGGCTTTCTCTCTAACATTGAATTGAAAGATATGGGTGAGTCATCCTATGTTATAGAAATAGAAATATTCCTTGATAGATCACAAGAAATATTGGGATTGTCTCAAAAAGGCTACATCGATAGAGTTCTGGAGAGATTTAATATGAACAATTGTTCAACAAAAATAGTTCCAATTCAGAAAATGGGACAAATTTAATCTCATACAATGCCCAAAGAGTGATGTTGAACGAAAAAGAAATGAAATCAATTCCTTCATCTTTTATTGTTGGAAGTTTGATATATGTTCAAACTTGCACAAGATCGAATATTAGTTTTGCAGTCGAATGCTATGAAGATATCAAAGTAATCATGTAATTGATTAATGAAAAAAAATTGCAAAGAAAGTTTGTGGCATGTTATGAAGCCACAATTTATGCATTATGGATGCGAAACTTCATTTCAGGACTTGTGGTCGACACTATCATCAAACCGCTGAAAATTTATTGTGATTATACTTCATCAATATTCTTCTCCAAGAACAATAAGTACTCAAAATGTGCTAAACATATGGAATTAAAGTACTTTACTGTCAAAGAAGAAGTTCAGAAACAAAGAGTGTTACTTGAGAATATTAGAACTGATCTCATGATTGCAGATCCGTTAACAAAAGGCTTACAACCAAAGACATTTAAAGAACATGTTCAAAGAATGGGTCTTGGTTGTACTTTTGATTGCCGGATCTTTTTCGGATTTCGGGGTGGTAGTGATCGGAAAATGAGTGAAAATGAAACCCCTGGTCAATAAAAATCTGAAAATTTTCAATCCTACTCGAAAAATATTTCACCGCCCATACTTCATCACTAAGAAATAGCTTAAATAGAAAACCGAAAACCACCTATAATACAATACCACTAATTTAGACCATGGGCCAAAACCACTACCTAATAAAAGATTTGTGTATGAAATCATATTCATATTCAAATAAATTTCTAAACTATGCAAAATATCAAAATGAATATTAAAAAATGTAATAAATAAAATTAATATTAAAAAAATGTAATGAATATAACTAATGACATGTAAATAATACAATTTGTCAGAACTAATGATTTAATTAAAATCAATAAATATTTGAACGTATTTAACTCAGTGTAACAAAAAATAATGTAATTAAAAAGAACTAATAAAAGATCCTAAATTTTGACAAATAAGGATATTTATCAATAAGCTTATTTAATAAAAAATGTATTTTGAACTAATAAATAAATAAAATTTAGAAGTTATAAATTTGAAAATGTTAGGCCAAAATTGGGTGTCAACAACATCTAGTGTTTTTTTTCAAATGTACCAATAAATCTTGGCCCAAAAATGGCATCTTATTTACCAAAAGAATTTAATGTAAATGCTACTCCAATTATAGTTACTGATGAAACAAATTTAATTGAGTCGACATGTGTATCATTCAACAATCAGTAAAAACTATCGCCCATAAGAATTGAGCATCACTGAGGTGTCACAACCCGAGCCTACACCTTGGAGTAACTGGCACTCTAGAACTATTGCTGTCCCCAAACAAACCCTTGATCAATATCAACTTTCAACGGAAGACTTACTCAATAATAAATGAACCTCAATTTTAACTAAACTCGTAACAACACCATTACTAAAAAACAGTTTAACTCAATAAATTCTGAAATACTCAATAACATAACTATTCAACTCAAGTATTTAAACATCACAAAGGAAATCAAAAAGACTCCTCAACCACAAACTATCTATGAAGCCTATAATAACTATGATAGACGTCGGGACAAGATCCACAATGTCTTAACAAGACTAAAAATAAAAGTAGAATCCTCCAAAAGCAAGAAGGCTCAGGAACAACAAATGGTATCAGCAGAGCGCATGTTGATAACCCAGGTTACCTGTATCTGCATCATGAAAGATGAAGGATAAATGTTGTCAGTACATGAAATGTACAAGCATGGAAGGGGAACTCTAAAACACAAACATAAGCTTGAACTGATAAAAAGGAAGAACATACTCACCTCATCTCAACTCAAGGATAGTCAAAGATACTCGAACTCAAAATATTCAACTTAGTTCAATATAAAAGCAACAACAAAAATGAATTATAAAGAAAGGTTTTAAACAGTAGATAATAACTCAATATATTAAAAAAATTAGTAATAACTCTTTTACTCTTATATGGGAGATTCTCAAACCAACAACCATCACTATGAGGTATATGATGATACAACGTGTTGTCTACGCTGCCAGAACTGTTCGATACCTTGCCGGAGTATAAGCATCCTCAACTAAGTGGATCCACTAATCTATGCTTAAAAGCAATAATGAATCATCTAAAAAGTATGACCCTTTACACATGTTGGCATACATGTTTTATGAGCACTAATTTGAGTTGTCTAAGCTCATCCCCATATAAGTGTTCAATACTACTCCAAATAATATAACTCATGGTCATATGTTCAAAAATATTTTCTCATCCTCAGCTTTGATAATATTACTCAAAAGATTCTCTTAACAGAGATAGTGCTAAAAAACTCCTCATGAATTCATTTGGAAATCAAGGTTTCCTCTCATTTTAAATGTAAAAGTGTTTACTCTTGGGAACACTTAGTTACCATATATTCATTTTGAAAAATAAAAATCAACTCTCCTCCTCCTCATACTCAGGTATATGTACTAAAGTCTTAAAACAAGTTTTTTTTAAAAAAAAATTGCAACATACTTCTCAATAACTTAAAAAACTTCCTCGAATTTTACTCTTTAACACTATCGTGAATTTGAATTATAAATTCAAGAGTTATGAATTGGATATGAATGATCTCTTAAGGATTAATGAAGATTTTAAATGAGATTATCAAGTAGAAAACATATGTATGATTTGAGGGAATGCAGATGGAAAGAAGGACTAAATGGTAGGGGACCTGGCGATCCTGGCGTACTGAGTGGCATGGGGCGTAAACCCCTAAACTACTGAAGGTGGTTTGGCTCGCATTGAGTGGTACGGTGTGCCAGACCCCAAACAACTAGAAGTGTTTTGGGGTGACTTCAGTAGTGCAGGCCCCCACCCTTTTGGCGAATTTTTTTGCTCCAATTACATGTCTAACTCCCATAGAATAATATATTTCCCTCAAACTCCTTTGGATTCTTAGATCCAACATAATTAAAACGAAATCCACTCAAAATTAACCAAGAACAATAATCAAACATAAGATCCTCATCTCAAGAACTCAGCGAAACCTCATATTAAAGCATAAACTTCAAGAAACTCAACACACCCAATATTATGGATAAAATTCGTAAAGAAACTCATGATTGGTGTGTGGTTTATCAAACCCAACACTTTTAAAACTTACATACCCCGAAAGAATCCAATTCTTGGCGGAAATCGTCAAAGCTTCGCAAGAATCTTAATTGTTCTTCCTTTCCTCCTGTTGAACTTCTCTTTCACAAAAACCTAAGCTCGTTTAGAATGAATAAAACGGATTCCAATCAGTTTAGACCCCTAAAATGGTGAAACAATGTTTAAGGCTAACTAGGTAAAGAAAAGACAAAAATACTCCTCTTTAAGATGGGTGAATTTCCTTAACTGGATAGGATGTACTCAAACGACCATATCTCCCTCATCTGAACTTTGACTCCATAGGGTATCAAAAGAACGCTCTTTGAGTCCTCTTTACAACGCCTCCGAGTTTTCTAAATTTCAAGTTCCGATGAGGGAGATATACCCGTTTGAGTTTAGCCTGTCTGATTAAGGAAATTCATCCGAATCAAGACGGGGTATTTTGGTCTTTTCCTTATCCCATTAGCCTTTAAAGTTGTTTTCACCATTTTAGAAGCCTAAACTGATTAGAATCAGCTTTAGTCATTCCACAAAAGATCTTAGTGTTTTTAAGAGAGAAATTCAAGAGGAGAAAAGGAAGAACGATCAAGATTCTTTCAACGCTTTGTGGATTTCCACCAAGAATTTGATTCTTTCAAGGTATGTAAGTTTACATAATTTTGGATTTGTTCAACCACATGCCAATCATGAGTTTCTTTATGAATTATCATAATACTGAGTGTATTGAGTTTCTTGATGTTTGTGCTTCGTTCTTTATATGAGTTTTTGTTGAGTTCTTGAGATGAGGATCTTGTGTTTGAGTATTGTTCTTGAGTAATTTTGAGTGGATTTCATTGTAATTATGTCGATTATAAGAATTCAAAAGATTTTTGAGGGAAATCATTCGATTTTAGGGGAGTTAGATATGAAATTGAAGTAAGAAAATTCGTCAAAACCTTGGTATAAGGTTGGGGCACCATGCCACTCAGTGCGCCCCAAACCACTTTCAGTAGTTTAGGGGTTGGTGCCACGCGCCACTCTGTGCTCCCCAAACCACCTTCAGTAGTTTAGGGGATGGCTCCACACGCCATTCAGTGCGAGGTTTCCTACCCTTCCGTCTTTCTTTCCGCGTGTGTTCCCTCGAATCGTACCTATGTTCTCTACTTGATCTCCACACTTAAAACCTCCATTAATTCTTGAGAGATCATGCATATCCAAGTCATAACTCTTGAATTCATAATTCAGATTCAAGATAGAGTAAAGAGTAGAGTTCAAGGAAGTTCTTTCGAGTCATTTTGAGAAGTCTTTTACAAAATATTTAAACTTTTTTTAAGACTTGACTACTTGAGTATGACGATGATGAGAGTTGAATTCATGTTTTTAAAATGAATATAAGGGGATTAAGTATTCCCAAGAGTAAATATTTTTACATTTAAAATGAGAGAACTTTGATTTCAAAATGAGTTCAGGATGAGTTTCATTTAAATAAGACCAGTCATGCAACCAGCCCAATCCAAATGGTTGTTTTCACAATTTTGGGAGAAAGGGCGCTGTTTTTTGAGTGATTTGAAGTGCTGGAGGTTCGTGGTGATTGTGTCTACTCGTGGGATTGTTCGTGGAAGTGCAGAAAGAGTCATTTTGATCATGGTGTTTTTTTGAGGTATTTTGGAAGTGGATAGCTTGTGTGCGGTTGTACGGATCGTTCGTGATCGGCTTTGACATTTCAGTTTGAGTTATCGCATTGATTTGGAGTTGTGCAAATCAGCTTGGAGTTTTGGAGACTAGGGTGAGCTCATGGCATCTAGAGCTACCGATTTTCGTTTGTTTTGGCTAGGCTTAGTCTTTATTATATTCATAGACAACTTATACTTATTTTATTATTTTGTAAATGCCTTATACTCTTATTTTGGATTAGACGCTCTTCTACCCACTGATGTCGGGTTTGGATGGTCCATTGTATTGTATTTCAGTTGATTACCCTTCTTCTCTTTTAGTAAGATTTATGCTCTTTTGTTGACTTTCGCTTGGTAGTCCATTGCTTATGGCTTCGAGCTAAGGGTTAGGCTTACCTACCTATGGGGTGTAGTAGGTGTCATCATGACCTTAGAAATCAGGTCGTGACATATATGAAACTTCAAAGTATTTTTAACCTATATAAATACAAACTGATTGGACTCGATAAACGCTCTAATTTGAACTTAGACAAATAATCACATGAAAATATTGATTCACTAGGATAATAACATTACTTAACATTTGATTTAAGGAAAACAAGTAAGAATTATATCTAAAAGTAAGAAATAAAGAGAAGAAAAAGATTAAAAGGGAAGGGCTTATTACCTTTCTTTGGGCAGCAAATGTGGGCGATGAGATTAATGAATAAGCTTCCACCTCTCACTAAATTAACTCAAAAAATGAAAGAAAAGTTGGAATTTGAGCTTGGAAGTTCTAGGTTGGGGACAATGAGTCCAACATCCTATCCAAGCAAATAAATTTTACCCCTTTCGGCTTTGAAAATTGTTGTTGAAATAGTGAGAAGGGGAGAGTTATTTATGTATAGGATTGATATCTTTTAATTCTTGATTTGAACTTCGGTGTGGGACTTGGGAAAAACTAGAATTTCCTAGAGGATGAGGATTGACGCGCTGAAAACGTACAATTTAATACGATCTTTGAATGAAAACTAAAGTAAAAGAAATTGAGAAACATAGGATAATGTTGTAAACGTTATGGGAAGTTTCTTTAGATGACTAGTGCAAATATAACAAAAAAGTATAAGGAGCGATAAATATGACCATTAACTATTATTAAAACATTAAATGACACTACTTTCACTTAATACTTCAATATATTAACATCACAATTTATTAATTACTAGGTAAATTACCCGTGCTTCTCACGCGATTGAACTATTTTATTAAGCTTACATATGTTCATTTGATAATACTCATATTTTCGATATATACACTATATTTTCAAGAATATATTATTTTAGGGAAAAATGTTTCTCCGAAATCTTAAAGTGCTATATTTTTTTTTATTTTTTTTATAGAAAAATATGAGTCATAGAGAGATCTTAAGTATAAGAAAGAGGTCTAAGAAAATCTCCATAAAAATAGTTGGTCAGTAGTAAAGAAATTTTCTGAATTCTAAAAAGACATAAAGAACAACACCAGACAATACAAAAGAGACGAAAATACCTCGAACAAAAACACACCCAAATAAAGTGGAACATCACGTCCATACAAGAACATAATCAACTAAACTCAAATAGAAGACCTTCAGCTCCTTTCCTATGAACCTCTGTCAATCAGTTTTTATTATATTATGACATATCATGTATATGTTAAAAATGAGCCTAAAATGGTTAGTATCATAAATGTTTTTTCTTATTGTCTCAGAGTAGTCATTATTATTGCTTATGTTTGATATCACCCGCCCCAACTTATTTTAAATTGAACCATAATTATGTTTAGGGTTATATTATGCGGTTACGAAGAATTAATGGAATTATCCACGAAGAAGTAGGTGACATCTTATTGTGCTTATGTTTGATATGACCCGCCCCAACTTATTTTAAATTGAACCATAATTATGTTTATGGTTATATTATGCGGTTACGAAGAATTAATGGAATTATCCACGAAGAAGTAGGTGACATCTTAATGGAAGTGTTCACAACCAGATATTCTAAACTAAAGTTTTGACTGCTAACATTTTAAAATCTTACAACACAATTTTCTGAGCGCTTGAACTCACAAATATCCACAAATAATAATAAAACAACCTTACTTTCCTAGCAATCAAGAAGAAAAAGGCATGTTTCTAAACATATTTTTTAAAAACATAGTCTATCAGGTTGTATCCAAGTTTACAGTTAATTAATTTAATTTAAATAATCCAAATGAAAGAGTTGCCACTTCTTTATTAAAAAAATATAAAACTTTATCAAAATAAAGAGTTATCACAATACTAAAAATGATCTTTACTAAAATTATTAGTTTAATTGTGGTTAATATGTAATTTCAGAGGCAATTGATACTCTCAATAAATGTTCCTAAAGATTATAGCAACATTGAATCTAATGAAAATTAATTAATGCCAGTAAAGGCTCTAGAACTCTTCGTTAATGTACATATTTATTGTCGATAAAAATTATTTTTGTTAAAGTGTATTTTGGAAATTTGTTTGTTTCAAGAAAACTTGATCTCTTATTATGCGCAAAAAGAAGGGACAAAGAAATATGACAAATTACTTAACTTGCGAAAAAAGAAGTGGACTAATTGTGTCTATACTAATATTCTAGGAAGAGTGCAATGACACACGAATTGTTTGTACTAAGAAAAAAAATAATCAAAATAATATACTAAATGTGGCAAGCAAGAGAGCAATCTATTTTATTCTATTAACAAACTTCATCATTGGTTACGTATCAGTTATACATATTTATTGTTGTGTGCTATAATATATATTACAACCCGCTAACAACTTTCCCAAAAATTCTATGAAAAAATGGGTAGAAAGGGACAAAAGAGAAAATAAATTTTCAATCGTCCTTTCTGGAATGAGTTCAGAAGAGTCACCAAAATAGCAAATAAAAAATACAATAGATACACGAATCACTATGACTTACAGTAAAATATTAAGTTTCATGAAATATGAGGAAGAAAACTTTGAAGAATGAAACATACTTCATAAGAAGTTTGATTAATTTATTTGAATTCGACTCCCATATGGAAAAAAAAAAGCCGTACAAATAATGACAGGAAATACCTCTATTTATAGATAACAAAGGAAGTGTGAACCAATCCTTATTGTGCTTTATTGGAAAATTCACAACTCTTTGAAAAAGTTACAAACCTTCAGAAAGGTTACAACCTTTCGTAGGAGCCATAATTTTTCATAAAATTTGCAACTCTTCATAAAAGTTACAATTTTTCATAAAAGTTATAACTTTTGATGTAAAAGTCGCAACTCTTCATAAAAGTCATAACTTTTAATGAAACAGGAAGGCTAGTATTGGAAATAAATGGATTGAAAGGGAATTCTTGTTTGTGGTTGCGACACGTAGGCCGACTTAGGTTTCTCTTTTATATATATATATATATATATATATATATATATATATATATATATATATATATATATATATATATATATATATATATATATATACATGAAAAAAGAATATGCCATCGAAGAAATATATGAAACAATTATAGAAAATTTATCCATGTACTTTGAAATAATCAAAATTTTCTCATATACTTTATTGGTATTCCTGGTTTCGTTAAGACAAAAGTCAAACAAAAAGGAAAATTTATACGGAAAGTATAAAAAATACAAGAAAAGTGTGAATGACATAGAGATTTTTCCGGGGTTTAGTATGAAAATTTGCAGGAAAATAAGTTTCCTACAGATTTTCATACTAATTCCCAGGAAAATCCCCATGTAATTCACATTTTTCGTGTAGTTAAGGATGAAATACAAATTATTTATGAAATTAGAAAGATAAATTTATTATGTTTCCTTAAAACTTAATAGGAAGAATATCACATATGACATTCAAGTTTAATCGTATAATACTGTTTCATTATTTAACATATTGTAATTGATTGTGTAGTGCTGTATTATACTATACTAGGTAATTTATCCGCGCTTCGCGCGGTAATAAATAATAATTGCATCGAACTTGCAAATAGTTTTTTGTAATTTTCATAAATTAAAAAAAATGGAAAAATAGTTTCTTGAAAAATATTAGCAATATTCCAACATGAATTTGATTATTTGTCATTATCACATAACACAAGAACCTCTAATGAATGAATTATTAACGAAATAATAAATCATTGGTTCTTTAATCAACATTAAAAAAAATAAAGAAGAAAATAAGAATATATATACAAAGGAATTTTGTAACAAAAAGAATCATTTAAGTTGCATAGATTATCCAATTTTGATAAATGTCTTAGGAGAAAATTCAATTTTTTTTAACATATTCACAAAAGAAATTACGCTTGAACATGAAAACAAATATAACTTTTGAACTTGCATGATGAAAATTCGTCAACTGATAAGTGAGAAATTTCATATCTATGAATTGTTTTTAGATAATATGTAAGTTTATACATAGTACTTTTATAAAGTGACACCTGAAGTTGTCTCGAATTTTCAAAAATACACATAAACTATGCAAGTGTCCTATTACCCCCCTAAACAATCCTGAATTGATATTATTATATCATTTTTGTCCACCTGGCATGGAGAGTGTATGCACTCTCTTAAAAAGCGTGAACAAACTAAAAAAACGAATATAATTTTATTTTTACAATAATTTTACTATAAAATATATATTTATTTTTCTTATTATTTTAACTTTTTCTCCGTATTTTTTTTCATTTTTTTTCTTCCTTGTTCTTCAAAAATTCATTGTCATCTTCATTAACTTATCACTTTCAATGTCACTTTTTACCACAACTCCATCTCTCTTTTATTCTACTATTAGTTTAATTCTCTTCAATTTTAAAATTATATCTAGATATTTTAATACATTTTGAACAATGTGATAAACGCATTAGATTTAAAGATGATTAGTAGACATTATTTAGGTTTTTTTCCAAATTCTAATTAAACTTTTTCAGTTTTCGGAGAATTCTTATGCTTTCAAAATTATCATTTCTAGTTTTGAATTTATATGGAAATGAGATAAATTAAATGATGAGACCTTCAAAATTTTGATCTTTCTTCGAAAAATAATTAGTTTTGTTATCAATAACTCAACAAAGTTTTTAAAATAGTATAAATTTGGAAAGTAAGAAATTTGACCAAATAAGAAGAAGAAAAGAGAAAGAAAATGGAGGGGCTCAACTTGATATGGGTGTGGGGTTAGGTGAGGATGAGAGGTAAAGAAGAAGAAATAAAGAAAGAAAATGGAGGGAGCTTGAAAGTTGGCGTGGAAGATGAATTAAAAATTGAAATGAAATTAAAATTAAAATAATAAAACTAAAATAATAAAGTAAGAGAAAGAAATAAAGAAAAACTTAAAATGAAAAATAATAATATTTCTATTGAATTAACACGTGTCACACAATGATTGGTGTGTGATTACACTTGCCATTTAAAATCTGGAATTGATCCAAAAATGATGTAATAATATATGTTCGGAATAGTTTAGGGGGGGTAATAGGACATCCGCATAGTTAAGGTGTCTTTTTAAAAATTCGGGACAACTTCATGTGTCACTTTATGTCTTTTCTCTTTACTATACAATATGAAACATGAATTCTTGGACCTGAGTATGATAATTATTTTCTGCACAATGAATATACGTTCGATATAATCGGAGATAATAACTTTGCAGAAACATAAACAACAGAGGCATACATTAATGACTGTAAAAAAATATACTAGGATATGTAAAATTAGAAAGGAAAAAATCGAGTCCACTTAATGCAAAATGTTTCTTAAGAAAGCTATTCCCCTCCAATACAAGAGGTCTAAAGAATTACATCCTCTCAGGATGAAATGATTTTATTCACCAACTTATTGATACATAAACAGTGGTGTTAGAGTCACTCAACAGGAGCAAATTCACGAATATTGAATTTTGAGGAAGTAGACGAAGAAGATCAGAATTTTTATTGTTTTAAAATGAAAGGAAATTCCACTATTTATAGACAACAAAGGGTACTGGGTACAAATATTTATGGTGCCTTATCAGAAAGGTTACAACTATTTGAAAAAGGTACAACTCTTCGAAAAGTTCAAAACCTTTCATGAAAATCGCAACTCTTCATTAAAGTCGTAACTTTTCATAAAAGTCACAACTTTTTGTAAGAGTCACAACTTTTGATAAAAGTCGCAACTCTTCATTAGAATTGCAACTTTTAATAAAAGTCACATCTTTTCATGAAAGAGGAAGGTTAGTTTTGGAAATAAATAAAATTTTAGGAAATTCTTGCTTGTGGCGGCGCCACGTAGGCGGGCCTAGGGTTCTCTTTTATATAAATACTAGGTAGTTTATCCGCGCTTCGCGCGATAATAAATAATAATTACATCGAACTTGCAAATAGTTTTTTGTAATTTTCATAAATTAAAAATAATGAAAAAATAGTTTCTTGAAATATATTAGCAATATTCCAACATGAATTTGATTATTTGTCATTATCACATAACACAAGAACCTTTAATGAATGAATTATTAATGAAAGCGATAATGCACAAATACCCCCTCAACCTATGCCCGAAATCCCAAAGACACACTTATACTATACTAAGGTCCTATTACCCCCCTAAACTTATTTTATAAATAATTTGTTACCCCTTTTCGGCCTACGTGGCACCATCTTGTGGGCCCAGCATGTGTTGACATTTGTTTTCAAACTAGTGCCACGTAGGCCAAAAAGGGGTAGAAAATTATTTATAAAATAAGTTCAGGGGGGTAATAGGACCTTAGTATAGTATAAGTGTGTCTCTGAGATTTCAGGAATAGGTTGAGGGGGTACTTATGCATTTTACCTTAATGAAATAATAAATCATTGGTTCTTTACTCAAAATTAAAAGGAAATTAAAGAAGAAAATAAGAATATATATATACAAAGGAATTTCGTAACAAAAAGAATCATTTAAGTTGCATAGATTATACAATTGTGATAACTATCTTAGGAGAAAATTTAAAAATTTGTTAACATATTCACAAAAGAAATTACGCTTGAACATGAAAGCAATTATAACTTTTCAACTTGCATGATGAAAATTCTTCAATTGATAAGTGAGAAATTTCATATCTATGAAAAAATAGATAATATGTAAGTTTATCACATAACACAAGAACCTCTAATGAATGAATTATTAATAAAATAATAAATTATTGGTTCTTTAATCAACATTAACGGAAAATAAAGAAGAAAATATATATATATATATATATATATATATATATATATATATATATATATATATACAAAGGAATTTCGTAACAAAAAGAATCATTTAAGTCGCATAGATTATACAATTGTGATAAATGTCTTAGGAGAAAATTCAAAAATTTGTTAACATATTCACAAAAGAAATTACGCTTGAACATGAAAGCAATTATAACTTTTCAACTTGCATGATGAAAAATTTTCAATTGATAAGTGAGAAATTTCATATATATGAAAAAATATATAATATGTAAGTTTATATATAGTACTTTTATGTTATAGAATTTACTATACAATATCAAACATGAATTTTTGGACCTGAGTACGCTAATTATCTTCTGCATAATGAATATATATTTGATATAATCGGACGCAATAAATTTGCAGATACATAACAACAGAGGCATACATTAGTGAGTGTAAAAAAATCATACCAGGATATGTAAAAATAGAAAGAAAAAAATCGAGTCCACTTAATGCACAATGTCCCCTTAAGAAAACTATTCCCCTCAAATACAAGAAGTCTAAAGAATTAAATCCTCTCAGGATAAAACAATTTTATTAACTAACTTATTGATACAAAAACAGTGGTGTTAGAGTCACTCAACAGGAGAAAATTCACGATTATTGAATTTCGCGGAAGTAGAAGAAGAAGATAGAATTTTTGTTGTTTTAAAATGAAAGGAAATTCCACTATTTATAGACAACAAAGGATAGTGGAAACAAATCTTTATGGTGCCTTATCTGAGAGGTTACAACTATTTGGAAAAGTTACAACACTTCGAAAAGTTTAGAACCTTTCATAAAAATAGCAACTCTTCATTAAAGTCGTAACTTTTGATAAAAGTCACAACTTTTTGTAATAGTCACAACTTTTGATAAAAGTCACAACTCTTCATTAAAATCGCAACTTTTCATAAAAGTCCCATCTTTTCATGAAAGAAGAAGGCTAGTTTTGGAAATAAATAAAATTCTAAGGAAATTCTTGCTTGTGGCGGCGCCACTTAGGCGGGCCTAGGGTTCTCTTTTATATAAATACTAGTTCTGGAAACGCGCCCTGCACTGTTATAGTTTATATAGGCCCAACTCTTGTTGATATAAAATTGCTCAACACTATCCGAAGTACTCCTATATGTGTTTTTGTACATATAAACTCTTTTTAGTGTTTACTTTCTGCCTAGAACTTAAATATCAATTATTTTTTTTGAGGGATAATGAACAACTTGTAAGGCTAGAACAATATTTTACCAATTAGAATTATCACTCAAAAGTTCTAACCCCCAAGGCCCCAAGGCTGATGTTTCATGGGACATAAATACTCCAACAATCATTAAAATAATAATAAAATGAACGAAGGGAACAAACCAACAAGAAAAATATTGACCAATAAAAAATTATTACATGAGAACTATTAGATGATGAAACACAAAGTGTAGTGGATTAATATTTTTTATCCAATTTATAAAGGGAGAAATTAAGTACATGAACGGTTGTGAATAAATGTGTTTAATGGTAGAAGCTAAAAAGTTTTAACAATCAAATTCATTAAGAAATGGAAAATGATAAGTTGTAACATCTAATCATGTATTTGGTCTAGTTTAATTGTCATTATTGATTTAATTTTAAAAATTAATAAAAGATTTTTTAATTTAATAAATTGGTGAAGGGCATTTCGTAATCCAACTTTGAACTTAAAATCTTCCCACTTATAATAATATATGATATTATATGATATGATTATTTTAATGATTTGTTTTTGATAGATTGTATTGTTTTTCGTTAGTGCAAAATGTCACATATACACAATTTGAAGGATGAACCTAGAAGAGAAGAAGGATATGAGGTTTAGTGTCACACATCGATCGTACAATCTGACCTGGCCAACACTCAGAACCATTTCTGGTTTCAAGAAAACCATTTGTCTAGCCTACTACTAATTAAATGGTATACCAATCATGCAAATAATTTTAAAAGATGAGCAAGTAGCAATTTTAAAAATACAAACTCAAAAACTCTATTTTTAGAAATCTAAAAGCTAAATAATTTAGATGTTTTAAAACAAACTGAAACTTAAACTCATCTTACTCGTTTATGAGGCCTCTAATGTACTAAATAGAGGTCACAATGATAAGACCAAAAGCTATCTGAATATGTTACTAACAACATCTGATAAGTATTTATACTCTACATAAGTTAGAGCCCTCTAAAAGTAAGAAGGTCTCACTAAAGTTGGATGAAAGTTTCACTCCCCGAGCCTACACCCTGAATGTGGATGACACTCAAGAACCATTGGTGGCCCCAAGAAAACCCTCACCCTGGCTGACTACAAGCGGAAGACTAACTCATGCATACACCAACATCAAACTAAAAGAAATGCTTAATCAACAACATAATACATCTCAAACCTCTCTGGATATACTGAGTATGAACTATAAGTTTTAGGTAAAACAACTGAAACTGAAAGACTCTCCAAAACTGTCTACCTATGAAGCCTCTAATATACGAAGATGAGTGTCGGGACAAGATCCATGAGTGGAGTCCTCTAGAAGCAAGGAGGTCTTATTTGAAAGCTGAAAAGAAGATGAAGTGATCTCAGCAGACTCTTGTTGCGGATCCTAAGAATCTATATTTGCATCATTAAAAGATGCAGGTTGAATGACATCAGTATAATCACATACTCATCCGAAATGAAAATACATGAAAGCAATAAAAGATTCTCGGTCCTCGGAACATGAAGACTCAACAATCTTCAATGTCTACAAGGGATCACTAGCCTCAAGTATGGGAGGTAAGAGCATCAGATACATTATTAGTGAAACAATCTAGGCATAAGTATGCATTAGGACATGAAAAACACCAAGTATAATAGCAATGCACAAGAGTTATGAAATCATGCTAAAAGAAGTTTACTTGACATGCACTGGCCAAGCTAAATCATAAAATAACATGATAGAAAACATAAGTCACAACCATGGTCATTGTAAGTTAAACATCTTTAAAACACATTTGAGTTACTTTTAGAAAGTAACCTTAGTTCATTATTATGGGAGATTTACCTTTGACTGACATAGATCATGTGAGTTATAACATGGAATGCAGTGTATATCCCACACCAAAAAGAGATGGTCCTTACTTGCCAAGGTAAGAACCATAAACTTCTAGTTTAGGTGGATCCACTAGCTAATTTCTATCTAAGACAAACCTATGGGGCACATAGTTATGAGACATGGATAATCACCTCTTATCCACTTGGTGCTAAGCATAAATTTCACAAAATAGTCGTTAATCTTGACTTGTCTTATTATCTATGAACATACACAATTAAGTAGCCAATCCAAGATAGAGTTCATTAGAATAACTCCTTAATTTTGATTCAACTTAGGTGAGAAAATCTTTTAACCTTATGAATCCTTTAGGTGAGAAAACCCTTTCACATTCATGTTTTGAATAGCATGTGAGAAACCTTTTCACAACAACAACAATATCAATGTTTTACTCTCAAAGCAACCTTAATCATTTTCAGCAATTTTATAAAAAAATGTGCATATATTAATAAATTCATCTTTAATAGTTCAAAAACTTTATCATATGATCAAATTCTATAAATCATGGATCATACACGGGTTTAAGAAAATTCAACTTAAAAACTTGTAACTATCTCAATTTATGATAAAAAGCCATAAAACAATCAATTAGATCATAATTGAAAGGAACCCATTAAATAGAATAAAACTCTAACTTAAATTGGAGATTCTAACTTGTAAAGTTGGAGAATTTAGGAACCCTATGGAGGAAAGGACTCCACAGGTGAATACTATTATACTTTGATGTCAAAATCTCACTATCAATGGTGAATTTGAAGAGTTGATCTGGAAACCCTAGACTTCTTTTTCAAGCTTTAAAGAGAGAAATTTTGGGGAAGAACTTTGGAGGGATTTGAGGAATTTGAAAATGATTGAGTAGTTAGATTTTAGGTTTAAAAGACTTAATAGGGCCTAGGATTAGGATTAAAATGACATAGGCACTAATGAATTATGGAAAATGTAACATCTTGTAACTTGAAATAACTAAGAACAAGCTAACAAACCAAGAATAATCATTTTTGGAAATAAATAGGAAATCTGGGAAATTTCCAGCTTTCAAAAGTGAGTTTTGGTCATTTTTACATGGCCATAACTTCCATATCAGGAGGATTTTGGATGAGTTCTGTATATGTTTGTAAAGCCCTTGCGAATATGTTTCCAATGCCGTCGAGTTTGCGCAAATTCGATGTCGTATGAGGGAGATATGCCTTTCGAAAGTTGGGCCGTTGGACTAAGGAAAGTCCAATCCGGATTTTAGTAAGGGTAAAGTTGTCTTTTCACCCTAGTATTTCCTGATTCGTTTTAAGGTTTTATTAGGGGTAAAACTAAGTCCCGAATTAGTTTTAGAAAAATTGAGAATGCTTAGGGATTGGGAGAAAAGAGAAAAGAGAAAAGAAGAGGAAGAACAAGAATTGTCCAAGAACACCAAGATCGTTGCGTGGAATTCTTCGGGGGTGATCCCTATCGAGGTATGTGAGATCATTCTGTGTTGGGTCCTTTCACCAACACCCCAATTTGATTCAATTCAGCAAGTTAGAGTTATTTGAATGATGAATATGAAAGTTCTTGATGAAAAATTGTGAAATTCTTGTTGGTTGAATTGTAGTTGATCTCTAGTAGATTTGAATCATGTTTCCGGGATATTTTATGAGTCTAAACTATTGGATATTCAGTATATTAATGATTCTAAGTGTTTGGGGGAAAATCCATGGAACTCTGGGAGGTTTTGAGTTGAAAATCGGAGAAGAAAAATCAGAAAACCCGTCTGACAGGCCCTGGGGCGCCTCGCCTACAAGAGCTCTTCAGGAGAGACTTTGTCCGTCAGGACCTAGCGCGCCGTGCCAGCCATAGAGCTTGAGGACAGCCTCTGTCCATCAGGCTCTGGCGCTCCACGCCTCTCAGAGCGCCAAGACCCCCCTGGACACCCCGTTCTTTCCCTATCTTTTTCTACTAGTTCCTAAGTGATATACCTATTATTCCTAGTTGATTACAACACTCTAAAGTACATATAAACATGAAATCATGATCCTTGAATCCATAATCCAATTCAAGGGAAGCTAAGATCAAGTTCAAAGACGTTAAGAGCCAAGTTTAAACGTTAAGAAGCAAGTCAAAGTAAGTTCTTAAAGTTTTCGAAGAATCTTAAACAAACATTTTAACTTTGTTTTCAGACTCAAGTTATAAGTTGAGCAAAGAGTAAAGAGTTGAGTTAAATTTTCAAAATCTATAAGGCAACTAAGTATTCCCTAAAGAGTTAAATTTCGAGTTAAGTATGAGTAAGAGTTGAGTTCTTTTCTCAAAAGCTATATAGGAACTAAGTATCCCTAAATGTTTATAAATGTTTTCACATTTAAGTTAAAATGGAACTAAAAGAGTTTTGAACAAAGAGGGGAACATTGATTCCAAAATGAGCTTTTAAAGCTATAGTGTTAAGTAAATTATCCTAACCCAAAGGAAGGAGTTTTGTTAAAAGCACGAGCTAAAGTATATTTTGGGAGTAGTATTGAGCACTGATGTGGGGATGAGAGTTCATAATAACTCAAGTCTCCATGTAAACCATGAAGCCATCATGGAATTTGAGGGGTCATACTTTTTAGATGATCACGTAAGTTGAGCTAGTGGATCCACTAAGTTAAGTAAGGTCCTATACCGATGTAAAGGTATATGATGGTCCTTGGGCAACGTAAGATAAAACGTTGTATCATCACTTAGGCTCAAAGTGAAGGTTGTCGGTTAGATAATCTTCCACAAAAGTTATATTACATTCATATATAAGTAAAGTTGAGTTTGTTATTGCATTTATTTAACGAACCAAGTTATTTTATTGTTTTATAAGTTTTATATATATTGCATGTGTTTTAAATTGTTTTATATCCATATTTTGAGATAAGTATATTCTTGAGTTGAGCAGAGCCAATGTAAGTTCATCTTAATCCCCTCAAGCTTAAGTCGTTGTTTAGCACTCCAAATCGCATACTCGTACATTCAATGTACTGATGTCAGTTGACCTGCATCATTTTATGATGGATGCGCAGGTAACAAGGATCAGCACGCAGAGCACCGTTGATCCAGTTGAGCACTCCGTAGTCACTGGGTGAGCCTCTTTGCATTCAGGAGGACATCCATTTTATTTCTTTTCTAGCTTAGTTCATTAGGATGTTGTGGGGTCTGTCCCAACATCCATCTCAGTCAGTTTAGAGGCTTCATAGACATTTAGTAGTTCAGTTTGGAGTCTCATTTAATTTTAAACTTCACATGTTCAAGTGTTGAGACTTAAGTGCCATTTTGGCAGGCCTACCATATTAAGTACTTCTTTTAACTATGCTCTATTTCTTGATTGAGTTGAGTTGATTATTCCGCTGATGTTAAGTAAGTCAGGCCAAGGGTTCGCTCAAGGCCAACAATGGCCGTTGGGTTGCCGACCATGTCCAGGGTGTAGGCTCCGGGCGTGACGGGAAAAGACCAAAAAACCCTTTAAAAATAACTGTCGAACACCATATATGGTTGGACTTATGGTCCGTTGGTCCATCAGATTGTACTGGTCAATTGAAGAAAGTGATCATAAACTCTAAATTTGGCCAACAATCAACGAAACTCATGTACGGCTCGTAGGTATACCTTCGGTCTGAACATGCCAACTGTTGAAATCAATTTTAACCTTCAAAATTTCACTAAGTCTGGGGTGACATACGAGACCTATCTACGAACCGTAAGAGGAATGGTCGACCCTCCTGTTGAATCGTAAAAGGGTACTACCGGGAGTTATTTTAAAATTTTGTATTCCTACTACCTACTATTACCATCTACGGTCTGTAGATGGGACTCGTTGGTACAGACACCACCCCAAAACTGCATTTTTCAAATTCGAGGTGTTACACCAAAATTTACGATCATGCATATAAATAAAATAACTCATGAGACCTCATTATTATACATATAAGAAATATCTAACATTCACTATTATAATATTTTTAAGTATTAAAATTATACTGTAAATGTTACATTAAAATTTGATTTTCTTTTTGATCTCTAGAACAACCTTTATTTTCCAATTATTTGACTTAATTATTGGAGACTATTCCTCAAAATCATCATTTCTATAGTAACAACCTTTTTAGAACTAGATTCGGCCTCTACAAATCTCTTATTTAATTTCAGCAATTTATTCGATTCCACAACTTTTTTTAACGTCTAATACCCCAAGTATTGCTATAGATGAAAATATATAAAAATATGTTTAAAAACAGTAATTATTTTTTAAAACACCCATTTAAGAAATCTTTTTTTTTTCAATTTATGTGACATTTTTTGTTTTTTGAGAGTCGAACAATTTGAGTTCGACTGGATATTTGCGCACAAAAGTTTCAAATTTTTTGAAATGAAATTTATATATTTGTAAACTATGTAAAAAGTACTATAAGTCACAATAATTGATAACTTAAAATGTTTAGAAAATCTATAAAATACTTACGATGAAAGATACGGTTGTTTGAATCTCGAAATATGTGAAGTGTCACATAAAGTGAGTCGGAGGGAGTAATTTTTTTTAGAATTAAATATGTAGGATATCAACACATTTATCGAAGAAAATCAATGCCGGACAAAACAAAAGACATTTCTCATAAGATACATGTAAATGATAAAAGAAGAGGAGAGATGTACCCAACAACTCCTTTTCTCCTTAAATTTGTTGATGAAAATGTTTTCCTTATCTCAAAAAGAGTTCAAGTGTCCTCCCTTCAAACAACTCTAGCAAGATTATTTGGATATATTTCTTGCACTACTATGAAAGAAGACTATGACTAAACTATATAGAGAGAGCATCTTGTATGTCATATTAGAGAAGAGAAGCTCAAACGAGTTGTGTAGTTTTTTTTTTTTAGTAAGATGGCGTTATATAGAGCTCAAAATCTTACCTACAAAGGAAAAATTATAAAGTATCAAAGAACTTGTGTCTTCTACAAACACATGCATATTTTCATCAGACAAAGGTCTTCTTGTAACGATCCGCATGATTATTTTGTTCTTCTGAATCTATTTTTTAGTGTATTTTTTTCATAGTTGTTTATGATTTGCGAGAATAGTTGACACGATTTCACAGGTGATCAGATGATGATTAGTTGAGATTTTATAGTTTTGAAGGTTTGAAATTTGAGAGCTTTGACCAAGTCAACATTCTAGGTAAACGAGCTTAAATTCAAATTTTTACAATTTCGTTAAATTTGAATGGTGATTTGTGTTGTAAATCTTAAGAAAAACACCTTCATCAAGAACACTTGTACCAGATTCATCAAAAGAACACTTGAGGCGTGTCAAAAGACAATGTCCTTAAGAATATTTCACCCAATATGAATATATCTTTTAGGATCCAACAAGCTCTTCTAGTATAAAATTAGGAAACTAACAAAGATTCAAATCAGGAGAAAACCCAGCACAACATAGTATTGGAAAGAGATGGAAGAACCTCTCTTTGTTCTTATCTTCTATCTTCATCAATAGTGGAAGGATAATATTATATAGCTAAAGAGCACAACATAAGATCAGGCCCCACCAATTATTAGACAATAAATAGGGGTTAATGACCATCAATAATAGAAGAAAATTCGTCAAAGGTAACATTAGATTAAAAATGGATTTAATAGTCTATCAATGCTATTTAATTGCACAAATGTTTGGTAAAAAAGAAACGTTGGCAACTGCCAAATTTGCCTTAAAGACAATTCAATTTGCATTAGTTATGAGTCAAGGAATATTCTATTTTTGAGATATTAGTATTGTTTTTCCAACAATCCCCTACATATCTAATAAATATACTATGTAATCAATTGGAAAAAAAGTTTTTCTGGGTTGTCACATATTAGTACAATGCACTGAATCTAGTGTCCGTAGACTATGAACCAGAACTAGATAAAATAAGATTAAACTTACAAAAGAATTAGTGAAGTTTAGAACTTCTATGACAATTCTTTTGTAAGTTCAGCGTCTTATTCTATTACATTGTACTCTCATAATCTTTGTTGTTATGCGATTTTGCGCTAAGCGGCCATGCACGTGTCCTGATTTTCATGCGTGCTCTAGAAATCAATCACAATTTCATAGAAGACGCACCACTTCACGCTCATACAGGTTCAATCACCAAGTATATTATGTAGAGCAATACACCACCTATAAAGGATATGACTTGGATTAAGAGCTCTAACTCTGCCTCACTTTGCTTTGCAAATTATTACACTATATTCACACATCATAGGAGGGACATAAATTTATAGTGTTTACTTGATCAACTAATGACTTGTTATTACCCATATGAATCTAGTTCATGGGATCTGCAATCACATAGGTTAGGTTACCATCATTGTTTATCTTCTCATATCACTAAAGGTCTTACTCCCTTCGATGTTTCATTAGTCCATGAATTGATCAGATTCACCTCTGACTACACATAATTTATTTACGTAAATAATGCATCTCACTGCAATATTTTTCATCATATTGTATCTCAAACACATGTATCAAATTTGATTTCATTTCAATTGAAATATATAGTAAGAATTATCTTAACCACTTAGTCTTATCACCAATCAACTCCATAATAATTAACTCTAATTAGTTATTTTATATTATGGCATTCACAGAAATGTCTCAACTTCTTTTACCTTTTTCATCATATATTTTATCCTCCTTATACAACAAAAATATTCAATTTATTTGGTACTATACTTGAGGTACCTTTCATCCACCAATGCATCAAGAGGCAATATAATTTTCAATAAGAACATGAGTAATATAATCACTTTTTAAAAACCTCAACAATTTTTTTTCCCCACTCTAACATTGCATTCAAGCATAATTAATTACCACAAATATGTATATAGGACATTATATTAGGACACAACCAAAAACCTTCAATCCCTGAGGTCATAATACATTATTAACAAGTAACCCCTACACTTTAAAATATTTCATAATAGAAGAATAACATTTTCATAATTCATACCATTTTCTACTTTGTATATAACATGTAAATTTATACATTAACATATATATCGAAACTGCATACTAATATCTTTCAATAAATATATTTTCATATGTCTAATATTTTTTTTATAAATATAATTTGTCACCTCTAATCTTTTGAAAAGATTTTTAACTCTGGATATGATAAAAGACACATTCAAATAATGCTCATGACAATATTATTTCCTTGTACTTACAAACATTAGAAGAAATTTTCACAAATTGAATTCAATTTTTTCTCATAAATCCACAAGCATTAATCTAACAAAAATATTAAAATTATGTATCATCTCAAATAATACCAACACTTCCATATGTGAATTTAATAGGAAGAACTTTTTCATTCTATAAATTTCAAGTAGTTCTAGAATCACCAACATATATAATTTTTTCTTCTTCTCTAATTTGGGAGCACGAATTAATTTTATTTAGCATAAATGTAAACAATACAAAATTCAAAACCCAATTTCTATCTTTCACATATTAGTCACACGATTCGCTTAAGAAATGACCACAAGAATTTATATCATCCGTCTAGTCACATTTATTTTTACTTAGCGAGATTGTCATTTTTCTGGATCTTCTTCACATAGGGAGCATGCACATTCATTTCACCATACACAAATTCAATTAAAATATGAACATATGATATTATTACATACTTTATTAGCTTGAACTCACAGAGATTTAGTCATTATAATAATCATGATTTATTTGTCTTACCTCTTCATTCCAAAACGAGCAATATCCAAGTGAGAAACATTAACCTCAACTAAGTGGGCACCATTAGACCAACCGGATTTTTCACTTGGAATTCCACTAAAACTTTCTTTCTCTTCCTTTTTTCTTTTGTTTTCATTGCATAAGTTAACCATCTCAGAAATTAACCATTACACAATTGCTTTATCCAAATTTAACTTTCTGCCTCCCTTTTCACTTTCTTTTTTATTTTCCTCAAATTTTCAAGTAGTATTTTTCGTAAAACTAAAGTATAAAATATCCTTAAGATTGTTGTAAATTTTACGAAAAATTACCTTCATCACGAACACTTGTACCGGATTCATCAAAGCTTGTACTTCTCCAATAACTCTTATAGGAAATTCTCATAGCTTGAGGCGTGTCAAAGATATTTTCCTTAAGGATATTTCTACCCTATATGAGTGTATCCCTCAGGATTCAACAACCTCTTGTAGTATAAAACTATGAGCCAGAAACTAACAAAGATTCAAATCAGGAGAAAATCCAGCACAACATAGTATTGGAAAGAGATGGCAGAAACTCTCTTTGTTCTTATCTTCTATCTTCATCAATAGTGGAATGATAATATTATATAGCTAAATAGCACAACATAAGATTAGGCTCCACCAATTGGCAGACAATACATAGGGGTTAATGACAATCAGTAATAGAAGGAAATTGGTCAAAAGGCAACGTTAGTTTAAAAGGGATTTTAATAGTCTATCAATGCTATCAAAGTGCACAAAATGTTTGGTAAAAAAGAAACGTTTGGCAACTGCCAAATTTGCCTTAAGACAATTCAATTTGCATCGGGTACGAGTCAAGAATATCGTATTTTCGAAATATTAATATTGTTTTTCCAGCAATTTGTGACTTTAATAAATGGTAGGTACATGTTTTGAGGTGCTCGGGAATGGTGTAATTCTTTTGTTGGATTTTTGAATTTTAAAGAAGCTACGTTTAATTACGGTCAAGTTTCTATCAAGATGACCTCTCATAAGTGATTTGATAATTCCAACCTCATAAAAGTTATATTGGTTGATAGATTTTATATAAACATATTTAGGAGTAAACTTTTGAGATACCCTTCATGTTAACGCTTGAGTATAAAAATAAAATTTCTGATGTTCTAATGCCGAGGTTCATGATAGTGACTCTATACGTAGATTTTTCTTATTTTATAGTTTGTGATCACCCTATCTATTTAGAATAGAACGAATTTTTCATCTTAGTCTAGAACTGGACATGCATGTTATTAAAGAAAAATAAAAAGTATTGCTCAGTTTACAAAATGATGATATACTATGTTTAATATATCTTGAAATTTTGTTTGTTAAGATACTGTTACTATTAGTTGGTCCTTTATTTTATAGCTTTTCAGTTGATAGTCAAATATTTCCTTGACCTGTTTGTTCGAATCCTTAATTTTTGAATCTTGCTTCCTTGGACAGTGTAGCATAGACTAAGATAAAAATTGTTAAAACTGAAGAAAAAAAAAGAACAAGTGGATAAAACTTATTAAAGCTGAATATGAGTGTTTAAGGTAGCCAATGATAGATAATTGTGATAAAAAAATTCCTCCTAGAAAGAATGTAACATAAAAAAGAAGAAGAAGAAAATTATGTAATGTTGTTGATATGAAAAAATAAAAAATTAAAAGATTTGTGAAATATTCGATGAAGAGAGACTAAAAATGAAGTGAAGTGAAAATAATAGATATGGAGTCTTAAAGTGCAAAAGTGTTTAGGAAAGTAAGCTATCATATACTTATCTTACCTATCTCCTAGCATACATGAGAAGTTGTTAAATTCCTATTTGATTATATTCGATCATACTTACATTAGTAGAGATGTACATAATGAGCGAATCTATTCTTCTGTGCATGCATATGAATTTATCTGTGAGGGTGAGAGTTGTTATTTCATGCTATATCCTCAAATTATATATGATTCTATGATTTGAGTGTGTGAACTATTTCGTCTCATAAAGACATTTTTTCATGATATATAGGTAAAATTATTCCCGAGTGACTTTTGCCACACCTTTGGCAAGCGGAAGTAAAAGATCCATTACAAGAACTTCCTTGAGGCTTGGGGGTTAGACACCCTTTCCTTGTTGAACTTATGAGTCGAAGCATTAGCAGAACCTTGACCGGAAAATTTTTGCCGGAATTGAGGACGACCATGTCGACCAGACCTAGAATGAGAAAAGTCACCATCATCAATAATCCTTTCCCTTTTTGGCTCCATAGATTTCTCTTTCATCTTTTCTTCTTAAATTTTTTGGGCACGTATCATTAAACTAGATATATTCATGTCCTTAATCAACATGGTGATACGACACTCATTGACCACCATTTCGGACACACCCTAAACAAACTTACTCATCCTTGCTCTAGAGTCGGCAACCATAGTCGGAGCATACTTAGTCAATTGAGTAAGCTTGAAATCATACTCTTTCACACTCATATTTTCTTGGCGAAGATTAACGAACTCAAGCACCTTTATTTCTCTCATCTCAAAAGGAAATACCCTTTGAACTTCTCCCAATCAAGTGGACTCGTATCAACAACCATCTCTTCCATCCATTGTTTGAACTAAACTTGAGCAACACCCTTAAGTTGATAAACAATCAATGCCGCCTTTTTAAATGGCGACACTCCTATAATTTCCACTATCTTATACACCTCATAATGAACTCTGGAGGATCCTCACCAACGTTTGACCCATAAAACTCTAGGGAATCATCCCAGTGGAGCCTCTTATCCTTGTTTACTTCGTACCCACATTTGAGTTCATGGAAGAAATTACTTCTCTATTAGCTTGGACCATAGTAGATTGAGCCAAGACTTGGAAAGTGACTCAGAATTGGACACGCGGATTTTGTTTGGCTAAAGGATCAATCGGAACATGGAGAACCTCAAGCTCCACATTAGAACCCACATTCCTTCTCACATAAGCTCTTTGGGGAGACATATCCTGAAAAACATCAAATAAGAGTAAGAAGGACCCTTAAAGAGAATAACTCTATGACATGACTTTAGAGTAGTGAAATAAGTAAGGTTTCCTAAACGCCCTGTATCCTCCTATTCATAAATATGGCGCACTTCACATACTCTACCCAACACGGCTTGTTAGACATCCTATGACTTTTTTTCTAAAATCTTGTGCTCTAAATATCAGGTTAGTATATCCTAGACGTGACATGGCGTGTAAGACCCTGAGAGTCCCTACAGAAATAACATGACATGCATAGAACACAATATAATATAAAATACGAGAATTTAAGTAAGATGTCTCATATTATAAAAGAATGTTTTTGGAGATAACCGCGGAAGCATAACTATGCCTTGACAAGCCCATCAAAAACCAACACAAGAGTGATCAGGATGTAACCCATACACCACATACAAGTCTAAAACTTAAAAGACAACTAAAATACTAAAACATCAAAGGTGGGGTCCTCGATGCATGATGACTAACCAATCAACGATAAAGTTGAGCAATCTCAATCTAAGAACGTTCGAGAGAAGTAGCGTCAGACCATACATTATAAAAAAAATATAGGTACAAGTATGAATTAGTACATGAAATATACTAAGCATAAGGGAAATGCATAAAAAGGCATAAACATAATCAGATGAGGATTTTAATATGATATGCATGACCATCATGTTAAATGATCAAAAGTCATGAACAAGGTCAATGCATTCTTAAAGCATAATGAAAGCTTTCATAAAAACCTTTGAACGTAACTTAGTTCTTTTTTGTGGAATATTTACCATTATCCGATATAGACCACGTGAGCTATAAAATGGAATTTAGTGTCTTACACCCATATCAAAAAGATATGTCCTACTTGACAAAGTAAGGACCATAATATCACGCCCTGAGCCTACACCCTGGACGTGACCAGCACCCAATGACCATTGCTGGCCTTGAGCGGACCCTTGGCCTGACTTACTTAACTCAGCAGAAGACTTAAATCAATAAAAGAAGAAAATCTCATAATATAACTTAAAGCAGATAACTTGGCCAAAATGACACTTAAGTCTCATAGAAAAATATTTGCAATACAAAGAAGAGACTCAAAACTAAACTTTTGGACTGTTTATGAAGCCTCTATAATACTAAGATGGATATTGGGACAAACCCCACAACATCCTATAAAGAAAACTGAAAGTAATAAACATGTTCTCTGGAATACAAGGAGGCTCACCACTGACTTTGAGTGCTTAGTTGGATCAACGAGGCGCTGGGTTATGCTGATCCTAGTTACTTGCGTCTGTATCATGATACGATGCAGGTCAACTGGCATCACTATATTGAATGTACGAGTATGCGAGTTGGAATGCTAACAACAACTTAAGCTTGAAAAGAGTAAGAGGAACACTTACCTTGGCTCTGCTCAACTCATGAATAACTTGACTAAATATAAAGCAATAAGACACATGTAATATATAAAAGTTTGTAAAACAGTGAAAACACTTAGTTCGTTAAAGAAAATGCAATAACAAACTTAACTTTACTTATAAATGAAGTAATATAGTTTCTGTGGGAGATTCTCTACCGACAACCACCACTATGAGTCTACGTGGTGATACAACGTCTTGCTCATGCTGCCAAAATTGTCCAATAATTTGCCGTCATATAGAAGTACTTAACTTAGTGGATCCACTAGCTTAACTTACGTGATCATCTAAAAAGTATGACCTGTTAATACCCATGATGGCTATATGGTTTTCATGGAGACTTGAGTTAATATTAACTCTCATCCCCACATCAGTGCTCAATACTACTCCCAAAATATACTTTAGCTCATTCTTGTAAAAATAACTTTCTTTTTTGGGTTGAGATAATTGCTCAACACTTAGCTTTAAAAAGATCTCTCGGAATCAATGTTCCCTTTTTCTTATTCAAAACTCTTTTGGAACTCTTAGTTTCCTCTTAACTTAAATGTGAAAACATTTATAAACTCTTAGGGAATACTTAGTTCCCTTATAACTTTTGAGAAATGAATCCAACTCTTAGGGAATACTTAGTTCCCTTATATTTCTTTGAATGAAGATCTTCAACTTTTTACTCTTTACTTGACTTGAGTCTTGAGCCTTAAAACATTGTTAAAACGTTGAATAAAAACTCTTGAAATTGTAAGAACTTTAATTTGACTTACTTCTAAACTTCTGAACTTAACTTTTGACTTTCCTTGAATGAAATTATGAATTCAAGGTTATGATTCGTGCTTTTGGTGATTCCTACGTGTTCAGAAATCATTTGAAGTAATTAGAATCAGCAGAGAGTGTTAATATACCTTAGAAGGACTTAAAAAGGTTAAACTATGAAAACTTGATGAAAGACGCCGATTAAGGCGCATCTGTGGAGTGCCGCACTAGGCCTCGAGTTCAGAGGCCTCATTCTGGCGCACTGCAGGCGCATCACCCCAGCCTTCCTGGCATAAATGGGGCGCGCCTCTCCTGGTGTTGCCCTGGTGTGGCTGACGACCTTCTTCTCTCGGTTTTCAATGCTAAGCTCCCTAAACATCAATTGTTATTTTCCCAAACCCTTAGGATCATTAATACCTTCAATACCCGATAGATCAAACTCTAAAAACAACTCATAAATTATGAATCAAACATTAATGGGCATTGAAACAACTCAACTAATATGAATTCGACAAAATTCTTCAAGAAGTTACTTCTAAACATGTAAACAATTCTAAAATCACAATAATTGAAACAATTTTGGTGTGTGGATGAACTAACCCAACACAAAAGATCTCACATACCTTGATAGGGATCACCCCCGATAAATTCCACTTGCAAATCTTGACGAATCTTGAGGAATCCTTGACTTCTCTCCTTTTTACTTCTTTTCTCTCTTCTCCAAACCCTAAGCATAAAATTTAATTTTTTAATCTGAACTAAAACTTATTGTTACCCCAATTAAATCCCTAAAAGGAAATAGGAAATCAATTGGTGAAAAGACTAGTTTCCCCTTTCTTAAATTCGGATTGGGATTTTCCTTACTTCAATAGTCTAACTTTTGATAGGGATATCTCCCTCATACAATATCAAAAATGCTCAAACTCGGAGATGTTGGAAAGCTCTCTCCAAGGGATTTCCAACCATATCAAGAACTACCTCTAACTCATCCCGAGCTAGAAGTTATGACCATTTGAAAATGACCAAAACTCACATTCTTAACTTATGCAATTTTCCAGATTTCTCCTTTTCTTTCCAAAAACAAATATTTTTCTTTTCTTAGCTTATTCCTTGCTAATTCAAATTTGTGAGATGTTACAGTATCTCCCGATTGGGAACATTCATCTTCAAATGAGATTTCGTTCACTAAGCTAAGGATAGTAACATCAAGTTCAACACTCAACAACAAAAGCAAGTAACCCTCATAGTTTATAAAGTACTAAGAAGAGAACTAGTACCTTGATCTGCATTCTCTCCGAATTCAAAGAGATATGGATATCTCTATTCATATCCTCTTCAGCTTCCCAAGTCACTTCTTCAAAAAATTGGTTCCTCCAAAGGACCTTGATTGGTGTAACCTCCTTCGTTCTCAACTTGTGAACTTGGCAATCCAAAATTTGAACCAGAATTTCCTCATAGGATAAGCTATCCTTAATCCCAACATTTTCAATTGCTATAATCAATGAAGGATCACCCATGCACTAATAGAGATGTGGAACACTGGATGAACAACTTCCAACTCTTGTGGTAGTTCTAACTCATAAGCTACATTGCCAATCCTTTTGGTTATGCTATAAAGTCCACTATACCGGGGACTAAGTTTCCCCTTCTTAAAAAACCTCATAACACCCTTCATGGTGAAACCTTCAAGCATACCCAATCATCCAGTTTGAAATGACCTTCTTCTAACATCTGCGTAGGATTTCTGACGACTCTATGCCATTTTCAATCTCTCTTGAATGACCTTCACGTTCTCCATAGCCTGGTGAACTAGATTTGGTCCTATCGACCCTGCTTCACCAACCTCGAACCATCAATAGGAGATCTACATCTTCCCATAAAGAGCTTTATACAGAGCCATTTAGATACTCGAATGGTAACTGTTGTTGCAAGCGAACTCAATGAGAGGTAGGTGATCATCTCAATTACCCTTGGAATCAATCACGCAATCCCTCAACATATCTTCTAAGGTCTGGATAGTATGCTCTGCTTGCCCATCTGTCTGAGGATGAAAAACAATGGTTAAGTTCACCTTTGAACCCAAACCTTTCTGGAAAGACTTCCATAATTGTGTAGTAAATTGTGTACCTCTATCTGAAATGATCGACACTGGGAATCCATGAAGCCTCACCACCTCCTGAATGTTAAACTTTGAATAATCTCTATCGAATGTGTGGTCTTTACCGGCAAAAAGTTGGCTGATTTTGTCATTCTATCGACAATCACCCAAATTGAATCATGCTGCCTGCGAGACCTTGGCAAGCATCTGATGAAGTAAATATTAATCATCTCCTATTTCCATTCCGGAACTTCTATATTCTGATCCAACCCTCCAGGCCTCTGGTGTTCTACTTTCACTTGCTAGAAATTCAGGCACTTGGCAACAAACTCATCAATGTCCTTCTTCATACCATCCCACCAATGTACCTCTCTTAAAACACGGTACATCTTTGTGGAACCCGAATGAATGGAATATATGGAGTTATGATCTTCCTCCATGAAACTCTCCTGGATTCCATCCACCCTAGGTACACACAACCTACTATGATACTTCAGCACACTATCTACCCCTTGTTCAAAATCTAATACTCTTTGCTTATGAACATTTGCCTTCTAATCCAGCAAAATGGGGTCTTGGTTTTGCTTCTCTTTCACCTATGAAATTAATGATAACTCATCCTCATTGGTCACCACTATTGCTCTTTCTGTTAAATTCAAGAGTCTGACTCCAAAGCATGCAAATCTGTGCACGTTTTTGGCTAACTCCTCTTTTCTTCCTCAACATGGGAGGTGTTGCGTTCAGATCGCACACACAAATGCACGTGATCGTACAAGCAATATAATGACTCTTGTTAAGGAGCCGGATATCATATCCACAAGGACTTCAGATTAGACTCTATTAACTTTTCTATCTCTTAAATCAACACAAATGCAATTTCTAAATTTTATAAAGAGTATTAACTACTAATTCTATAAAACTAACAATAACTACAATGATTCAATTTCTCCGATTCCAACGATAATATGGGAAAGATCCAGGACTGTGACTTTTATATGGAATCATGAAGTTGTTATTCTTTGCTAACAATTATATTTTGGAATTATCTCCTCGCTGAACCACATGGTTAGTTGTATGATCATGGTCTCTCGACCTCTAATCGCCTACAATAATTACCATCCTAACTACATCGTTGAGCGGGGATAGGATGAATAAGAGTTGAGCATTAATTTATCTTCATGTATGGTCATCCAAGCAAGGTTTCTAGGTATATCTCTATCCTAAGAGCGAATCAACCCTAGCTATTTAGAGTCAACCAAACTTCCTACATTCCACGTTCTATCCTCTTATTCCTTTTTCGATTTCAATTTGGACAATAAATTTATTTCTATGGTGGCCAATCATGAAATACAAATAGCAAGAATGTAAGAACGAATCATCGATAACTCATAGTAAAACCTTTAACTATTTAAATAAACATCATTCATCCTATAGCCATAACCCTAGAACTAGAGTATTTAGCTACTCATAATCTTCAGAACAACATCACAAGTTATGTAAATCATTCTCAAGAATTACAACATGAAAAGAGATAAACAGTAACCCTACACGCTGCCAAGTATCGTTCTTGATTCTCCCGTTTGAAAATTAGAAAAATAATAATAATATAATTATAAGACCCTATTTATAATAAAGTCGAATTTCCAAGTCGGGGCTTCAGGCACGCGACGCGAGGCTGGAACGAGGTGCACTGCCTTGAAATTAATTCAAAGATTGATATTCTTCCACCAATTGCGCGACGCGGAGGCTACACGTAGTCTTCTACCTCAAAAATTAATTCGAAGCTTGAAAATCCTCTCCATCATGTGCGACGCAGGGGTAATATGCAAATGCCTTTTAGGCATTCTTGCGCTTCATTTTACTTTGCTTCCTTCTTGGATTTTCATGTCGCTTTATTAGCTCCTTTTAGTGCATGTTTTTTTCACCTCGCCTCCCTACATATCTAATCATGTTTTTTAGTTTGGAAACACAGAATTCACTCTATAAGACTCTTTACCTAGACTTAACGACTCCAAACTAAGCTCAAATATGGGCATAAATAGCATTATGGGCATACAAATATGCCCAAGATCACTACCCTATACTAAAAACTTTGTTCGTCCTCGAACAACTCCTAATGACTCCTAGACATGGACGCTAACTGGATTGTGCTTCTACCGTCTTCTCAACATTCTTCCATCTTATGATATGCCACTGATTTGATCATGTTAAGACAACTTTATGCAACCATACTCGTGACTTCCTATGTACTCTTTTGTATCACTTTATTTCCTGCAACAAGAGCCTCTCACACCAAAGAATAGTCCGTTTCACACAAACTACACTTTCAAACAATCTACAGACTTATCACAAAACATCTCACTCTCAGGAAATGAAGTCACATGCATGCATTGAGAACCATAAGCTTGCCCATTATGTACATCTCAACTAATGACATGTGTTATACTCAAAGATCAACCAGGATTTGTTCAGGTTGTAATGTAGGCTCAGGGTCATGGAAGATTCATGTATATGATAATAGTGACTTGTTCCCCCTAATGCACTATGTTTAGTTTTGACTCTATAATTCACCTTTAACTTTGACGCCTTCAAGTTTAGCCTGTTTTCTCGAATCAATTATTGCCCCCTTTACTTATTTTTCTCTTCTTATTTTTTTTCATAGTACTCTTATCTTAAAGCTCATTAAGATTTAAATCAAGGTAGTTTACTCACTTCTTATACTGGGGCATTGTTTTACCTTCTTCTTTCATTTACCCTTACCACTTACCTCATCTCTTCCTTTGAACTGATTTCCTTGTTTCTGTCCTTCAGCCTAACACAGTGCATTAAGTATCAGGATCAACCTCATGGAATCAATAAAGGGGATGCGGCTTATTTACAAGGTTTCAACAAAATGTAGGTTAAAGGCTCAAATGGGCTGACTAGGTGTACTATAAGGCTCAATTTCTACACTAATGTCCAAATAAGGCCTGCTATCATCTTTTTGGGTACAACACATTTGTATTTCGCTTCAATAACAACCTGGGAAAGTTCTAGACTCAATCAACATAGCAATGACTATAACAATAACTCACAACTCATGGCACAAGTTGCATTCACAAAGATCAAACTCAGGAAATTATCTGTTTCACAGAAGGTTCATTTATGCTTAAGTTGTGCATTTCTATAGCATGACAAATAGTTAAACTTCATATATATGTCAGTTCAATATCTCTTTCGTACATACGCTTTTAGAGAGATACAAATTTAGCACAGCCCAACCTAGACTCAATTTACGATATTTTCCTTTAAGACAGTCGTCATCCATCTATCATTGGGCACTCTGACTCGATCTATGACTACTACAGACTCAATCATACCAAATAATTTTTTTTTGTATAGTTCAAAGGTACTATCCTTGGCTAAAGAACCGTAAACAACTACCAAGAAACCCAAACCCAAAACATAGTCATGAATATGAATAAAACATACACAGAAAATGTTCTACCCCACCCCACACTTAAACAATGACACTGTCCTCCTATGCAAACATATAAAATCAAATCAAAGGGTAATAGAAACACTCCCTGACTAATCCTCCATTACAGCATCGCCCCCTGCTTGCAGATGGTCAATTTTATCCTCCGAGTCCGAATCAACATCCGAGCTCGTGCGTAACTTGTCCTCGTCAGTTGGGACATCATCACCAAATAGTTCAGTAAACGCCGGCCCGACCTCCAACAATACCTCAGCATGTGCATTCAAGGGGTAGCGTTGGTTGAACTCATAAATCTCGGACCAATTTGATGGTCGACTGCCAGTGCTGTGACACAACATCTCTAATCCGTACATCATAGCCATAATCATATCGTCCCATCTATGCCGCTCTGCAGTGGTAAGAGTGGGGCCTAATTCAGTGTCAGACCCTTTTATTGTTGTAACATCCACAACTTTAGGTTAAAGCTGGGCTATGTAGTCCATAGTTTCCTCCGGAACACCTGCATAACGACACATTTTAGTGATAAGACCACTAAATGCATACTTGTGACCCTTATGAACCCTAGACTTCCTGATAGCAGATTTAATAATCGCCCCAACATTCATCTCCTTGTTGGTCATCAAAGTATAGATCAGACACACCCAGTCATGTGTAATAACTGTGTAGTGCAGACTGGAATCGAACAATTCATCATAATTTTCAACCACACCCGGGTCTCGCATAGAATGTGGGCGTAGGGGAGTGTCTCATGATACCTTTTCTGACTGTGCTTCGTCCACTTGGCCATGGACTGAGGTCTACACATTAAATGGAGGATCGCTTGATACGGTGGCCTGATGTTCAATTGAGTCAACACCAACATGTTGGTATCTTTAACGGACAATGACAAAGTGCGAGCGAGTGTCCGAAATCAAATTAGCATAAAACTCGTGAACCATGATCAAGTTACACTCGTCCGGTTCCTCAAATACGAATCCAATTTGTAGCTCCTATATTTTCCATATAATCTTGGGGAACTCGCGGAACAAACTGTCCCGATCAACACACACGTCATAGAAATAAGATGTCTCAATGTGCTTCATGTACCAAGTCTTACCTTCTTTAGATACCTCCTTTAGTCCATATAGTCGATTTTTCCCTCTGGGAGCTGCGGTTGCGAGGGTAACATTGTAACAACCCGAAAATAACTATGCGAAGTAATGCTTAAACGTACCTAGAATGCATAGATTAGATCGGGTTCACACAGCTTGTTGTGCGTAGAACCAGACCTCAGAACCTATGCACTAGACAAGCCGATCAACTTGGTGAGTTAATTGAGCTAGGCAAGGTGAGAACCAACTATGTAAGGCACACGAATTGAAGAGATTCACCCGGATGAGTTTTACCGGACTTAAAAGGGGTAATCTTAGGTTTGGAGGGTCTAGGGGTAAAATGGTCTTTTACAAGCTAAGGGTAGTATCGTAATTACCCTAATTAATTAATTAATTAATTAATTAATATGGTTAAGGGGTAATTTGGGTAGAGGTGACCGAATTGGACCCTTTAAGTGAAATCTATCTCCACCCGGGTTCGAGCCTTGGTGGAAGCAATAATTAAATTGATTTAATTAGTATTTAGTGAGTTATTTAAATTAATTAATATCTAATTTTCTGATTTAATTAAAGGAAAATCAGATTTTTAATAATAAAATTAAAAAAAATTAGTGAGGAGTCCTAGTTTGACTAAGTCTCCACCTAAATCTCCTAATCCTAAGCTATCTAATTCTCACGTCTTTCTCCACTCTCTCTCACATTTTTTATCAGTAAAAGAACAGAAAATAAAGTTCATCAACTCTTGAAGAACTTACACACAAAAACTCAAAAAAAAAGGTAGGCTAAAAACGAAGAAAAGAAACAACATTCTTCTCGACGGATTGTGCTTGGGATTTCGGTGGTGAGGCAGTGGTGTCATAGGAATTGGCAGCATTGAAACAAGTGTTGAATGACATTAAGGTATGGGTTTTCTTCCCTCTTGGTCCCTTTCCCAAGAGACAACTAAGTTCAGCTTAATTCCAGTAAAAAAAACTAAGGTTATCCCCGTTGCATGCCCCTGTCATTAGATCCTTTGAAAGATTTAAAGTATGCGTTGTATGACTTCTGGTAGATGATTTTAGGGCTGGTTGTGATTACGTGTTTGATATGTGTATTCGGAAATTATGTGAGAAATGAAAGATCTATTCCAAAAAAGTGAATTACGTTAACTTGATTGTGTATGTGTGTGCCGTGAGTTAGCCATGGTTTGAAGCCTGGATTTTTACATGTTAAAATATTGTATTTTACGTATATGAATATGTTAAAAATGTGATGTTCATATGAGTTCAAAGTTGCTTAATTGAATGATAATTCTTGATTGAAAGTAACTTTGAAAATGCACCTAAAGATCTCCCTAAAAACTACTCGAAATGTCTTGATGTTTAACGTGAAAGAGGTGAGAAAATGGATTGCAAAAAGGTGATTAAATTCTCGAAAATAACCATGAAAACTTACCTAAAGGTGCACTAGATGTTACACAAAAATTTATCCTAAATCTAACATCTAAAAGTTGAGAAAATGGAATGCAAAGAGGGTGAACAAATTTCCAGCATTCTGGAAATTTGTTTTTGGACAGCTGACTGTAGAAAAATCACGTTCTAAAATATTTTTTAAATGCTTGAGGTCAGTGGGGATTGAACCCAAGACCTCACCATATACATTTCATAAAAAATTAAATAATAAAATGTGGTAAGGGGGATTCGAAATGGGTTAAAGCTCAAGTGAAATGTTAGGGGGGAAATGAAAGAAAATGAAGTGAGGCGTGTGGGGTTCGAACCCACAACCTCTTGGACGGATGAAGGAGAGAGGAGAAGAATAAAATAAGGAAATAATAAAAATGAGGTATGTGGGATTCGAACCCACAACCTCTTTGGTAGAATGAGAAGGTAAGGAGAAAATGTAAATTAAAATAAGGTGAGGCTGTGGGGATTCGAACCCACAACCTCTTGGCAGAATAAGAAGGTAAGGAGAAAATGTAAATTAAAATAAGGTGAGGCTGTGGGGAATCGAACCCACAACCTCTTGGCAGATGAGAGAGTTAGGAGAAAAATAAAGGAGGAAAAATAGATGTGGTGAGTGGGGATTGAACCCACAACCTCTTGAATAGATGAGAGAGTTAGGAGAAAAATAAAGGAGGAAAAATAGATGTGGTGAGTGGGGATTGAACCCACAACCTCTTGAATAGATGAGAGAGTTAGGAGAAAAATAAAGGAGGAAAAATAAATGTGGTGAGTGGGGATTGAACCCACAACCTCTTGGATTGGTGAGAAAGTTCAGAGATAAATTAAGAGAAAAAGAATGAGCTTATGGGGGATTGATCCCACAACCTCCTTGCCTTAAACGAGAAAGAGAGGACGAAAAGAAAGGAAATATTGTGGGAGTGATGGGGATCGAACTAGGGTCCCACAAATCTGAAAAATGCAATTATCAGGTTTAATATAAGATTAAGTGTTGCTCAAGGGATTCAAAATCAAGTTCCCTTGCCCAATTCCGTATTGACACATAAGTCTTATGTGATTAAATATTTGATGAATGCTGCCTATAGGAATCAAATTGAGACCTTGGCATACTTACAAGGTGCATAAGTCTTGTACCACATAATCTTGGGCAATATAAATCACTTAAATGAACTATGAATGAAGCCTCGTGTCTTGTGTGTGTGGACTCATAAGCCCAGCATACGTTTATAAAGAAAGTGAACCTAAGATGTTATGTGATGAATAATGAGACCCCAGAAGGGTTAAGTAAGAATGTGAAACACACTAAAAGGCCAAGTGCATTGGCATATGATGAAATGAACATTCACGTAAAAAGGGGTAAGTAATTATGAAGGGCAAATGTGCTAAGACTAATGAATGTGGTGACAACATGATAAGAGGCTAATGTAAAACATGAGAGCAATCTCAAATGAGCCTAAGTAAATGTTACCAAAATGTACTCACCTATGAGAGTGTAAAGTTAATGAAGAGACCAGTCTCTATGAACACTCTAATGAAAGTATTAAAGTTAATGCATACTTAATACTAATGATGACATTAGAAATCATCTAATGAGCAATGATGTCCTCATGCTAGAAGCCAGCTTCTATGATGTATGAGATAAATGTAATGGAACTTTATACTGAGCACCGATAGGCTAGCTATTAGTGGCGATTCCTTCTTTCGGGAAGGCAGAGGTTCGTGTAATTCTCATGAGATGATACTGTCCGTCCAGACGGGTATGGGTCTCCTTATATCTCCTAGTCTTTGAACCTATGCAGCCAATATAGGGATCTAGCAGGGTTCAATTCCCTATATACGCTAGCATGTTTTGGTTTCACTTTGGCCGGTGATTCCACCTCTTTTCGGTGTGGGGTAGACACAGGATTTCAATGGAGCTCACATGATCTAATTTTGTTAAAGTTAAAGTTCCCAAAGAAAGAATGAGTCCAGCCTCATATAATGTACACAATGAAATGAACGACACCAAATGTGTTAGGTTAGGATAATCAAGAGGTTAACTAGACTTATGTAATGACACTAGGTCATTCTTAGTCATTGCACAGTGAAACCAATGAGAGTCTTAAACTACATCCTAGGTATATCTGGTGTTTACACTAGCCTATGAATGAAATGAAATGAAGTATGTATGAATGAATGAAGCAGACTCTCTGTTTGCTAAAGAAGGCTCCCTAGTTGAGGTCCCATATGTTGAGCCCTCATTTTGCGAAGTCCTAATGTTAAGTCCATGATTCCAAGGTCTCATGACATATGAACGAATGAAATAAAATATGATATGTGCTATATGGAATATGTTATGTGCTATATGCAATATGTTCTGTGCTGTGTGCAATATGATACGTATGATGATGCATGTTACTCTCATAGCATGACTTTCCTAATCCATATTGGCAAGTCCACTGACTTGACTTTCCATAATTCATATCGTTAGGAGAGAGCTCTTATTAATCATGCATGTCCGTGGTGTGTGCTTGCATATACCCATACTTAGTACAAGTGTGTACTAATTCCATAAATTTATCTACGTTTAGGTGCAGGTGCAGCTGGATGTTAAAGCTTACGAGTCGACGCAGAAGTTATCCGAACGTGGAGCTTTTATCCGGATTTGGTAGGCCCTCATGCTTTCGAGGATGCTTACTGGCTTATTCTAGCATAGACGTAGGCATGAGCTAGTGGAGTATGTTCCACTAGCGTTTCTTTCGTATTTACTTTCAGACGTTGTATTGGTATCATTTTGGCAACTCTATATTTATGACTATATCTTTCATTTGATTATCTTGATTTGGATGGTTGTTGTGAACGCTTATGAGTTTACGTAAATATTATTATGTGAGATCAATGTTTTCCAATATAAAGTTTAAGTAAACAAAAGTTCAAATTTTCTGCTAAAATTAACCTAGATGAAGTAACGACGACGTATGTAGGCTTGTCTGCGACCTCTGAGAGGTCAACGACGCCGGTATCGTCTGGGGTGAGGATTCCGATCGCGACAAATATTTCCGCTTCTTGGCCTCTTCTTTTGGTATTGTCTTTGTGAGGTAGACATAGTTACGTATAATCATACACACAATTCAATTCGTGGGTTTTCTAATCACTAATAAACCCTGGGAGGTGTGCGTATGGCACCCTACACTTAGAACCAGATACAATACTCAGACTTCCCAACAAATATATCATACGACAATCAACTAACACCATTCAAGCAATGAGTACTTAATACTCTGTCACTACGTACAATATGCCACAACCACACAATATGATAATTGAATGCAACATAGCAACAACACAATTTTGTGTTATCTACTCAAGACTTCGATCAACACAATAAACAAAAATTCATACACAACTAGCACCCACTATGTATTCTACTCAAGAATTCGATATACATGCTCATCTGCACTACGTAAAATCAACACTAACACCTACAATCTTCCGAACAACCTCACTATCACCCTAATCAACAGAGGAAATTAACATACACATCCCCCTAATGAGTGTCATTCACAAATTGGCCATACATGCAATTTCGCACAATATTCACCCCCAAAAATCATCAGCCACTCCGGCACACATCCACATCTCCCTTATCCCCCAACAAAAATTAACCCCTTTTTTATATCAATATGAACCTAGTAAGAAAATATACATGTGCGATGCGGTGAATAAACAAGAAGAGGGAAAATGATCGAAACACGCTGTTACTACGCGACACAAAGGAGAAGGGATAAAATCAGAGGTTTGGGGAGAGATTTAAGGGGAAACGGATGGAAAAGGGGAGAACTGAAGAGCAATGGGGGAAAATTGGTGGTTTTATGGGAGATTTGGGATATGGGTCGGGTTTATTTAATTAAAAATGGGTAAAACCCATTTTATTTAATGAAATTTGGGAAACATACCTAGTCCTCGCGACACGTGTCCAATACGTAGTCTTCTGAAATTTTAATTCCACTTGACTCGAAAAATTTATATTATTTGCGCGACGTACGTCCCCCACGCACCTGAACCTTTTATTGACATAAATTATTATTACCATCGAAATCCTTTTTGGGACCTCACCTCGCGACGCGGAGCTATCAAGAGGCGCTCTGCCTCATTTTTCGTTGGTAAGGCTGATTTGAAGGTTGGCCTCGCGACAATCAACTGTCACGAGGTTCACTGTCTCCAATTCCTTCATCAAGGCCTGAGTAAGATCCCACCTCGCGACGCGGAGCTGTCACGAGGTGCTCTACCTCATTTGCTTCTTCATCCTATCCTGCTAAGTCCTACATTAACAACTCATTAATTAACCATGAGGGGTTGCCTCCCATCCAGCGCCTGAATTTTGGTCTTGGCATGACTCGTATTTTGTACATTCCCTATATACAATAAAATAAAGCATTCCTAAACTATTACAATAAATCATGGGTTGCCTCCCGTGGAGCGCCTGATTTAACGTTGCGGCATGACCCATCTAAAATCTCACTCCTCATCTAGTGTGATCTCTTCAACCTCACGATCCACATCATTGCCAAAGTAGTGTTTGACCCTTTGTCCATTTAAAAGGAATGTGGAACTACAACCTTTATTCCTTAACTCAACTGCACCATGTTGAGTCATTCGGACCACCTCAAAATGACCACTCCATTTCGACCAGAGCTTTCCTGGGAACAACTTAACCTAGAGTTGAACAACAGCACACGTTCACCTGGCTCAAATGTGCGTGTTTGTTTGTCATGCCACCTTTTGGTTTTTTCCTTGTACATCTTTGCATTCTCATAAGCATGCAACCTAAACTCCTCTAGCTTATGCGATTGTGTGACTCTTTTTCGACATGCTAACTCAGCATCTAGATTCATCTTCTTTATTGCCGAATATGCTTTATGTTCCAACTCAGCAAGAAAATGACAAGCTTTTCCAAATACCATTCGGTAGGGAGAGGTCCCGATAGGTGTTTTGTATGAAGTCTTATACTCCCATAAAGCGTCATCTAACTTATCTGATCAATCCTTTCTCTGCGCATTTACAGTCTTCTGCAGGATTTGCTTAATTTCCCTGTTAAACACTTCAACCTGTCTACTAGTTTGAGGATGGTATGTAGTTGCAACTTTATGCCTTACCCCATACTTAGCCAAAAGATTATAAATGGAGTTATTAATGAAATGTGTACCTCCATCACTGATAATCGATCTAATGGTTCCAAACCTGGTGAAAATATGTTAACGAATAAACTTCACAACCACCTTGGAATCATTAGTTGGTAATGCAACTGCTTCAACCCACTTGGACACATAATCCATTGCACAAGAATATATTGATTTCCTCTATACGATGGGAATGGTCCCATGAAATCTATTCCCCATACATCAAAAATCTTCACCTCCAGGATATTATTCAAAGGCATCTCATGCCTTCTTGAAATAGTGCCCATTTGTTGACATATCACATCCCTTAACAAATAATACATCATCTTTAAATAATGTAGACCAAAAGAATCCAGATTGCAATACCTTATGTGTTGTTCTTTCACCCCCATCATGTCTACTATATGGCGAAGCATGGAAGCTCTGTAGCACTTGTGGTGCGTCTTCCTGAGCTATACATCTCATCATCATTTGGTTTGAACCCTGCTTGAACAAATATGGATCATCCCATATATAGAATAGAGAATCATACCTCAACCTCTGCCTCTGATGTGTGGATGCCCCAGGTGGAAATAAACCACTCACCAATAGGTCACAATTTCAGCATACTAAGGTACCTGTGCAATGTCCAGTGCCAAAAGTTGTTCATCAGGGAATTCTTCATGGATTTGACCTTCATTAACCACATGAGATGAGTCTTCTAATCTGGATAGATAATCAACTATCTGGTTTTCCCAACCCCTCCTATCTCTTATCTCCAAATCAAATTCTTGGAGAAGCAAGATCCATCTGATCAACCGGGGTTCTGCGTCCTTCTTATTAAAGAGATATTTGATAGCTGCATGGTTAGTGTAAACTATCACCTTTGTTCCCTACAGATATGACCTAAATTTGTCAAATGCATAGACTAATTCCAATATCTCTTTTTCAGTTACAGTGTGGGCTGCATCTAGTGTTTTACTCGCATAATAAATTAAATGGAATACTTTATTTCATTTTTGCCCCAACACTGCTCCAACCGCAATATCGCTAGAGTCACACATCAATTCAAAGGGTAGCTCCTAGTTTGGTGCTATGAGGATGGGAGCTTCAATCAACTTTTTCTTTAACAATTCAAATGCCACTAAACAATTCTTGTCAAATATGAATTTCATCTCTTTCTCCAATAAACTGCACATGGGTCTTGTAGTTTTAGAGAAGTCCTTAATGAACCTCTTATAGAAACCCGCATGTCCCAGAAAGCTTCTAACCCCTTTCACCGAAACTAGAGGTGATAACTTCTCAATCACTTCAATCTTAGCTTTATCTACCTCCAGCCCCATCTTTGATACCTTGTGGCCCAACACAAGCCCTTCTCTTACCAAAAAGTGACACTTTTTCCAATTCAATACTAAGTTTGTTTCCTCACATCTTCCTAAGACTTTGTCAAGATTTAGTAAGCATAGCTAAAAAGACTCACAAAAAACTGAGAAGTCATCCACAAATACTTCCACAAAATCTTCCACCATATCGTGAAAGATTGCTATCATGCATCTTTGAAAATTAGCTGGGGCATTGGACAACCCGAATGACATGTGCTTGAATATATAAGTACCATATGGGCATGTGAACGTTGTCTTCACTTGGTTCTCCGATGCAATAACAATCTGGTTATACCCATCGTAACCATCAAGAAAAAAGTAATATTCCTGGCTAGCCAATCTATCCAACATCTGATCAATGAAAGGTACGAGATAGTGATCCTTTCTGGTGGCTTCATTTAGTTTTCTATAATCCATGCATATCCTCCACCCTATTAGTGTTCTTGTTGGGATCAATTCATTCTTATCATTGGTTATCACTGTCATTCCACCCTTCTCAGGCACACACTGCACTGATCTTACCTATTTACTATAAGATATTGGGTATAATATCCCAACATCCAACCACTTAATCAACTCTTTTCAGACCACATCCTTTATCAAAGGCTTTAGTCTTCGCTGATGTTGTGCACTAGCCTTGTACCTTTTCTCTATGTATATTTTGTGCATACACAGAGCTGGGCTTATCCCATGGATGTCTGACATCTTCCAACCTAATGCTGCTTTCCTCTTCTTCAATATTAGCAAAGTTGCGTCAACCTATTCTTTCAATAAAGCTGCAGATAAAATAACCAGTAAAGTATTATCTTCACCTAAAAATGCATACCTAAGATGTGCTGGAAGATCTTTAAACTCCAACTTAGGATCTTCTTCAATGGAGGGCTTAGGTGGAGTTCCTATCACCCTATTTAATGGCTCCCATCTTTCTCCAGATTCTGAAATTAATGCCACATCTAAGATTTGCACAATTTCATGTGCCTGTGCATCTCCATAAATCTCATCACCCCACATCACTCGCTCACAGGGGTCCTTACCTGAAATATGCTTAATATCCGCCTCAAGGTCTACCACAGTGATAGAGGACAACTCCTCATACACCGGTGGCATCTTTAAGGCTTTGTATACATAAAAAACGTCCACCTTATCATGAGCTCTCATAGTGAGCTGTCAAGCAGCTATATCAATCATTGCCCTCTCGGTTGCTAAGAATGGACGTCCTAAGATGAACGAAACCTCAGTAACAGGCTCAAAATTCAATACCACAAAATCCACATGAAAAATTAGAGATCCACTTGCACCAGCACATATTCCACTACCCCCTCAGGTCTAGCTATAGATCTATCAGCCAACTGCAAAATTATTGTGGTTGGCTTAGGACTACCCAACCCCAATTTCTTGTATAGTGAGGTTGGCATCAAATTTATGCTTGCCCCTAAATAACATAGACCTCGAGCATGGATGCTCTGTCTTATAGTAATTTGTACTATAAGTTACCCGGATCTTTTAGTATAATGGGAAACCTATTCTGAATTCTGGAGCTATACTCTTCAGTAAGTGCAACTGTCTCATATTTCGTTAGCCTTTTTTTGTTTGCCTCTATTTCCTTGACATACTTTTCATACATGGGTATACCCTGCAAAACATCTACCAAAGGCAAGTTAATATGCACTTGTTTAAGCAAAAACGAAACTTACCAAAACATGCATCCTCTTTTTGCCTCTTGAACGTTTGAGGGAATGGAGGAGGTGTTATTACTAATGGTGGAACCTTTTGCATATGTACAACTTCTTCCTTTTCCTGGGGGTCAACCTCTGTCTGTTCACTATCTCTGCTCACTACTTCAATGTTTTTTTCTTTGGAGCTAGTTCCTCCAATTGTAGACCACTACGAGTACTTACAACATTTACATGTTTTGGATTTGGGTCAGTGAGCCAAGTAACCCTCCTTCTGGTTTAGAATTTTGAGCACCAGCAAATTGCCCAAATTATTTCTTCAAATTTTGAGTGGCTAGTTGATTATTTCGCACATCAGTAGCCAGCTGAGCCTGGTCTACCATAATTTCTTGAGCATATCTTCAACACTCATATTCCCAGATTATGGTTTTTGTTGCTTACTCTGCATCTGTCCTTGATAACCTTGTGTATTACTCTGAGGTCTATACTGATTCAGGCCTTGGACTTGATTTTGATTTCCACCCCAAGAAAAATTTGGGTGGTTTCGCCAACTGGGTTGTACGAATTTCCATAGTTCTGGTGGCCTCCTCCTCTTTGTGCATTTCCTACAAAATTTACCGAGTCTGGGTTTGTACCACAGATCTCTGCAATGTTATCACTACCACCACAAATCTCACACCAAGATGGTGTTTGTTGGACTGCATTAACTTGAGAAGTTTGTTGTCCCAAAGCCATGTTGCTAAAATGGGTATTCATCATATTCTGCATGGCTGAAATTTGTGCAGTTAAAACAGTCACGACATCCATCTCTTATACTCCTGCAGTTTTTTGTACCACTGGTTTTAGTCCACTGCCATTACACTCTGTATTACCTTGAGATATCTGATTCAACAAGGTGTACAACTCTGCACAAGTCTTCTCTAATGCTTGACCACCTGCAGCTGAATCAAGCAAAATCTTGGTGTTAGGCTCCAGACCTTCAATGAAAGTATGATCTAACACCTCATTTGCTTGATGATGAGGACAACTCATCAACGACGATTTGAACCTGTGCCAAGCTTGGTACAAGTTTTCACCACCTTTTTGCCTAAAGCTTAAAATGTCACTCCTAAGTTTGGAAGTCTTTCAAGATGGAAAGAATCTAATGAGGAATTTCTAGGCTAAATCATTCCACGTGGTGATTAAGTTTGCTGGCTCTGAATTCAACCATCCTTTTGCTTCCCCTAATTAAGAAAAGGGAATTAATGTGAGCCTCACATTATCTTTATTTACTCTAGTTGGAGTGTATGTGTCACTAATCTCCAAAAGGTTCTGAATATGAACCGTAGGATCCTCATGATAGAGACCAGTAAACTGCCCATTTGAGTACAATATTTACACCATGCTCTGTTTCAATTCAAATCTCCCACCTGCCTCATGTTTCTAAATGCATGAAGTAACATTGGTGGGTCGTGGGATTGTCACGTCTCTTACTCTCATCTCATTAGCCGCCATTGATTCAGGTGTTAATTCTCGTTCCCCAGTTTTGCTAACTGAAGACGGCGATTCTCCAAAATCCAAAGGAATTGAATATTTTGCTTGCCTCAGTTTCCTATGTATGAATTTTTCAGGTTCTGAGAGAGGTGACAACAATTTGCGATCGTCGTCCCATTTGGAGTATTTAGACACCTGACACAATGAAATGCTAAGATCAAGTTATCAACACTTGTATTTAACTTCAGAACTAGAAAAATTAAATATATTCTAATTACTAAAGTCCCGGCAATGGCGCCAAAAACTTGTTGCGTTTAAATCGCACACACAAGTGCACGTGATCGTACAAGCAATATCATGACTCTTGTTAAGGAGCCGGATATCTTACCCACAGGAACTTCAAATTAGACTTTATTGAATTTTCTATCTCTTAACTCAACACTAATGCAATTTCCAAATTTTATAAAGAATATTAACTACTAATTCTATGTAACTAACAATAACTACAGTGATTTAATTTCTCCGGTTCCAACGATAATATGGGAAAGATTCAGGATTGTGACTTTTATCAGGAATCATGAAGTTGTATTCTTTGCTAACAGTTTTATTTTGGAATTATCTCCTCGCTGAACTACAGGGTTAGATGTGTGATCATGGTCTCTCGATCTCTAATCGCCTACAACAATTATCATTCTTACTACATCGTTGAGTGCGGATAGGATGAATAAGAGTTTAGCATTAAGTTATCTTCCTGTATGGTGATCCAAGCAAGGTTTCTAGGTATATCTCTATCCTAGAAATGAATTAACCCTCCATGTTTTATCCTCTTATTACTCTCTCAAGTTCAGTTTGGCCAATAAATTTATTTCTATGGTGGCCAATCATGAAATACAAATAGCAAGAAAGTAAGAACGAATTATCGATAACTTATAGTAAAACCTTTAACAATTTAAACAAACTTCATTCATTCTGTAGCCACAGCCCTAGAACTAGGGTATTTATCTACTCATAATCTTCAGAACAATATCAGAAGTTATGTAAATCATTCCCAAGAATTACAACATGAAAAGAGATAAACAGTAACCCTACACGCTGCCAAGTATTGTTCTTGATGCTCCCGTTTTGAAAATTAGAAAAAGAATAATAATATAATTACAATAAGACCCTAACTATACAAACGTCAAATTTCCAAATCGGGGCTTTAGGCGCGCAATGCCAGGCTGGCACGAGGTCCACTGCCTTGAAATTAATTCGAAGATCGATATTCTTCCACCAGTTGCACGACGCGGAGGCTACACATAGTATTCTACATCAAAAATTAATTCTAAGCTTGAAAATCCTCTCCCTCCTGCGCGACACAGGGGTAATACGCAAATGCCTTTTAGGCATTTCTTCAGCTTCATTTTACTTTGCTTCCTCCTTGGATTTTCATGTCTCTTTATTAGCTCATTTTATTGTGCATGTGTTTTTCACCTCGCCTCCCTGCATAACTAATCATGTTGGTCAGTTTGGAAACATAGAATTCACTCCATAGTACTCTTAACCTAGACTTAGCGACTCCAAACTAAGCTTAATTATGGGCATAAATAGCATTATGGGCATACAAATATGCCCAAGATCAGAAGGTACTCCCCATAGATAACCTGCTTAAAGCATCAGCAAACACATTAGCCTTACCTGGGTGGTAAAGAGTACTCATGTAATAATCTTTGAGTAATTTAAACCACCTCGTCTGCCTGAGATTGAGCTCTTTCTCCGTTGAACAAGTAATATAAGCTCTTGTGATCAGTGAATATATCAACATGAATACCATACAAATAGTGACACCATATTTTCAAGGCAAAAACTACTACCACCAACTCTAAGTCATGGGTTGGATATAATTCTTCTCATGTTCTTTTAACTGTCTGGAGGCATAAGCTATAACATTGTCATTCGACATTAACACACAGCCCAACCCAACTCTAGATGCATCACAATACACTACAAAACCTTGAGTACCCTCTGGTAAGGTCAAAATTGAGGCAGTAGTCAACCTCTTTTTCAATTCTTTAATGCTTTTCTCACAAGCTTCAGACCATTGAAATTGAACTGTCTTCTTAGTCAACTTGGTCAAATGAGACAAAATATATGAAAACCCCTCAATGAACCTTCTATAGTAACCAACCAAACCTAAGAAACTCTTTATATCCATTGGAGACGTGGGTCTATGCCAACTCTAAACTTCTTTTATCTTTTGGGTATCAACTCTAATCCCATCATAGGAAACTATGTGGCCCAAGAATTCCATAGACTTAAGTTAAAACTTACACTTGGAGAACTTGGCATATATACAACTTCTTATCTTTCAAATTCTGAAGGACTAGCATGATCTTCTTCATTCCTTGAATAGATTAGTATGTCATCAATGAAGACAATAAGAAACATATCTAAATAAGGTTTGAATAATCTATTCATAAGATGCATGAATGTTGCAGGAGCATTGGTCAACCCAAAGGACACGACCAAAAAATCATAATGAACATATTTGGTTCTAAAAGTTATTTTCGGAATGTCATATTCCCTAACTTTCAACTAATGGTATCTAGACTTGAGGCCTATTTTCGAAAAATAGGTGGAACCCTGAAGTTGATAGAAAAGATTATCTATCCTTAGAAGAGGATACTTATTCTTGATGGTAACCTTATTCAGTTGACGATAGTCTGTACACATCCTAAGGGAACCATCTTTCTTTCTCACAAACAAGACTGGAGTGCCCCAAGGTGAGGCCCTTGGTTAAATGAAACCATTATCTAACAAATCTTTCAACTGTTCTTTCAACTCTTTTAACTGTGGTGGTGCCATTCTATATGGAACAATAGAGTAGGACGAGTATCTGCAATGATGTCTATGCCGAAGTATATTTCTCTCAGGAGGGACTCCGTGTAGATTATCATGAAAGACTTCTGGGAAATGTTTTACTATAGGAACTGACTGAAGGGAAGGTACCTCTTCACTTGAGTTATTAACTCAAACTAAGTGACAAATACAACACTTTGGAACTAACTTCCTCTCCTTAAGCTACGAAATGAACCGACCCTTAGGCACTACTGAACTACTACTCCACTCTATAACTGCCTCATTAGGAATCTGAAACTTGACAACTCAAGTTCTACAATCTATTGACGCGTAACAGGCATGAAGTCAGTCCATACCTAGAATGACATCAAAATCTACCATGTCTAACTCCACTAGGTCACCCATGGTGTTCTTGTGATTGATGGAAATAGGATAATCACGATAGACTCTTTCCGCTAGAATAGACTCCCCAACAGGTGTAGAAACACAGAAGGGTTCACAAAGTTTTTTAGGAATAATTTCAAACTTATTTGCAACATAAGGAGTTACAAAAGACAAACTTGCTACCGGGTCTAGCAAAGCATAAACATCAAAAGTAAAGAATTTGATCATACCAATGACAACATCTGGAGAGTTCCCTTGCTCTTGGCGGCTAGTGATTGCATATAAGCGGTTTTCCCCTCCGCCAGTAGTAGAAGTGGATTCTCTAGGAGCAGCCCTTTCTCGTGGAGCAGTTGATGAATATTGGGCTCCATTGCCTAAATTTCCACTACTATGCCTGTTCTTAGGGAACTCCCACATGAAGTGACCCTCTTAACCATACTTAAAGCAACCCATGTGGCCATCACAACATTTACTTAGATGGGTTCTACCACACTTAGCACATGCAGGAGCCCAACTACCTCCCTATGCCACACTTCCTTGAGACTATGTTGGTCTATCTCTGAAGTTCTGCGAATTCTGGCCATGATGCTCACCTTTGTTTTTGGGTGCAGAAGCACTAGCAGATAATGGTGCAGGCCCCTTTTGTTTTTGAAATTATGGCCGATTCGAACCACCACTCATTCCCAGTCTTAGCTTTCTTTCATCTATACTCTTCTAGGTCCCTCAAGTTCTCCTCTTCGATCTGCTGCACATAAACCATCAACCTACATATGTCCATTTCACCTATCATCATCGTAGCTCTTCCCTCTTTGCTTGATGCACAACCCAAGCCAGCGACAAATAAACTCATTCTGCTCCTTATATCCTTGACCATTTTAAGAGCATAGCGAGACAACTAGGTGAACTTCAGCCCAACTCATGTACACTCAAAGAGTCCTGTTTTAGTGTAAGGAACTCTTGTACCTTAGCTTCTTTCAATTCTCAGGGAAAGAAACGCCCTAAGAAAGCTTCATTAAACAGGCCCAACTCGAATGTGGTGCATGCTCATCTCTGCCCTCCTTCCATTAATCGAACCAAGTCCTAGCCACTTTCTTTAGTTGATAAGCAATTAGCTCAATCCTTTCAGCATCAATAACATGCAACACATCAAAAACCTTTTTCAGCTCTTCCAAAAAATTCTCCGTATCAAATCCGTGAAACTGGGAGGATTCACTCTCAAGAATTCACGAATCCTCAAGGTGTCAGCCTCTTCTTGTTGAGCTCCTCTCTGTTGTCCAACCTGATTAGTCACAACTTGTCTCAACATTTGGATAGTCTCACATAATTCAATATTTATGACTTCTCCTTGAAGTTGCAAGCTTGGTGCATTAGGTAACCTTTGGTTCCTCGACATTCCTCCTAGATGAACGACCTCTTGCTGCTCTTCGTGGAGGCATGATAATCTGAAACACGCCAAGCACCAATTAGAAAGAAACTTTTATAGATAAACTCTTATGCACGAAAAGGAATATGAAAGAAGTGAGGAATTCATAAATGTTGTAGCCTCCTAGTTATAGATATGGTACGCTTCACACTGATGAATAGGACTCTACAGACATTTCTTCATAGACTCCCTAGGACTCTTGAACTCTTTGTTCTAATACCAAGTTTGTCATGCCCCGAGGCTCCACCATGGACGTGGCCGGCACCCAATAAACATTGTTGGCCTTGAGCGGACCCTTGGTCTATACTTAAATCAGCGGAAGACTTAACTCACTAAAAAAAGAAAATCTCATGATATAACTTAAATCAAGTAACTTGGCCAAAATGACACTTAAGTCTCATACCAAAATATCTACAATACAAAGAAGAGACTCAAAACAAAATTGTCTGATTGTCTATGAAGCCTCTATAATACTAAGATGAATATTGGGACAAACCCCACAACATCCTATAAAAAAAATGAAAGCAATAAACGTGTCCTCCTAAATGCAAGGAGGCTCACCACTGACTCTGAGTGCTCAGCTTGATCAATGAGGAGCTCGGTGATGCTGATCCTGGTTACTTGCGTCTGCATCATGATACGATGCAGGTCAACTGGCATCAGTACATTGAATGTACGACTATGCGAGTTGGAATGCTACAACAACTTAAGTTTGAAAAGAGTAAGAAGGAACACTTACCTTGGCTCTGCGCGACTCATGAATAACTTGAGTAATAAAGCAATAAGACACATGAAATATATAAAATCTTGTAAAACAGTGACATCGCTTAGTTCGTTAAAGAAAATGCAATAACAAACTTAACTTTACTTATATATGAAGTAATATAGTTTCTGTGGGAGATTCTCTAACCGACAACCACCACTATGAGCCTTAGTGGTGATACAACGTCTTGCCCACGCTGCCAGAATTATCCTATACTTTGTCGTCGCATAGAAGTACTTAACTTAGTGGTTCCACTAGCTTAACTTACGTGATCATCTAAAAAGTAGGACCTGTTAATACCCATGATGGCTACATGGTTTTCATAGAGACTTGAGTTAATATGAACTCTCATCCCACATCGGTGCTCAATACTACTCCCAAAATGTACTTTATCTCATGCTTTTAAAAACAACTTTCTTCTCTGGGTTGAGATAATTTCTCAACAGTTAGCTTTAAAAAGCTATCTTGGAATCAATGTTCCCCTTTTCTTATTCAAAACTCTTTTGGAACTCTTAGTTTCTTTAACTTAAATATGAAAACATTTATAAACTCTTAGGAAATACTTAGTTCCCTCATAGCTTTTGAGAAATGAATCCAATTCTTAAAGAATACTTAGTTCCCTTATATTTCTTTGAAGGAATATCTTCAACTCTTTACTCTTTACTTAAGTTGAAACTTTAGCCTTAAAACGACGTTAAAACGTTTAATAAACATTCTTGAAACTTTAAAGGACTTTGCTTTGACTTACTCCTTAACTTCTAAACTTAACTCTTAACTCCTTTGACTTTAATCTTAACTTTCTTTGAATGAAATTATGAATTCAAGGTTATGATTTGTGTTTTCGGTAATTTCTAGGTGTTTAGAAATCATTTGAAGTAATTAGAATCACTAGAGAGTGTTAATATACCTTAGAAGGACTTAAAAAGGCTAACTACGAAAACTGGGTGAAAATGGCCAATTCGGGTGCGTCCAGGGTGCGCTGCGCCAGGCCTTGAGTTCAGAGGCCTCATCCTCACGCAGTGCAGGTGCGCCACCCCAGGACTTTTGGCGAATATAGGGCACTCCACGCCTGGTGCTGCCCACGTTTGGTTGGCGACCTTCTTTTCTCATTTTCAATGCTAAACTCCCTAAACCTTCATAGTTATTTTCCCAAACCCTTAGGATCACTAATATCTTCACTACCCGATAGATCAAACTCGAAAAGAACTTGGAAATTACATATCAAATATCAATGGGCATTCAAATAACTCAACCAGCAGGAATTCGACAAGATTCTTCAAGAACTCACTTCTTAATATGTAAACAGTTCTAAAACCACTGAATTGAAAGAAGTTTCGTGTGTGGATGAACTAACTCAACACAAAATATCTCACATACCTTCATAAGGATCATACCCGACGAATTTCACTCACAAATCTTGACGAATCCTTGCCTTCTCTCATTTCCCCTTTTTCTTTTATCTCTTCTCAAGTCCTAAGCGTAAGTTTAATTTTCTAATTTGAACTAAAACTTGTTTTTACCCCAAATAAATCCCTAAAATGAAATAGGAAATTAATTGGTGAAAAGACTAGTTTGTCCTTCCTTAAATCTGGATTGAGATTTTCCCCACTACAATAGGCCAACTTCCGATAGACATATCTCCCTCATACGATACCAAAAATGCACTAACTCAGCAGCGTTGGAAAGATCTATCCAATGGATTTCCAACCATATCAAGAACTACCTCTAACTCATCATGAGGTAGAAGTTATGACCGTTTAAAAATCACCAAAACTCACTTTTTTAACTTAGACAATTTTCCTGATTTCTCCTTTTGTTTCCAAAAACGAATATTTTTTAGTTTCTTAGCTTATTCCTAACTAATTCAAATTTGTGAGATTTTACACATAACTTCTAGCTTAGGTGGATCCACTAACTTAGTCAATAAAAACAATACTATGGGGGCATTATAGTTAGGGATAAGGAGATTGCTTATAGAGACTCAACCTCTACTAACAGGAGAGCCTCTATCTCATAGCCCTCTCGATGCTAAGTTAAAATCCCAACGGAATTAGTCATATTCATATCATCACACTTGGAAAAACACAATAGAACTATGGTTGAACCCATTGGTAGCCCCCTAAAGTTGGCATCAATTTTCACTTAAACACCTCAACTAGACTTTGTTCATTTTAGACACCTCATATTGAGTCTCGCTGTGTCATTTTGACACTTTTTGTTGACTTGACATGTTGTATGTGTTGCACCCATTTTGAGCGCGTGAGCTTTTTTTTTTTTTTTAAATTTTTTCCTTCTTCTTCACTTTTTAGCCCTACTTAATTCCACCTTCCCCATGAAAATTCATGATAAAAAACCTTACAAAATATGAAAAAATAAAAGTAAAAAATTATCACACTAATTTTAAACACGTCTATAAGAACAAAATTTTTAAAAATCATCACACTAATTTTAAAAAGATCTTTTAGAACAAGACACACATTTTTTTTTTTGAAAAAGATTAGAAGAATGTCATACATAATTTGCAAAATCATTTTAAAAAAATCTAAAATCTAATGATTTTTTAAAAATACAATTGGAAGAAGAATCAAGAAAATGGTTGTAGAGTTGGGGAGGCAAAGGGGACTTAAGGGGTGGGGTAGGGGTGGGGTGGTATAAAATAGGCAATTTTATTTATTTATTTTTTGCTGAAAAATTAGTTGTTTTTTAATAATTCATTTTAATTATTATTTTTACATTCAAATGCCACATTTCAACTTTTAATTAGTCATCATGTCATGTCATCCGCAAGTGTGTTACACACACATTGTAATTTTAGGTGATTGGCAAAAATGTGTCAAAATGACATAGCGGACCCCTACTTGAGGTGTTTAAAATGAACAAAGCCTACTCGAGATGTCTAAGTGAAAATTGGTGCTAAATGTAAGGGGTTGACGATGGGTTCAGCCTAAAACTATTAATCCAATCATAAGTCCTCATAGAGTAACTCCTTTAAATCATGATTCATACATATGTGAGAAAATCTTTCAAAATTCATTGACACTTATCTCAAAAGAACCCTTAATTCATAAAACATCATTTTCGTAAGACATGCATAACTTTCACAAATTCTAATTCATAAGTTCATAAGTGCTTTTCATAAATTCATTATCATAATTAAGTAAAAAGCATGGGTCCTAATGAAATCAATTGAATACCATGTAATTAGATCAAATCAAGCACACTAAGATTAAAACCAAACCATTGAATCATAATTATTTGGACCCATGAAGAATTGCATGAAACCCTAACCAAATTGGGTGAAAATTGATTAGAGATTGAGATTCTTTTGGAACTCAACGGATGAATGGAATCCCTTGGTGAATTCCCACATAACTTGATAATCAAAGCCTATCAAAGAAAGAGAGACTTGAATCTTGGAACCCTAGATTTCTTTCTTGAACTTGAGAGATAATTGGAGAGGATGAAATTTGATGAGAAATTGAAATTTGAGAGAATTAAAGAGTTTTGGGTAGTTTTAGGAGTTAACAGGTAGTTAAAGACATAGAAATAGGATCAAAATGATGTCATTTAAGGGTTGGGTAGGTAAGAAAAGACCAAAACACTCTTTACTAAAACTATCGACCTGGTTTCATGGGTTGGACCTAAGACTTTCTCTGGACCATACTGACCAACTGTAGGACCAAGTAATGGAACCCAAAAATTGGCCATCTTCCTACGACACCATCCTACAGACCATCGACCTTTCTACAGTCGGTAGACCCCATTTGTAGACCTCACTTTAGGCCAAAATTCCACCAAGTCTGGATTTCTCCTACAAAACCCTTCTATGGCTCGTAGTCCCTTTTATGACTCATCTTGGTCAATTATAGACCTAGTTACTGTTGTCACGACCCAAAAGTATACCGTAGGTGTAACATGACATATAAGACCCCAAATAATATATCTAGTGTTTTTTAAAATTTACCAATAAATCTTTGACCAAAAATGACTTCTTATTTTCTAGAAGAATTTAGTGTAAATGCTACTCTAGCTATCGTTACTGATGAAACAATTTCAATTGACCCTACATGTGTATCATTCAACAATCAGTAAAAACTATCGTGTAACACCCCAACAATTTCTATGCTAAGACTCTAAATATTCACTATTTATGAAAAAGGTCATGTCGGGTGATTCTAAAATTGCCCATATGTGTAAAGGTAAATACTGTAGTGTGAGAATAATTTTGGATATCAATTAAAGTCACTAGAAACTCCTTTCACAGAGTTGAGTTGAAAGTTTCCTTACTGATTAAGTTTTGATTTAAGATTCTTTTTGAGTCAACTTCAAATGACCATATCTCTTATAATAACAAGAGTTACGTGGACCATAACCTATCAAATGAAAGGCATTTGAGTCTTCTTTCCAACACCACCAATTTTGCAACAATTCGAGCTTTGGGTAAACAAGTTATGACCATTTTCGTAACCTAATAATTAGCCAACGGGAAAATATTAAAATAATTGTTTTTTTGTTTTTACCTATAGTAAAACCCTAAATGAATTTATTGACTAATTAGAGACCCAAAACAATCAGTTTTTCATCTCTTAATCTATCATTCTCTGCTCTCTCAAACCCTAAGGCAAAATCAAAGTATAAGACTTCATTTAAAATTCTTTCATTCGTTTTTCAAGATTTTTCTTCAAGGTTAGTCTTTCGCCAAGAATTCCATTCTTTCCAAATCAAATTCCTCCATACAATTATGAATCATAATTTGAAATCATAATTCTTGGTCGTAGAGATTTCAAGAAACTAATTCAAGAATCTCTAGAAAAGGTTTTCTTGATTGTTTACCTTCAAGCTTCTAATTCAAGTTCTTCTTAAGATTCTTCAAGAACCCTGTTCTGCCATGTAGAAAAGGCTATCATAGTGTTGGATTAGTTCGTCCTCATGCCTGCATCTTCTTTTAAATGAGTATAAGAGTAAACTAGATTTCTATCCCTAGACTTGAGTATTCTTGAGATGAGTTAATTTTGAGCTCTTGAGTCTAGATTCATTTTGAAATTCTTTTCTTAATTATTAAATTGCAATGCGTTATGCACTGAGATTCTTGAGTTGATTTGATCATGCCTATATTTCAGCATGAACCCTATGAATTAAGTTTTTTTAGATGAAAAAAGTATGTTTTGAGATGAGTTGTATCGTCTACATCTAAATTCTAGAGTATGAGTGTTGAGTTTCCGTATTGCTATTCAGATCCCTAAGTTGAGTCGTTCATGTCCATAATTCCACATAAACCCTATGATTTGAGTTATAAGTTTTAAAAGCCTTTTAAAGGCAACACTTGAGTTCTTAAACTGAATTTGAGAAAGTAAAGATGAGTTTAAGAAAGAGTTTCCAAAATATTATTAGTGTGACAATCGAGTATGCCATCAATGTATGAGTAGTATGACATCTAGATATACCATCAATGTTTATGCAGTATGATTTTCTGAGTCATCAATGATCATATTAAAATATGATTTTGATATGTCTTTAAGAAAGAGTTTTGAAGTATAAATTGAGTAAGACTATAAGGGGACTATGTATTCCTAAAGTTATCAATTTTTACATTGATAAAAAAAAACTGATATTCCTAACTGAGTTATGAGTTGAAAAGATATTTTAAGAGCAATTACCTCTTTTAAGAGGGTAGTTTGAGCAATCATCTCAAACAAGAGGAAGATTTATGTTTTTAAACATATGAGCATGAGTACATATTATTGGGAGTAGTATTTGGCACTGATATGGGTACGAGTTCATACAACTCAAAAGTCCTCATAAATAATGTATGCCTATCATGACCGGAGTCTACACTCTGGACTTGGCCGGCACTCGAGAACCATTATTCGTTCCCAAGCGAACCCTCATCCTGGATGACTACAAGCGGAATACTAACTCAAGCATACAAAAGATTAAAAACTGAATTCAATTCAAATAGTCAACTTTAAAATAATCATAACAATACTGAAAAGATAACTCTAAATTAAAATAATATATTCAACTCGCCATAAATAGGTTAAGTCTTTTAAAACATTTAACAAAATAAATGAACAGGCTTGTGAAACTCTATTGTCTATCAATGAAGCCTCTAACTGATAAATATGGAAGTCATGACAAGACCCACGACAACCTATGAATAGATATAACTGAAAGTACAAGTGGAACCCTATGGAAACAAGAAAGCTCACCATAGCTAAATCGAACTGCATGTGGTATCAACGACCTATTGATGATCCTGAGTACTTGTATCTGCATCATAACAGGCCAAATGGCTCGGTACATAAAATGTTGAGAATGTAAGGGAAATTCTAAATCATAAATATAAGCTTGAACTGATAGAAAAAAAAACACTTAACTCTTCTTAACTCACTCAACTCAACTTAACCCAACTCAAAGAAACATTGTCCAACTTAACTCAGAGAAAATAGAGCTCAACTGAATTGTAAGACATTCAACTTAGAGAAATAAGGCTCAACTCAATAACAGGTTATTCAACTCAGTGAAATAAGACACAACTTAATAATAAGATATTCAACTACGTGAAATAAGAATCAACTTAATAATAGGAAACTCCACTGTGGGTAATCAAACTCTGGATACTTAACTCAATATAAAGCAACAATAAGAAATGCAATATATAGAAAACTTTTAAAATAGTAGAAAGCAACTCAATGTACTTGCAATAAACTCAATTTTTATGCAAGGATACAAATAAATTGTGTTTGTATATGATAATACAAAATAAACGCTGTGTATATAAGAAGACAAAATATCTCTGTGGGAGTTTATCTACCGACAACCATCACTATGAGCTATTGAATGATACAACATCTTGCCTCACGCTGCCAGAGCCGACCTATACCTTGTTGGGGTATAGAACCTACTACTAAGTGGATCCACTAGTCTATGCTAAAAGCATTAAGGAATCATCTAAAAAGTATGTCCCTTTTCTACCCATATTGGCTACATGGTTTATGGAGACTCTGAATTATCTGAACTCCTACTCGTCCCCATATCGGTACTCAATACTGATCCCAAAATGTAACTAGATCATACGTTTAAAACATAACTTTTCTTTGGTTTGATTATTACTTAAAATCTAGATTTTAAAAGAGATGGTACTCTGAACAGCTTATGAAAAATCTTGTAGAAATCGGTGTTTCCTTTATACTCAAATGTGGAAATGTTTAATCTTGGAATTACTTAGTTCTCATATATTATCTTAAAGAAAAATGAACCCAGCTCTACTCTTCCTCAAACTCATATGCTCAATTGTTAAAATAAATTTAAAAAGGGTTGCAAAAGACTTCTTAACATAGGGTTTATTACGAATTATGGACATGAATGACTCAATTCAAGGTTTTCAATAACAACACATAGAACTCAAGAAATTCAATAATACTACTGATTTCAAGAATACTAAACTCAGAGGGTTCATGCGGAATTATGTGCACAAATAACTCAACTCAACGAACTTCATGTGTAAAATATGGTAGCCTTATGATTAGGAATATAATCTCAAAAGTATTGGGAACTCAATACTCAACTTAGAACTTGAAGATACTACTCCTCTCAAAGATGCTCAATTTATCAAGTTCATGCGGAACAAAATAATTCCGCATAAATGACTCGATACTCAAGAGTATTAAGAACATTATGGAACGCATGTATACGACTCTTCTCATTCTCATACTTGCTTCCTCAAAACTTAGTCCAAATTGATAGTTGATCTCAAAGGATTCACAATTGAACTCAAAGATTTTCTTGAACTCTACTCTTAACTCTCTCTTGAATGTAAATTATGAATTCAAGTGTTATCGTTATTGATAAGAAGGATATCATGATGATAAATTAGACTCATGAATACACTATCCTCATTATCATACTTACTTGCTCGAGTCTTGAAACAAGTTATTAGAAATTGTAGAAGACTCCACAAAAAGACTCAAAGACTTTGTCAAAATGTTCGAAATAAATCTAAATACATAACTTTTAACTCTATCTTGAATTAGAATTATGAATTCAAGGTTATGATTTGTGTTAGAAAATATATCATGATGATTTTAGAATTGTTTTTAGATAGTTAATCATTTGAAACGATCAAGAAAACATTGTCTGGGAGCAAGTCCATGACACAGAGATGAATTTTAATATTTGCTTGAAAAATAAATTTGAGACGATAGGGTGCACGATCTCTCCGCGACGTGGAGAGTAAAAGTTCACTCTGAAGGAACAGGTTCACATCACGTACATTATATACTTTTTTCTGTTTGACTTTTTCTTTTTCATTTTCTAAGCCCAATTTGCCTAGATTTGATTCTTTTTTCTCAATTTATGTTTAGATCCATATACCCAATACATATACACAAGTATCTACTCATAAAATACCCTAAAATAAACATTATTTCCTCAAGAACTCAATTATCTCATCCTAACTCAAGAACGAAAGCCAATTTCAAGAACTCAATTCAAGATCATCAAAACTTTCAACTTGTAGAACTAAATTAAGCAGAAATTAGCATGATTGATCTGTGGGTGAATGAACCCAACACTATGTGAACTCACATAGATCTTAAGGATCAAATCTGTGGCAAAACTCTACAAGAATTTTCAAGAATCTAAATGAACGCCTTGATCCTTTCCTCTTTTCTCTTCTTTCCTCTTCTTGAACTTTCAACTAGAACTCTAGGTGTATATTAGGATTATAAAACTGAACCTAATCATTTTAGACTCCTACAATCTTACTAAATATGAATTAAATTTGATAGGATAAAGAAAAGACCAAAACACCTCTCACTATTTTTGGGTAACTTTCTTAATTGGACAACCTGATTTCAAAAAGGAATATACCACTCATCCGATCTCAAAACTGAGAAAACTTAGTGGTATTGGAGAGATAATTCAAAGACCTAACTCGTTCGGTATTGAAAGTTATGGTTGTTTGTAGTTGACCCGCAACTTAGAAGAATTAAGGATTGACTTGAATGAAATCACTTTAGTTTTTCTTAGAACTGAAGGTGCTACATATAGTGACCTTGACGCTCAAGAAATTTTAAATTCCTCGGTAAAATACCACTCACAATGAAGGATAGTTTAAGTTTTATTTCAAATTTTTTTCTATGGTGGTACAATATGTCCCCCTTGGGATCATTCGTCCTAGAAGGACGACTAGATTGGTATAGAATGGGGTTACTCTTACTATGGTCTGAGTATAATGGTATGCTCTTACTATACTCAAGCTTAGTACTCTAAAAACTCTATTACAAAAAGTACCTCTGAGAAGATATCTCTCACACTCTTTGGAACTCATTACTATCTTATTCTTGAACACTTGACTTGATTTCTCATCTTGTCATCTCCCCCTTAGGTATAAATCTAACACTTGAAAGTTATGTCCCTAATCCATCATCTCTAATTTGTCTATATCCTCTTTTACTCTAATACTCCAGAGAAGTTTATCTCTGGACTACCAAACTCTCCATAAGAAGGTACTAACACCTCTTTCTAAGTTATTTCTCTTAACTTCTTCATGCTCTTACTCCTCTTGTGACTTAGCCACACTTCTCTGCCCTTATCAAAAGGTAAGGGTCTCTCACTTGCACCCACTCATATTTATTGTAGCTTATCACCTAAATCCCTCACCTACTCAGTGTCAAGCGTTCCAGATCAAATCTCAAGACTAACATCATCACTCTCATGTTTCCATTCTTTTGAACATGACGCTCATCTCAAATTCAAGCTTAATATTTATTACTAAACCTGAATATCAATATGATTGCTCTCCTACTATACTAACTTACCACTACTATGCACAATTGTAAAAACACTCGTCCACTAAGACCTTATATCGAGTAGTCAATCCTTACCTCTCATACTATACACTCACAAATGACCATCACATTCCACTTCACAACTTAAGTAATATTTTCTCACTTATTATACATCATTACTTAATCGATTCTTAAACTTTGGAATATCATGACCCTCTCAAACAATTCATAAGCCTAGCTTAGATCTATCACTTCATAAATACTTTTGCTCTTCTATTCAACACTTACACTTGGTCATTACCTACACAATGAAACTTCATCATAAAATCTTTTCTATCTAAAACACACTCTACCTTCTGTTATGGAATCTTCACAACTCATCACTTTGTATTCTTCCCATAAGGGAAAAATCCTCTTTAATAACTTACTAGGTGTATGACTATAGTAACATAATTTGCCAAAACACCATCTCCCTTTCTTAGATTACTAAACCTCTACATACTTTCCTATAATTCTGGGAACTTTCACTTTACTACTCATGATGTCGTAACGCATGTTACCTTTTCGGGTGAAAATACTACCCAGGCTCTAATCATACTCTCTCATAAGGATCTTAACTGAAACAAGTCTTAAGGAAGAGAGTACAACTCACTTTTATCTCAAATGCACAATTCATATAATTATGAGTGCATTCCTTTGAAACTCAACCCTTAACTTATTCATGGGCTCCTCTCAAGCCCCTGTGAAGTCTCATCACTTCTTGAAGACTCTTGTTAAGAACAACTCATTGACAAAGGACTCACTGTAATGTTCAACCACCTCTATTATGGGGGTGGGGAGGTAGTCGAATGAATCTACGAAACACACGAGTATGAATGAATCTCTATGACTTAGATCTATTGCATGATTAATAGTATGAAACTCTAGGACACTTGACATTGTGTGCTCTGATATCAAGTTCGTCATGATGCGAGTCTACACCCTAGACACTTTAACTCTGTGCTATGGTACCAAGTTTGTCATGATCAGAGTCTACACCCTGGACGTGGCCGACACTCGAGAATCATTGTTGGTCCCCAAGCAAACCCTCACCATGGCTGACTATAGGCGAAAGACTAACTCAAGCTTACAAAAGCTTAAAAACTGAATTAAATTCAAATACTCAACTTTCAAATAATCTGAACAATACGGAATATATAATTTTGAATAAAATTAATATATTCAACTCATCATAAATAAGCAACTTAAGTCTTTAAAACATTATTAAAAAAATAAATGAATACACTTATGAAATTCTAATGTCTGTCTATGAAGCCTATATCTGACAAAGATGAAAGTCCGGATAAGACCTACAACATCCTAACAACTGATAAAACTGAAAGTACAAGTGGAATGCTCCGAAAACAAGGAGGCTCCTCAAAGATAACTCGAACTACATGTGGTATCAACAAAATGCCTATTAATGATTTTGAGTACCTATATTTGCATCATGAAATGATGCAGGCCAAATGGCTTAGTACATGAAATGTACGAGCATGTAAGGGGAATTCTAGATCATAAACATAAGCTTTAACTGATGGAAAAGAAACAAACTTACCTCTTTTAAACTCACTCAACCAACTCAAATAAACATAGTCCAACTCAACTCAGAGAAAATAGGTCAATCAATGGTAAGATATTCAACTTAGTGAAATAAGGCTCAATTCAATAATATGATATTCAACTAAGTGAAATAAGACTCAACTCAAAAATAGGACACTCGACTCTGGATAATCAAACTCTAGATACTCAACTCTATATAAAGCAACTCAATGTATTTATAAAATACAATATACTTAGTTTGTATGCAAGGATGCAAAATAAACTTTGTTTGTATATACAAAATAAACTTTGTGTATATAAGAATACAAAATATATCTGCGGGAGTTTCTTTAACCTATAACCATCACTATGAGTTATGTGATAATACATTGTCTTGTCTCACGTTGCTATGGTCATTCTGAACCTTGTTTGGGGGTATAGTACCTACTACTAAATGGATCCACTAGTGTATGCTAAAATAATTAAGGAATCATCTGTAAAGTATGACCTTTTTCTACCCATGTTCGCTACACAGTTTATGAAGACTCTGAATTATCTAAACTCAAACTCATCCCAATATTGGCGCTCAATATTACTCCAAAATATAACTAGATCATATGTTTAAAAACATAACTTTTATGTGGTTTGAGATTATTAATCAAAATATATCTTTTAAGATGGTACTCTGAACTGCTCACGAACACTTTTTTGGAAATCAGTGTTTCCTCTATACTTAAATGTAAAAATATTTACTCTTGGAATTACTAAGTTTCCATATATCATTTTAGATAAAAATAAACTCATCTCTACTTTTCCTCAAACTCATATGCTCAAGTCTTAAAAAAATTTAAAAAGGTTTGCAAAATACTTCTTAGAATAGGGTTCATGCCGAATTATGGACGTGAACAACTCAATTCCATATTTTCAATGTATAACTCAAGAACATCAATGATACTACTCATTTCAAGAATACTCAAATCATAGGTTTCATGCGGAATTATGGACATGAACAACTCAACTCAAGGACTTCATGTTATTACCTCATCTCAAGAAGGCTCAACTCATAGAGTTCATGCGGAATTATGGGCATGAACAACTCAACTCAAGGTCCTTCATTGGTAATATAGGATAGTCTCATTATTAGGAATATAATCTCAAAAGGATTGAGAACTCAATGCTCAAGACGTAGAACTTGAAGATACTACTCCTTTCATAGATGCTTAACTTATGAATTTCATAAAAAATTTATTATCGTGAACGGCTCGAGTCAATGGTCTAAAGAACATTATAGAATTTATGTATAAGACTCTTTTTTTAATCATACTCAGTACCTCAAAACGTAGTTCAAATCGATAGTTGATCTCAAAGGATTCACAATTGAACTCAAAGACTTTCTTGAAATCTACTCTTACCTCTCTCTTGAATGTAAATTATGAATTCAAGTGTTATGGTTAATTATATGAAGGATCTCATGATGATTAAGTATACTTGTGAATACATTATCCTAATTCTCATACTCACTTGCTCGAGTCTTGAAACAAGTTATTAGAAATTATAGAAGACTCCTAAAAAAGACTGAAAGAGACTTTCTCAAAATGTTTGAGAGAACTCTCAATACTTAACTTTTAACTCAACTTGAATTAGAATTATGAATTCAAGGTTATGAACTGTGGTAGGAAAGATATGGAGACGCAGAGATGCATTTTAATATTTGGTTGTGAAATAAAATTGAGATAGTGGGGTCCACAATATCTCCACGACGCGGATAGGAAAAGTTCACTCTGAAGGAATAGGCGCGAACCTAGTACTTTTTTCCTATCCGACTTTTTCTTCCTCGTGTTCTAACACCAATTCGCCTAGATTCGATTATTTTTCTCAATTTCTCTTTAGTTTCAGATACCCAACACATGTACACAAGAGTCTACTCATAAATGACCCAAAAATCAACACAATTTCCTCAAGAACTCAATAATTCCATCCTAACTCAAGAACGAAAGACAAATTCAAGAAAACAATTCAAGATCATCAAGACTTTCAAATTTCTAAAACAAAATTACTGTAAAATTAACTTGATTTGTGCGTGGATAAACGAACCCACGCTATGTGAACTCACATACCTCTTAGGGATCAAACCTATGGTAAAAATCTACAACAATTCTCAAGAATCTCGATGAACGCCTTGATCCTTTCCTCTTTTCTCTTCTTGAACTTTCAACTAAAACACTAGGCGTATATAGGATTATAAACTGGCCCTAATCAGTTTATACCCCTAAAACCTTATTAAAAATGAATCAAGTTTGATATGGTAAGGAAATGACCAAATTACCCATCACTATTTTCGGGTAACTTTCTTATTTGGACAGCCCAGTTTCGAAAGGGCATATCTCAATCATCCAATCTCAAAGATTAGCAAACTCAATGTAGTTGGAAAGATAACTCAAAGAAATTTTACGTGATATCTTATTGACCACCTAACTCATCATGTACTAAAAGTTATGGTCGTTTGAAGTTCACCCAAAACTTAGAAGAATTTAGGAATGACTTGAATGAACTCTCTTTAGTTATTCTTGGAACTCAAGGTGCTACATCTAGTGACCTTAGCACTCAAATTTTTTTAATTTCCTCTCTAAAATTCTACTCACAACAAAGGATGGTTTGAGGCTTAGCTCAAGATTCTTTTAGGGTGTTACAATGCCAACATGGTTAAAGGGTCATACTTTTTAGGTGATTCCTTATTTCTTTTTAAGCATAACTTAGGGGATCCACTTAGTTGAGGTGTTCTATATCCCGTCAATGTATAATACAGTTGTGGAAGCGTGGGCGAGATGGTGTATCATCAACTAGCTCATAGTGATTTAAAGTGTATTTTTATATATCACTTATTATGTTAAGTTCAGAGATGAGAAAGTATTTTGTAAAGCTTTAAATGATTTAACTCTTTTATTTCTTTACATTCAGCTTGAGTACATTGTTATCTATTGTAGTCCTTTCTTTAAGCTATTTGTTATTTAGCTATATTAAATACTCGTACATTCAATGTATTGATATCATTCGACCTGAATCGTTTTTGATGATCCAGATACAGGACCTTAGGATCCTCAACAAAAGTATGTCGAGATCACTTTATCCGCTCGTCAATTTTTCAGTGAGGTCTCCTTGCTTTCGAAGGACTCCAGTCTTATGAGTTGTTAGTATTAGTATCATTTTAGTAGTCATGGGTCTTGTCCCGACACTTGTCTATATATGGTAGAGACTTCTTAGATAGACAGTTTTTGAGAGTCTTTCAGTTTTAGGTATTTTATATAAAACTTATGTTTCATACTCAGTATATTCAACAAAGTTTTAATATTCAGTAAACTGTTTTTTAACGTTTCTTTCAGTTTGATGCTTATGTATGCTCAAGTTAGTCTTCCACTTGTAGTTAGACAGGAGGAGGATTCACTTGGGGACCAACAATAGTTCTTGAGTTTTTGCCACGTCTAGGGTGTAGGCTTGGGTCTTGACATATCGCCCATGAGAATTGAGGATCACTTGGGACCGATGCAATCCTCTCATCACTGCAGATCACAAATATCGATGTAAAGACTACTCTAGCACCATTAATATAACCTCTGTCATTTGATAACACTGAAGAAATCCCAGAGTCATTGCTAAAATCCACAACTAAAAATTTGCAGGTATCTATATCATCTCATCATTCAAAAAACAAGTCTCCTCGATGAAGAAATACGGAGCATCAAGGCCCTTATCGGCACACAGGCGATTTACTAGGGAAGGCAGATATGAAAATAAAGTTCCTTTATATACACATCAAAGCTATAGAAATCATGTAGTGGGAAAAGGAGATTGAAATTCCCCTATCATAAGAAGATTTAAGAAGGATTTGAATTTCGAAGAAATAAATGAATAGTTCAATAAGAAAGATGTTTGAGATTTTTCCGAAAACAATAACTAGGACAAAAAGGATGCGGGAAATGAAGATGAAAAAGAGATGGATGATGATGATTTTAAAGGTGATTCCGGTGAAGTACATGTAAAAGATAATATGAAGCATGTTTACTATAAGGATGACTTCTTTGTTTTTCATTCTTATATATGGTTCACTTGATCATGAACCTGGAAAAGTGGCGCTCTCTGAATAAATGAGAAAAGATGATGAGACATTTTGAGTTTGAGTCAATGGAAAAAAGTGACAAGATTCTCTGTGAATGGGTTATGTTTCTCAACTTCGAATGTCTTATCATCTTTTTTCCTTTATCACTTTTGCACATTCTTGATCTGGTGTACCATATAAAGAGAATCAAAGAAGTCATCCTTACAGTAAATAGGCTTCCTATTATCTTTTACATGTAGTTATCTGGATTCAACTTTAACATCATTATCATTCATCAAGGGGCGGCTCAAGCGTATTAGTGACCTAAAGCAAAAATCAAATAGGGCCTTAAACTTAAATTGTTAATAACTCTTATATAATTAATTTATTCTAGTTTTCATCCGATAATATAACAATTCTTATTTTAAATTATTTTTTATGAAATATAATACTCTAAATATGTCAAATTTCTTCTAATAATCCCTTCATTTTTTATGAACTGTTTACTTTTTCTACAAATAGTATTAAATATTTGTTTAAAAAAACAATAAGTTATAACCTATCATTATATAAAAAAAATAAGCCCCTTAAATTTGGAGGCCTAAGGCACATGTCTTTTTTTTTTAACACTGTCCAGCCACCTCTGCATTCATCTGTTTGTCATTCTAATTTCCATCATCCACTTTGGATTTGATATTTTTTAAGATGAAGTCTCACACATCTTTCTTATTGAACTTTTCATTCATTTTCTTGAAATCAAAATCCTCCTTAAATCTTGTTATGACATGGGGATTCCCATCTCCTCTTCCCACCACATAATACCTTGAGATTTTATGTGTATATAAAGCTACTCTATTTTCCTCATTTGCCTTTCCTAGTGAATGACCTATGTGCCTATGAGATCCTCGATGCACCAAATCTCTTCCCCAAGCATACTGACCTTTAAAATGATTGGAGGATATAGATACCTGCAAAGTTTTAGTTGTGAATATCAAAAATGACTTTGGGGTTTCGTCAGTACTATGTAATGGCAGATGTTCCATTATTGGTGTTAGAATAGACTTTGCATTAATATTTGCGGTCTGAAGTCACAAAGATGGAGATGACCACCTAAATCTTGATTGTTTCTCAATCATCATGGGAGATATGACTACTTGGTGAATAATACACCTATCGGCTCAATTGAATTTATTAATAACTAAAGACAGTAACATTCAGACTAAGTACTTCTAACAAAGAAGATGTCATTTTTTGGCCAGCATCCATTGGAACTCATGAAACCAAACTAGATCCACTGTTTGGAACTGAAAAAGATGAGAAACAAGATACAAATTTAGAAAACTACCTAGGATTGGATTGAACAAGCGATATGGATAAAAATGAAGGAAGTATATATGGGAAACCAATACAACCATGAAATGTAGAGGCCATAGTTGTAGGTGTGGATGACGAAAATGAGGCTACATGATTTCATGATTGTCGGGTATAAATGGATGTATTTGAGGTGTTGCAGAATATATAACATGTAGATCATTTATGTCACCACCTAGTATCCTCGTGCTTTTGTGCCTTCAGGTTGTGTCTATCATTCTACTTAGACGGATGAAAATCCTTTTAGTTGTAGAAATTGTAATGACCCTTTGCGTTATTTTTGTTGTTCTCCGTCCTTTTTAACATTAGAACTTTCATGTAGTGACCCCAGGTCAGTTATGAGTTGCTGGGACTGACAACTCGATCATTGGGTCATTCGTTTGAGTTTTGTGAAGGTTTGTGTGTTTTGGAGCTGCATGGGTCCTACCCTACCCGCACAACAAGGAGGTAGGTCTATGCACTAGGTTAAAGATGGTTGATGATGGTTCTATTGCATCCTATTCATTCATATGCATTACCTATCACCAATATGCTTGTTTGTTGATTGCATCCTATGGTTTATAGCTCGGTTTTTAAATTGGCTTTTCTGGTGCCTAGCTTTTCGTTCATTGCGATTGTGACCCTTGGCCTCACAATAGTGATGAAAAAAATTTGAAAATTTACTTTTTCTTTGTCGCGGTCGCGATAGCGATGAACAATTTTCAGTCCTTTTTAGATCAATCCCCCGTTATTTCAGCTTTCATCCCCAACTTCGAAACGCGATATCTCATGTTTGGAAGCTCTGATTGAGGTGATTCAAAGTCATGGACGTCCAAAATCTTTGTGGCTACGCATTGTAATGTGCAGGAATTATCAGGGATCTCTATTTGAGGTACATTCTATCCTGAAAGTGCTTCACCTCTCTTTTGTCTTCTTTAATTGGTGATTTTGATGCATATGGTGATTTAGGTTATTCCAGGCATGGAAAATGAGCCCCATTTTGGGGCACAAGCTCAAATTGTTCTTTAGACGTTTTGACAGTGTTTTTTTTTGGGATTCCTGGTGTGGATCCCACATTCTTATTTTGACACGATTTTTGGGTTTGGTTCCAATTGTTGTAATTGATAATTTGATAGCATGGTGGTATTTGGAGGTATTTCTAAAGTGTATATGTCGTGTGCGATAGATCCAGAGAGTTCGTGATTGGCTTTGACGTAGGCTTCGGTCTACTTTCTTGATTAATGAGCTTCTTAGATAATGCCTAATATAGATTTCATGTAAGTTTGGATTGCATTTGCCAGGTATTTAGCTTTCCTCTTGTTATTCCATAGGAGCCTTGGGTTAAGTGTGGGTGTAGGGATCCTTAGTTTAGACTTTTAGCTTCGCTTTTGGTGTTGATGATCTTCTTTATCCTTGTTAGAATTGATACTTTGTGTCCTTAGACTAGGTTGAACCTTAGATGCTTTAGGTTATGTTTTACCGCCCTCGTAATTATGATTTGCTCCCTATAGGTCTTGTATTGGGTCGTTCTCCTTGTGTTGGTACTTCTGAATTGTGATCTTGGTGGCTCGTTGTAGTCGTGATGTGATGTGTGGTAATATTTTTAAAAGTATCACTAAAAAGGGTAATTAGAGGGTTGCCGTTATCCCTACTAAATATTTCCTTCTAAGGCAAATTAAAGATTTTCTAAATGCCACACTTTTCTTGTCTACTTGATATCATCTATATGAATAATTTACTTGTTATGTGCTTATGTAAATCCGTACTAATGTCGTGAGCTTTAAATTATTAAAATCACACGGCATTACTGTGAATTTAGCTAAAAACATAATACAATAAATGTAAGTTATCCATACAGATGATATCAATAAGACAAGATAAAGTATGACATTAATTGGATAGTCTTTAATTTACCTTAGAAGTTAATATTTAGTTGGAACAAAGTCAACCCTTTAATTAACATTTTAATGATAGTTTTATAATTATTACCAAACATATTTTTTAACTATACAACACTGGTGTCAAAATTTCCATAATCAGAAAACTTCAAAATAGATCATTTTCTGTAATTACAAACCAAAAAAGTAACACCCAATACAATCTACATAATATCAAAACCCTCCTGCACTTAATATAGACTGAGAAAGAAAATATCCAGATCTTTATGTCAGATCTTGTGATGATCCATTGTATTGTATTTCAGTTGATTACCCTTCTTTTCTTATTGTATGTTTTATGCTTTTTTGTTGACTTTCGCTTGATAGTCCGCTGCTTATGGCTCCGGGCTAAGCCTTAGGCTTACCTACTAGTGCCATAGGTGTCACACAGATGAGAAATAAGGTCATGACATATATGAAACTTCAATGTATTTCTAACCTATATCATACAAACTGATTGGAGTCAATAAATGCTTTAATTTGAACATAAATAAATGATCACATGAAAATATTGATTCACTCAGCTAATAACTTGACTACTTAATATTTGATATAAGGAAAAAAGTAAGAATTATATCAAAAAATAACAAACAAAGCAAAGAAAACAAAATTAAAAGGGAAGGGCTTATTACCTTTCTCTGGACAACGAATGTGGGTGATGAGATTAATGAATAAGCTTCCACCTCTCGCTAAATTAACTCAAAAAAAGAAAGATTTTTTTTGGAATTTGAGCTTAGAAGTTCTAGGTTGGGGACAATGAGTCCAACATCCTATCCAAGTAAATAAATTTTAGCCCTTTCGGCTTTGAAATAGTTGTTTAAATAGTGAGAAGGAGAGAGTTATTTATATATTGATATCTTTTAATTCTTAATTCGAACTTCGATGTGGGACTTGGGGAAAACTAGAATTTTCTATAGGATGAGGATTGACGCGCGGCAAACGTACAAATTAATACGAGCTTTGAATGAAAATTAAAGTAAAAGAGATTAAAAAACAAAGGATAATATTGTAAACATTATGGTGGGCTTGTTTAGATGACTAGATCAAATATATCAAAAAGTATAAGAATGATAAATATGCCCTTTTTTTATTATAAAAACTAGTATGTGTACCCGCGCAATGCGCGGTTAATTTACAAATATAATTATCAGTATTGATTTATTGACAATTTCAAAATTTAACTAATTATAGAATGGTATTATGAAACTTATTTGAGAGGATGTTATCATTTAGAACTTTGTTATGTTATAATAGAATATTTATACAAATAAATCAATATATAAACATAGTTCAATGTCTAGATTTGACAATAATAATCTTTAACCTTATTTAATTTATTTATTTATTTATTTATTAACTATTAAATTGTTTAAAAGCATAAATACTCTCACCCTATACATATTATCCTCATGTTAGAATACCAAAGATATATATAAAAAAAATTGTTAGGTTAATTTGAAATAACTAAGAAAAATTCTATGATTATATAATGCTAAGCATAATAAAACTAAGAAATTTTAATCACTTGAATATAAAATTTTAGGGCATATTATTAAGTTTATAAATTTTATCTTTAATTTTTGAAAAAGTCATATACCAATTATATTTTGTCTATACATTTTTTAGTATAATCAATTTGTCATTTATTTGTGTTGATAGATATAAGAAAATAACACTTCAAATAAAATGATAAATAGTTTTTTTCATTGAAAAATAGAAAAAAATATTTTAAATAAGTGTAGAAAAGAATTTTTGTTCATTGAATAAAATCGTTTGGTTGAAGTATATAAAAACTTATTCAATTTTAATATGTTATTGCTTTTTAAGAATAGATTATAGATAAATTGCTCCATTAAAGTAATTGCACCATATAAACTTTTTTATTCTAATTTGTTCACAGCTTATTCTAATGTTTATCTCAAAAAATGAAGATTCATAAAAATAAGTAAATGAAAAAATTAAAGTTCTTAAAAATAAGTACTCGAAATTTGAAACTGCATCTCTCACATTTATACTTGGCTCATTATTGTTACAGTGCATTGTATACAATTAAATTACATATTCAATAATAACTTTAACAACATCTCAAAAATAAAAAATAAAAATTTAATATCAATAAATTCACTCACCAACCATCCATAAAAACAACAAATATAAAATCATTAAATATTATATAAATAAAAATGAAAAAAAGTATCAACAATAATTTTTTACACTACTAAAAATAATTGTTCCCATATATTTTGAAGTCAATTATCCTTATATAATATATTTTTGTATAAGTAAAATTTTAAAATAACAAAGTAAAAGAAAAATATGTGCAATCAAAAACCTTTTATTATGATTTTTTAATTAATTTTTTCAGAGTATTTAGTTAAAATATCAAGTAATTTTCCCTATCATATTACTTATCATTTTAAAATTTGATTAATACTTTTTTTGAAATGGTTACATTGAATTTTTTGGTTTTTTTAATTATATCTTTAGAGAATGCTTAAAAAATGTCAATGATTTTTAGTATATAAATAAAGATTAAAAGTTGAAGTAGTTACATACCCTTCATTAGCCTATTTTTTTTTCTTTTTTAAAAAAAAGGCTAACTGTCATTTTCTTATTATCTAAACTTTAAATAGTTAGATTAAATTTATATTTGTTATAAAGTATTTGTATTTTAGTGAATGTCTATCATGTGGAGTCCTTTTAGGATATGGTTAAGAGTCCTACTTGGGGACCAAGTTAGATTTCCCCTATAAATAGGGGCTCCTCTTCATTGTAAAATCATTCATTAAGAGAAACAATAAGTCTTTTCTTCTCTCTACTTTCTTCTTCTTATTCTATAGTTTCATAACACGTTATCAGCACGAGACTCTAATTTCTCAAAAGTGAAGGTTAGATTTGAAGAATTAATAAAGGTATTATTTATTCTTTTGTTTTTAATTTTAATGGCCAATCTTACAAAACTAGAGTTCACTGCCCTTCAAAGTTCGGGTAGGAACTACCTCTCATGGGTGTTGGATGCTGAAATCCACCTTGATGCAATGGGTCTTGGAGACACCATAAAAGAAGAAAATAAGGCATCAATCAAAACAGTGCACGAGCAATGATATTCTTGCGTCATCATCGTGACGAGATTCTGAAAATCGAATATCTGATAGTTAAGGATCCACTTGTTTTGTGGAAAAAACTAAAAGAAAGATTTGACTATTTGAAGATGGTCATACATCCAAAGGCATGATATGATTGGATGCATCTAAGGTTACAAGAATTTAAGTCTTTACATGAGTATAATAATGCCATGTTCAGAATCACTTCTCAGTTGAAATTACGTGGAGAAACGGTTAGTGAGATTGATATGATAAAAAAGACGTAGTCCACTTTCCATGCCTTGAATGTGCTCTTGCAGCAACAATATCGAGAGAAATATTTCAAAAAGTATTCTGAACTAATTTCATCTTCTTGTGGCTGAGAAAAATAATGATTTATTATTGAAAAATCATGAGAATCGGCCTACTGGATCTGAACTACTTCCTGAAGTGAATGAGGCGTACGCCCACCATGCTAGGCGTGGAAAAGGTCGCGGTCCTAATCGTGGTCGTGGATGTGGGCGTGGGCGTGGGCGTGATTATGGTCAAGAACGTAATATTTTTCCTGGTGTTAATCATTCATCAAATAAAAAGGAAAAAAGAAAGGATGAGAAACGTGAAGCAACTAGGGAAGGTTGTTTTCGATGTGGTGGAAGAGGTCATTATGCACGTGATTGTCGTACTTCCAAACACTTGGTTGAGCTTTATCAAGAATCGCTAAAGAAGAAAGAGAAAAATCCTGAGGCAAATTTTATCTCTGAAAATCAAGTTGACATCACGCACTTGGATGTAGCAGATTTCTTCGCACATCCTGAAGGAAAGATAGATCACTTAATTGGTGATGGTTCTGTGAACATGGAAGAATGATTTTTTTAATTATTTTATTTATTTATTTATTTATTGGTAGAAGTTATTAATAAATTTCATGTAATGATAGTGGTTTACATGAGTATTAGTATTTTAAATTAGTTTAGTCATATTTTTATAGTTCATTAGTTTGTTCCATCTTAATTAAATAATATATATATTTCATTCATTTATTTATATGATTCTAATATGATAATGTTAGTCAAATACTAAACTTTATCACGTGTTTGTATTATATTAGGTCTTTAACTTGATCTAACGTTAAAAACATACATTTTGTTATTAAGTAGGATTTATCATGTGTTTCTATTATATTAGGTTTTAACTTGATTTAATGTTAAAAACATACAGTATGTTATTAACTAGGATTTATCATGTGTTTGTATTATATTAGGTCTTTAACTTGATCTAATGTTAAAAATATGCAGTCTTTTATTAACTAGGATTAAATAATAATTTTATTTTATTTTCCTAACAACTCGTTTTTGACTTAGAGGAAATAATAAATTAAGGCTCAATTTCTAATATTTAATTATTAATTTATTACTTTGAATATATTGTACCCTTTTGACAACACTAATATTTAATATATATTTATTTTGTGTATGTCATCTCATGTGAATATATGGATAATTCTAAAAATATATTATCGAAATATGAAGACATTTGCTTGATTGATTCTGGTACAACACATACGATATTCAAAAATAAGAAGTATTTTTCGCATTTAAGTATGGGCAAAATAAATGTTACTATAATTTTCGGTAGTACTAATATGATTGAGGGTTTTGGAAGAGCCATTGTAATTTTGTCCAAGGGAACTAAACTCATCATTAATAATGCTATGTTTTCTCTAAGATCTAAGAGAACTTGTTGAGTTTTAAAGATATCCGTGAAAATGGTTATCATATCCAATCAATGGATGAAATAAATCTTGAATATTTTGGTATGACCAAGAATGTCTCTGAGCAGACATGTGTTATAGAAAAGTTTCCTGCTTTATCTTCTGGATTGTATTAGACAAAAGTTAGTGCAATTAAGGCACATTTTATAGTAAATAAGAAATTTACTGATTCCAATACATTTGTACTTTGGCATGATCGTCTGGGACATCCTGGGTCAATAATGATGAGACGAATAATAGAAAATTCGAATGGACATCCATTAAAGGACCTAAAAGTTCTTTTAAATGGTGAATTTTCTTGTACTGCTTGTTATCAAGGCAAGTTAATTGTGAGACCATCACCAACGAAAGTTGAGATTGAGTCCCCTGCGTTCTTGGAACGTATACATGGGGATATTTGTGGACCTATTCACCCACCTAGTGGGTCATTTAGATACTTTATGGTTCTAATAGATGCTTCTTCTAGATGGTCTCATGTGTGCCTATTGTCATCTCGTAACTTGGCATTTGCAAAATTATTGGCACAAATAATAAGGTTAAGGGCACACTTTCCTTATAATCAGATTAAGTCCATTCGGCTTGATAATGCTGTAGAGTCTTCATCCCAATCATTTAATGATTATTGTTTAGCAATTGGAATAAGATTTGAACACTCCGTTGCTCATGTTCATACTCAGAATGGTTTCGCTGAGTCATTAATTAAACGTCTGCAATTAATAGCAAGACCAGTGCTTATGAAAACTAGGTTGCCCACTGCTGTGTGGGGACATGCAATTTTGCATGCTGCAACACTTATTCGTCTCAGACCGATAAGTTATCATAAAGTTTCTCCATTGCAATTGGTTATGGGTCAAGAACCTAATATATACCATCTAAGAATTTTTGGATGTGCGGCATGTGCCTGTGGCACCACCAAACCGCACTAAGATGGGCGCTCAAAGAAGGTTAGGAATATATGTTGGGTTTGAGTCACCCTTCATTATTTGCTATCTTGAACAATTGATTGGAGACATGTTTACTGCTCGATTTGCAGATTGTCGGTTTGATGAGATAGTTTTCCCAACATTAGGGGGAGAGAATAGTGAAATTAAATGAGAAATTTTGTGGAAAATTTTATAATTGTCTCATATTGATCCATATTCTTCTACTTGTGAACAAGAAGTAAAAAAGATTATTCATTTGCAGAAAATTATAAATCAAATGCCAGACGCATTTACAAATTTGAAAAGGATTACTAAATCACATATTCCTGCAGAGAATGCCCCAATTCGAATTGATGTCCCTATAGGACCATCCACTAGTGTCATAGCTAATGAGTCAAAAGCACACTTAAAGCGTGGTAGACCATTGGGTTCTAAGGATCAAAATCCTAGAAAAAGAAAGATTAAATGTCAAGATGACACCATGAAAGAATCTCATATGGAAGTTCAAAATTTGAATAACTCTGATATTCATGAAAGAATCAATGAACTTGAAACTCAAGGAAATAATTAACTATCCATAAATTTAAGAGATGTTGAAACTAATCTGAATCGATCAGAAATAGTGGTTGATTATGTATTTGTATATAATGTTGCAACAAATATCATGCAAGATAATGAGGATCATGAACCTCAATCTATTATAGAATGTCGACAAAGAAATGATTGGCCAAAATGGAAAGAAGCAATTCAATCAGAGTTGAATTCACTTGCCAAGCGTGAAGTTTTTGGACCTATAGTTCAAACACCTAATGGTATTAAACCTGTTGGTTACAAATGAATTTTTATGCGAAAAAGAATTGAGAAAAATAAAATACAAAGGTATAAAGCACGCCTTGTGGCACAAGGATTTTCTCAAAGGCCTGGTGTCGATTATGAAGAGACATACTCACCCGTTATGGATGCAATAACATTGCGTTATCTCATTAGTTTCACAGTCCATGAGCAACTTGAAATGAATTTGATGGATGTGGTTACAGTCTACCTTTATGGATCACTTGATAATGAGATATACATGAAAATTCCTGAAGGATTTGCGATGCCTAAATCATGTAATTCAAAATCTCGAGAAATATATTCAATTAAATTGCAAAGAACTTTATATGGTTTGAAGCAATCTGGATGCATGTGGTATAACCGTCTTAGTGAGTATTTTATTAAGGAAGGTCATACAAATGATGCAATTTGTCCATGTGTCTTTATTAAGAAAACAATATCGGAATTTGTTGTACTTGCTGTTTATGTTGATGATATAAATTTTATTGGAACTCCAATTGAGCTTCAAAAGGCAATTGATAATTTAAAGAACGAATTTGAGATGAAAGATCTGGAAAGGACAAAATTATGTCTTGTTTGCAAATTGAGCATTTGACAAATAGTATTTTTGTTCATCAATCTGCCTACACAGAAAAAGTGTTGAAAAGATTTTGTATGGATGAAGCGCATCCATTAAGTACTCCGATGGTTGTTCGTTCACTTGATGTGAATAAGGATTCATTCCGACCTCAAGAAAAGGATGAAGAAATTCTTGGTTCTGAAGTACCATATCTTAGTGAAATTGGTGCACTAATGTATCTTGCTAATACTACAAGGCCTGGTATAACTTTTGCTGTTAATTTGTTAGCAATGTATAGTTCTGCTCCTACTAGGAGACATTGGAATGGGATCAAACACATTTTGCGATATCTTAAAGGGACAACTGATATGGGCTTATTTTATTCATTGTAGCCCCAATTTTGTTGGTTATGCTTATGCAGGATATTTATCTGATCCACACAAAGCTCGATCCCAAACAGGCTATGTGTTTATATGTGGGGGGACTGCCATATCTTAGAGATCAACAAAGCAGTCCATCGTAGCCACTTCATCTAATCATGCTGAAATAATAGCTATTCATGAAGCAAGTAGAGAATGTGTGTGGTTAAGGTCTATGATACATCTCATTCGAGAGAAATGTGGTTTGAGTGTGATAATGTACCCACCACTTTATATGAAGATAATGCGGCATGCATAGCACAACTTAAGGGAGGATTTGTAAAAGGAGATAGAACAAAGCACATTTCACCAAAGCTTTTCTATACACACGAACTTCAAAAGAATAGTGATATAAATGTGCAACAGATTCGTTCAAGTGACAATGTGGCTGATCTATTCACCAAGTCTCTATCAACTGCAAGTTTCAAGAAGATGGTGCACAAGCTTGGAATGCGAAAATTCAAGTCTCTGGATTGATGTTCTTATTAGGGTGAGTTAATACGCGCTGTACTCTTTTTCCCTTACGAGGTTTTGTCCCACTGGGTTTTCCTTGTAAGGTTTTTAATGAGGCAGCATAGATGAGTATTAATAGATATGTGTACTCTTTTCCTTTACTAGAGTTTTTCTTTTCTTAAATTTTTTTAGTAAGGTTTTTGACGAGGCACATCATCTATGAATTAGACATTCAGGGGGAGTGTCATAAAGTATTTGTATTATAGTGAATGGCTATCATGTGGAGTCCTTTTAGGATATGGCTAAGAGTCCTACTTGGGGACCAAATTAGATTTTCCCTATAAATAGAGGACTCCTCTTCATTTTAAAATCATTCATTAAGAGAAACAATAAATTTTTTCTTCTCTCTACTTTCTTCTTCTTATTCTATTGTTTCATAACAATATTTTATTAATTATATTTTTCTTTAGTGTTATTTTTAAAATGTCATGTAACTTGCCTTACCTATTGATTATTATTTTAAAATTTTAAAATAATTTTCCAATGATGATATAAAATTTTCAATGCTTTTGAAATTAAATGAATATATTCTTTTTTGAACTTTTTAATTTTTTTTATATATTTTTGTTCATTCATTTTTCAATAACTTTTAATACATTTTATTTATTAAAATTTAAACCTGTGACATTGTTTATATAGTAAAATTTTCGTCTGTCTTAAATTTGAATATCTTATTCTTTTATAATTCTAAAGTGAAATGCTTACTTATTTTTTTGTTTTTATATATTATATTATTATTATTAGTTTTAGTATTATTATATTCAATTTAATTATTTTATTGTTATACTACATTTGACTTTTTTAATAATTTGCTATTTAACTAAATGTTACTTTTTAATAATCACTTTTATTAGATGAATCTAACTTTATTTTTTTAATCTTCAAAGTTATTTACACATTTTTATTCTTTTTAAATAGTTAAGCATTTTTTTAAATTCAATTTAAACGCAATTCAATATAAAATCTGTTTAAAAGTATGATGAAGTATCAAAGGATTCACAATTGAACTCAAAGATTTTCTTGAAGTCTACTCTTAACTCTCTCTTGAATGTAAATTATGAATTCAAGTGTAATGGTTATTGATAAGAAGGATATCATGATGATAAATTAGACACATGAATACATTATCCTCATTCTCATACTTACTTACTCGAGTATTGAAACAAGTTATTAAAAATTGTAGAAGACTCCACAAAAAGACTCAAAAACTTCGTCAAAAAGTTCAAAATAAATCTAAATACATAACTTTAACCCTACCTTGAATTAGAATTATGAATTCAAGGTTATGATTTGTGTTAGAAAAGATATTATGATGATTAGAATTGTTTTTAGATAGTTAATCATTAGAAACGATCAAGAAAACATTGTCTGGGAGCAACTCCATGACACAGAGACGAATATTAATATTTGCTTGCAAAATAAATTTGAGACAATAGGGTGCACGATCTCTCTGCGACGCGGAGAGGAAAATTTGACTCTGAAGGAACAGGTTCGCATTGCGTACCTTATATATTTTTATCTGTTTGACTTTTTCTTTCTCATTTTCTAAGACCAATTTGCCTAGATTTGATTATTTTTCTCAATTTCTGTTTAGATCCATATACCCAACACATGTACCCAAGAATCTACTCATAAAAGACCCTAAAATCAACATGATTTCCTCAAGAACTCAATAATCTCATCCTAACTCAAGAACAAAAGCCAATTTCAAGAACACAATTCAAGATCATCGAAACTTTCAACTTGTAGAACTAAATTAAGCATAAATTAGCATGACTGGTCTGTGGGTAATGAACCCAACACTATGTGAACTCACATAGCTCTTAAGGATCAAATCTGTGGCAAAAATCTACAAGAATTTTCAAGAATCTTAATGAACGCCTTGATCCTTTCCTCTTTTCTCTTATTTCCTATTATTGAACTTTTGACAAAACTCTAGGTGTATATTAGGGTTATAAAACTGAACCTAATCATTTTAGACTCCTACAATCTTAATGAAAATGAATTAAATCTGATAGGATAAAGAAAAGACCAAAACACCTCTCACTATTTTTGGGTAACTTTCTTAATTGGACAACCTGATTTCAAAAAGGAATATAACACTCATCAGGGCTCGAAACTGAGAAATATTAGTGGTATTGGAGAGATAAAGACCTAACTCGTTCAGTATTGAAAGTTATAGTTGTTTGTATTTGACCAGAAAGTTAGAATAATTTAGGATTGACTTAAATGAAATCACTTTAGTTCTTCTTAGAACTGAAGGTGCTACATATAGTGACCTTGACGCTCAAGAAATCTTAAATTTCTCGGTAAAATACCACTCACAATGAAGGATGGTTCGAGTTTTAGTTCAATTTTTTTTCTGTGGTGTTACAATATGTCCCCCTTGGGATCATTCGTCCTAGAATGACGACAAGATTGGGTATGGAATGGGGTTACTCTTACTATGGTCTGAGTATAATGGTATGCTCTTACTATACTCAAGTTTAGTACTCTAACAACTATTACAAAAACTACCACTGAAAAGATATCTCTCATACTCTTTGAGCCTCATTACTATCTACTCTTTGGAACTCATTACTATATTCTCGAACACTTGACTTGATTTCTCATCTTGTCATCTCCCCCTTAGGTATAAAGCTAACACTTGAAAGTTATGTCCCTAATCCATCATCTCTAATTTGTCTATATCCTCTTTTACTCTAATACTCGAGTGAAGTTTATCTCTTGACTACCAAACTCTCCATAAGAAGGTACTAAGACCTCTTTCTAAGATATTTCTCTTAACCTCTTCATGCTCTTACTTCTCTTGTGACTTAGCCACACTTCTCTGCCCTTATCTAAAGGTAAGGGTCTCTCACTTGCACCCACTCATATTTATTGTAGCTTATCACCTAAATCCCTCACCTACTCAGTGTCAAGCGTTCCAGATCAAATCTCAAGACTAACATCATTACTCTCATGTTTCCATTCTTTTGAACATGACGCTCATATCAAATTCAAGCTTAATATTTATTACTAAACCTGAATATCAATATGATTGCTCTCCTACTATACTAACTTACCACTACTATGCACAATTGTAAAAACACTCGTCCACTAAGACCTTATGTCGAGTAGTCAATCCTTACCTCTCATACTATACACTCACAAATGACCATCACATTCCACTTCACAACTTAAGTAATATTTTCTCACTTATTATACATCATTACTTAATCGATTCTTAAACTTTGGAACATCATGACCCTCTCAAACAATTCATAAGCCTAGCTTAGATCTATCACTTCATAAATACTTTTGCTCTTCTATTCAACACTTACACTTGGTCATTACCTACACAATGAAACTTCATCACAAAATCTTTTCTAGCTAAAACACACTCTACCTTCTATTATGGAATCTTCACAACTCATCACTTTGTAGTCTTACCAAAAGGGAAAATCCTCTTTAGTAACTTACTAGGTGTATGACTATAGTAACATAGTTTGTCAAAATACCATCTCTTTCTTAGATTACTAAACCTCTACATACTTTCCTATAATTCTGGGAACTTTCACATTTACTACTCATGATCTCGTAACGCATGTTACCTTTTCGGGTGAAAATACTACCCAGGCTCTAATCATACTTTCTCATAAGGATCTTAACTGAAACAAGGCTTAAGGAAGAGAGTACAACTCACTTTTAGCTCAAATGCACTATTCATATAATTATGAGTGCATTCCTTTGAAACTCAACCCTTAACTCACTCATGGGATCCTCTCAAGCCGCTGTGAAGTCTCATCACTTCTTCAAGACTCTTGTTAAGAACAACTAATTGACAAAGGATTGGCTTTAATGCTCAACCACCTCTAGTATAAGGGTTAGTCGAATGAATCTACGAAACACACGAGTATGAATGAATCTCTATGACTTAGATCTATTGCATGATTAATAGTATGAAACTCTAGGACACTTGACATTGTGTGCTCTGATATCAAGTTCGTCATGATGCGAGTCTACACCCTGGACACTTGAACTCTGTTCTCTGGTACAAAGTTTGTCATGATCCGAGTCTACACCCTGGACGTGGCCGACACTCGAGAATCATTGTTGGTCCCTAAGCAAATCCTCATAATGGCTGACTATAGGCGGAAGACTAACTCAAGCATACAAAAGCTTAAAAGTGAATTAAATTCAAATACTCAACTTTAAAATAATCTGAACAATATTGAATAGATAATTTTGAATAAAATTAATATATTTAACTAATCATAATTAAGCAACTTAAGTCTTTAAAACATTTTAAAAAATAAATGAATACACTTATGAAATTCTAATGTCTATCTATGAAGCCTATATCTGACAAAGATGAAAGTCGAGATAAGACCTACAACATCCTAACAACTGATATAACTGAAAGTACAAGTGGAATCCTCAGGAAACAAGGAGTCTCCTCAAAGATAACTCGAAATGCATGTGGTATCAACAAAATGCCTATTGATGATTTTGAGTACCTATATCTGCATCATTTCATGATGCAGGCCAAATGGCTCAGTACATGAAATTTACGAGCATGTAAGGGGAATTCTAGAGCATAAACATAATCTTAAATTGATGGAAAAGAAACATACTTACCTCTTTTCAACTCACTCAACTGAACTCAACCCAACTCAAAGAAACATAGTCCAACTCAACTCAGAGAAAATAGGCTAAACTCAATGGTAAGATATTCAACTTAGTGAAATAAGGCTCAATTCAATAATATGATATTCAACTAAGTGAAATAATACTCAACTCAAAAATAGGATCTGCATAATCAAACTCTAGATACTCAACTATATATAAAGAAATTCAATGTATTTAAAAAATACAATATACTTAGTTTGTATACAAGCATACAAAATAAACTTTGTTTGTATATAGAAAATAAACTTTGTGTATATAAAAATACAAAATATATCTGCGGGAGTTTCTTTAACCTATAACCATCACTATGAGCTATGTGATGATACATTGTGTTGTCTCACGTAGCTATGGTCGTCCTGAACCTTGTTTGGGGGTATAGTACCTACTACTAAATGGATCCACTAGTGTATGCTAAAATCATTAAGGAATCATCTGTAAAGTATGACCCTTTTCTACCCAGGTTGGCTACACGGTTTATGAAGACTTTGAATTATCTGAACTCAAACTCATCCCAATATCGGCGCTCAATACTACTCCAAAATATAACTAGATCATATGTTTAAGAACATAACTCTTATGTGGTTTGAGATTATCAATCAAAATATATCGTTTAAGATGGTACTCTGAACTACTCACGAACATATTTTTTGGAAATCGGTGTTTCCTTTATACTTAAATGTAAAAATAATTACTCTTGGAATTACTAAGTTTCCATATACCATTTTAAATAAAAATAAACTCAGATCTAATTTTCCTTAAACTCATATGCTCAAGTCTTAAAACAAATTTAAAAAGGTTTGCAAAATACTTCTTAGAATAGGGTTCATGCCGAATTATGGACTCATGCCGAATTATGGACGTGAACAACTCAATTCAATATTTTCAATATATAACTCAAGAACATCAATGATACTACTCAGTTCAAGTATACTTAACTCAGAGGTTTCATGCGGAATTATGGACATGAACAACTCAACTCAAGGACTTCATGTTACTACCTCATCTCAAGAAGGTACAACTCATAGAGTTCATGCGGAATTATGGGCATGAACAACGCAACTCAAAGTCCTTCATTGTTAATATAGGATAGTCTCATTATTAGGAATATAATCTCAAAAGGATTGAGAACTCAATGCTCAAGACGTAGAACTTGAAGATACTACTCCTTTCATAGATGCTTAACTTATGAAGTTCATGCAAAATTTATGAGCGTGAACGGCTCGACTCAAGGGTCTAAATAACATTATGGAACTCATGTATACGACTCTTTTCATTCTCATACTTAGTCCCTCAAAACATAGTTCAAATCGATAGTTGATCTCAAAGGATTCACAATTTGAACTCAAAGACTTTCTTTGAAATCTACTCTTAACTTTCAAGATTGAATGTAAATTATGAATTCAAGTGTTATGGTTAATTATAAGAAGGATCTCATGATGATTAAGTATACTTGTGAATACATTATCCTAATTCTCATACTCACTTGCTCGAGTCTTGAAACAAGTTATTAGAAATTGTAGAAGACTCCTAAAAAAGACTCAAAGGGACTTTCTCAAAATGTTCGAGAAAACTCTCAATACTTAACTTTTAACTCAACATGAATTTGAATTATGAATTCCAGGTTTTGAACTGTGGTACGAAAGATATCACGACGCAGAGATGCATTTTAATATTTTGTTGTGAAATAAATTTGAGATAGTGGGGTCCACAATATCTCCACGAAGCGGATAGGAAAACTTCACTCTGAAGGAATAGGCACGGGCCTGTACTTTTTTTCTGTCCAACTTTTTCATCCTCGTTTTCTAACACCAAATCTCCTAGATTCTATTCTTTTTCTCAATTTCTCTTAGTTTCATGTAACCAACACATGTAAAAAAGAATCTACTCACAAATGACCCTAAAATCAACACAATTTCCTCAAGAAATCAATAATCCCATCCTAACTCAAGAAGGAAAGATAATTTCAAGAAAACAATTCAAGATCATCAAGACTTTCAACTTTCTAAAACAAAATTATGGTAAAATTAACATGATTAGTGCGTGGGTGAACGAACCCAACGCTATGTGAACTCACATACTTCTTAGGGATCAAACCCACGGCAAAAATCTGCAACAATTCTCAAGAATCTCGATGAACGCCTCGAACCTTTCCTCTTTTCTCTTCTTGAATTTTCAACTAAAACACTAGGCGTATATTAGGATTATAAAACTAACCCTAATCGCTTTATACCCCTAAAAATTTATTAAAAATGAATCATATCTGATATGGTAAGGAAATGACCAAATTACCCATCACTATTTTCAAGTAACTTTCTTATTTGGACAGCCCGATTTCAAAAGGGCACATCTCACTAATCCAACCTCAAAGCTTAGCAAACTCAGTGTAGTTGGAAAGATAACTCAAAAAAATTTTACGTGATATCTTATGGACCACCTAACGCATCCAATACTGAAAGTTATGGTCGGTTGAAGTTCACCCAAAACTTATAAGAATTTAGGAATGACTTGAAAGAACTCTCTTTAGTTCTTCTTGGAACTCAAGGTGCTATATCTAGTGACCTTAGCACTCAAAATTTTTTAAATCCCTCTCTAAAATTCTACTCACAACATAGGATGGTTTGAGTCTTAGCTCAAGATTATTTTAGGGGTGTCACAATGCCAGCATGGTTAAAGGATCATACTTTTTAGGTGATTCCTTATTTCTTTTTAAGAATAATTTAGGGGATACACTTGGTTGAGGTGTTCTATATCCCGTCAATGTATAATACAGTTCTGGAAGTGTGGGCGAGATGATGTATCATCAACTAGCTTATAGTGATGTGTTGGTTAGAGAATCTGCCAAATAGAGTTAAAGTGTATTTCTATATATCACTTATCATGTTAAGTTAAGAGATGAGAAGGTATTTTGTAAAGCTTTAAATGATTTAACTCTTTTATTTCCTTACATTCAGCTTGAGTACATTATTATCTATTGTAGTCTTTTCTTTCAGTTATTTGTTATTCAGCTATATTAAATACTCGTACATTCAATGTATTTATATCATTCGACCTGAATCTTTTTTGATGATGCAGATACCGGACCTTAGGATCCTCAACAAAAGTCTGTCGAGATCACTTTATCCGCTCGTCAGCTTTTGAGTGAGGTCTCCTTGCTTTCGAAGGACTCCAGTCTTATGAGTTGTTAGTATTAGTATCATTTTAGTAGTCATGGGTCTTGTCCCGACACTTGTCTACATATGGTAGAGACTTCTTAGATAGACACTTTTATAGTCTTTCAGTTTTAGGTATTTTATATAAATCTTATGTTTCATACTCAGTATATTCAACAAAGTTTTAATATTCAGTAAACTGCTTTTTAACGTTTCTTTCTGTTTGATGCTTATTTATGCTCAAGTTAGTCTTTCACTTGTAGTTAGACAGGATGAGGATTCGCTTGGGGACCAGCAATGGTTCTTGAGTTTTTGCCACGTTCGTGGTGTAGGCTTGGGTCTTGACATATCGCCCATGAGAATTGAGGATCACTTGGGACCGATGCAATCCTCTCATCACTACAGATCACAAATATCGATGTAAAGACTACTCTAGCACCAGTAATATAACCTCTGTCATTTGATAACACTGAAGAAATCCTAGAGTCATTGCTAAAATCCACAACTAAAAATTTGCAGTTATCTATATCATCTCATCATTCAAAAAGCAAGTCTCCTCGATGAAGAAATAAGGAGCATCAAGGCCCTTATCGGCACACATGCCATTTACTAGGGAGGGCAGATATGGAAAATAAAGTTGCTTTATATACACATCAAAGCTATAGAAATCATGTAGTGGGAAAAGGAGATTGAAATTCCCTTATCATAAAAATATTTAAGAAGGATTTGAATTTCGAAGAAATAAATTAATAGTTCAATAAGAAAGATGTTTGAGATTTTTCCGGAAAAAATAACTAGGCCAAAAAGGATGCTGGAAATGAAGATGAAAAGGAGATGGATGATGATGATTTTAAAGGTGAGTCCAGCGAAGTACATGTAAAAGATAGTAGGAAGCATGTTTACTATAAGGATGACTTCTTTGTTTTTCATTCTTATATATGGTTCACTTGATCATGAACCTGGAAAAGTGGCGCTCTCTGAATAAATGAGAAAAGATGATGAGACATTTTGAGTTTGAGTCAAAGGAAAAAAGTGACAAGATTCTCTCTGAATGAGTTATGTGTCTCAACTTCGAATGTCTTATCATCTTTTTTCCTTTATTCAGAGAGCGACACTTTTGCACATTCTTGATCTGGTGTACCATAAGAAAGAGAATCAAAGAAGTCATCCTTACGGTAAATAGGCTACCAATTATCTTTTACATGTAGTTCTCTGGATTCAACTTTAACATCATCATCATTCATCCAGGGGCGGCTCAAGAGTATTAGTGGCCTAAAGTAAAAATCAAATAGGGCCCTAAACTTAAATTGTTAATAACTCTTATATAATTTATTTCTTCTAGTTTTCATCCGATAATATAACAATTCTTATTTTAAATTATTTTTTATAAGATATAATACTCTGAATATGTCAAATTTCTTCTAATAATCCCTTCATTTTTCATGAACTATTTACTTTTTCTACAAATAGTATTAAATATTTGTTTAAAAACAAACAATAAGTTATAACCTATTATTATATTTAAAAAAATAGGCCCCTTAAATTTGGAGGCCTAAGGAACATGTATTTTTTTTTAACACTGTTCAGCTACCTCTGCATTCATCTCTTTGTCATTCTAATTTCCATCATCCACTTTGGATTTGATATTTTTTAAGATGAAGCCCCACACATCTTTCGTATTGAACTTTTCATTTATTTTCTTGAAATCAAAATCCTCCTTAAATCTTGTTATGACATGGGGATTCCCATCTCCTCTTCCCACCACATAATATCTTGAGATTTTATGTGTAAATAAAGCTACTCTATTTTCCTCATTTGCCCTTCTTAGTGAATGACCTATGTGCCTATGAGATCCTCGATGCACCAAATCTCTTCCCCAAGCATACTGACCTTTAAAATGATTGGAGGATATAGGTACCTGCAAAGTTTTAGTTGTGAATATCAAAAATTACTTTGGGGTTTCGTCAGTACTATGTAATGGCAGATGTTCCATTATTGGTGATAGAATAGACTTTGCATTAATATTTGCGATCTGAGTCACAAAGATAGAGATGAACACCTCAATCTTGACTGTTTCTCAGTCATCATGGGAGATATGACTACTTGGTGAATAATACACCTATCGGCTCAATTGAATTTATTTTATCAATAAATAAAGACAGTAACATTCAGACTAAGTACTTCTAGCAAAGAAGATGTCATTTTTTGGCCAGGATCCATTGGAACACATGAAACCAAACTAGATCCATTGTTTGGAGCTGAAAAAGATGATAAACAAGATACAAATTCGGAAAACTGCCTAGGATTGGATTGAACAAGCGATATGGATAAAATGAAGGAAGTATATATGGGAAACCAATACGACCATGAGATGTAGTGGCCATAGTTGTAGGTGTGGATGATGAAAATGAGGCTACATGATTTCATGATTGTCGGGTATAAATGGATGTCTTTTGAGCTTCTGGAGAATATATAACATGTATATCATTTATGTCACCACCTAGTATCCTCGTGCTTTTGTGCCTTCAGGTTGTGTCTATCATTCGACTTTTGCGGATGAAAATCCTTTTAGTATTAGAACTTATAATGACCCTTTAGGTTATTTTCGTTGTTCTCGGACCACTTTAACATTAGAACTTTCATGTAGTGACCCCAAGTCAGTTATGAGTTGTTGATACTGACTGCTCGATCACTGGGTCGTTCGTTTGAGTTTTGTGGAGGTTTGTGTGTTTTGGAACTGCATGGGTCCTACCTTACACGCATAACAAGGAGGTAGGTCTATGCACTAGGTTAAAGATGGTTGATGATGGTTATATTGTATCCTATTCATTCATATGCATTACCTATCACCAATATGCTTGTTTGTTGATTGCAACCTATGGTTTATAGCTCGGTTTTTAAATTGGCTTGTCTCGTGCCTAGCTCTTTGTTCATTGCGATTGTGACACTTGGCCTCGCAATAGTGATGTAAAAAATTCTGAAAATTTACTTTTTCTTTGTCGCGGTCGCGATAGCGATGAACAATTTTCATACCTTTTAAGATCAATCCCCCGTGATTTCAGCTTTCATCCCCAACTTCAAAACGCGATATCTCGTGCTTGGAAGCTCTGATTGAGGTGATTCAAAGTCATGGACGTCCAAAATGTTTGTGGCTATGCATTGGAATGTGCGTGAAGTATCAGGGCTCTCTATTTGAGGTATATTCTATCCTGAAAGGGCTTCACCTCTCTTTTTTCTTCTTTAATTGGTGATTTTGATGCATATGGTGATTTAGGTTGTTCCAGGCATGGAATTGAGCCCTATTTTTGGGCACAAGCTCAAATTGTTCTTTAGACATTTTGACAGTGGTTTTTTTTTTTGGATTCCTGGCGTGGGTCCCACATTCTTATTTTGACTCGATTTTTGGATTTGCTTCCAATTGTTGTAATTGATAATTTGATAGCATGGTAGAGTTTGGAGGTATTTATCAAGTGTATATAACGTGTGTGATAGATCCAGAGAGCTCGTGATTGTCTTTGAGCTAGGCTTCGGTTTACTTTCTTGATTAATGAGCTTTCTTAGATAATGCCTAATATAGATTTCATGTAAGTTTGGATTGCATTTTCCAAGTATTTAGCTTTCCTCTTGTTATTCCATAGGAGCCTTGGGTTAAGTGTGGGTGTTGGGATCCTTAGTTTAGACTTTTAGCTTCGCTTTTGATGTTGATGATCTTCTTTATCCTTGTTAGAATTGATACTTTGTGGCCTTAGACTAGCCTGAACCTTAGATGTTTTAGGTTATGTTTTACCGCCCTCGTAATTATGATACGCTCCCTATAGGGCTTGTATTGGGTCATTCTCCTTGTGTTGATGCTTGTGAATTGTGATCTTGGTGGCTCTCTGTAGTCGTGAGATGATGTGTGGTAATATTTTTAAAACTATCACTAAAAAGGGTATTTAGAGGGTTGCCGTTATCCCTACTAAATATTTCCTTCTAAGGCAAATTAAAGATTTTCTAAATGCCACACTTATCTTGTCTACTTGATATCATCTACATGAATAATTTACTTTATGTGCTTAGCTAAATCCGCGCTAATGTCGTGAGCTTTAAATTATTATAATCACACGGCATTACTGTGGATTTAGCTAAAAAAAAAGATACAATAAATGTAAGTTATCCATAAAGATGATATCATTAGGCAAGATAAAGTATGACATTAATTATATAGTCTTTAATTTACCTTATATATTAATATTTAGTTGGAACAAAGTCAACCCTTTAATTAACATTTTAGTGATAATTTTAAAATTATTACCAAATATATTTTTTAACTATACAACACTGGTGTCAAAATTTCCCTAATCATAAAATTTCAAAATAAATCTCTTTCTATAATTACAAACAAAAAAGTAACACCCAATGCAATCTACATGATATCAAAATCCTCCTGCACCTAATATAGACTGAGAAAGAAAATACCCAGATCTTTATGTCAGATCTTGAGATGATCTATTGTATTGTATTTAAGTTGATTACCCTTCTTTTTTTATTGTATGTTTTATGCTTTTTTGTTGACTTCCGCTTGATAGTCCGTTGCTTATGGCTCCGGGCTAAGGGTTAGGCTTACCTACTAGTGTGGTAGGTGTCATCACATATGAGAAATAAGGTCGTGGCATATATGAAACTTCGATGTATTTCTAACTTATATCATACAAACTGATTGGAGTCGATAAATGCTTTAATTTGAACATAAACAAATGATCACATGAAAATATGGATTCACTAGCCTAATAACTTGACTACTTAATATTTGATATAAGGAAAAAGTAAGAATTATATCTAAAAATAACAAACAAAGCGAAGAAAACAAAATTAAAAGGGAAGGGCTTATTACCTTTCTCTGGACAGCGAATGTGGGCGATGAGATAAGCTTCCACCTCTCGCTAAATTAACTCAAAAAAAGAAAGAAATTTTTTTGGAATTTGATCTTGGAAGTTCTAGGCTGGGGACAATGAGTCCAACATCCTATCCAAGTAAATAAATTTTAGCCCTTTCGGCTTTGAAATCGTTGTTTAAATAGTGAGAAGGAGGGAGTTATTTATAGGATTGATATCTTTTAATTCTTAATTCGAACTTCGGTGTGGGACTTGGGAAAAACTAGAATTTTCTAGAGGATGAGGATTGACACGCGGCAAACGTACAAATTAATACGATCTTTGAATGAAAATTGAAGTAAAAGATATTTAAAAACAAAGGATAATATTGTCAACATTATGGTGGGCTTGTTTAGATGACTAGATCAAATATATCAAAAAGTATAAGGAATGATAAATATGACCTTTTTTTATTATAAAAACTAGTATACGTACCCGCGATGCGCGGTTAGTTAACAAATATAATTATTAATATTGATTTATTGACAATTTCAAAATTTAACTTTTGATAGAATGATATTATGAAACTTATTTGAGAGGATGTTATCATTTAGAACTTTGTTATGTTATAACAGAATATTTATACAAATAAATCAATATAATAGTTCAATGTCTAGATTTGACAATAATAATCTTTAACATTATTTAATTAATTTATTTATTTATTAAATATTAAATTGTTTAAAAGCATAAATACTCTCACCCTATCCATATTATCCTCTTGTTAGAATTCCAAAGATATATATAATAAAATATTGTTAGGTTAATTTGAAATATCTAAGAAAAATTCTACAATTATATAATGCTAAGAATAATAAAACTAAGAAATTTTAATCACTTGAATATCAAATTTTAGGGGATATTATTCAAGTTTTTAAATTTTATCTTTAATTTTTTAAAAAGTCATATACCAATTATATTTTGTCTATACATTTTTTAGTATAATCAGTTTGTCATTTATGTGTTGATAGATATAAGCAAATAACACTTCAAATAAAATGAAAAATAGTTTTTTCATTCAAAAATAGAAAAAAATAATTTTAAATTAGTGTAGAAAAGAAGTTTTGTTCATTGAATAAAATTGTTTGGTTGAAGTATATAAAAACTTATTCAATTTTAATATGTTATTGCTTTTTAAAAATAGATTATAGATCAATTGCTCCATTAAAGTAATTGCAACATATAAACTTTTTTCTTCTAATTTGTTCACAGCTTATTCTAATGTTTATCTCAAAAAATGAAGATTTATACAAATAAGTAAATGAAAAAATTAAAGTTCTTAAAAATAAGTACTCAAAATTTAAAACTGCATCTCTGACATTTATACTTGAAAAAAAATGAAGATTCATACAAATAAGTAAATGAAAAAATTAAAGTTCTTAAAAATAAGTACTCAAAATTTGAAACTGCATCCCTCACATTTATACTTGGATCATTATTGTTCCAGTGCATTGTATACAATTAAATTACATATTCAATAAAACTTTAACAACATCTCAAAAATAAAAAATAAAAATTAAATTTCAATAAGTTCACACACCAACCATCCTTTAAAAACAACAAATATAAAATTATTAGATATTATATAAATAAAAATGAAAAAAAGTATCAACAATAATTTTTTTACATTTTTAAAAATAATTGTTCCCATATATTTGAAGTCAATTATCCTTATATAATATATTTTTGAATAAGTAAAATTTATAATAACAAAGTAAAGAAAAATATGTGCAATCAAAAACCTTTTATTATGATTTTTTAATTATTTTTTTCAGAGTATTATGTTAAAATATCAAGTAATTGTCCCTATCCTATTACCTATCATTTTAAAATTTGATTAATACTATTTTTGAAATGGTTACATTGAATTTTTTGGTTTTTTAATTATATCATTAGAGAAATGCTTAGAAACTGTCAATGGTTTTTAGTACATAAATAAAGATTAAAAGTTGAAGTAGTTACATACCCTTCATTAGCATATTTTTTTCTTTTTTTAAAAAAAAAAAAGCAACTGTCATTTTCTTATTATCTAAAATTTAAAATAGTTAGACTAAATTTATATTTTATCAATTATATTTTTCTTAGTATTATTTTTAAAATGTCATGTAACTTGCCTTACCTATTGATTATTATTTTAAAATTTTAAAATAATTTTCCAATGATGATATAAAATTTTCAATGCTTTTGAAATTAAATGAAAATATTCTTTTTTGAACTTTTTTTTAAGAAATTATATGTTTTGTTCATTCATTTTTCAATAACTTTTAATATATTTTATTTATTAAAATTTAAATCTATGACATTGTTTATATAGTAAAATTTTCGTTAGTCTTAAATTTGAATATCTTATTCTTTTATAATTCTAAAGTGAAATGCTTACTTATTTTTTGTTTTTATATATTATTATTATTATTATTATTATTATTATTATTAGTAGTAGTAGTAGTAGTAGTAGTAGTAGTAGTAGTATTAGTATTATTATATTTAATTGAATTATTTTATTGTTATATTATCATTTGACTTTTTTAATAATTTGCTATTTGACTAAGAGTGTGTTTGATATAAAGGAAAATATTTTCGGGAAAATGTTTTCCTGTTGGGACAAAAGTTTTAGAAAATATTTTCCAAATTAATTCATTTTCCTCAAAATTAAGGAAAATGACTTCCGTTAAAAAATTAAGGAAAATATTTTTCAAAACTCTCCTCCAATTTCAAATTACATTTTTTTTTTTGGGAAAACCATCAATTTTAAATAAATATTTTCAATTTCAAAATTTTATTTTTTCACCCGATCCCTGACCTCCCCCCACCCCCACCACCGGCCACCCCCCAACCCTACCCCCTACCCCAAAAATTAATTTTGCTTTTTAAAAATATTTTCAACTGCAAATTTTTTTTTTTAAAACTCCTACTCCCCCCCCTAAAAAGTTAATTTTGTTTTTAAAAAATACTAACAACTTCAAATTTTTATTTTTTTCACTCCTACCCCCTATCCCCTGCCCCCACCCACTACCCCTCACCATGGCAAATATTTTCCTCCATACCAAACACACCCTAAATGTTATTTTTAATAATCTCTTTTATTAGATGAATCTAACTTTATTTTTTTAATCTTCAAAGTTATTTTTACATATTTTTATTCTTTTAGATAGTTAAACATTTTTTAAAATTCAATTTCAACGCAATTCAATATAAAATCTGTTTAAAAGTATTATGAAGTATCAAAGCATTCACAATTGAATTCAAAGATTTTCTTAAACTCTACTCGTAACTCTCTCTTGAATGTAAATTATGAATTCAAGTGTTATGGTTATTGATAAGAAGGATATCATGATGATAAATTAGACTCATGAATACATTATCCTCATTCTCATACTTACTTGCTCGAGTCTTGAAACAAGTTGTTAGAAATTGTAGAAGACTCCACGAAAAGACTCAAAGACTTTGTCAAAATGTTCGAAATAAATCTAAATACATAACTTTTAACTCTACCTTGAATTAGATTTATGAATTCAAGGTTATGATTTGTGTTACAAAAGATATCATGATGATTAGAATTGTTTTTAGATAGTTAATCATTAGAAACGATCAAGAAAACGTTGTAGAACTAAATTAAGCAGAAATTAGCATGATTGGTCTGTGGGTAATGAACTCAACACTATGTGAACTCACATAGCTCTTAAGGATCAAATCCGTGGAAAAAATCTACAAGAATTTTCAAGAATCTCAATGAACGCCTTGATCCTTTCCTCTTTTCTCTTATTTTCTATTCTTGAACTTTCAACTAAAACTCTAGGTGTATATTAGGATTATAAAACTGAACCTAATAATTTAGAATCCTACAATCTTACTGAAAATGAATCAAATTTGATAGGATAAAGAAAAGACCAAACACCTCTCACTATTTTTGGGTAACTTTCTTAATTGGACAACCTGATTTCAAAAAGGAATATACCACTCATCCGATTCGAAACTGAGATTCGTAGTGGTATTGGAGAGATAATTCAAAGACCTAACTCGTTCGGTATTGAAAGTTATGGTCGTTTGTGTAACAACCCTAAAAATGACTATGCTAAGTAATGTCTAACGTATCTAGAATGCCTAGATTAGATCGGGTTCACACGAATTGATGCGCGTAGAACCAAACCTCTAACCTCTGCAACAACCAAGCCAATTAACTTGGTGAGTTAGTTGAGCTAGTAAAGGTTGGGTCCAACCATGTAAGGCACCCGAATATGAAGATTTACCCGGATGAGTCTTAACCAGACATAAAAGGGGGTAATCTTAAGTTTGGAGGGTCTAGGGGTAAAATGGTCTTTTCCAGGCTAAGGGTAATATTGTAATTACCCTAAATATTTAATTAATTAATTAATTAACATGGTGGAGGGGAAATTCGGGTAGAGGTTGCCGAATTTGACCCTTTAAGCAAAATATAGCTTCACCCGGGTTCGAGCCTTGGTGGAAGCAAGTATTAAATTAATTTCATTTTATTAAGTGAATTAGTTGAATTAATTAATATTTAAAAAGCTTATTTAAGTAAGGGAAAAATCAGATTTTTAATAAAAAAATAATAATAATAAAATTAATAAATAATGAGGAGTCCTAGTTTGACTTAGTCTCCACCTAACTCTCCTAATCCTAATCATAATCCTAATCCTCTCATTCTCACGTCTCTCACTCTCATTCTCACGTTTTTTATCATTAAAATAACTGAAAATAATAGTTCTTCACTCTTGAAGAACTTACACATAAAAACTCAAACAAAATACTAAGCTAAAAATGAAAATCAACAACAAGTTCTTGACGGGATTGTGCTTGAAGTTTCGGTGGTGAGGCTTGGTTTCATGGTAAATTGGCAGAATTTAAAAAAGTTTTGAATGACATTAAGGTATGTGTTTTCTTCTCTCTTGGTCCCTTTCCCAAGAGACCCTTAAGGTTCAGTTTAAATCACGATTGAAAGACTAAGGTTGTCCCCGTTGAATGCCCCTGTCATTAGATCCTCTGAACGATTCAAAGCATGTGTTGGTATGTCTTCTGGTAGATAATGTTATAGGTCTGGTTGTGATTATGTGTTGAATGTGTGGTAGAAAATCATGTAAAGGATGAAAAATATATTCCGGAAAAGTGTATTAAGTGGACTGTTTTGAGCATGTGTGCGCTGAAAATTTGACTATTTTTGCTGCCTGAAGTTTGTATGTTAAATATTGTGTTTTGCGTGTGTAAAAATGCTAAAAACGTGATGTTTATGAAAGGTTAAGGTAGCTGACTGAATGTCACTCAAAATGCTACAAAAAAATCAACAAAAGAATGAGAGAAAAATGGATTGGAAGAGACCAAATTTCTAGCTTGCTGGAAATTTGAAGTCTCGGCCAAGAGGTGAGAAAAATGACTATGTTTTAAATTGTTTTTAAAATTATGTGGTCTTTGGGAATGGAACCCAAGACCTCATCAAATGTAAATTACATAAAAATTTCATTAAAAAATGACAGGAAAAATAAATGTGGAGAGTGGGGATTGAACCCCCAACCTCTTGAATGGATGAGAGAGTTAGAAGAAAAATAAAAGAAAAATAAATAAATGTGGAGAGTGGGGATTGAACCCCCAACCTCTTGAATGGATGAGAGAGTTAGGGGAAAAATAAAGGAGAAAAATAAATGTGGAGAGTGGGGATTGATCCCCCAACCTCTTGAATGGATGAGAGAGTTAGCAGAAAAATAAAGGAGAAAAATAAATGTGGAGAGTGGGGATTGAACCCACAACCTCTTGAATAGATGAGAGAGTTAGGAGGAAAATAAAGAAGAAATATAAAATGAGGTGAATGGGGATTGAACCCACAACCTCTTGGATAGGTGAGAAAGTTAAAAGATAAATTAAGAGAAAAAGAATGAGCTTGTGGGGAATTGATCCCACAACCTCCATGCCTTGGACGAAAAATAGAGGAGAAAAAGAAAGGAAATATTATGGGGCTGATGGGGATCGAACTAGGGTCCCCCAAATCTGAAAAATGCAATTATCAAGTTTAAAATAAGATTAAGTGTTGTCCAAGGGATTAGAAATCGGGTTCCCTTGCCCAATTCCGTATTGACACATAAGTCATACGTAAGTAAATATTTAATGAATGCTGCCTCTAAAGATCGAAATCAATATCTTGGTATATCTACAAGATGCATAAGTCTTGTACCACATAATCTTGGGTAAACATGAATCACTTAGACAAACTATGAATGAAGCCTCATGGCTTGTATGTGTGGACTCATAAGTCTAGCATACGTTTAAAAGTAGGTGAGCCTAAGATGTATGTGATAAAATGATGTAACCCTAGAAGGGTTAAGTAAGAGTGTGAAACACACTAAATGGCCAAGTGCATTGGCATATGATGAAATGAACATTCACGTGAAGGGGTGAGTAATTATGAAAATCAAATGTGTTAAAGTTAATGAATGAGGTGACAATATGATAAGAGGCTAATGTGAAAGATGAGAGCAATCTCAAATGAGCCTAAGTAAATATTACCAAAACGTACTCACCTATGAGAGTGTAAAGCTAATGAAGAGACAAGTCTCTATAAACACTCTAACGAAAGTATTGAAGTTAATGCATACTTAATACTAATAATGAGATGAGAAATCATCTAATGAGCTATGATGTCCTCATGCTAGAAGCCAGCTTCTATGATGTATGAGTTGAATGTAATGGAACTTTATACTGAGCACTGATAGGCTAGCTATGAGCGGTGATGCCTTCCTTCGGGAAGGGCGGAGGTTCACGTAACTCTAATGAGATGAGACTGTCCGGCATGCCGGGTATGGGTCTCCTTATATCTCCTAATCTTTGAACCTATACTGCCAATATATGGATCTAGCAGGGTTCGACTCCCTATATACGCTAGCATGTTTTGGTTCACTTTGGCCGGTGATTCCACCTCTTTTTGGTGTGGGGATTACACACTGGATTTCATGATGCTCACATGATCTATGTCGGTTAAGATTAAAGTTCCCAAAGAAAGAATGAGGTCAGCCTCAACGAATGCACATAATGAAATGAATGATGCCAAAGGTGTTAGGATAGGATAATCAAAAGGTGAGCTAGACTTAAGTAATGACACTAGGTTATTCTTGGTCATTGCACAGCAAAACCGATGAGAGTCTTAAACTTCATCCTAGGTATGACTGGTGATTGCACTAGTATATGAATGAATGAAAATGAAGTACGTATGAACGAACGAAGCAGACTCTGTGTTTGCTGAAGAAGGCTCCCTATTTGAGGTCCCATATGTTGAGCCCTCATTTTGGGAAGTCCTAATGTCAAGTCCATGATTTCAAGGTCTCATGGCATATGAAAGAATGATATGAACTACGTGATATGATATGTGCAATATGTTATGTGTTGCTTGCAAAATGATAAGTATGATGATGCATGTTACTCTCATGGCATGACTTTCCTAATCAAAATTTGGCAAGTCCAATAATCCAAATTTGGCAAGTTCACTGACTTTCCTAATCCAAATTTGGCAAGTCTACTGACTTGACTTTCCATAAATCATGTTGTTAGGAAAAAGCTATTCTTACTCATGCATGTCCTTGGTGTGTGCTTGCATATACCCATACTTCGTACAAGTGTGTACTAATCCCATACAATATCTACTTTTAGGTGCAGGCACAGGTGGACGTTAGAGCTTAAAGTACAGCGTTGCAGCTATCCGGACGTGGAGCTTTCATCTGGATTTGGTAGGCCCTCATGCTTTCGAGGATGTCTACTGTTATTATCTAGCTTAGATGTAGGCTTTAGCTAGTGGGGCATGTCCCACTAGTGTTTCATTTCCCATTTCATTTCAGACATTGTATTGGTGCCATTTTGGCAAGTATACACTTAATGCAGTATTGAACTATTTCTTTCATTTGATGATCTTAATATTAGATGGTTGATTGTGAATGATTATGAGTTTAAGTAGAATGTCTTATATGAATGTTAAGTAACAAAAAGTTCAAATTTTCCTCTAAAATTAACCTAGATGAAGTAACGATGACGTATGTAGGCTTGTCTGCGACCTCTAAGAGGTCAGCGACGCCGGTCTCATCTAGGGTCTAGACTCCGGTCGTGACAGTTTGTAGTTGACCAAAAACTTAGAAGAATTTAGGATTGACTTGAATGAAATCCCTTTATTTCTTCTTAGAACTGAAGGTTCTACATAGAGTGACCTTGATGCTCAAGAAAGCTTAAATTACTCGGTAAAATACTACTTACAATAAAGGATGGTTCGAGTTTTAGTTCATTTTTTTTCTATAGTGTTACAATATGTCCCCCTTGGGATCATTCATCCTAGAATGACTACTAGATTGGGTATGGAATGGGGTTACTCTTACTATGGTTCGAGTATAATGGTATGCTCTTTCTGTACTCAAGCTTAGTACTCTAACAACTCCATTACAAAAAGGACCTCTGAAAAGATATCTCTCATACTCTTTGGAACTCATTACTATCTTATTCGCGAACACTTTACTTGATTTCTCATCTTGTCATCTCCCCCTTAGGTATAAAGCTAACACTTGAAAGTTATGTACCTAATCCATCATCTCTAATTTGTCTACATCCTCTTTTACTCCAACACTCGGGAGAAGTTTATCTCTTGACTACTAAACTCTCCATAAGCAGGTAGTAAGACCTCTTTCTAAGGTATTTCTCTCAACCTCTTCATGCTCTTACTTCTCTTGTGAGTTAGGCATACTTCTCTGCCTTTATCTAAAGGTAAGGGTCTCTCACTTGCACCCACTCATATTTATTGTAGCTTATCACCTAAATCCCTCACCTACTCAGTGTCAAGTGTTCCAGATCAAATCTCAAGACTAACATCATCACCCTCATGTTTTCATTCTTTTGATCATGATGCTCATCTCAAATTCAAGCTTAATATTTATTACTAAACCTGAATATCAATATGATTGCTCGCCTACTATTCTAACTTACCACTACTATGCACAATTGTAAAAACACTCATCCACTAAGATTTTATGACGAGTAGTCAATCCTTACCTCTCAGACTCTACACTCACAAATGACCATCACATTCCACTTCACAACTTGAGTACTATTTTCTCACTTATTATACATCATTACTTAATCGGTTCTTAACCTTTGGAACATCATGACCCTCTCAAACAATTCATAAGCCTAGCTTAGATCTATCACTTCATGAATACTTTTGCTCTTCTATTCAATACTTACACTTGGTCATTACCTACACAATGAAACTTCATTACAAAATCTATTCTAGCTAAAATACACTCTACCTTCTATTATGATTTCTTCACAACTCATCACTTTGTAGTGTTCCCATAAGGGAAAATCCACTTTAATAACTTACTAGGTGTATGACTATAGTAACATAGTTTGTCAAAACACCATCTCCCTTTCTTAGATTACTAAACCTCTACATACTTTCCTCTAATTCTGGGAACTTTCACTTTTACTACTCATGATCTCGTAATGCATGTTACCTTTTCGGGTGAAAATACTACCCAGGCTATAATCATATTCTCTCATAAAGAGCTTAACATAAACAAGGCTTAAGGAAGAGAGTACAACTCACTTTTAGCTCAAATTCACGATTCATATAATTATGAGTGCATTTCTTTGATGCTCAACCCTTAAGTCACTCATGGGCTCCTCTCAAGCCCTTGTGAAGTCTCATAACTTCTTCAAGTCTCTTGTTAAGAACAACTCATCGACAAAGGATTGACTTTAATGTTCAACCACCTCTAGTATGAGGGGTAGTCAAATGAATCTGCGAAACACATGAGTATGAATGAATCTCTATGTCACGACTGGAATCTAGACCCCAGACGAGACCGGCGTCGTTGACCTCTCAGAAGTCGCAAATAAGCCTACTTACGTCATACTTACTTTACATAGGTTAATTTTAAAAAATTTGAAACTTTTTGTTCTTTAAACATGCTTGCCAAACATTCTTAAAATTTTATAATCGTTCATCATCAACCATCTAACATTAGAGAGATAAACAACTGAAAGAAATAGTTCATAAGTCTTAATTGTATAATTGCCAAAATGGCCCAAATACAAAGTCTGAATAAAGAGCAGGAAAGAAACGCTAGTGGAACATGCTCCACTAGCTCAACTCTAAAGCTACGCTCGAATATAAAACAGTAGTATCCTCGAAAGCATGAGGACCTACCAAACTCCGGATGAATACTGACGTCCGGATAGCTGCAACAATGATCCTGCAACTCTATCGACCACCTGTGCCTGCACCTAAAATAGTATAGATGTATAGGGGTTATTACACACTTGTACTAAGTATGGGTACATGCAAGCACACACCACGGACATGCATGAGAAAGAATAGCTCTTTCCTAACAACATGATTTTTGGAAGTCAAGTCAGTGGACTTGCCAATTTGAGATTAGGAAGGTCATGCCATGAGTGTAACATGCATCATATTAAATATCGTACTGCACACAACACATATCATCTTCATATAGCACATATCATAGCACATAACACATAACATATAGCTTCGTTCGTATCGTTCATTCATATGCCATGAGACCTTGGAATCATGGACTTAATGTTAAGACTTTCCAAAATGAGGGCTCAACATATGGGACCTCAACTAGGGAGTCTTCATTAGCAAACACAGAGTCTACTTCATTCATTCATACGTACTTTATTGCATTTCATTCATAGGCCAGTGTGAACACCAGCTGTACCTAGGATGTAGTTTAAGACTTTCATCGGGTTTGCTGTGCAGTGATCAGGAATAACCTAATGTCATTACCTGAGTCTAGCTCACCTCTTGATTATCCTATCCTAACACCTTCGGTATCATTCATTTCTTTATGTGCTTCACTTGAGGCTGGCCTCATTCATTCATTGGGAACTTTAACTTTAACCGACATAGATCATGTGAGCGTCATGAAATCCAGTGTCTCCCCCACACCGAAAAGAGGTGGAATCACCGGCCAAAGTGACCCAATAACATACTAGCGTACATGGGAATTTAACCCCGCCAGATCCCTATATTGGCAGTATAGGTTCAAAGACTAGGAGATGAATGGAGACCCATACCCGGCAAGCCGGACAGTCTCATCTCATGAGAGTTACATGAACCTTCGCCCTTCCCGAAAGAAGGCATCACCGCTCATAGCTAGTCTATCGGTGCTCAGTATAAAGTTCCATTTCATTCATCTCATACGTCATGGAAGCTGGCTTTTAGCATGAGGACATTATAGCTCATTAGATGATTTCTAATCTCATAATTTGTATTGAGTGTGTTAAGCTCAATACTCTCATTAGAGTGTCCATAGAGACTGGTTTCTTCATTATCTTACACTCTCATAGGTGAGTACGTTTTGGTAACGTTTACTTAGACTCATTTGAGATTGCTCTCATCATTTACATTAGCCTCACATCATGTTGTCATCATATTCTTCATCATTAGCACCTTTACTTTTCATAGTTACTCAAATCTTATTACGTGAATGTCCATCTCATCGTATACCAATGCATTTGGCTTTTTAGTGTATCTTACCCTCATACTTAGCCCTTCTAGGGTACATCATTTCATTACATACATCTTGGGTTCGCTTACTTTTGAACGTATGTTAGACTTATGTACCTATACATACAAGCCATGGGCTTCATTCATAATTCGTTAAGTGATTCTTACTTTCCTAAAATTAGGTAGTACAAGACTTATGTATCTTGTATATATATATATATGCCAAGATCTTAATTCTTTTGATCTAAGTAGATGGCATTATTTTTGGATGATTTACTCACGTATGACTTATGCATCAATACGGAATTTTTGGGCAAGGAAACCCAAATCTTGAATCACTTGGATATCATTTGTATTTTTCATAAATTTTATTTTCTAATATTCATAACATTAGACTTTAAATTAAATCTCAACATTTATATTGAAGGATAAATTTCCTATTTTTAATTTCCCTCTTAATTAATCAAAGGGTTGAGGGTTCAAGCCCCCACAACCTCTTTAATTTTTATTTTTTTCTAATTTAATAAAAGTTCAATGAAATGGGGAGGTTGTGGCTTCGAAAACCCACAGCCCCCCCTTATTTTTCCTCATTTTCGCTGAAGGGGGGGGAACTGTGAGGTGGTGGGTTCGAACCCCCACAGCCCCTCTATTTTTTTTTTAAAGAAAACAATACCTTTCCTTCGCGCTTACTGGGAGGTCGTGGGTTCGAATCCCACGCCTCCCTTTTTTTTCGTTTTTTTTCGCGATGGGCAGGGACTGGTCGAGAGTTCGATTCCCCGCCCCCTCCCTTATTTTTTTTATTTTTTTCCCTTTTCGCGAACATCAGTGATCAAACGGTCACGAGTTCGATTCCCCGCCCCCTCCCTTATTTCTTTTTTTCGTTTCCTTTCTTGCGAAGACGGGGCTGGGTCACAATTTCGATTCCCCCAGCCCCCATTTTGTTTTCTTTTTCCTCGCGACTACTGTGAATAAGGAAGGAGGTCACAGGTTCGAAACCTGACGGCCTCACTTCTTTAAAACGTGTGAAATTTCCAGATTTCTGGAAATTCTTCTCTTTATTTTTCATCCGTTTTTAGTCACATGTTTCATGAGTTTACTTAGCTAAAAGAGTGTTATTCCACCCATCATTTTTCATTATAATACACACCACATTACACACACGTTACATACATAAAATACACCAAATACACTCATGTAAACTCGACCCAAAACAGTGGCAAATGCCACTGCCACGATGCACACACACACACATTTTTTTTGCACTTTGATTATCGTTTCGTAATTCCCCTCACATAAAACATGTTCGCATTTAATATAAACACGTAAATCATGCCTAAATCTAGCAGCACAACATACCCATCCTATGAAATCGTTTGGGAGCTAAGGACAAGGACATACGAAGGGGAACAACCTTAGTTTCAAGAGTTTAAGAAACGTTCGAAAGAAAGTACTCTTGGAGAAAGAATTCCATGAGATAAACCCATACCTTTTGACGTTGTTCAAGCTTGAAGCTGCTGCCCGGAAACTCCTCCAAACCATGCCAAATTTACTTCAACGCACACCCTACTCGATGAAACTCTCTTAGCCTTGTCGTTTTGATTCTTTTGTCTTTACTTTAAAAAAGATCTTGCGAGTTCTTCAAGTGTGAAGAACTCTTGATGTATTTTCTGCTTTTCTTGTTGTTCTTGGCAGAACTAATGTGATAAAGAGATTGAGAACGTGAGAGAGTTGAGAAACGTGAGGGAGAGAGTTGGTTTAGGATTAGGAGACTAAATTTAAGACTTAGTCAAAAGTTAGGATTTTAATTAACTAAAAATAAATAAAAAAAATCTGATTTTCCTTTTTATTAATCAGATTAATAATTATCAATTAATTAAATTAATTATCAACCTTAAATCTTGACACCCTAAGTCTTGATCTTATTCATTTTTAGGGTTGTTACACTCTATGACTTAGATCTATTGCATGATTAATAGTACGAAACTCTAGGACACTTGAATTGTGTGCTCTGATATCAAGTTCGTCACGATGCGAGTCTACACCCTGGACACTTGAACTCTGTGCTCTGGTACCAAGTTTGTCATGATCCGAGTCTACACCCTGGACGTGGCCAACACTCGAGAATCATTGTTGGTCCCCAAGCAAACCCTCATCATGGCTGACTAAAGGCGGAAGACTAACTCAAGCATACAAAAGCTTAAAAACTGAATTAAATTCAAATACACAACTTTAAAATAATCTGAACAATACTGAATAGATAATTTTGAATAAAATAAATATATTCAACTCATCATAAATAAGTAACTTAAGTCTTTAAAATATTTCAAATAAATAAATGAATACATTCATGAAATTCTAATGTCTATCTATGAAGCCTATATCTGACAAAGATGAAAGTGGCGATAAGACCCACAATATCCTAACAACTTATATAACTGAAAGTACAAGTGGAATCCTCAAGAAACAAGGAGGCTCTTCCAAGATAACTCGAAATGCATGTGGTATCAACAAAATGCCTTTTGATGATTTTGAGTACCTATATCTGCATCATTTCATGATGCAGGACAAATGGCTCAGTACATGAAATTTACGAGCGCTTAAGGGGATTTCTAGAGCATAAACATAAGCTTGAACTGATGGAAAAGAAACATACTTACCTCTTTTCAACTCACTAACCTGAACTCAACCCAACTCAAAGAAACATAATCCAACTCAACTCAGAGAAAATAGGCTCAACTCAATGGTAAGATATTCGACTTAGTGAAATAAGGCTCAATTCAATAATATGATATTCAACTAAGTGAAATAAGACTCAACTCAAAAATAGGACACTCAACTTTGGATAATCAAACTCTAGATACTCAACTCAATATAAAGAAACTCAATATATTTAAAAAATACAATATTCTTAGTTTGTATGCAAGGATACAAAATAAACTTTGTTTGTATATACAAATAAACTTTGTGTATATAAGAATACAAAATATATCTGCGGGCGTTTCTCTAACCTATAACCATTACTATAAGTTATGTGATGATACATTGTCTTGTCTCACGTTGCTAGAGTCTTCCTGTACCTTGTTTGGGGGTATAGTACCTACTAAAATCATTATGGAATCATCTGTAAAGTATAACCGTTTTCTACCCATGCTGGCTACACGGTTTATGAAGACTTTGAATTATCTGAACTCAAACTCATCCCAATATCGGCGCTCAATACTACTCCAAAATATAACTAGATCATATGTTTAAAAACATAATTTTATGTGGTTTTAGATTATTAATCAAAATATATCTTTTAAGATGGTACTCTAAACTGCTCACGAACACTTTTTTGGAAATTGGTGTTTCCTCTATACTTAAATGTAAAAAAATTTACTCTTGGAATTACTAAGTTTCCATATATCATTTTAAAGAAAAATAAACTCAGCTCTACTTTTCCTCAAACTCATATTCTCAAGTTTTAAAACAAATTTAAAAAGGTTTGCAAAATACTTCCTCTGTCCCTATTTAGTTGTCCACTTTAGAAATGACACACATATTAAGATAGCAATAATTAACATAGTGAAATTATAATTTTATCCATATTAATTATTGTTTCAAAAATGATGAATCAAAACTTGGAAATTGTCAATAAGTTTAAATGAGGGTATAATAGGAAAAAAAATTGTCCTTTCTTGATTTGTTAAAATGGACAAGTAAATAGGGACAACTAAAAGAGGAAATATGGACTAGTAAATAGGGACAGGGGGAGTACTTCTTGAATCGGGTTCATGCCGAATTATGGACGTGAACAACTCAATTCAATATTTTCAATATATAACTTAAGAACATCAATGATACTACTCATTTCAATAATAATCAACTCAGAGGTTTCATGCGGATTATGGACATGAACAACACAACTCAAGGACTTCATGTTACTAACTCATCTCAAGAAGGCTCAACTCATAGAGTTCATGCGTAATTATGAGCATGAACAACTCAACTCAAGGTCCTTCATTGGTAACATAGGATAGTCTCATTATTAGGAATATAATCTCAAAAGGATTGAGAACTCAATGCTCAAGACGTAGAACTTGAAGATACTACTCCTTTCATAGATGCTTAACTTATGAAGTTCATACAAAATTTATGAGCGTGAACGGCTCGACTCAAGGGTCTAAAGAACATTATGGAATTCATGTATACGACTCTTTTCATTTTCATACTTAGTCCCTCAAAACGTAGTTCAAATCGATAGTTGATCTCAAAGGATTCACAATTGAGCTCAAAGACTTTCTTGAAATCTACTCTTAACTCTCTCTTGAATGTAAATTATGAATTCAAGTGTCATGGTTAATTATACGAAGGATCTCATGATGATTAAGTATACTTGTGAATACATTATCCTAATTCTCATACTCACTTGCTCGAGTCTTGAAACAAGTTATTAGAAATTGTAGAAGACTCCTAAAAAAGACTCAAAGGGACTTTCTCAAAATGTTCGAGAGAACTCTCAATACTTAACTTTTAACTAAACTTGAATTAGAATTATGAATTCAAGGTTATGAACTATGAATTCAAGGTTATGAACTGTGGTAGGAAAGATATCGCGACGCACAGATGCATTTTAATATTTGGTTGTGAAATAAATTTGAGATAGTGGGGTCCACAATATCTCCACTACGCGGATAGCAAAATTTCACTCTGAAGGAATAGGCGCGGACCTAGTACTTTTTTCTGTCCGACTTTTTCTTCTTCCTTTTCGAACACCAATTCGCCTAGATTCGATTCTTTTCTCAATTTCTCTTTAGTTTCATATACCCAACACATGTATGTTTTGTTTCGGAAAGAATACTTTTATAAGTTTTTTGGACTTTGTTGAGTCGCCACTTAATTTTCTAAAGAAAAATCAAGAAAACTTAGTTTTCAAAAGATTTAAATAGAAAAACTGATTGAAAACCTTAGGGGGGGTTCGAGGATTCTTATTTATATTTTAGAAAGGTGTTTAAGGCACCTAAAATATTCGTTAATACGGTTTTCCGGCAACTAACTTAATTGGCTAAAAGTTTAACTTGAAATTTTGAGATAAAAATTTATTTAAAGATTGTTGAAAGTTAAGTACTAATTTTACTATCTAAGTGAATTTTAATTTGTAAAATTTATTTTTTAAGTTATTTACTTGATCGATATAAATAAATAGTTAAAACGAGGTGGTGTCGTGCGAGGATTTGAAGTTTCCTAACTTAAAACTAGTGGCAGGTATCGACAAGTAAATAAACGAAAAGTAAAATGAGAGAGAGAAAGATTTGGGCCCCAATCTGGTTTATGTCCGCCTTGACCGGTATTTTGGACCCGTTTTGTTTTGGGTCTTAGGCCCATTTGATTTGTACCTGTCCTAAACTAACAAGATAATAATTTTTATTTCTTTGGGCCTAAGACCGAAAAAATTTTCACCTGTCCTAAATCTAGCAAAATAATAATAAGGGAAGTTTACAAGACTTGGGCCTAAAAATAACAAAATACAACATGGAATGAAAATAAGATCACATGTGGGCCTTTGTCCTAAATTCTTCAAATTTTCTCTGCTTCAAACTCTTTCGACTCCAAGACTGTTCACCAATTTTATAAGCTTGACTGATGGAGGAATTTTGAGCCTTGGCGGCTCTCTCTAGTAATGCGAGAGGAAGGCAAGAGTTCATAGTGAACTCGGGACCATTTACATGAAAAACAGAGAACAATACGGAGTTAAAATCATAATAATAATAATTAAACAAGACATCGAAGGAATAAAGATCAATCCAAAGTTTATAGATGTGAAGTAAAGTGGCATCGAAGAATGAATAAACGCACTTTATCTAAATCTCGCAGAAAAGCATATACGCTGTAATCACTAAAGAAACGAAAGCAGGTATATAACCCAATATTCAAACAATTGATTCAACAACTAAGCGAACTAAGTCATGATGGCTGCTAAAAAACTTCATACACCAGAATATAGAGAAAGGAATGCAAAACTCAAAATAAAAGGCAACTTATCCTTCAAATCACAAACATGCATCATGGGATAAAGGGGTCACTATAAACTAATTTAAAGCTAAGGAGAGGTGCTTCGATTTTCGAGGAGCAAAGCACCACGCTAACTAGAAAGAGTTTTGAGCCTCAATATAAACTAACCAGTCGAGGCTATGTTAATTCGAACCAAAGCAGTACGAATTTGAGGATGTTTTACGAAAAGCAAAAAAAAAAAAGAGGTAATCATCAACTTCGACTAAAATCTTCCAGCAAATAAAAATAAAGATCAGGCCAAATAACTCTTTCAGTAATATACCAAGTAATCTCCAGGAACGATATGCAAAATAAATAGTGACCATCTTTCGAAATACTTAGAGAGATGCTGAGAATACCTTATTTAGTTAAACCAACCCTAAAGTCATATTCATATGAAGCTATAGAGAACCAAAGATTATAAAGGCGCCTTGTATCACAAAAATGGATGCATGTATTGAAGGATAATCCGGATGATGATTCAACTATTAAACAATATCATAGCAAACCGAACTATACTTAGAAACAAAAGAAGGCAGTAAGATTCATAACCACACATATTCGAATCTTAAACAGTGAACAAGACAATGACTCAATAGGATTGGTGGGGAGAAGTTTTCCTCAAAATTGGACACGAACAAATTCATACCATGCTTTTAAAGAATACAAATCTAACAAAAACATCAACTTATTCATAAACAAGGGAATGCGGCCATCTACGCTTTGACGCTTTCTAAACATATAACATGGACCTGAATGCCCTTTCATTAAAAAAAAAAGAACACCATCATAACCCACCGATGAAGTAACTTAAGGTTAGAAGCGAGCATAACTATCCCGAATTTTAGAAGAGAATAGAGAGACGATTTGACAACAGTCACTAAATCATTCTAAAAACGAAACCTTCACTACCACTTCGTAAAAAAAATGAAACAAATATTAAAGAAAAAATTATCTTAAAATGCCTCATGTAAGCAGCATGAAGCTTATGCAGAACACAACTCAAGACAGACCCTACTGGAGACTTAAACGGAATAAGAAGTTAAGGAGTAGTTTACCTTTTAGGGTGCAGCAAGCTGAGATAGACGAACAAGGAAACGACGACTTCCACACCACCAGAGATGGGACTTTGAGAGCTGGGATGGACGAACAGAAACAAACAACGCCAAAGATCAAGCAAAATTGGGATTTCAGTCCCTTTGTGTATCTCGTGTTCCTAACACTAATTGACCCTTAGAATGCTTTTCGACTCTTTTTACATTTATTTCCCCATTCTCTGTAACTCTCAGAAAAATCTCCCAACCAAAAGGATTCTCTCTCTCAAAATTTTCCTCCACTTTTTTTTTTTATGAACAGGCAGAGACTTTATATATGAGGGGAATTCGGTCTAAAAAATCGAGTAAAAAGGTGAGAAATTTCGGATAAGACCGGGGGCAAAAACGAGAATCCCACACCCAATCCCCCAATAAAAAATCTCCCAATGACAAGGAGCAAGATATCTTGTACGAGATCTTCGGCCGAATCCCTTAAAATCCGAATGAGCTAGATCATAAGGACGGCTTGGATTAAAGCCATCGTCCTTGGCTCGACGTGGTGTTCATCCACGCGATTCAAGGACGATTTTATAGGTCTGGAACGGTTCTGTTAAAGCTGCGCGAGGTTAAAAGGAGAAAGGGACAGGGACGTGAACTCACCGTGTGTTGTTCCGTCTGCTTGTAAACGTTGGAGAAGAAGATTGTTGATGCTATATTCGCGCCGTGCAATCTCCGTGAACTCACCACTTCCTTCCTTCGCGTGAGGCGCGTACAAGAGTCTAGTGAAGTTTTTCATGCGTCTTGTCGTTAAGTGTGAAGAGTGTTGGGTTGATGCGAGTTATTGTACGATTGGGAACAAGGTCGGATCAAGAAACATGGACTGGGATCTTCTTGGGTTTAAATGTGGGCTAGGAATTTTAAATGAATATGGAGTTGGGCTGACTGGAAATTGTTAGGAGATAGGGATTGGGCCGAGGAAAAGAAATGGGAGAGTATTGGGCTGCTGGGAAAATAGTAGATACAGGCCCAAAGTTGTCTTGAAATCTTAGCTCATTAAAATGTCAAGTTGGCCAAGTCGAGTTGCTTAGAAATATTAAAATTTAAACAAGATGAATTAATATTATTAATTTAGGAGCTTCTTAATCCTAACGACATAAAAATGATTAGTTTAACTGCGAGCTAGTGATCCGAAAATATAACTATAATTTAAACTAAACTAATTTAATAAAAGCTTACTAAAACTTAAAATCTTTTGAGATTATTTTTGAAATGTTTATAGAATACAAATATATTACTCCAAAATATTAAAAATGACAAAACTTATTTAGCATAATTTGCAAATTTTATATTTTCTTAAATTTCATCAAACTAATTGTTTAGATCGTTTGAAATCGAAGACGCTCAAAAATTAATTATTATCGGGGAGGATCAAAATTAGGTGTCAACAACTGTCCCTCATTTTACTCGAATTGACGCAAGAAATTCGAGAAAAATGACATTGACCAAACCAATTTTAACCAACCTCATATTCATCTTTGGGAAAGGAATTCGGCATGGACTTTGAGAATCATGTCCGAACCCCGTGGGTTTCCTACATATCTCAGGCTATATGAGAATTCAAGACACTTGTAGTTCTGTATACTTGATTTAACGCATGATTTTGAAAGAGTTCAAAAGTCACTCCGGTAACGAATTATGAGGGGGGCAGAATGCTCGAGAATAAATTTAAGAGCAAGCGTCGGAATACAGCCGAGTCTTAAACACAGATCGCCTACATATCCTTATACCTTAGGAATCAAGTTGCTTGTAGTTCGACTTGATCGGTTGAAAAGGAGATCTATTATGTTAGATAACCTTTGGTTATAGACGAGTGACAAATTAAGTTGAGTATGAAAAGGAGGCTTGTAACCTCTTAGCCATGAATGTGGCGCACTTCATACCCATAATTAAGAACTTACACGGACATAATTTTCAAAGCTCTTGGTGTATTGTCACTCAGATTGAAAACTTGCTCCGGCAGATGCCGAAATTTCCGGATACGAAACTGAAATCGAGGAAACTAAAGAAAAACCCACATGTCTTCTGATAGGGGTGTGGTTTGATTGTGGTGAAAGTCTCTCCTCTTCTAGCGTCCTAAGAGTTTGATACTCCTCTTTGGACTATGTCCCAGTTTGCTGCTAAAAAAAAGTTCCACATTGTGCTTCATCCCTATTGATGTCGTCCGCACCTGTGGTTTGATTTTGGAGAATTCATCCTTTCGAATTCTCTCGACAAATACTGAGATAAAACTCATTAGCATAAAAAATGCAATTCAAATGGGAGATAATGTCATTTACCGTGTTGACACTTAATTGCTCTCCTTCAACATTTGACGTCAACTTTATCGGTTTTGACGTAAAGCAAATAAAGATTATGTCTTATGTTTGCAATATAATCTTCAATATACTCTTCATTTGATGTCAAAATAAATAATAGTTGATGCAGCGTGTGGATATTTCTCTTGGTGTCGTCTTTGATGATTCTCTTGGCCTTCACTCTTGTTAAAATAAAAAGATGTGGTGGATGTTGAGGGGTAAATATTTCTCTTGGGGTGCACGCATTCCTTCTCTCGCAGTGCATGATTTTTCTTCGCGAAGCATGACTTTCCGCAATGCATGAATTTTCTCTCGCGATGCACGACTTTCCGCGATGCATGAATATTTTCTCGCGATGCATGGCTTTCTGCGATGCATGAATATTAACTCGCGATGCATGAATATTAATTCGCGATGCATGATTTTCTGCGATGCATGAATATCTTCTCGTGATGCATGATTTTCTATGAGGCACGGATATCTTCTCGCGTTGCACGACTTCCCGCGATGCATGAATATTAACTCGTGATGCATGATTTCCCGCAATGCATGAATATTAACTCGTGATGCATGATTTTCTGCGATGCATGAATATTAACTCGCGATGCATGATTTTACGCAATGCATGAATATTAACTCACGATGCATAATTTTGTGCAATGCATGAATATCTTCTCCGCAATGCGTGACTTTCCGCGATGCATGATTTTACGCAATGCATGACTTTCTGCGATGCATGATTTTTCGCAAGGCATGACTTTCCGTGATGCATGACATTTTCTCGCAATGCATGAATATCTTCTCGCGATGCATGACTTTCTGTGATTCGTGAATATTGACTCGCGGTGCATGACTTTCTGTGATGCATGAATATCAACTCGCGATGCATGATTTTTCTCTCGAGGCTAAACTTGGTACCAAATGAAGATAGTGCTTCAATCGAGTGACATAGTGATATTTTGGGTTCCTTCTGGATAATGACATCGTCTCATTTGACGATTTGGTAAAATGACCCTCAAGGTAGTGTATCATCTAAATCGATAACACAAATAAAATGACCCTCCGGGTAGTGTATCATCTAAATCGATAACACAAATAAAATGACCCTCCGGGTAGTGTATCATCTAAATGAACAACACAAATAAAATGACCCTCCGGGTAGTGTATCATCTTAATCGAGAACAAAATGACCCTCTGGATAGCGCATCATCTTGATCGACAAATAACAGGACCCCTCCGGATAGTAACACTATCATGTCTGATAATGTGATACAAATGATGTTCTTGATGAAAACCGCAAAATGTCTTTCCCGGAATTTTCATTTGATTCATCTTCGAACCTAGTTGTATCTTCGCTATAGACTTTGTGCTGTTGGGAATTGGATGAAACAATGTTGTTCACGTTCCCACGTCTTCGATATAAGCAATATAAAATAATTCCTGCATCCACACACAATTGTAAAATTTGGGAGCTCTTCGTCCCCTTGACTTTTCCATACTCATTGATTCGGAGGAATTCGCTGATTTCAAAGTAAACCTATAAACCTGCAATCAAAGAAAAATCATTAGTTTTAAACTAACTGATCTGTGTCGATTTCTCCAGTTGTCTGCTCCCCGTCCTACTATCTCCGGTTGATTTTCTGATCTCCTGATAGTTGATAGATAAGAAAAAATATTTTATCCCAAAACAGATGGAGAGATAAGACAAAATATTTTATTTCAAAATAAATGAAACATAAAGGGAAAATTTTAAGAAGAATTTTTTTTTTTGAAAAGTAGTGTTTTGAAAAAGGTTACTGCCAAGTATCATGTCACGTCAGGCTTAGCGAACTTCTTCGAGTATGATGTTTGGAGGTCTATCTGATTATTTGTTGGGGAGTATTCAGAGTCACTCTAGACCGCCAATAAAACCATACTGAAATTTTGAGGCCATCCTCAAAATTTTGATCCCGATTACATGTCTCCGCTTATCTTTTAATTGCCGGTGAGTAATTCACGGAATTTTTGAGATTCTCTCAGAAAAAATTGTCCAGTTGCAAACTTCAAAGTAACTTCAGTCTTGACTTGTCGAGGAAGAACCTTCTTCTCGAGAATTTTTGAGTCCCACTCAAAAATTCTGTCCCAGTTTCTATTGTAAAGGGGATGAAAATCTTACTAGAGATATGAGTGAACCCTTGTGGCGCCTACGTATCCCGTTGAGGCAGGAATCAGGTCAAACGTAGTTTCCCCTCAAGGTTAACAATTATAAGAAATTTACAAAGAAAACCGACCGAGGCCGACATAGGCCGCCTACGTATCTCATTTTTGAGAATTCAGGTCGAACGTAGTTCAAATGTAAAGAAATATAAAAAGGGGAAAATGGGGTGACCGAGGCCGACATAGATGAAGTACCGTGGTTGTACGGTATTTCTAATGCTTTTTCCTTAAGTTTATTGTTTGTCGAAAGCCTTTTTGTGTTGATTTTTATGTAAGTTTCTCTTTGTTTGCAGAAAATTTGTCCAAGGATGAACGCGGGAGTTTTCGAGAAAGAAATGCAGAAAAGACCACCTACGGAATCCATGACGTTCCGTCGAGGCTTTTAACTTCCGTAGGTGGCATCGTAGTGAAGGGAGAAAGTGCTGAAGGAAAATGGGGAAGTCTGACCAAGTGTGTGATTATGGAAGTTCATGACGGACCGTTATAGTCACGATGGTCCGTCCTGCTTGTTCGTCGTGATGATCAGAGAAGTAGTCCCAGTACCCAAATTCCAAGAAGTTCAAGTATTTTGGAACGAAGATCCTCGACGGACTGTCGTGCTTGAAACGGTCCGTCATACCTGTCCGTTGAGGGGATTGAAGAAAGCAACAGAAGAATGTGTGAAGTATGGGACGACGGAGGCTATGACGATCCGTCGTGTCAATGACGGTCCGTCCCGTGGTCCGTCGACCCAGACGCGTTTGGACAGATTTTTAGTAAATAGAATCCTTATTTGATTAGATTTTGTTTTTATTATAAATAGTTGGAAAAACCTCGTTTTTGGAGTTAGACTTTCTGGATAATTTTTAGTTTTTAGTTCTTCTATTATATTATTGAATTCTCGATTTTGGGAATTAAGATACTTTTTTGGTAATTGATTGTTGGTGATTTTGTTGATTAATCAAGTTAAATTCTGGGAAATTATTCGTTTTCATAAAAGTAAGTGCATGAATTCTTCCATTAACAATATGAATTGTGTAATTATGAACATGGGTAACTAAACCTCATAGCTAGGGTTTTGGGAACCATGGGTAAATAACAAGGTAAAAATCTAACTTAAATAACAATTCTAGAGTGGTGTCTTGCATGTATTGATAATTCTTTCGTGTAGAAGTCTTTTTAACGGATGGCCAACGTTAGAACTCGCCTTAATGCTACTTGCCGGACCAAGGAGGTAGATAATAGGAAAAGAATTATCAACATAGATTTAGTGTAGACTATCTAATAGGCTAGTATTGGTTGGTACGAGTTAATAACTTAGTCAAATACCGAATACGATGTTTAATATGAGGTAAAGATAAGGGTTAGTATAGCAACACACGTAGCCGTACCAAGGTGCGGAGTGAAATTCTCTAGATGCCGGACCAAGGATTTAGAGATACGTAACTTATCACTTTACATGCAAGATATCAGGATAGAATTGTTATAGTTAGATTTGCCAAGTTAGGAACCTGTGGGGAACACTAAAGCCCTAGTTACTTTTATAATTTGATTAAACTTCGAAAGCTGAATCTGTTAGTTGTTTATTTTTATTTAGTTAAATCATTATCATTAATTTAGAAATAAAACCCCCCTTTTTGTCTATTGATTTCTCGGAAAATAGTTGGCTAAATAATAGTAATAATAGAATAAAGTTAAGTCTGAACTATTTTCCTTGTGGGATCGATCTCAACCTCATTAGTTGGGTTCTTTACTTGATACAACCGCTTTACTTCTTATTTGAGCAGTAAATTTGAGCGTATCAAATTTTGGCGCCGCTGCCGGGGAAAGTATCTTTTAGATTAACTTAAATTTAGTACTAAAGTTTAGTCATTATTTTCCTGATTTTACTTTTTCTGTTGTTTTTTATTTTGTTTAGAATTGACGTCCGTGTATGCCAAATACACGGAGAGGAAGAGAACCTTTGTTTCCCTATGATCATGAGTTAGAGCGTACACTACGCAAAATAAATCAAAACTTGGGTATAAATGATGATGATCCAAACCAGAACATCCCAGCTCCGGTTGATGCTCATGGTCGATTTTTACCTGATAATCCTGATCAAGGTGCACAAAGGGGACAAAATCCCGCTCCACGTCCTCAAGAATACTACAGAGGTTATGATAATATTGCAGATTCTGATGGGCCACTTGTCTTGCCCCCTCTACCAGAAGGTCACACCTTTGTAGTCACTAGTAGTCTAATGCAAATGCTCACGGCTAGAGGTTTGTTTTCAGAACTACCGTCTGAGGATCCACATGCCCATATAGCTAAGGTGAGGGCAGTGTGTAAAAGCTGTGTAGGGAGGCCTGATTTGAATTTGGATGTAATAGGGCTAAGAGTATTTCCTCTCTCACTGACGGGAGAGGCTGCTATTTGGTTCACTGAGCTCCCTTATAACTCAATTTTCACTTGGAACCAACTAAGGGATGTTTTCTTAGCACGTTACTACCCGGTCTCCAAGAAACTAAATCACAAAGACAGAGTGAACAACTTTGTGGCACTACCAGGAGAGTCAGTTAGTAGTTCTTGGGATAGGTTCACTTCATTTTGAGAAGTGTCCCCAATCACCGCATAGATGATGAGTCACTGAAAGAATACTTCTATCGGGGATAGGATGATAATAATAAAGCGGTATTGGATACTATAGCAGGTGGTTCTTATGGGGAGTGTCCTTATGCTGAAATTGCCGAAATATTAGAGAAAATCTCCCGGAATAATAAAGCATGGAGTACTAGGAAGTCAGATACGGGGAGAAATACTTTTGCAGTGCAATCCACACACAACCCAGCCACAGATGAAATTCGTGAAGAGATGGCGCAGATGAGAACTGAGCTTGGGTTGGTGTTAAAATATGTCACTGGGGGTGCCGAAAAGATAAACGCAGTGAACTACTTGTCTAAACCACCACCACCAACTGATGAATATTATTATGAGGAAGATTTCTATGCAGTAAATGATCAGACGGGGGGTTTCCGACTGAATGCCCAAGGCTCCAATCAGGAGAATTGGCGCCAAGGTCGGAACTATGGTAACTACAACCGTGAGGGTAATTATGTCCGTGATGAAAATTATAACCGCGACAACAACTTCAACAGGGGTAACTATGGTAACAGAAATGAGAGGAGTGGGCCCTATGTTCCTCCTCAAAATCGTGAAGTTGCTCCTAGGGATGGTGGAGGTAGTATTGCGCGAGTTGAGGATATGTTGCACAAGATGATGAGGAGGTTCGATGCTAGTGATGAGCACACCAAAGAGTTAAGGAGTGATGTAGCGGGTATTGGACAGAAAGTCGATACACATGCCATATCAATTAAGCAGCTTGAATTGCAAATGGCTCAATTATCTGCAACTGTGAACACACGGCAACCGGGCACTCTCCCTAGCAACACTGTCCAAAATCCAAAAAATGATGGACATTGTATGGCAATTACTACTCGTGGGGGTAAACAAACTATTGACCCACCTATGCCGTCTATTGTGGAAAAGATGATGAGAGATAATGATAAAGTGGTAGAGGTTAGTGATGAAGTAGAAGATAACACTGATAAAGATGCTGAAGTGCCTAAAAAGGTAACTCCCATGCCTAGACCACCCCCCCCCTTTCCTCAAAGATTAGTGAAAAAGACCGAGGATGGTAAATATAGGCGTTTTATAATAATGTTGAAGCAACTTTCTATCAATGTCTCTTTGGTAGAAACTCTTGAACAAATACCAGGTTATACCAAGTTTATGAAAGATTTGGTTACAAAGAAAAGATCGGTCACTTTTGAGGATGATGACAGAATGCAGCATTGTAGTGCTATTGCTACAAGGTCTTTGGTGCAAAAGAAAGAAGATCCGGGTGCATTCACTATTCCTTGTACAATCGGGTTATTACATTTTGCGAAAGCATTATGTGATCTGGGGGCAAGCATAAATCTCATGCCCCTCTCGATTTACAAGAAGTTGGGTTTGGGTGACCCAAACCCCACTGCGATCCGGCTACTGATGGTCGATCGAACAGTAAACAGGCCTATAGGGATACTCCATGATGTGCTAGTAAAAGTGGAGTCGTTCATATTTCCGGCAGATTTTGTTATTCTTGATTGTGAAGTTGATTTTGAGGTGCCTATTATTCTTGGGAGGCCATTCCTTGCTACGGGTAGAGCCTTAGTTGATATGGAAAAGGGGCAGATGAAATTTCGATTGAACAATGAAGAAGTGACTTTCAACATTTGTAGGTCCATGCGGCAGAGTGGTGAGCTCCAATCGGTATCTGCCATATGCTACAAAGTTGGTGAATCACCCGAGACACAAATAGAAGAACGTCTAGGTGTAGAAGCACTGGCGGCAGTGATAATGAATTTTGATAATGAATGTATTGAAGAATATGGGTCATTAATCGTTGCTCTTGATCGTGGTAATGTTCGGTTTAAATCGAAGAAATATGAGCTAGACATGAAGAATCGCGAGTCTCCACCCGCTAAACCATCTATAGAGGAGGCTCCAAAGCTAGAACTAAAAGCTCTCCCACCTCATCTCAGGTATGAATTCTTAGGAAACGGTGACACATTATCGGCAATCATTGCATCAGATCTGAATGAATAACAAGTTGAGAGTTTGGTCAAAGTGCTAAAAAGGTTCAAAAGAGCTATTGGGTGGACCATTGCGGACATTATTGGGATCCCTCCTGGTATTTGTTCTCATAAAATCCAACTCATGCCCGATCATAAGCCAAGTATTGAGCACCAGAGACGCTTAAATCCACCTATGCAAGAGGTCGTGAAGAAGGAAATCATAAAATGGTTGGATGCTGGAGTAATATATCCGATCGCCGATAGTAGTTGGGTCTGCCCTGTTCAGTGTGTACCTAAGAAAGGGGGAATGACTATGGTCCCCAATGAAAAAAATGAACTTGTTCCAATGAGGCCGGTGACTGGATGGAGGGTGTGTATGGATTACTGGAAAATTAAATGCATGGACCGAAAAGGACCATTTTCCCATGCCCTTCATGGATCAGATGTTGGATAGACTCGCTGGAAAAGGGTGGTACTGTTTTCTTGATGGTTATTCAAGGTATAATCAGATTTCTATTGCACCAGAAGATCAAGAGAAGACCACTTTTACTTGTCCATATGGAACCTTTGCGTTCAAGAGAATGCCGTTTGGGTTGTGCAATGCACCCGCCACATTTCAGAGATGTATGATGTCAATATTCTCCGACATTGTAGAAGATACTATTGAGGTTTTTATGGATGATTTTTCTGTGGTTGGTGAATCATTCGAGCGATGTTTGAGCCATTTATTTGAGGTTCTTAAGAGATGTGAAGACTGCAACTTAGTACTCAATTGGGAAAAATGCCACTTCATGGTCAAAGAAGGTATTGTTTTGGGCCATCGTATTTCAGAAAAGGGCATAGAAGTTGATCGAGCCAAAGTCGAGGTGATAGAGAGACTTCCTCCACCTATCTCTGTAAAAGGTGTGAGAAGCTTTCTTGGACATGCAGGTTTTTACAGGAGATTCATCAAAGATTTCTCAAAAATTGCACATCCATTGTGCGAACTGCTGGAGAAAGATTGTAAATTTTATTTTGATAAATCCTGTCTTAAAGCATTCGGCGATCTAAAAGAAAAATTGGTATCAGCACCTATCATTATTTCTCCGGATTGGAGCAGTCGATTTGAGGTGATGTGTGATGCGAGTGGGTTTGCCCTTGGTGTGGTATTGGGGCAAAGAAGGGACAAAATCCTTCATCCTATTTACTATGCTAGTAAAGCCCTCAATGAAGCTCAGAAGAACTATATAGTAACTGAACAAGAGCTCCTTGCCGTAGTATTTGCTTTTGAAAAATTTTGCTCCTATTTGCTAGGTACTAGAGTTATAGTGCATACTGACCATTCAGCCCTGAGATATTTGATGGCGAAGAAGGATGCGAAACCGAGGTTAATTCGTTGGGTATTACTACTGCAAGAATTTGACTTTGAGGTAAGGGATAGAAAAGGGACCAAAAATCAAGTTGCTGATCACTTGTCCCGTTTAGAAGATGAAGCTATGAGAGAGTTGGGGGATAAGACTGATATTGATGACACATTCCCCGATGAGACTATATTGGCTGCCTAACAAGACCTGATTCCATGGTTCGCTGTTTTTGCGAACTACTTAGCTAGTGATATTGTTCCATCGGACCTGTCTTTTCATCAAAGGAAAAAGTTCATGTACGGTGTGAAGAAGTTCTTTTGGGATGAACCATACTTATACAGAAGTTGTGCTAATGGGATTATTCGGCGTTGTATGCCAGAAGTTGAGATGTTGAGTATTTTAGAGGCATGCCATTCCTCACCCTTTGGTGGACATCATAGTGGCGTCCGGACTGCTCATAAGATCTTACAAAGTGGTTACTATTGGCCAACTATTCATCAATATACTCATGAGTTTGCCAAAGCATGTGATAGATGCCAAAGAGATGACGGCATTTGAAGAAAGCAAGAGCTCCCTCTAAACCCCATTCTTGTAATTGAGTTATTTGATGTTTGGGGTATTGACTTTATGGGTCCGTTTGTGAGTTCTCATGGAATGAAGTATATTTTAGTAGCAGTTGATTATGTATCCAAGTGGGTGGAAGCCATCGCCCTCGCGAACAATGAGTGGAAGAGTGTCACTGCATTTTTGAAGAAGAATATATTCTCTCGATTTGGTACCCCACGGGCGATTATTAGTGATGGGGGATCCCACTTTTGCAACAAATTGTTCAAGGGATTATTGGAGAAATATGGGGTTCGCCATAATGTGGCCACTCCTTACCATCCTCAAACTAGTGGGCAAGTTGAAGTACCAAATAGGGAGATCAAACAGATTTTGTCAAAAACAGTGAACGCTAGTAGAACAGATTGGTCAAGGAGGCTTGATGATGCTCTTTGGGCTTACCGGACAGCGTATAAGACTCCCATAGGTATGTCCCCATACCAACTAGTATATGGGAAAGCATGTCATCTTCCGGTTGAATTAGAGCATAAAGCCATGTGGGCTATGAAAAAGCTAAAAATGGACTGGAACGAAGCTGCAGAACAACGGTTAAATGGGTTAAATGAACTTGATGAATTTCGCCTAAAGGCTTATGAAAGCTCAGCCCTCTACAAAGAAAAGATGAAGAAGTACCATGACCTAAAGATCGAGAAATGAGAGTTTATGATTGGTGATTCGGTGCTTTTATTCAACTCTAGATTGCGCTTGTTTCCGGGCAAGCTCAAGTCTAAATGGACTGGCCCTTACTCGATCACCCAATTATTCCCTCATGGAGCGGTTCAGTTGGAAAACAAGGAAGGTGTGCGGTTTAAGGTGAACGGACAACGTCTAAAAATCTATATAGGTCATGCGAAATCGGAGAATGAGGTGATTGAGGCATATCATCTTGATGAAGTCTGAGTAATCGAGTGTCCTTAGTCGTGCCACGACGTTAAATCAGGCGCTGGTTGGGAGGCAACCCAATATTTATCATCTAACCACTTTATAGTTTTTCTTTCCAGTAGCGGTAGAAATTTTTCTATTAATGGGTTGTAAATTTTCAGGTAGCACATCTACAGGAAGTTCTGCAGAAAATTTACTCTGCCACATTCACTGACGGATACATCGACGGACCGTCACGCCTGTGACGGACCGTCGCATGACTCCGTCGTGCCAGGTACGCTCTTTAGTATTTTTTAAGAATTAGGGCACATGCGACGGAACCTATGATGGACCGTCACATATGCGACGGACCGTCATCGGGGTTTCGTCACTTCATTACCCGGCTACCCGACCCGACCCGGCTGATGAATTTCAAAAGTTTTTAAACGTTTTATAACCCCCCCACCGCTTCATTTAACAGTTTTATTTCCCTCTTTCCCCCATTTGAGCCTTTCAACCGTTTTCTCTTCCCAAATTCCCCACATTCTACCATTTTCCCTCCCAAATCTCCCTTCCTGGTCGGAGTCTGCTGTTGTGCTTCTCAGTCTTCTCGGTTGGGTGCCATCACTTTCGTATTATTTTCTCCTCTTCCAAGGTATGTGTTCCTGAAAACTCTACCCATTTACTTAGTTGGTTTTGTTTTTCTTTACTATTAGCATATGGGTCTTTTGCTCTTTGAATATATAGTGTCAACCTAGGTTATTAATTCCACAAAATGCCTGGATAAAACTAGAGAAATTAGGGCTTTAAAACCTGTAAATTTGATAAGTATTTAGGTTAAAGAGTGTTAGAGAATTGTTGGGTCTTTGTTTTGACTCACATGGGGTGAATGTGGCATACCCCAGTTCTATCTCTGAATGACAGCACGACAACCCGATGACGGACCGTCGTACCCACGACGGTCCGTCCTGCACAACTGTCGTAACGGTCAGAGACCCCTGTCCTAAGGGTCTCAACACTTTTTCCAAGTGTCCACTGACGGACACATGTGACGGACCGTCATACCCATGACGGTCCGTCTTGCACAACCGTCGTAACGGTCAGAGACCCCTGTCCTAAGGGTCTCAACACTTTTTCCAAGTGTCCACTGACGGACACATGTGACGGACCGTCATACCCACGACGGTCCGTCCTGCACAACCGTCGTGACGGTCAGAGACCCCTGTCCTAAGGGTATCAACACTTTTTCCAAGTGTCCACTGACGGACACATGTGACGGACCGTCATACCCACGACAGCCCGTCCTGCACAACCGTCGTGACGGTCAGAGACCCCTGTCCTAAGGGTCTCAACACTTTTTCCAAGTGTCCACTGACGGACACATGTGACGGACCGTCATACCCACGACGGTCCGTCCTGCACAACCGTCGTGACGGTCAGAGACCCCTGTCCTAAGGGTCTCCACACTTTTTCCAAGTGTCCACTGACGGACACATGTGACGGACCGTCATACCCACGACGGCCATTCCTGAACAATTGTCGTGACGGTTTGAGACCATCATTCTGATACTCTATACTGCCAAGTATTACATGACGGACCGCAGGACGGTCCGTCATACGCACGACGGGCCATCATCAGGTCCGTCGTGCCTTACTTCTACTTCAGAGCTGTTATAACTGGTTTGAGTTTCTGTGTATTATTGTCGCATTTTTTTTGTCATATTTTATCTTTCAAGTACTAATGATGATTCGTTACAGGTACTACCTCTCATGGCATATAAACAAGATCACGTTTATGCACGTGGGCGTTCTAAATCTGTCGCCCCGTCTGCCCGATTGGTGATAGGCTCTAATGATGAGCATGATCCAGAGTACGTGCCCCCAGGCACTGCTACGACAGCACGAGCTCCACGTGTACCGAGAGTCACGCCCAAGAAGGTGGCGCCCGGCGTAGTCACTGCCTCCCAGTCTGATGAGGAGCGCACACTGACCGGCACACCTTCTGGGTCAGCTGCCCACGACGAAGGAGCATCTGGCTCCTTAGGAGTTTCATAGTCAGAGGAAGCCTCCGGGTCCGCAGAAGCCTCTGCCCCCGCCACAGCTATACAGTCTGCCTCGGATGATGAGGTTGACAGCACTGACTCCACCCCTGGCTCACCAACTGGAGTCCCTGCCCCGGTTGCCGATCAGCCCAACTGGTGGTGTGTCGACGGGCAATACAAAGTATACTTAGACGCCAAGGTTCTCAATGACAAAGGCGTCATGACACGGACCCTCACACTGGAGAGGCGGGTCCTCACGGGAAGTCTCCCCACCATGCCAGACATTCACACTCTTTTCACCAGACACCGACTGGAGTGGACGGCTCGTTCTTTGGGCCGCTATAGTGAGGAGTTAGTCCGAGAGTTCTATGCCTCTTATGTGGCTACTGTCCGCTCACAAATAGATAGGCGGTCTGCCCCCGCCAAATAGGCCCCACTTGAGCACGTCCGAGTACGCGGCATACAGGTCGACATCTCCCTACCAGCCATCCGCCGATATCTGTACGGCATAGATAGTGACACCACCAGCACACCTCTCACCGCCGAGTTCGATTACCGGTGGCAAATTCTCAAAGAGGGCCGGTTCTTACGCGAGCCTTCACTGAGAGAGACCACCAAGAGGTGGATGTCCCAGCACCTATCTATTGATGGAGAGTCTGCGGATTGGGTGATGGAGCCGAAGGGAGCCATCAGGAAGGCCAACTTGACCTTTACGGCCAAGTTTCTTTGGTTGATAGTCCGCCATTGTCTCTCCCCCACTGCTGCTGATAATATAGTCACCTGGGATCGTGCAGTTCTGATGGCCGCAATGATGGCAGGGTTCGAGGTCGATTTCGCTTGGCTTCTCCAAGCGGTCATGCATGAGAAGGCCTTCAAGGTCACCACGACTTACCCTTTTCCTTGCATAATTTTCTCTTTGTGCAGATCCGCAGGCGTGCCCATTTGGCACATTGACCAGCTCCGGACCCCACAAGGAAATGTTGACATCGGCCTCATCAGGGATGAGGCCAATAAGTTGGCCCCACGCAGAGGGCCCCACCCGGAGGTGGTCCCACTTGGTGAGAACCTGGCCGACACCATAGAGCATGCCCATACGGCTTCCCAGGATGCTTCTGCACACGCTGACACTACTCCGGTCGAGTCTATCCCGGGTAGTAACACTGCCCCGAGCTCCTCTCGCTCGGCTCCTTCCGCCACTCTGGTCCCACTTGCTCGGGTCCAAAAACTCGAGGCACAGATGGCTACACTTCTGCATCACATCCAGCCTTGGATGCAGAAGACTATTGCTGAGGCAGAGGAGCGCATAGAGCGCAAGATGGTACAGCACACAGAGAGGAAGATCGCAGAGGTACATCAGCGCTTGGACGCTTTTGAGTTGCGAGTGCTAGCCCGACCAGCACCTCCGGTGGACATGTCGACCCTTCAGGCTGTGGTTGAGAGTCTGCGGGCTGATCTGGATACGATCTTAGAGGCAAGGGTGCCTGAGTCTGAGGCCCCTTCTGCAGAGCCTGCTGATGACATAGTGATGGCTGCTCTTTTTGCCACTTCTGATGTTCCACCACCTCCCCCACGAGAGCATGCCAAGAGACGCAGGGGTCGAGAGGAGGATGAGGTTAGGGCGAGGAAGAAGGAGCGCCGTGAGATGGAGGCTGCCAGGAGAGCCGCGATTGCTGATGAGGAGGCCCGTAAGTTGAGGGCTGTAGAAGTAGCTGCCGGGGCGTCTAGCTCCAAAATTGTAGATTCTGTGGGAGGCACTACTGATGGTGTTGTGTATGCTGAGGACATTACTGAGGATGTCCAGACTACGCAGGGAGTGGGTTCCGGTGAACCGGACCCAACAGCTTGCTGATCGCCGTCGCTTAGCGCCTCAGGTTTGCTTCACTTACCTTTTGCGTTGTTTAGCTCTTTTATGCATTGGGGACAATTGCATATCTTTTGTTGGGGGTGGGGTAAATGGAAAGTGAGTACTTGGGTGAATTCTGAGTAGCCTAAGATCACGATCCTCTTTTGGGGTTTTCTTGCATGTGTTCTTTTTCCCCAAAAGACTGATTACTTTTATTGTTGAACCGGCATGTCATATCTTATGTACATAGTATAAATCTGAAGCATGATGGCTAAAAGAAATATGATATCTCGATAATCAATTGCATGACTAGGCATAGTAAGTGATAAGTGTGTGGTTTGAAACATGAAATACAGATACACTACTGCATGATCCTGAATCTAAGATTTGAACTAGGTGTCTAATAATCTGGGAATGCAAGGAATGTCAAGTGAGTGTGAGTTGAATTCGAATGTCCACCATCAATACTGAGCTAGAACTTGCCTGGTTAGTCCTGCTAAAAGTGATTCAAAACAATCAATTAGGAAAGGATCATAGGCCCTTGTTCGAAATAGTCAATCTTGAGCCTAAAAAGAACAGAAAACCAAATGAAGTTAATCCCTTTTTGATCCAAATGAATTGAGCTTAAAATAGATCTTTCTTTTTCACCCCAAATGATCTTCTCTGGGAACAATGTGTTGGCCCTGGTCCCTCCTTGGACATGTGCACCTCAGTTTATGCCAAAAGCATAAGTTGAGGGTGGCTAATGCATAAAGCAACCTTGTTTAGGCCCTGACCCAACCATGGGTATTGTGAACCTTAACTCATGGCAAAATCATGAGTTGAAGGTGGTTGTTATAAGGAAAACCCCGGAAAGTGGGGTTGAAAGAATGAAGAGAAAGAAAGAATAAAACAGAAGTGACTAAAAAATATATATATATATGAATAAAAAGCAAAATAAACACAAGAAAAGAGAAAGTCACTTACACATAAGGATAAGAAAGCGAAAACAGCAAAGTGAAAAGAAAATTGAGTAATAGGGCAAAATAAAATAATAAAAAGGTGGTTCGCGTAGCCGATATGTCAAGGAGGGCAACAAGTCACTAAAGTATACCTAAATACACCCTACCTGACCCTGAGCCTATGTTACAATCTAAAAAAGTCCTATTGTGATCCTAAGAGTTGTATGGCGAACTTGAAGTAGTGAAAAAAAGGGCAAGCCTATGGCAATATGTACAACTGAGTTGTGAATTTGTTCTGAGAGTGAGTGTCGAAAAGTGATCCTTATACTCAAACTAAAATCATTGTGTGAAAAATGAGGATGTTATTTGAAGTGAGGACAGGAGTTGCAATACCAGAAATAGTAGCATCTCGGTGAAAAATTGAAGAGGATAGGTATCATTGCGTAGTGAGTCTGGGTCATGGTTTGATTCTACACAAGTCAATGCCTAATAGTGATCCCATGCATGAACATAATAAGAATAATCGGGATTGATAGCCAAATAATTGCTGAAGTTAAAATATGAATACTTTTGTACAAAGATTTTGTAGTGAGTCAGAGTGCGTCGCTTGAGGACAAACAACGAATTTAAGTTGAGGGTGTTGATGTACCGTGGTTGCACGGTATTTCTAATGCTTTTTCCTTAAGTTTAGTGTGTGTCGAAAGCCTTTTTGTGTTGATTTTTATGTAAGTTTCTCTTTGTTTGCAGAAAATCTGTCCAAGGATGAACGCGGGAGTTTTCGAGAAAGAAATGCAGAAAAGACCACTTACGGAATCCATGACGGTCCGTCGAGGCTGTGACGGTCCGTAGGTGGCATCGTAGTGAAGGGAGAAAGTGCTGAAGGAAAATGGGAAAGTCTGACCAAGTGTGGGATTACGGAAGTTCATGACGGACCGTCATAGTCACGACGGTCCGTCCTGCTTGTTCGTCGTGATGATCAGAGAAGTACTCCTAGTACCCAAATTCCAAGAAGTTCAAGTATTTTGGAATGAAGACCCTCGACGGACCGTCGTGCTTGAAACGGTCCGTCATACATGTCCATCGAGGGGATTGAAGAAAGCAACAGAAGAATGTGTGAAGTATGGGACGACGGAGGCTATGACGGTCCGTCGTGTCCATGATGGTCCGTCACGTGGTTTGTCGACCCAGACGCGTTTGGACAGATTTTTAGTAAATAGAATCCTTATTTGATTAGATTTTGTTTTTATTATAAATAGTTGGAAAAACCTCGTTTTTGGGGTTAGACTTTCTGGATAATTTTTAGTTTTTAGTTCTTCTATTATATTATTGAATTCTCGATTTTGGGAATTAAGATACTTTTTCGGTAATTGATTGTTGGTGATTTTGTTGATTAATCAAGTTAAATTCTGGGAAATTATTCGTTTTCATAAAAGTAAGTGCATGAATTCTTCCATTAACAATATGAATTGTGTAATTATGAACATGGGTAACTAAACCTCATAGATAGGGTTGTGGGAACCATGGGTGAATAACAAGGTAAAAATCTAACTTAAATAACAATTCTAGAGTGGTGTCTTGCATGTATTGATAATTCTTTCGTGTAGAAGTCTTTTTAACGGATGGCCAACGTTAGAACTCGCCTTAATGCTACTTGCCGGACCAAGGAGGTAGATAATAGGAAAAGAATTATCAACATAGATTTAGTGTAGACTATCTAATAGGTTAGTATTGGTTGGTACGAGTTAATAACTTAGTCAAATACCGAATACGATGTTTAATATGAGGTAAAGATAAGGGTTAGTATAGTAACACACGTAGCCGGACCAAGGTGCGGAGTGAAATTCTCTAGATGCCAAGGATTTAGAGATACGTAACTTATCACTTTACATGCAAGATATCAGGATAGAATTGTTATAGTTAGATTTGCCAAGTTAGGAACCTGCGGGGAACACTAAAGCCCTAGTTACTTTTTTAATTTGATTAAACTTCAAAAGCTGAATCTGTTAGTTGTTTATTTTTATTTAGTTAAATCATTTTCATTAATTTAGAAATAAAACCCCCCTTTTTGTCTATTGATTTCTCGGATAATAGTTGGCTAAATAATAGTAATAATAGAATAAAGTTAAGTCTGAACTATTTTCCTTGTGGGATCGATCTCAACCTCATTAGTTGGGTTCTTTACTTGATACGACCGCTTTACTTCTTATTTGAGAAGTAAATTTGAGCGTATCAATAGACCGCCTACGTATCTCATTTTTGAGAATTCAGGTTAGACGTAGTTCATTACAAAGGGAATAAAATTTTAAATAAAGCAAATAAAATCAAATTGAACGATTACAAGGAAATAACTGAAATACAAACTGAAGTTTCACACGTAATATCTCTTGACAGTGTCTGAGTTGATCGGTTTCAATCATACGGTGCCGTTCATATCTGATAGGACCAAAGCACCACCAGATAATACTTTGCAAAGCATGTAGGGTCCTTGCCAATTTGGTGCGAATTTTCCTTTGTACTCATCTTGATGTGGGAAATGCGCTTAAGTACTAACTGACCAATTTTAAAAATTCTGGCTCTGACTTTCTTGTGGAAAGCGTGAATCATTCTCTGTCGATATAGTTGACCATGACAAACGACAACCATTATCTTCTCGTCAATCAGTGTCAATTGTTCAATCCGCTTGCTGACCCACTCAGCATTACTAAGATCTGCTTCTTGGATGATTCTCAAGTTTGGTATCTCGACTTTAGCCAGTATGACTGCTTCTGTCCCATACACTAGAAAGTATGGAGTGGCCCCAATCGATGTTCTGACTGTCGTTCGATAACCCAACAAAGCATATGGTAACATATCATGCCAACCTTGATGATTGTCAATCATTTTCCTCAGAATCTTCTTGATGTTCTTATTTGCAGCGTCTATAGCTCCATTCATTTGGGGACGATAAGCGGTTGAATTTCGGTGAGTTATATTAAATTGCTGACATATATCTCTCATCAAGTGACTGTTGAGATTCGCACCATTATCAATAATGACGGATTCTGGTACTCCAAACCTGCATATCAAATTATTGCGAACAAAATCAGCTACAACTTTCTTGGTTACCAACTTGTACGACGCTGCTTCCACCCACTTGGTGAAATAGTCAATGGCAACCAAAATAAATCGATGTCCATTAGAGGCGGCTGGCTCTATTGGACCGATGACATCCATGCCCCAAGCTACAAATGGCCAAGGTTAACTCATAGCATTGAGTTCGTGAGGCGGCACTCGAACCAAATCACCGTGCACTTGACATTTATGACATTTCTGCACAAACTTGCAACAATCATGTTCCATAGTCATCCAAAAATAACCGAATCGAAGGATATTCCTTGCCAAAGTGAGTCCATTCATGTGCGTACCACAAACTCCAGCATGTATCTGTTCAATAAGCTTCGCAGCTTCAACAACATCGACACATCTGAGAAGACCTAAATCTGGAGTCCTCCTATAAAGGACTTCTCCGCTTAGAAAAAAGTTGAGGGCCATACGGCGTATTGATTTCTTCTGGTTAGACGTCGCATTCTCAGGATAAGCTTCGGACTCTAAATACTTCTTTATATAAAAATACCATGGCAAACCGTTTGGTTCTGCTTCAACATGTGAACAATGGACCATATGTTCTTTCAGCTCGATATCCAGAGGATCAATATAATTAGTATCTGGATGTTTAATCATTGAGGCAATGGTGGCAAGATCATCAACCAACTCATTCTGCGTTTTGGGAGTGTGTTTGAACTCAATCTTGCAGAATCTCTTGCATAACTTTTGTATATACTGCACGTACGGTGTGATCTTTGGTTCTTCACGGCCAATGCTCCTTGAACCTGATGAATCAATAAATCTGAGTCTCCAATAACCAACAACTCATGGACGTTCATGTCCATGGCCATTTTCAAATCGAGGATACAAGCTTCATATTCGGCCATGTTATTCGTGCAATTAAAGTGGAGCTCAGCTGCCATAGGATAGTGTTGATCGAATTCTGACACTAAGATCACTCCAATACCTATTCCTTGGTGATTTGCCGCTCCATCAATGAATAACCTCCAACCTGGATATGCTTCAGAAATATCTTCACCCACAAACGATACTTCTTCATCGGGAAAATAAGTCTTTAGCGGTTCATACTCTTCGTCAACAGGATTTTCTGCAAGATGATTAGCAAAGGATTGTTCTTTTATCGCCTTCTGAGTCACATACACAATATCAAATTCACTCAAAAGCATTTCCCATTTAGACAACTTTCCGGTCGGCATCACCTTCTGGAAAATATACTTCAATGGGTCCATCCCAGAAATGAGATATATATTATAAGAAGACACATAATACCTCAATTTCTGGGCAATCCAAGTTAAAGCACAACTTGTTCTTTCCAACAGATTATAACCAGACTCGTATGGAGTGAACTTCTTGCTTATGTAATAAATTGCTTGCTCTTTCTTCCGTGTTTCGTCGTGTTGACCAAGTACGCATCCAAATGCATTATTTTGAGACAGACAAATATAGCAACAGTGGGCTTCCTTCTCGCGGAGGCACCAACACCGGTGGATTCGACAAATAGTTCTTGATAGCATCAAAAGCAATCTGACATTCTTCAGTCCACTTTGTCAGAACATCTTTCTTCAACAACTTGAAGATAGGCTCGCACACCACAGTCGATTGAGCTATGAACCGACTGATGTAGTTCAACCTCCCTAAGAAACTCATCACTTCCTTCTTAGTTTTTGGAGGCGTTAATTCCTGAATTGCCTTGATCTTGGAAGGATCGAGCTCGATACCCCTTCTGCTGACTGTAAATCCCAACAACTTGCCTGCTGGCACCCCAAAAGCATATTTGGCGGGATTCAACTTCAAGTTATACCGACGCAAACAGTCAAAGAACTTATTTAAATGCGTCAAGTGGTCCGAACTCTCGTGGGATTTGATTATGACATCATCTACATACAACTCGATCTTTTTATGAATCATGTCATGAAATATAGTCGTCATAGCCCTCATGTCGGTAGCACCAATATTTTTTAGGCCAAATGGCATCACCCTGTAATGATACACACCCCAAGGCGTAATAAACGCTGTCTTTTCTACATCTTCCTCATCCATCAGGATCTGATGATAACCTGCGTAACAATTCACAAACGACTGTATTTCATACTTAGCACAGTTATCGATCAGAATGTGAATGTTCGGAAACAGAAAAGTATCCTTTGGGCTGGCTTTGTTGAGATCCCTGTAATCAACGCAAATTCTGATCTTCCCATCTTTTTTGGCGACCAGGACAACATTGTCCAACCAAGTCGAGTATTGCGTCACTTTCACCAATCGAGACTCGATCTGCTTGGTGATATCTTTTTTAATATTTAAACTCAACTCAGGCTTGAACTTCCAAGCCTTCTATTTCACTGGATTGAACCCTGGGTTAATCGGCAACTTGTGAGACACAACGTTGGTGCTCACCCCTAGTATGTCGCTGATCTCCCAGATGAACATATCAACGTATTCAGTAAGAAAATGAATCAGATCCTTCCTGTGAGCTTCATTCAAGTGAACACTGATTTTGACCTCTTTGACAGACTCTTGGTCTCCAAGATTCACAGTTTTTGTTTCTTCCAAATTTAGCTTATACTGATTTTCAAACTGCCGAAATTCCTCAGTGACATATTCTGGTACCTCGTTTTCCTCTTCGTATTCTTCACTCTCGTCATCATCTGCCTTATTTTGTTCGTTCAGCTCGTGACATGACATGACATTGGCAAGTTTAAAATTAATGCTACCGAAATCATAAAAAGACAACGTTAGGAAAGAAAAATATAGCAAATAAGAAAATACACAAATTTTCGATAAAAGAGGCTTTCATTCAAAAGGGAAAACAATGCAAACTTTGGCCATGGAAAGGTCCATGTTGCCCTTTTAAATATCATGGGAGGATTTTAAAATTCAAGCAAATAAAAAAAAAAGCAAAATGGTGGGTCTCGGGCATGTTCCAGACTACCACAGATTTTCAAAATATGCATAAACAATGTCCTTCTACCAAGATGATCGGGAATCAAGATTCCAGTTCTGCAGTGGCTCTCCAGGCTCAGCATCGCGGATACCAGCTAGCTCGACCTCGTCCTCTATGACATCATCTATCTCTTCAAAAATGACACAGATCCTTTCCCCAAGGTCGTCACAATCGGCGTACTCACGGACTGGAAATGATTGATACAGATGAGGGATTAGCTTAGCCAATGCTTGATCACCTTTCTTCTTCATCTTCATCTCATCATATATGGGGACGTAACCCAAATCATATCTCGCTCCTTTGACGGAAACTTGAATAGGCTCAATAATTCCTTGGGAATTCCTTCTCAATCCGAAACCTGGCTCGAACCCATTCTACAGCATCACAGTGGCGATCATCTTGTACATATAAGGCATAGGAGGTTGTGGGTCCGAATCCCCATCGGTGGCATTTACCGCTCCACCGTGTAGAAATTGGTACCTCGCAAGACTTCATTAATAATTGGCGCCTGCCTGCAGGAGTGACTCCCTTTGCCATGAATAACCAGTTCTTGGTCCTTCTAGACGAGCTTCATCATCTGGTGAAGAGTAGAAGGCACAACTCCATCCATGTGGATGAAAGGCCTCCCCAGAAGAAGGTTATAGCCGGTGTCAATGTCAAACACCTAAAACTGTGCACTGTACTCTGCCGGACCCATTTGGATGACCAAATTCACTGCTCCCAATGTGTCTCTTTGTACCCCGTCGAAGGCTCTTACATTGACTTGGTTTTGTTACAGCTTCCCCAAGTCAATCCTTATTTGCCTCAGAGTCGACAGTGGGAAAATGTTGAGACCAGACCCGTCATCCACCAGGACACGATTTATGACCCTTTCACGGCATATGACAGTGATATGCAACGCCTTGTTGTGCGACCTCCCTTCAAAGGGCAACTCTTCGTCACAGCAGTTAATCCGATGCCCTTGGATAACTTGGTTGATCATAGCCACTACCTTATCGTTGTTTGTGCCACGGGCACATACGTGTCATCCAGAGCCTTCATCAAGGTCTGCCTATGCAGGTGGGAGCTCATCAACAGGTCCCACAAAAAAATCTGAGCCAGGGTTTTCTCTAGATGCAAAACAGAGAATAATACGCAGTTAAAATCATAAAATAAATAATTAAACAAGACATAGAAGGAATAAAGATCAATCCAAAGTTTGTATATGTGAAGTACAGTGGCATCGAAGAATGAATAAACATAATGTATCTAAATCTCGCAGAAAAGCACATACGATATAATCACTAAAGAAACGAAAGCAAGCGTATAATCCAATATTCAAACAATTGATTGAACAACTAAGCCAACAAAGTCATGATGGCTGCTAAACAACTTCATACACCAGAATACAGAGAAAGGAAAGCAAAACTCAAAATAAAAGGCAACTTATCCTTCAAATCACAAACATGCATCATAGGATAAAGGGGTCACTATAAACTAATTTAAAGCCAAGGAGAGGCGCTACGATTTTCGAGGAGCAAAGCACCACGCTAACTGGAAAGAGTTTTGAGGCTCAATATAAACTAATCAGTCGATGCTATGTTAATTCGAACAAAAGCAGTATGAAATTGAGGACATTTTACGAAAAGCAAAAAAAAAGGTAATCATCAACTGCGACTAGAATCATCCAGCAAATAAAAATAAAGATCAGGCCAAATAACTCTTTCAGTAAGATACCAAGTAATCTCCAGGAACGATATGCAAAATAAATAGTGACCATCTTTCAGAAATACTTAGAGAGATGATGAGAATACCTTATTTAGTTAAACCAACCCGAAGACGTATTCATATGAAGCTATAGAGAACCAAAGATTATAAAGGTGTCTTTTATCACAAAAATGGATGCATGTAATGAAGGATAATCCGGATGATGATTCAACAATTAAACAATATCATAGCAAATCGAACTATACTTAGGAACAAAAGAAGGCAGTAAGATTCATAACCACACATCTTTGAATCTTAAACAGTGAACAAGACAATGACTCAATAGGTCTGGTGGGGAGAAGTTCTCCTCAAAATTGGATACAAACAGATTCATACCATGCTTTTAAAGAATACAAATCTAAAAAAAACATCAAGTTATTCATAAACAAGGGAATGCGGCCATCTAATGCTTTTGACGCTTTCTAAACACATAACGCTGACCTGAATGCCCTTTCATAAAAAAAATGAACACCATCATAACCCACCGATTGAGTAACATGAGGTTAGAGGTGAGCATAACTATCCCGAATTTCAGAAGAAAATAGAGAGACAATTTCACAATGGTCACTAAATCATTCTTAAAATGAAACCTTCACTACCACTTCGTAAAAAAAATGAAACAAATAATAAAGACAAAATTATCTCAAATGCATCATGTAAGCAGTACGAAGCTTATGCAGAACACAACTCAAGGTAGCCCCTACTGGAGACTTAAACGGGATAAAAAGGTTAGGAGTAGTTTACCTTTTATGGTGCAGCGATCTGAGATAGACGAATAAGGAAACGACGCCTGCCACACCACCGGAGATGCGAGTTTTGAGAGCTGGGTTGGACGAACAGAAACAAACAACGCCAAAGACCAAGCAAAATTGGGATTTCAGTCCCTTTGTGTATCTCGTGTTCCTAACACTAATTTACCCTTAGAATGCTTTTCGACTCTTTTTACATATATTTCCCCGTTCTCTGTAACTCTCAGAAAAATCTCCCAACCAAAAGGATTCTCTCCCCCAAAAATCTCCTCCTCTTCTTTTTTTTTAATGAACAGGCAGAGACTTTATATATGAGAGGACTTCGGTCAAAAAAATCGAGAAAAAAGGTGAGAAATTTTGGATAAGACAGGGGGCAAAAACTAGAATCCCACACCCAATCCCCCATTCAAAAATCTTCCAAGGAAAAGGAGCAAGCTATCTTGTACGAGATCTTCGACTGAATCCCTTAAAATCTGGATGAGCCAGATCGAAAGGACGGCTTGGATTAAACCCATCATCCTTGGCTCGACGTGGCGTTCATCCACGTGAGTTAAGGACGAGTTCACAGGTCTGGAACGGTGTTGTTAAAGCTGCGCGAGGTTAAAAAGAAGAAAGGTACAGGGACGTGAACTCATCGTGTGTTGTTTCGTCTGCTTGTGAACGTTGGAGAAGAAGATTGTTGATGCTATCTTAGCGTCGTGCCATCTTCGTGAACTCTCCACTGTCTTCCTTCGCGTGAGGCGTGTACAAGCTTCTAGTGAAGTTGCTCACGCGTCTTTTCGTTAAGTGTGAGGAGCTGTTGTACGATTTCTGGGTTTTTTTCAGGATTGGGAACAAGTCCGGGTCAAGAAACATGGGCTGGGATCTTCTTGGGTTTAAATGTGGGATGGGAATTTTAAATGAATTTGGATTTGGGCTGACTGGAAATTCTTAGGAGATAGGGATTGGGCTGAGGAAAAGAAATGGGAGAGTATTGGGCTGCTGGGAAAATTGTAGATACAGGCCCAAAGTTGTCTTGAAATCTTAGCTCATTAAAATGTCAAGTTGGCCAAGTCGAGTTTCTTAGAAAAATTAAAATTTAAACAAGACGAATTAATATAATTAAGTTAGGAGCCTCTTAATCCTAACGACATAAAAATGATTAGTTTAATTTTGAGCTAGTGATCCGAAACTATAACTATAATTTAAACTAAACTAATTTAATAAAGGCTTACTAAAACTTAAAATCTATTGAGATTATTTTTGAAATGTTTATAGAATACAAATATATTACTACAAAATATTAAAAATGACAGAACTTATTTAGCATAATTTGCAAATTTTAAATTTTCTTAAAATTTCATCAAACTAATTGTTTAGATCGTTTGAAATAGAAGAACCTCGAAAATTAATTATTATAGGGGTGGATAAAAATTGGGCGTCAACAATGTACACAAGAATTTACTCACAAATGACCCTAAAATCAACACAATTTCCTCAAGAACTCAATAATCCCATCCTAACTCAAGAAGGAAAGACAATTTCAAGAAAACAATTCAAGATCATCACACTTTCAACTTTCTAAAACAAAATTATGGTAAAATTAACATTATTTGTGTATGAGTGAACGAACCCAACGCTATGTGAACTCACATACCTCTTAGGGATCAAACCCATGGCGAAAATCTGCAACAATTCTCAAGAATCTCGATGAATGCCTCGATCCCTTCCACTTTTCTCTTCTTGAACTTTCAACTAAAACATTAGGTTTATATTATGATTATAAAACTGACCTAATCAGTTTATATTATGATAATAAAACTGACCTAATCAGTTTATATCCCTAAAACCTTATTAAAAATGAATCAAGCCTGATATGGTAAGGAAATGACCAAATTACCCATCACTATTTTCGGGTAACTTTCTTATTTGGACAGCCCGATTTCAAAAGGGCATATCTCACTCATCCAACCTCAAAGCTTAGCAAACTCAGCGGAGTTGGAAAGATAACTCAAAGAACGTTTTTGTGATATCTTATGAACAACCTAACTCATCCTATACTGAAAGTTATGGTCGTTTGAAGTTAGTCCAAAACTGAGAAAAATTTAGGAATGACTTGAATAAACTCTCTTTAGTTCTTCTTGGAACTCAAGGTGATACATCTAGTGACCTTAGCACTCAAAAATTTTTAAATCCCTCTCTAAAATTCTACTCACAACAAAGGATGGTTTGAGTCTTAGCTCAAGATTCTTTTAGGGGTGTTACAATGCCAACATGGTTAAAGGGTCATACCTTTTAGGTGATTCCTTATTTCTTTTTAAGCATAACTTAGGGGACTTAGTTGAGGTGTTCTATATCCCGTCAATGTATAATACAGTTTTGGAAGCATGGTCAAGATGATTTATCATCAACTAGCTCATAGTGATGTGTTGGTTAGAGTCTGCCAAATAGAGTTAAACTGTATTTTTATATATCACTTATTATGTTAAGTTCAGAGATGAGAAAGTATTTTGTAAAGCTCTAAATGATTTAACTCTTTTATTTCTTTACATTCAACTTGAGTACATTGTTATCTATTGTAGTCCTTTCTTTCAGTTATTTGTTATTCAGCTATATTAAATACTCATACATTCAATGTATTGATATCATTTGACTTGAATCTTTTTTGATGATGCAGATACGAGACCTTAGGATCCTCAACAAAAGTCTGTCGAGATCACTTTATCCGCTCATCAGCTTATGAGTGAGGTCTCCTTGCTTTCGAAGGACTCCAGTCTTATGAGTTGTTAGTATTAGTATCATTTTAATAGTCATGGGTCTTGTCCCGACACTTTTCTATATATGGTAGAGACTTCTTAGATAGACAATTTTGGAGAGTCTTTTAGTTTTAGGTATTTTATTTCAAACTTATGTTTCATATTTAGTATATTCAACAAAGTTTTAATATTCATTAAATTGGTTTTTAACGTTTATTTCAGTTTGATGTTTATGTATGCTCAAGTTAGTCTTCCACTTGTAGTTAAATAGGATAAGGATTCGCTTGGGGACCAGCAATGGTTCTTGAGTTTTTTCCACGTCCAGGGTGTAGGCTTGGGTCTTGACATATCACCCATGAGAATTGAGGATCACTTGGGACCGATGCAATCCTCTCATCACTGCAGATCACAAATATCGATGTAAAGACTACTCTAGCACCAATAATATAACCTCTGTCATTTGATAACACTGAAGAAATCCTAGAGTCATTGCTAAAATCCACAACTAAAAATTTGCATGTATCTATATCATCTCATCATTATAAATGCCAATCTCCTTGATGAAGAAATAAGGAGAATACTCATAAAAGACCCTAAAATCAACATGATTTCCTCAAGAACTCAATAATCCCATCCTAACTCAAGAACGAAAGCCAATTTCAAGAACACAATTCAAGATCATCAAAACTTTCAACTTGTAGAACTAAATTAAGCAGAAATTAGCATGATTTGTCTATGGGTAATGAACCCAACACTATGTGAACTCACATAGCTCTTAAGGTTCAAATCCGTGGCAAAAATCTACAAGAATTTTCAAGAATCTCAATGAACGCCTTGATCCTTTCCTCTTTTCTCTTATTTCCTATTCTTTAACTTTCAACTAAACTCTAGGTATATATTAGGATTATAAAACTGAACCTAATCATTTTAGAATCCTACAATCTTACTGAAAATGAACTAAATCTGATAGGATAAAGAAAATACCAAAACACCTCTCACTATTTTTGGGTAACTTTCTTAATTGGACAACCTGATTTCGAAATAGAATATACCACTCATCCGATCTCGAAACTGAGATATCGTAGTGGTATTGGATAGATAATTCAAAGACCTAACTCATTCAGTATTGAAAGTTATGGTCGTTTGTAGTTGACCCAAAACTTAGAAGAATTTAGGATTGACTTGAATGAAATCACTTTAGTTCTTCTTAGAACTGAAGGTGTTACATATAGTGACCTTGACGCTCAATAAATCTTAAATTACTCGATAAAATACTACTCACAATAAAGGATGGTTCGAGTTTTAGTTCAAATTTTTTTCTATGGTGTTACAATATGCCCCCCTTGGTATCATTCGTCCTAGAATGACGACTAGATTGGGTATGGAATAGGGTTACTCTTACTATGATCTGAGTATAATGGTATGCTCTTACTATACTCAAGCTTAGTACTCTAACAACTCCATTACAAAAAGGACCTCTGAAAAGATTTCTCTCATACTCTTTGGAACTCATTACTATCTTATTCTCGAACACTTGACTTGATTTCTCATCTTGTCATCTCCCCCTTAGGTATAAATCTAACGCTTGAAAGTTATGTACCTAATCCATCATCTCTAATTTGTCTACATCCACTTTTACTTTAATACTCGGGAGAAGTTTATCTCTTGACTACCAAACTCTCCATAAGTAGGTACTAAGACCTCTTTCTAAAGTATTTCTCTTAACCTCTTCATGCTCTTACTTCTATTGTGACATAGCCACACTTCTCTGCCCTTCTAAAAGTAAGGGTCTCTCACTTGCACCTATTCATATTTATTATAGCTTATCACCTAAATCCCTCACCTACTCAGTGTCAAGTGTTCCAGATCAAATCTATAGACTAACATCATCACCCTGATATTTCCATTCTTTTGATCATGACGCTCATCTCAAATTCAAGCTTAATATTTATTACTAAACCTGAATATCAATATGATTGCTCGCCTACTATACTAACTTACCACTACTATGCACAATTGTAAAAACACTCGTCCACTAAGACCTTATGACGAGTAGTCAATCCTTACCTCTCAGACTCTACACTCACAAATGACCATCACATTCCACTTCACAACTTAAGTACTATTTTCTCACTTATTATACATCATTACTTAATCGGTTCTTAACCTTTGTAACATCATGACCCTCTCAAACAATTCATAAGCCTAGCTTAGATCTATCACTTCATGAATACTTTTGATCTTCTATTCAACACTTACACTTGGTCATTACCTACATAATGAAACTTCATCACAAAATCTTTTCTAGCTAAAAAGCACCCTACCTTCTATTATGGAATCTTCACAACTCATCACTTTGTAGTCTTCCCATAAGGGAAAAATCCTCTTTAATAACTTACTAGGTGTATGACTATAGTAACATAGTTTGTCAAAACACCATCTCCCTTTCTTAGATTAATAAACCTCTACATACGCTCCTCTAATTCTGGAACTTTCACTTTACTACTCATGATCTCGTAACTCATGTTACCTTTTCGGGTGAAAATACTACTCAGGCTCTAATCATACTCTCTCATGAGGATCTTAATTGAAACAAGGCTTAAGGAATAGAGTACAACTCACTTTTAGCTCAAATACACGATTCATATAATTATGAGTGCATTCTTTTGAAACTCAACCCTTAACTCACTCATGGGCTCCTCTCAAGACCCTGTAAAGTCTCATCACTTATTCAAGGCTCCTGTTAAGAACAACTCATTGATAAAGGACTGACTTTAATGTTCAACCACCTCTATTATGAGGGGTAGTCGAATGAATCTCCGAAACACACGAGTATGAAAGAATCTCTATGACTTAGATCTATTACATGATTAATAGTATGAAACACTAGGACACTTGAATTGTGTCCTCTTATATCAAGTTCTTCACGATGCGAGTCTACACCCTGGACACTTGAACTCTGTGCTCTGGTACCAATTTTGTCATGATCCAGTCTACACCCTGGACGTGGCCGACACTCGAGAATCATTGTTGGTTCGCAAGCAAACCCTCATCATGGCTGACTATATGCGGAAGTCTAACTCAAGCATACAAAATCTTAAAAACTTAATTAAATTCAAATACTCAACTTTAAAATAATCTGAATAATACTAAATAGATAATTTTGAAAAAAAAATAATATATTCAACTAATCATAAATAAGCAACTCAAGTCATTAAAACATTTTAAAAAAATAAATGAATACACTTATGAAATTCTAATGTCTATCTATGAAGCCTATATCTGACAAAGATGAAAGTCGGGATAAGACCCACAACATCCTAACAACTGATATAACTGAAAGTACAAGTGAAATCCTCAGTAAACAAGGATGCTCCTCAAAGATAACTCGAAGTGCATGTGGTATCAACAAAATGCCTATTAATGATTTTGAGTAGCTATATTTGCATGATGCAGGCCAAATGGCTCAGTACATTAAATGTACGAGCATGGAAGGGTAATTCTATAGTACATAAGCTTGAACTGATGGAAAAGAAACATACTTACCTCTTTTTAACTCACTCAACTGAACTCAACCCAACTCAAAGAAACATAGTCCAACTCAACTCGGAGAAAATAGGCTCCACTCAATGGTAAGATATTCAACTTAATAATATAAGGCTCAATTCAATAATATGATATTCAACTAAGTGAAATAAGACTCAACTCAAAAATAGGACACTCAACTCTTGATAATCAAACTCTAGATACTCAACTCTATATAAAGCAACTCAATTTATTTAAAAAATACAACATACTTAGTTTGTATGCAGGGATACAAAATAAACTTTGTTTGTATATACAAAATAAACTTTGTGTATATAAGAATACAAAATATATCTGCGGGAGTATCTCTAACATATAACGATCACTATGAGCTATGTGATGATACATTGTCTTGTCTCACGTTGCTAGGGTCGTCTTGTACCTTATTTGGGGGTATAGAACCAACTACTAAATAGATCCACTAGTGTATTCTAAAATCATTAAGGAATCATATGTAAAGTATGACCCTTTTCTACCCATGCTGCCTACACGGTTTATGAAGACTTTGAATTAACTGAACTCAAACTCATCCCAAAAGCGGCGCTCAATACTACTACAAAATATAACCAGATCATATGTTCAAGAACATAACTTTTATGTGTTTTGATATTATTAATCAAAATATATCTTTTAAGATGGTACTCTGGACTGCTCACGGACAATTTTTTGGAAATCGGTGTTTCCTCTATACTTAAATGTAAAAAAATTTACTCTTGGAATTACTAAGTTTTCATATATCATTTTAAAGAAAAATAAACTCACCTCTACTTTTGCTCACTCATATGCTCAAGTCTTAAACAAATTTAAAAAGGTTTGCAAAATACTTCTGAGAATAGGGTTCAGGCCGAATTATGGACGTGAACAACTCAATTCAATATATTCAATATATAACTCAAGAATATCAATGATACTAAGTTTCCATATATCATTTTAAAGAAAAATAAACTCAGCTCTACTTTTCCTCACTCATATGCTCAAGTCTTAAAACAAATTTAAAAAGGTTTGCAAAATACTTCTTAGAATAGGGTTCAGGCCGAATTATGGACGTGAACAACTCAATTCAATATATTCAATATATAACTCAAGAACATCAATGATACTAATCATTTCAAGAATACTCAACTCAGAGGTTTCATGCGGAATTATGGACATGAACAACTCAACTCAAAGACTTCATGTTACTACCTCATCTCAAGAAGGCTCAACTCATAGAGTTCGTGCGGAATTATCAGAATGAACAACTCAACTAAAGGTCCTTCATTGGTAACATAGGATAGTCTCATTATTAGGAATATAATCTCAAAAGGATTGAGAACTCAATGCTCAAGACTTAGAACTTGAAGATACTACTCCTTTCATAGATGCTTAACTTATAAAGTTCATACAAAATTTATGAGCGTGGATGGCTCGACTCAAGGGTCTAAAGAACATTATGGAACTCATGTATACGAATCTTTTCATTCTTATACTTAGTCCCTGAAAACGTAGTTCAAATCGATAGTTGATATCAAAGGATTCACAATTGAACTCAAAGACTTTCTTGAAATCTACTCTTAACTCTCTCTTGAATGTTAATTATGAATTCAAGTGTTATGGTTAATTATACGAAGGATCTCATGATGATTAAGTATACTTGTGAATATGTTATCCTAATTCTCATACTCACTTGCTCGAGTCTTGAAACAAGTTATTAGAAATTGTAGAAGACTCCTAAAAAAGACTGAAAGTTACTTTCTCAAAATGTTTGAGAGAACTCTCAATACTTAAACTTGAATTAGAATTATGAATTCAAGGTTATGAATAATGGTAGGAAAGATATCGCGACACAGAGGTGCATTTTAATATTTGGTTGTGAAATAAATTTGAGATAGTGTGGTCCACAATATCTCCACGATGCGGATAGAAAAAGTTCACTTTGAAGGAATAGGAGCGAACCTGGTACTTTTTTTCTGTCTGACTTTTTTGTCCTCGTTTTCTAACACCAATTCGCCTAGATTCGATTCTTTTTATCAATTTCTCTTTAGTTTCATATACCCAACACATGTACACAAGAATCTACTCACAAATGATCCTAAAAACAACACAATTTCCTCAAGAACTCATTAATCCCATCCTAACTCAAGAAGGAAAGACAATTTCAAGAAAACAATTCAAGATCATCAAGACTTTCAACTTTCTAAAACAAAATTATGGTAAAATTAACATGATTTTTGCATGGGTGAACGAACCCAACGCTATGTGAATTCACATACCTCTTAGGGATCAAACCCATGGCGAAAATCTGCAACAATTCTCAAAAATCTCGATGAACGCCTCTATCCTTTCCTCTTTTCTCTTCTTGAACTTTCAACTAAAACACTAGGCGTATATTAGGATTATAAAACTGACCCTAATCAGTTTATATCCTAAAACCTTATTAAAAATGAATCAAGTCTGATATGGTAAGGAAATGTCCAAATTACCCATCACTATTTTCGGGTAACTTTCTTATTTGGACAGCCCAATTTCAAAAGGGCATATCTCACTCATCCAACCTCAAAGCTTAGAAAACTCATTAAAGTTGGATAGAAAACTCAAAGAGCTTTTACGTGATATCTTATGGACCACCTAACTCATCCTATACTGAAAGTTATGGTTGTTTGAAGTTCGCACAAAACATAGAAGAATTTAGAAATGATATGAATGAACTCTCTTTAGTTCTTCTTGGAACTCAAGGTGCTACATCTAGTGACCTTATCACTCAAGAATTTTTAAATCCCTCTCTAAAATTCTACTCACAACAAAGGATGGTTTGAGTCTTAGCTCAAGATTCTTTTAGGGGTGTTACAATGCCAACATGGTTAAAGGGTCGTACTTTTTAGGTGATTCCTTATTTCTTTTTAAGCATAACTTAGGGGATTCACTTAGTTGAGGTGTTCTATATCCCGTCAATGTATAATACAGTTCTGGAAGTGTGGGCGAGATGATGTATCATCAACTAGCTCATAGTGATGTGTTGGGTAGAGAATCTGCCAAATAGAGTTAAACTGTATTTTTATATATCACTTATTATTTTAAGTTCAGAGATGAGAAAGTATTTTGTAAAGCGTTAAATGATTTAACTCTTTTATTTCTTTACATTCAACTTGAGTACATTGTTATCTATTGTAGTCCTTTCTTTCAGTTAATTGTTATTCAGATATATTAAATACTCATACATTCAATGTATTGATATCATTCGACATGAATATTTTTTGATGATGCAGATACGGGACCTTAGGATCCTCAACAAAAGTCTGTCGAGATCACTTTATCCGCTCGTCAGCTTTGAGTGAGGTCTCCTTGCTTTTGAAGGACTCCAGTTTTATGAGTTGTTAGTATTAGTATCATTTTAGTAGTCATGGGTCTTGTCCCGACACTTTTCTATATATGGTAGAGACTTCTTAGATAGACAGTTTTGGAGAGTCTTTTAGTTTTAGGTAATTTATATTAAACTTATGTTTCATACTAGTATATTCAACAAAGTTTTAATATTTAGTAAATTGTTTTTTAACGTTTCTTTCAGTTTGATGCTTATGTATGCTCAAGTTAGTCTTCCTCTTGTTGTTAGACATGATGAGGATTTGCTTGGGACCAGCAATGGTTCTTGAGTTTTTGCCAGATCCCGGGTGTAGACTTGTGTTTTTACATATCGCCCATGAGAATTGAGGATCACTTAGGACCGATGCAATCCTCTCATCACTTCAGATCACAAATATCGATGTAAAGGCTACTCTAGCACCAGTAATATAACCTCTGTCATTTGATAACACTGAAGAAATTCCAGAGTCATTGCTAAAATGCACAACTAAAATTTGCAGGTATCTATATCATCTCATCATTATAAATGTCAGTCTCCTTGATGAAGAAATAAGGAGCATCAAGGCCCTTATCGGCACACAGGTCATTTACTAAGGAGGGCAGATATGGAAAATAAAGTTCCTTTATGTACACATCAAAGCTATAGAAATCATGTAGTGGGAAAAGGAGATTGAAATTCCCCTATCATAAGAAGATTTAAGGAGGATTTGAATTTCGAAGAAATGAATGAATAGTTCAATAAGAAAGATGTTTGAGATTTTTCCGGAAAAAATACTAGGCCAAAAAGGATGATGGAAATGAAGATGAAAAAGAGATGGATGATGATGATTTTAAAGGTGAGTCCAGCGAAGTACATGTAAAGGATAATAGGAAGCATGTTTACTATAAGGATGACTTCTTTGTTTTTCATTATTATATATGGTTCACCTGATCATGAACCTGGAAAAGTGGTGCTCTCTGAATAAAGGAGAAAAGATGATGAGACATTTTGAGTTTGAGTCAAAGGAAAAAAGTGACAAGATTCTCTCTAAATGAGTTATGTTTCTCAACTTCGAATGTCTTATCATCTTATTTCCTTTATTCAGAGAGCGACACTTTTGCACATTCTTGATCTGGTGCACCATATGAAAGAGCAAAGAAGTCATCCTTACAGTAAATAGGCTTCCTATTATCTTTTACATGTAGTTCTTTGGATTCAACTTTAACATCATCATCATTCATCCAGGGGCGGCTCAAGTGTATTAGTGGCTTAAAGCAAAAATCAAATAGGGTCTTAAACTTAAGTTGTTAATAACTCTTATATAATTGATTTCTTCTAGTTTTCATCTGATAATATAACAATTCTTATTTTAAATTATTTTTAATGAGATATAATACTCTAAATATGTCAAATTTCTTCTAATAATCCCTTCATTTTTCATGAATGTTTACTTTTCTACAAATAGTATTAAATATTTGTTAAAAAATAATAAGTTATAACACATTATTATAAAAAAAAAATAGGCCCCTTAAATTTGAAGGCCTAAGACACATGTCTTTCTTTTAACACTGTCCAGCCACCTCTGCATTCATCTCTTTGTCATCCTAATTTCCATCATCCACTTTGGATTTGATATATTTTAAGATGAAGTCCCACACATCTTTCATATTGAACTTTTGATTCATTTTCTTGAAATCAAAAACCTCCTTAAATCTTGTTATGACATGGGGATTCCCATCTCCTCTTCCCACAACATAATATCTTGGGATTTTATGTGTATATAAAGCTACTCTATTTTCCTCATTTGCCCTTTCTAGTGAATGACCTATGTGCCAATGAGATCCTCAATGCACCAAATCTCTTCCCCAAGCATACTGACCTTTAGAATGATTGGAGGATATAGATACCTGCAAAGTTTTAGTTGTGAATATCAAAAATGACTCTGGGTTTCTTCAGTACTATGTAATGGCATGTAATGGCAGATGTCTATTATTGGTGCTAGAATAGACTTTGCATTAATATTTGTGGTACAAAGATAGAGATGACCACCTCAATCTTGACTGTTTCTCAATCATCATGGGAGATATGACTACTTGGTGAATAATACACCTATCGGCTCAATTGAATTTATTTTATCAATAACTAAAGACAGTAACAATCAGACTAAGTACTTCTAGCAAAGAAGATGTCATTTTTTGGCTAGGATCCATTGGAACACATGAAACCAAACTAGATCGATTGTTTGGAACTGAAAAAGATGATAAACAAGATATAAATTCATAAAACTGCCTAGGATTGGATTGAACAAGCTATATGGATAAAAATGAAGGATGTATATATGGGAAACCAATACAACCATGAGATGTAGAGGCCATAGTTGTAGGCGTGGATGAGGAAAATGAGGCTACATGATTTCATGATTGTCGGGTATAAATGGATGTATTTTGAGGTGCTGGAGAATATATAACATGTAGATCATTTATGTCACCACCTAGTATCCTTGTGCTTTTGTGCCTTTAGATTGTGTCTATCATTCTACTTTTGCGGATGAAATCCTTTTAGTAGTAGAAATTGCAATGACCCTTTAGGTCATTTTCGTTATTCTCCGACCTCTTTAACATTAGAACTTTCATGTAGTGACCCCAAGTCAGTTATGAGTTGATGGGACTGACAGCTCGATCACTGAGTCGTTCGTTTGAGTTTTGTGGAGGTTTGTGTGTTTTAGAACTGCATGCGTCCTACCTTACCCGCACAACAAGGAGGTAGGTATATGCACTAGGTCAAAGATGGTTTATGATTGTTCTGTTGCATCCTATTCATTCATATGCATTATCGATCACCAATATGCTTGTTTGTTGATTGCACCCTATGGTGTATAGCTCGGTTTCTAAATTGGCTTTTATGGTGCCTAGCTTTTTGTTCATTGCTATTGTGACCCTTGGCCTCGCAATAGTGATGCAAAATTTTGAAAATTTACTTTTTCTCAGTCGCGGTTGCGAAAGCGATGAACAATTTTCAGACCTTTTAAGATCAATCCCCCGTGATTTCATCTTTCATCCCCAACTTCAAAACGCGATATCTCGTCCTTGGGAGCTCTGATTGAGGTGATTCAAAGTGATGGATGTCCTAAATCTTTGTGGCTACGCGTTTGAATGTGCGGGAAGTATCAGGGATCTCTATTTGAGGCATATTCTATCCTGAAAGGGCTTCACCTCTCTTTTGTCTTCTTTAATTGGTGATTTTGATGCATATGGTGATTTAGGATGTTCCAGGCATGGAACTGACCCCCGTTTTGGGGCACAAGCTCAAATTGTTCTTTAGACGTTTTGACAGTTTTTTTTTTTTGGATTTATGGAGTGGGTCCCACATTCTTATTTTGACTCGATTTTTGGGTTTGCTTCCAATTGTTGTAATTGATAATTTGATAGCATGGCGGTGTTTGGAGGTATTTATAAAGTATATATGTCATGTGCGATAGATCCAGAGAGATCGTGATTGGCTTTGAGGTAGGCTTCAGTCTACTTTCTTGATTAATGAGCTTCTTAGATAATGCCTAATATAGATTTCATGTAAGTTTGGATTGCGTTTGCCAGGTATTTAGCTTTCCTCTTGTTATTCCATAGGAGCCTTGGGTTAAGTATGGGTGTTGGGATCCTTAGTTTAGACTTTTAGCTTCGCTTTTGGTGTTGATGATCTTCTTTATCCTTGTTATAATTGATACTTTGTGGCCTTAGACTAGGTTGAACCTTAGATGCTTTAGGGTATGTTTTACCACCCTTGTAATTATGATATGCACCCTATAGGGCTTGTATTGGGTCGTTCTCCTTGTGTTGGTGCTTGTGAATTATGATCGTGGTGGCTCGCTGTAGTCGTGAGATGATGTGTGGTAATATTTTTAAAACTATCACTAAAAAGGGTAATTAGAAGGTTGCCGTTATCCCTACTAAATATTTCCTTCCAAGGCAAATTAAAGATTTTCTAAAAGTCACACTTATCTTGTCTACTTGATATCATCTATATGAATAATTTACTTGTTATGTGCTTAGATAAATCCGCACTAATGTTGTGAGCTTTAAATTATTTAAATCACACGACATTAATGCGGATTCAGCTAAAAAAAGATACAATAAATGTAAGTTATCCATACAGATTATATCAATTAGACAAGATAAAGTATGACATTAATTAGATAGTCTTTAATTTACCTTAGAAGTTAATATTTAGTTGGAACAAAGTTAGCCCTTTAATTACCATTTTAGTGATAGTTTTAAAATTATTACCAAACATATTTTTTAACTATACAACACTGGTGTCAAAATTTCCCTAATCAGAAAACTTCAAAATAGATCTCTTTCTATAATTACAAACCAAAAAAGTAACACCCAATGCAATCTACATGATATCAAAACCCTCCTGCACCTAATATAGACTGAGAAAGAAAATACTCAGATCTTGATGTGAGATCTTGTGATGACCCATTGTATTGTATTTCAGTTGATTACCCTTCTTTTCTTATTGTATGCTTTATGCTTTTTTGTTGACTTCCGCTTGATAGTCTGTTGCTTATGACTCCGGGCTAAGGGTTAGGCTTACCTACTAGTGGGGTAGGTGTCATCACATATGAGAAATAAGGTCGTGACATATATGAAACTTCAATGTATTTCTAACCTATATCATACAAAACTGATTGGAGTCGATAAATACTTTAATTTGAACATAAACAAATGATCAAATGAAAATATTGATGCACTAGGCTAATAACTTGACTACTTAATATTTGATATCAGGAAAAAAGTAAGAATTATATCTAAAAATAACAAAAACAAAGTGAAGAAAACAAACTAAAAGGGAAGGGCTTATTACCTTTCTCTGGACAACGAATGTGGGCGATGAGATTAATGAATAAGCTTCCATCTCTCGCTAAATTAACTCAAAAAAAGAAAGAAATTTTTTGGAATTTGAGCTTGGAAGTTCTAGGTTGGGGACAATGAGTCCAACATCCTATCCAAGTAAATAAATTTTAGCCCTTTCGGCTTTGAAATCGTTGTTTAGATAGTGAGAAGGAGAGAGTTATTTATAGGATTGATATCTTTTAATTCTTAATTCGAACTTCGGTGTGGGACTTGGTAAAAACTAGAATTTTCTAGAGCATGAGGATTGACGCGCGGCAAACGTACAAATTAATACGATCTTTGAATGAAAATTGAAGTAAAAGAGATTAAAAAACAAATGATAATATTGTTAACATTATGGTGGGTTTGTTTAGATGACTAGATCAAATATATCAAAAAGTATAATGAATGATAAATATGACCTTTTTTTATTATAAAAACTAGTATATGTATCCGTGCGATGCGCGGTTAGTTTACAAATATAATTATTAATATTGATTTATTGACAATTTCAACATTTAACTAATTATAGAATGGTATTATAAAACTTATTTGAGAGGATGTTATCATTTGAACTTTGTTATGTTATAATAGAATATTTATACAAATAAATCAATATATAAACATAGTTCAATGTCTAGATTTGACAATAATAATCTTTAACACTATTTAATTTATTTATTTATTTGTTAAGTATTAAATTGTTTAAAAGCATAAATACTCTCACTCCTATCCATATTATCCTCTTGTTAGAATACCCAAGATATATATAAAAAAAATTGTTAGGTTAATTTGAAATAACTAAGAAAAATTCTATGATTATATAATGCTAAGCATAATAAAACTAAGAAATTTTAATCACTTAAATATCAAAATTTAGGGCATATTATTCAAGTTTTTAAATTTTATCTTTAATTTTTGAAAAATTCATATACCAATTATATTTTGTCTATACATTTTTTGGTATAATCAGTTTGTCGTTTATTTGTGTTGATAGATATAAGCAAATAACACTTCAAATAAAATGATAAATAGTTTTTTTCATTCAAAAATAGAAAAAATATTTTAAATAAGTGTAGAAAAGAATTTTTGTTCATTGTATAAAATTGTTTGGTTGAAGTATATAAAATATTATTCAATTTTAATATGTTATTGTTTTTAAGAACAGATTATAGATAAATTGCTCCATTAAAGTAATTGCAACATATAAACTTTTTTCTTCTAATTTGTTCACAACTTATTATAATGTTTATCTCAAAAAATAAGATTCATACAAATAAGTAAATGAAAAAATTAAAGTTCTTAAAAATAAGTACTCGAAATTTGAAATTGCATCTCTCACATGTATACTTGGCTCATTATTGTTACAGTGCATTGTATACAATTAAATTACATATTCAATAATAACTTTAACAGCATCTCAAAAATAAAAAATAAAAATTTAATTTCAAAAAATTCACACACCAACCATCCTTTAAAAACAACAAATATAAGATAATCATTAATATTTATAAATAAAAATGAAAAAAAGTATTTACAATAATTTTTTTACACTTTTAAAAATAATTGTTCCCATATATTTTGAAGTCAATTATCCTTATATGATATATTTTTGTATAAGTAATATTTTAAAATAACAAAGTAAAGAAAAATATGTGCAGTCAAAAACCTTTTATTATGTTTTTTTAATAAATCTTTTCAGAGTATTATGTTAAAATATAAGTAATTTTCCCTATCCTATTACTTATCATTTTAAAATTTGATTAATACTTTTTTTTGAAATGGTTACATTGAATTTTTTGGTTTTTTAATTATATCTTTAGAGAAATGCTTAAAAATGTTAATGGTTTTTAGTATATAAAAAAAGATTAAAAGTTAGAAGTTGTTACATACCCTTCATTAGCATATATATATTATTTTTTTAAAAAAAAAAACTGTCATTTTCTTATTATCTAAAATTTAAAATAGTTAGATTAAATTTATATTTTATTAATTATATTTTTCTTAGTATTATTTTTAAAAGGACAACTTTCACATATAGCAAATAAAAAATTCATATTTGTATGCTATAGCAAAGTTTGCATAATTGCGCTCCATAGCAAACATAGAAACTGTATAATTCGCTATACATATACAGTTGAAGCGAATTGTATAAAACGAAGTGTATAAAACGAGAAAGAAAAAGACACTTGGGCAGAGACTTGTATAAAAACGAAGTGTATAAAACGAATTGTATGATTATAAGTGTATAGAACGATTATATACAATTTGAATTTGTATAAAATGAGAAAGAGAGAAAGACAAAAGAGACTTGGCAGGGAATATACAATTGAATCGAATTGTATAAAACGAGAAAGAGAGAAATTAGATGCAATTTGAAATTTGTATAAAACGAGAAAGAGAGAAAGACAAAAGAATTTGGGCAGGGGAGTATTTTTATTGTATAATTATAAGTGTATAGGACGAAAATATATGTACTTGCATGTGTATATACAATTTTCTCATGCTTTATACAAACAGAAACACAATTTATACATTTCGCTTCTGTTTGTATAAGTGAGAAAGGCGAGGGTGGCGAGCGAGATTTGGGAGAGTGGCGAGCGAGATCTGGAAGAGGGGAGAGAGGGGAACAAAAATATATGTATTTATACAATTTCCTCTGCTCTATACAATTAGAAATAATTTTTATACACTTGTATTTGTATAAAAAGTGAGGAAGCGAGCTAGAGATTGGAGGAGAGTGACGAGCGAGATATTTGGGAGAGAGGCGCCTGGCAATTTTTTGCAAACGTTTGCTATGGAGCACAATTAAATCAAATCCTAGCTACTCCATTTATTTTAGATTATTAGTTTGCTATTATATACAATTAACTTTCACATATAGCAAATAAAAAAATCATATTTACATGTTATAACAAAGTTTGCATATTTGCGCTCCATAGCAAACATATAAATGTATAATTCGCTATACATATACAATTGTATAATTCGCTGGCCTATTTCGCTGCAATTGTATAATTTGCTGGCCTATTTCGCTGCAATTGTATAATTTGCTGGCCTATCTCCCTGCAATATCTGTTTAAAATTTGTATTTGTATACAATTGTATTGAAGTAAAATGTTTGTATATTGTATAATTATACGTGTATAGGAAAAAAATATATGTTTTTGCATGTGTATATACAATTTTCTCTTACTTTATACAAAATAGAAACACAACTTAATTGTATAAGTATATGTTCTTTTTGTTGTGCTTTTCAATTGTATATGTATATATGTGTAATATGTATATAATAATAATAATTTGTATTAGTTGAATTTGTTTATGTATAAGAAAATTCATGATTTTTTTCTTTTTTCTTATATACGGCTATATGCCTGAAGCAGAGGCCATTTAATTATATATGCATATTTCTGAATCCCTTTTAGTTTTGTAACAGTAGCGAAGAAGCAGTTATTTTACTCGGAGAAGTTGCTATAGCAAATTATATGAAACAATAGCTGCGAATTGGAAATAAAGTAAACTATAGTCATAATATTTAATTTGAATTAATAGTTTGAAATTATATACAATTTAAATGTTATGTAACTTGCCTTACCTATTGATTATTATTTTAAAATTTTAAAATAATTCAATGATGATATAAAATTTTCAATGCTTTTGAAATTAATGAAAATATTCTTTTTTAAAAAAATTTTAAAAAATTTATATGTTTTGTTCATTCATTTTTCAATAACTTTTAATATATTTTATTTATTAAAATCAACCCTATGACATTGTTTTCGGCAGTCTTAAGTTTGAATGTCTTATTCTTTTATAATTCTAAAGTGAAATGCTTACTTATTTTTGTTTTTATATATTATATTATAATTATTAGTAGTAGTAGTATTATATTTAATTTAATTATTTTATTGTTATATTATTATTTGACTTTTTTAATAATTTGCTATTTGACTAAATGTTATTTTTAATAATCTCTTTTATTAGATGAATCTAACTTTATTATTTTAATCTTCAAAGTTATTTTTACATATTTTCATTCTTTTTAAATAGTTACACATTTTTTAAAATTCAATTTAAACGCAATTCAATATAAAAACTGTTTAAAAGTATGATGAAGTAGTTATTATAGTCACATATTTATGATTAGTTAATATTTTTGTGTTTCTTTTCTTGATGTATCTTCTTGTTTTTTTATTTATTTAAGATTAACATGTATCCTTATATTTTGAACAAAAATATTTTTATTCATTGCATATGTAGCATTATTGCAATCACATATTTATCAGTAGTTAATATTTTTGTTCCTTATCTTTTTATATATATAAAAATATAAAAAGTATTAGTACCAAAAAGTTTTTTTTTATAATAATAATTTGAAAGACACTTATAAAGAGTTGTGTTCCTCTTATGTTTAGTGTTGCTTATGCTCTCTTCGCATCTAAAATTGTGTTTTTGTTGTAGCTCAATCGTTAAAGTTATTTTGCAAACAATGGGTTCATCAATATTAACGATCAACTCCTTAATTATTAATAACTTCAATAAGTTTTTCATAATGTGAAACTATTAAAAAACACTTACATGATACTTCTTTTCATAGTGTATAAAGTTAGTAACATATGCAAAACTTCATTCCATATAACTTGAAAAATCTCGAAGACGGTTGCAATGCTATAAAATGAAACAAAATATACGAATCGGACTAATGTCAAAAAACCATTCATAGAAAACAAAAAAAAAATGCACAACTAAAGGTAGTAACTGATATACATACCAAACAGACTCATTGACATTTTAATACCTTGTCATGAAAAGCATTTGAATTAAGATTTTGAGTGATTAAATACATATCTTTTTAGTATCTCCTGCTCATATTCGTATTTCTCCTTGATGAATTGTTTCCATCATCACGCATTAGAGAACTATTGTACTTCTGAAATAATAAAATATATTCAAATTATGATAAAACTTTTGCAACAAGGTACAGTAATTTTAGATTATCAGTTTTTTTTTTTTTTTTTTCAGAAGAAGTGGTGAGGTTGGTTTAGAAGATTTACTGGGGTAATTTATTTATAGGATAATTGTAATGTAGAAAATTGTCATTTATAATTAGAAGTTAATAAACTGTTGATGGAAAGTTATCATCAATTTGAAATTTGAAAACATTAATCAGTTAAGGATTAAGATAAATTCAAATTAAAAATTAAAAATATAAAAAAATATTGGGAAATTTTCATATTTATATTAACAAAAAATAATAATAATAATAATAATAATAATAATAATAACAATAATAATATTAATTACCCCCAAAAAAAGTAATAACACACTTTAAAGAACGTGGATAGTTCTTCTATTAGGAGTATTTTTTATTTTTATTTTTTGAAAGAAAAACGGTTTTTCTTAGTTAGTTTAGTTAGTTGTGTTTTTTTTAAAAAACATTACCCTATTTTAATATGTTAAAAAATTATTCTATTTTAATTAGTTATCTATATTTTAGGCATTACTATAACTATTTCCGTAAATCAAAATTTAAAAAGTAAAAGCATTAACATGTCTTTGTTTTTTTTTTATTTTATGCAAATCTATTTATTGTAATTTTTACTTTTAAATTTCAAAATAAAAGTTTTGTTTTTTAAAATATTATTTATATAATATAATTACAAATAATTTATTTTAGTTATATAGAAAATTGAAAATCTGATGTTGATTTTGGTTTGAATAAGTATAATATTTAATAAAATACAGAGAAAAAGGAGATAACAATTTATATATATATATATATATATTTTAGTTGAAATAAATAAGGACTTTTTGTGTACAGTATAAACACGTGATGTTAAAACTTTTCTAAATTAAAAAATGAGAAACTTTTAATTATTGATTATTCATTGTTTAAAATTTTGAAAATTTGTAGTGTTGACTTATGTAATTTTTTCTTCTCCTTTTATATATAGATAAAAGATTATTATTATTATTATTATTATTATTATTATTATTATTATTATTATTATTATTATTATATATAAGGAGGTTTGAAACGATATAAAAATATTTTTTAAAAAAAAGGGAACTGCGCTCTCACACACACACACGTTACACATCACTATATTTAAAATAATTTTAAATATAGAATAGTAATTATTATTTTATTATATTAAATATTAAATTTTAATTATTTAAGAAATTTATTTTTTGTTGTGCTGACACGTGGTAAAAGTTGAATGTTTATGCATTTAAAGATAACAATAAATAATTTTATGCACTTAAAGATAACAATAAAAATAAATATAATTTATGCTAAGCGTTTGTTGGTACAAATAAAATTATATTTCAAATAAAATTATATTTCTTACAATTCTTCTTTGTCAAAATTATTAATAACATTTTTTTGTATTATTTCATTTTGTTACTTAGTTTTGAAACAAATTCACAGTGCAAATATTTTTATTTTATCTCTATCACTCTTTTTGTAAATAATTTTCTGTTGTGTCTTTTAAATAGTTTTGTCAAATAGGATTTTAGGAATCGAATAAGATTATAGTAATCAAATAAGATTATATTATTTTAAATAGTTTTGTCATGTTTAAAGCTTTTGAAAATATAAGATCAAATGTTATGTTTTTTTCCATGTTTAAAGCTTTTTGAAAAAACTATCGTTACTTGTTAGGATTTTCGTTTTATATTTTTTGTTTTGGTAATAATCTTTTTATATTATATGCATATGATAAGATACAAAAATTTCGTTCCATTTTATTTTTAACATATAATTTTATATTGAATTAAATTAAGTTTATGAAATTTCCTATATGATACTTTAGTACTTTTGAATTTTTTATTATGTTGTTAATTTATTTCATTATATTAGATTTTAAATTCTAGATTTTATGCATTAAGAATTAAGTTTACATGATACTATCTATTGCATGATTTCTTATTATCATGCTCTTCTTTATTTAATTCTTTTTTTACAACGATATTTTTTCCAACCTTTTTCATTTATAGTTCAATAAATAATAATGTTATTGTTAAATTTTGAATTAAAATTAATTATCTTACATTTTAAAGTTGATTTTTATCTTTAAAACGTAAATATTAACATGAAAATTTGAATTTTATTTTTTTATTTTAAATACTCTTATTGAATATCTTTTCAATTAATTATTTTTATTTTTGTCGTTATTTAGTAAGATTTCAATTACATGATCTTATTTATATAGTATTTATTTTTTTAAATATTTTAGAATACTTTCTTAAATCTCAAATTTAAATATTATTCTTTTACATTGAAATTATTTTAGTTATATATTTTTCATTTTCTTGTTCATGTCCATACTTATCGTGTTAACCTTATGCCATATATTTTTTTAAAAAAATATATTTTCTTCACTTATATCATTCTATTACTCATATTCTAATACTACGTATATAAATATATAGTTTGATACTTCCAAAATTTTATTTATTTTTTGTTATGCTTTTATTTCCTTAGTAAAAATCTTTCCATTGTTTGAATTCAACAAATGTAATTTCATTCACTTTTAAAGAGAGAATGAATCATATGTTGTCAAAATTTAATAACTTTTTTATCGTATTTTTTTTTTTTTTGAAGTTTGAACCCTGGTTTACTTAAAGTAGTTGTGATTCGTAAATAAATGATTATTCAGTTTATTTAATTTTTAAAAATTATAGTCAAGGTATATTATTTTTGGATAATGCTAAACGATCAGAAAATTTGATCAAAATTTTGACAGAAAATTAAAAAGTTTATAATTATATTTTATATTTTAAAATAATTAAATATTTTTTTCATTTTTTGGTTAAAATATATTAAAGTTAAAAAGATTCTGATCAAATTTTTGACAAAAAGATTTTATCAATTTTTTTGCATTTTATGCAATGAGATATGCAAATGTTCTGTACTTTTTTCCATTAAAGTATACAAAACGAATTTCAGATAATAATCTTAGAATTTCTACAATTATATAATTAAATATATCTTTGATGAAATATGTGAGCTTTTTTTTAAAACTATGTTCACGACATTTCTTACATCTCATATTATCTTCTATATATATATATATATATAAAATCTATATATATATAATAGGAAAGGTGATAGCGCCTACGTGTCAGCGCCATAAATTTTCTATTTTTTATATTTTTTATAATTATGTGATAAACGTTTGGTAATTATCAAAATTTACATATACATGTGTCTTCTATTTATTTATCAAAAATTTACATAAACATGTGTCTTCTATTAATTTATTGTGATAAAACGTTTGGTAATTATCAAAAATTTACATATACACGTATTTTCTATTAATTTAATAATATTTTAATTTGAAAACGTGTCAGCAGTAAGTTTTCTTTTAAGCATTTCAAAACATTTAGAGTTTACACGTGTTATTTTAAACATTACAAAAACATTCAGATATACATACATGTGTATTATTCTAATATAATACAATCATTTTTTTAATTTGAATAAATTAAAATTAAAAATTAAACATTATTACACCAGTTATTAACACATGTCGACAAAAACTGTAAGAATTCATTTGAACATTTCAAATTTAATAAAAAAATATTTAAAAAAACCATCAACATTTGCATCACACTGCAAATCAAATCGTTTCAACTACTGTAAGTTTACGTCTTTGCTTCTTCAGTTTCCAAACAGCAGTTCTGTAATTAAAAAAAATCATTTTAAAATTATTTTAAAATTATAAATTATACATTTGAACATTTCAAATTGAATAAAAAAGTATTTAAAAAAAACCATCAACATTTGCATCAAACTGCAAATCGTTTCAACTACTGTAAGTATACGTCAACTAATGTAATTTTACGTCCTTGCTTTTCAGTTTTCAAACAGCAGTTCTATAATTAAAAATAAATCATTTTAAATTATTAGCAGTTCTGTAACTTCTCACTAACTGTTTATCAACTCCCATTATATGCATCTATATATAGATTTTAATTTTTTCAAAATAGACATGCTTCTGTCAAACAACAAATTAAAAATATGGCTTTGCACTTTCACACGATATCTGAAATTACCAATAAATCTATGAATTGGAATTTAAAAGTTCGTGTTATTCGTTTCTGGACAGTGCCTGATAAATACAAACCTAATATTTCATATACTATGGAGTTGATTCTGCAAGATGAAAAGGTAACATTTATTTCAGATTTGTTTTCATATGCTATTATTATACAATTAATTATAATTTACAGGCTTTACTGATTATTCAATTTTTTATTTGAATATAGGGTGATCGAATACATGCTTCTATTGATAAGTTCACAATAAAGTATTTCAGAGACAAGATTTATGATCATGGTTTATATCAGATGAAATATTTTGTTATAGAGCCTTATCAAACAAAATTTAAATCAAATACTCATAAACACAAGCTTACATTCACTCAGAATACTGTTGTGACTGAAATTAAAGATTCATCTTTTCATATGAATGTGTTTAATCTACGCACTTTTGAAGAAGTTGAAATTCAGCACAACATTGACGAGAATCAACTAATTGGTAAATACTAATTATATTATTGTTTTCAATATTATATTTATATTTATAATATTTATAATTTTAAACATTATAACTAATAAATCATTATTTTTAAGATGTTGTTGGACATGTTGTATCATATGAACCTATTCAATTGTCAAAGCATGGAGACAACAATAGTTCTTTAATGAATATTATTGTAGAAGATGAAATGTTAGTATTAGTAATTTACATTTACAACTGTCTATACCATTATATATTATTTATTAGTTTTTATAATAATTTGTAAAAGTAATTATATTTAACATTTTTTATAACATTGTCTACATAGGAGAAACAAACTTTAAGCCACTTTATGGGGTGATCTTGCCTTCCAAATGCAATCACATTTATTTGGAACAAAAGATGAACCTTTAATTGTTGTTCTTCAATTAATGAAGACACACAAATTTAGAGGTTTGATTTAAAAGTTTTTATTTCGTTATATATTGTTTATCATTAATATAAATATATTTATCTAATTTAATCAATCTAATAATTTATTTTACAGATACATTTTCTGTACGAAGTTGTTGGTACCAGACCAAATTATGGATTAATGCAGATCTACCACAATCTTTGGATTTTAAGAACAAGTTTAACAACTCCTCTATATTATAAAATATTCCATATGAATTAAAATTAACAAATTATCTAAATACATTTTTATGATTAATTTATAGGTTACTTGCATCTGGTGAATATGAGAAGGTTTCACAAACAAGTTCACAACAAAATATTTCAATTTTGGAGGAGTTATCTACAGGAATGGTCTCTTTTAAATTTATTAGAGATTTCATTCAATGCAACGAAGTGAGTTGTATATAATATATTACTATTTATAATTTATTTTTATATATTATAAACATATAATTGTTTAAACATCATTATTAATTCACAGGAATCTACATATTGGATTGCTACAAAGATTGTTTGTTTGGAACTTGGTCACAGATGGTCATACTTGGCTTGCAATAAGTGTATAACAAAAGTTGATCCTTTGGGAGACAAATATTATTGTGTAAAATGCAATGCTGAAGTTATATTTGTTATTCACAGGTATCTGTAAATAACATATATGTCTAAAATTTAAATACAATTTTAAACATGTAACACTCTATATTGTACTTTTAGGTATCGACTTCAAATTCATGTTAGTGATGACACTGGATTTATATCATTATTGTTGTGGAATAAAGAAGTTCTTCAACTAATTGGAAAGACTGCCAAGGAGTTGAAAGAAGGATTAATAGAAGATGTTGACATGGGTTATCCAATAGAACTTGATGCTTTGATTGAGAAAAGGCTCATGTTTAAAGTCCAGATAATGGATTCAAACATTAATAAGAATGATAATGTGTACAAAGTTGTTAATTTCATTGATGATGAAGCATTAGTCAAGGAATATTGTAATCCAACTCTTATACACAATTTGAATGTAAGTTTATATATTATTATAATTTAACTCTAATTCACATTTAAATTCATTAAATATAACTTTTGAAACAGGAAGCATCTGTTGAATGTGGTCAAAGCTATAATGAAGATAATCTAATTGAGGTACATAATATAACTCAATATATATATATATATATATATATATATATATATATATATATATATATATATATATATATATATATATATATATATTAGTTTCAGATTATAAAACATAGTATGTTATTTTAAATTATGTGTTTTTACTATTCAACACACATAAATTACTTATTGTTGTATGTACATAAATTATTTTCAGACACCTATCAAGAATAGCATTTCAGATTGTGGTTCTTCTCAATATGAAGATGTGATTGATTTGACTGTAAAGTTATATCCCAACAGTGGCAAACACGTTGGAGTTCGACCATCAAATTCAAATGATGAGGAATTGAACATCAAACTACCAAGTAACAAGATACGGAAAGTTCTAAAGAAGGAGAAGAAGACATAAGTTTTACATAATGGAAATAGGCGTTAATTATTTAAGTTAGTTTATTTTATAATATTAAACTATCCAATCATATTTTAAGAATTTATTTTACAAGCATACAATGTCAAGAAAAGTAAGAAAGGGTTTTATGCAATCAGAAGAAATTGGTGTTCTTCTAAAATGCACAAATACTTATTAAGAATGTTCAGAAACAATTTTAATCTTTACTATTTCCATTATAAATTATCTTATATAATTCTAAGAAATATTATCTAATTTTAAAAAAATAATAATCAGTTCTCAGCATCAGCAATAATCAATTATTCATCACATTCAACTCTAACATCATGGATAATAATAAAAATAAAAAGAAATATAGAGTTCTAACCTGACATTGCTCAGAACATATGAACATAATCTATCACATAATAAACTCTCCATCACCAAGCAATATAACAAAATCTGCATCAACATAATTTTATTAGAAATATGTAATAGAATTGATGTACTAATTAAATTAACTTTAAAATATCTTAGCTGACAATCTCAAATAGATTAACAACCAGTCAAAATATAGCTGTTGAATACATCAATATATAAATTTTTCAAAATTAGATCCACGAGTATTATGAATGCTAATACTCTTCAATTGAAGATATTAAGAACCAAGTTTTATTCATAAAAAATGAAGAATAAAGTTAACTCACCATTTTACAAAACATACTATTGTTGACGGAACGACTCTAGATATAATATAATTCCGATAAGAAAAACATTTCCAGTTTGATATCTACTAAATGAAACTCTTTCTTAGACTTTGTTTTACATTGAATATTCATATATCAAAATGAAATTTTAATTAACCATATAAATGATGATGAGATTCACATCACATAATTTGTTGTTCCAAGAATGTTACAAGAAAACATCTTTAAAATTTTATATTTATAATTAACCCAACTCAAAATGGGTAAAGGAAGAATATTAATAAAATAAATTAAGAGCACTTACACAGATATGTAAAATCAAACAAAAGATTATAAATAACAGATCTTGCTATGTCCGGACAAGATCTATAGAGGAAGCTCACTTTGGTAATCTCTAAAATTAAGTTACCTCGGTGCATGTTTGTTCTCCTTCACAGTATATATAGCTACGATTTTCTAAAAAAAATTATTTTTTCCTTATTTTCAAATACTGTATTATTCATAAAACTTTTTATTTACAATTATTGTTATAGGTACATGCAGTCTTACAAATATCTACATAGTTGAATACAAGTCTCTAACCATCTTGGGAGCATAACAAACAATCTTAACAAGTAGTACACCCACAAAAATTTTAAATTGAGATCATCAAAAGAAAGATATGAAGAAGTACAAAGAAAATTAAGCTCAAACCTTTGAGATCTGAATTTTTCAGCAATTTTCTTCATTACATAGCATCATCAATGGGGACAGATTTGCATGCATGTGTGTTAATGGAGAAATGGTAAAATTGGAAAGAGATGAAGGGTGAGATAAGGAAGCTGATCCGGGTTATGGGCCAATAATGTACTATTTATCTTTGTTTTGTTTGTAGTTTTGGCCCATAAATTCATTATAAAATTTCTTAATTCAAGTATGTAATAATTTTTGGAAAATTTTTCAAAATGTCAATATTTTAATATTTAAGAGGGCTCATTAGCAAACTTTCAATATTTAGTAGGAATGTCAAATTTTAATTTGTTATGTATCTTATTTATGTTTTTATTATTTGTTTTTATTTAAAGAATATAATTATTTAATAACAAAAGGGAGAAAATCAAGGGAGAGAATATTTCAAAAAAAAGATAAGGATCACTTAATTTTCTCATCAGTTACATTTTCAAAGAAAACTTAAACTTTATTATTTTTTCTCTACAGAATTTTTACCTTTTTAAAATTGTATTCACTCCACAATATATTCTATTTATATTCATTATAGTTTTTTATTAGTTTGTATTCATTTCAATAGGTATACCAAATGTATCTATATAGTTATTTAAGAAATATATTTGTATTCATATTTTTTTTCCTCTGTAATTATTTTTTTCTTCAAAAATCCTATATTTCGTATTCATTTCAATATGTATTTTATTTGTATTTCTATTTATTCTAGTTTTTATTTAGAATTTTTTATAATAATATATAAAATACAAAAAAATAGTATGATGAAAAAGTGAGAATGAAATATAAAATTGAAAAGAAATAATTGAATATTTGGTGTAATCATTCTTAAATAAAATACATAACTAGTTGACATACCTTTAAAATAAATACAAATTAGAAAAAAATGTCAAATTCATAAACTATGCAACATAATTTTTGAATGAATACAAATATTAATTGTATACATACGATTTTAAATACAAATTGAGAAAGGATACAAAATTCTATTTTTTTTATATATATAAAAAAAGAAACTAATAGGATTTTGTTCTTCATGTTAATAATATACATATCTAGTTATTATACATTTGGGATGGATTCAATTAGGAACAAATACAAGATTCATAACTATACAACATGAGATTTTGAATGAATACAATTATTAATAATGCACATACTAATTTGAATATTAATTGAGAAAGGATACAAAATTCTTAGAAAAAATTATAAATACAAATACATAAAAATTTCATAGCATACAATACAAATCCAACAAAAGTTCATTAATAAAATCTGAAATATCATAGTCATGTAAAATGTATTCATAAATTATTGAATATCTACAAATGTGAAAAAATATAAAGGAATGAATAAAAAATGATACATTATCAAAATTAACAAAAACTGACCCCAAAATACAATAATAAAATAACAACTGAATACAAAATACAAACTAATAAATATTGCACAATGTACATAATAAGAAATTTACAAATATATTCAGTACACATTGTTGAACAAATTGTTCTTTAACTTCAACTCAACATGCAAAAATCTTCACATGTAAAAAATATTTAAATACCTCTTCATCAACAATTTTGTCTTCTCCGTCATTTTCTTGTACCCTACGAGTTATATTTTCAATCTGAATTTGATGAAGACTTTGTTCTTGTCGTCTCTCTTCCCTAATTTTAGAATCAGATTTTACAATATCCGTTATTTCTTGTGTAATACATAGATTAAATGATGGAAAATCACTAGAAACCATTTTACTAAGATGAATAGTGTCTCTTGGAATCATTTATTGAAGAGTGTTTTATAGTTCTAAACGAGAATTATCCTACTTTCACCAATGATTTAAACAGCAATAAAATCAGAAAATAAATCTAAATTGATAACGATGAAAATACCTTAATTAGAGGAATTTGTGTGAATCCAGATTTTGAAGATAAAAAAAATATTTCGGTAGAAGATAATAAGAAAATTGGGGTTGAAGAGAAGAAGAATTTGAAGGTTGAATAGGAATATGAACAAGAAAATATGAAGAGAGAGAATTTTAAATATGGAGAGAGAGAATTTTATTTCTTTTACTTATGGTAAGAGAGAGATATGGGAAAAATTTGCAAATTTTGATTTTTTAAAAATTAAAATAATTTGAGAAAAGTGAACTATGGATATCCATGGAAATGTAAATAAATTAATTTTGTAGGAGATAAAATAGGGGTTTAATTAGGATACATATTCTTTTTCAAAATAATGACATTTTTGACATTTTAACTAATATTTTTAAAGTAGTGAGTTTTTTACTAATTAAGTTGTTGATTTTGACTAGTTTACTAATTTTTCCATAATTTTTTATATAAAATAAAATAAATTAAAAAGGGTCAATGCTCCGTTAAAAATAAAGAAGGAAACATGTAATTTTTGAAGCGTGTCGTGAACATGTCATACTTACAATCAAGACACATCGACACCTAAAAATTTGTATTCTTTTGTATTTATTCATTCATTTTATACCTTTTTTGTCAACTAATAAATTTAAATTTTAAATTTACTTTTTCAATATTTAATTCAACCACTTTACAAATTAAAATAATATTATATTATTTCTTTTTTTGTTAAAAAAAATTAGATTCTAAATCTTTATGAAGAGTACTAGAAATATACATTGTTTGCATATTAATATAATGAAAAATATTTCATAAATTATAATTCAAAGTTCTTATGTTTTACTCTAAATTAACATGGCAATTAAAAATGAACTTATTAATATTATTTTATTATTATAATAAATATAATTGTTTCATATTAATTAATAATTATACTAAATATAATAAATTTATATTAGTTGATTACTTTACTAATTCAATAAAACTTAAATAATTTTATTTATTATTCTTTCAATTAATTTTAAAATTTAAAATTATTCATATTTTTTTTAATAATTCACAAGAAATATTTTAAGGCTTCAACTATAAAAATAATATTCTTATTTGTCTTTATTAGCTCAATGAAAAATTATTATTTTTAAACAAATATTAGACAAAGAGATTATTTCAAATACACAATACTTTATAATATATTTTACTATATATTTAAATAAGTGGCTTATTTTAATTGTGAAAATTTTAAAAAAATTATTGTTTGGACTACAAAACAACTTTTTTTTTATTACAATAATTACAATATATTATAGATTTTTTTAATTAAATTTTTATTTTATTTAATTTCTTTGTATATTTATAACTCATATATAATCTAACTCAATATATAATTTTATTTTATTTATTATATCCGCGCAACGTGCGGTGACGTATACTAGTATATATAATAGGAGAGGTGATATTGCCTACGTGTCAGCACCACAAAAAAGTGATTTTTTAAATAATAAAAAATTAATTACATAATTTTATTTTTTTTAAATCCCAAAAATAAAAGTTAACAAAACAAATTAGATTTATTTTGAAATTCCTATTTAATACCTAACCGGTTTGACGCTATACAATTTGAAAACTTGTCACACGTTTCCGCTCCCCATTGTGTTATCTCTCTTTCAAAGGTGAGAATGTAAATTAACAAGATAAAGGACGAATAGAGCGAAGCATAAAAGAAGTTTTCCTTCTTCACCACAAGGTTTTTGTTTTTACTTTGTTATGTCTCAATGGTTGCTTATGTATATATTTGTTGGTTTTTGTCTTTTTAAATAAATTAAGTGAAAAGCAATTTCCAGAAACTAAAAGAAAATAAAGAACCAAGTTAAGAAAGAAGAAAGAAAAAATTCATAAATCCAAGAAGGTAAAGCGTGATGGAACAATTTGAGATCAATTATGCTCACTATCGGCATTGAAGCACATAAATAGTGGATTTACAATTTACCTGATAATTTATTTTCCTAATTATGTGTCGCATATAATTAAGTTCACATATAAATTTTAATCATCACTTTTCTGTGACAACAATTAATTTTTTTAATTAAATATTAGATTAACTTTACACACTATTTCTTTATAGGAAAAAAAAACAATCCAAATTATTTAAACAGACTTTGTTTTGTAGAGACTTTCATTAGTTTAGGACTACATAACTATTTAAACCTCTTCGTTTTTTTTGAACTTATCAAATTTTTAAAAGTAAATATTTAAACTAATTGATATGTTATTTAATAACATACTTGAAATTTCAAATAATGTGATTACAATTAAATATGAAAATTAGATAGTTAAATTCAAAATACACGCGTGCATACATACATATATAATAATAATTATTATAAAAAGGAAAAAAAAAGAATATCAACAGTTGAGTCCTAATTGGATTCTTATCATATTTACTTCCTTAACTAATTATTTTCTTTCCAAACTTAAATACAACATTGAGCTTAACGGTAGGTTTTCCCAACTTGCTTATGTAGTTCTTCAAAGCTTCAAAATTTGTGAATTTGCTACGAAATAATTTTAAAGCATCAGACGATTTTGAAACTTGACAAGCTTGTCTACCTAGTGGTACGTCGTTATACAATTAGAATAATTTTTTCACAATTTTTTTTGATTTGCCGGCATAAAAAAGCCTCTTTTGAACAATATCTTCATGAGCAAAAGAATTTCAATGTACTAAAAATAAGTGAATATAGTCTCATGAAAGGTGAATATTATATCTTAAAGTGTTTATATTGTCTCCAATACTTTTGCTCTGCTCTTTAGAATGTTGTGAAAGAGTTTATTAATTGAACTTTCACTAATATTGAATATGTTTTATAATTGAAGTATTGAAAATATATGAGCATATTCATTATTGTAAGCTATCTAACTTTTTTAATTGTATTTTGCAGGATTAATGGAAAAATCAAATGTAGATGAGCAAATATAGGAGTTGAAGTTCTACTAGAAGAAAGTGACATTGATGGAACTGGACAAACTGCTTTCGATATAGATGTGGAAAATTCAAAAGATCCCTACATTAGTAAGGAGTTTCAGTCTCTTGATGATTCATTTAAGTTTTATCTTGATTATGCTCATCGTAATGGTTTTAGTGTGCGTCGTGGTCGTATGACTAAATCAAGAAAAGATAAATCAATAATTGATCAAGAGTTTGTTTGTTCGAAGCAAGGATTTCGTTCAAAGAAAAATTTAGAAAGTAATAAACCACAAGATGAAACTAGAGAAGGATGCAAAGCATTGTTATATATGTCGAAGAAAGGAGAAGATAGATGGGTTGTTTGTAGGCTTGTTGCTGAGCACAATGATGAACTTGCATCTCCAAATAGTCAAAAGTTTTTGCGGTCAAAAAGGAAAAAAACAAAGGCTCAAAAAAATCTTATTGATTTGCTTAACAACTCAGGAGTCCGTCCAAGTAAGATAGCGTCAGTGTTGATAAATCAAGCTGGGGGTGTTGATCTATTGAATTTAACAGGTCAAGATATTCAGAATTATTTACACACAAGAAGACAAAAAATCCTCAAAAAAGGAGATGCACAGTTAATGCTATAATATTTTCAAAGACGTCAATCCGAGAATCCAGGTTTCTTTTATGCAATACAGATGGATGTAGATGGTCATTTAGCTAATTATTTTTGGGTTGATGCTAGATCTAGGATTGCGTATAAGAACTTCGGGGAAGTAGTTGTTTTTGATCCTACATATCTGACAAATAAATATAAGATGCCTTTTGTTCATTTACTGGAGTTAATAACCATCATCAATCTATTTTGTTTGATTGTGCTCTACTTTGGGATGAAACTCAAGACACTTTCGAGTGATTACTTCGTACTTGGAAAGAGGCAATGTTTGGAGTGGAACCTCATACATATAACAGATCAAGATTCTGTCATAACAAATGCAGTTCCAACAATATTTCCTAACAGTATACATCACTTTTGTATGTGGCACATAACAAAGAAGATTCCAGAGTATCTAAGTCATGTGTACCATAAATATAATGACTTTAGTAACAAGTTTAGTTGGTGTATTCATGGTACAACCACTCCTGAGGAGTTTGAAACGATGTGGTTCTAGATAATGAAAATGTATAATTTAGAAGAAAATAGTTGGTTGTAGAGGATATATGCAATTCGTAAAAAATGGATATCGGCATATGTGCATACCACTTTTTCTGCAGGCATGTCGACAAGTCAAAGAAGTGAGAGTATGAACAAATTTTTTAAAGATTATTTGTGTTCTAGTACTCCAATGAGTGTATTTGTGTTGCAATATGATAAGGCTATTGACGCTAGATATGATAAAGTAAGGGAGAAGGATTACAAGACAAAACATTCAAGACCTATCTTGAAAACTTTGTACCTATGGAAGATGAAGCAGCAAAGGTATATATAAGAAAAATATTTCAGATTTTTCAAGAAGAACTAATTCAATCTCAAAAATTTATCGCCGAAAAGATTGAGATTAAGGATGGAGCAAACATCTATAAAGTCCATCAGCTTGAAAGACAAAGGCCAATATATATCGTTAGTCTGGATGTTGCATTGAAAAGAGTTGTTTGTTCATGTCACAAGTTTGAGTTCATGGAAATTCTATGTAGACATGTACTAATGGTATTTATAAAAAAACAGATTCACTCACTTCCGATGTACTATTTATTAGATCGATGAACAAGAAACGCAACCAAAGAAAAAACTAATGACCCCTCAAACGTAACACAAACTTTGAAACCTTCTACTTTGTGGTTTAATAACATTATGATGCATTCTATTGGGTTATCTGAACGAGCTACAAAGTCTGAAAAACATTACCAATTTGCGCATAAAAGATTATTGCAATGTGTGGAGAACTTGATGAGCTTTCTTATGAATCTGAGGAAGATTGTGTATCAGGTTGTCAAGTTAGTGAGAAAGAACGGGAAATAAACTCATGTGAACAAAGTCAAGATGTTACTTTGCTTGACCCTCAGATAGCAACAACTAAAGGGCGTCCGAGATCTTTGAGAATGAGAGGTTTTCTAGAAATTACTCAGAAGACCAAAAAAGTTTCTTCTCCAAAAATTAAAAGAAATTCTTCTCAAAAGCAAAAAAGGCAAATAAAAAGTGTGAAACTTAAGAGAAAGAAAACAAGGTAATTTCACTTAACATAATGCATATTATTTCTATTGGGATTACTTTTGTAATAACTTCTAAAATTTCATATGTAGTTCAAACGTTAATGCTTATTCAGAGTTTTATCAAGAATATATTGAGAATGCTGGTTCTTCTTATGCCACATCATTTACTGTAAGAATTGATCTTTCTTTAATCATGTCATTCATATATTGTTTACATGATAAGATACGTGTTGATGAATTATTATTCTCTTATCAGGATTTGATGAAAGCGGCTTCAACTCCATTCCAACAATATCATCCAAGTTAGTGAGTAAAAAGATAGAAGATTTGAAGCTTTGAAAATAAGAAGGAAAGAGGAAGAAATAGTTCTTTAGACTTATTAGTTTTTCTTTGTTTTTTAATTCTAAATAGTCATTTCATAGTTTATTTTGATGTGTTTATGGTGTAAAGACATTATTAGTATTTTGACATAATCAATAAGTAAACATCTTGATCAATGAACTGAGTTTGCTATATGATTTTACTATATGATTAATTTTTTTTCTAGTTACTGGATCATCTCTTGTTTGAGTTGGACAATATAGATTCCTTGTCCAGAAGGTCTCTTGTATATGAAGATTTTTCGCTACTTTAAAAAATGGTCATTAATTTTGAGGCGTGTTTTGATAAATAATTAGGAAATACAAACACATGATAGTTGCAGGCCTCTGTGATACATCAAATGTTGTTTAGCTTTTTCTCTCTTCCTCCTCTCTCACTAGCTACTAATTAGATGTCAACGATCATAAATGTACAGAAAAAATCACGTATCCAATAAGTTTTTATTGATAAATAGTTTCAAAATGGCACCAGAACAAGTATAAAAATCTGGACGTATTATATTACATAAATTCTAACTTCATTCTTTTATATTTTGCATAAAATTTCATACAATTGTACAAATTCTGAATACATGTATATTTGAAATCATAAAACGTCTCTTTTTATCTCTTCGAATTATTTCATATCATATACATGTTGTGTGAGTAGATAAGAGGAGCTTTATATGCACTATTGTGAAGATAGAAATATGTAAGCCACAATCTCTAGATGGTTTCAGCACACCAACAAGCTCCTCGAATAGCTTTGTAGAGATACTTGCATTTGAACATCTTCAGTTCTCAATATTGAAAATAATAGTGTTCAGTTCCAGTGAACTAGAGCTCTCCTGGACCATATTCATCAGCCAAACGAGCTAGATCATTCATGTCGTCAACTTCGACATAAGTAACAGGATTAGAAAGATCAATAAAGCTATAACCTTTCTGATTATGTATGCACGCGCGCCAAGATAGTAATTTTTTTTCTCATTGTTTGCTCATACATAGCTTCAATAATAAAAAAGAATTTCGGACAATTTCTGATTTTATTTTCGAAGTAATTGAATTACAAGTAATGAAATGCAAACTGAATGAGCTCTACTTCAATATTGAAGGCAATCTAGTGCGTTGAAGCTCATTAACCTGAGAATATATCCTCCCTCAAGCTCTTGCTGAGAGCCTAAGACATTGTCTTTTCAACCTTTGCCTAGATTTCTTTTGCACCATACGTTAGTTGACATTGAAATCAAGTCAAATCAGATAAAGACACTTAGCAGATACCGTTTAGATGAGAGTATATCAACCAGTTAACATCATTACATTAAGCAGGACTTGACATAGAACACTATTAAATCAAATCTCCACATTACTACTTGTTCCCTTTGAAACCAAGATCTGAAAAAAATCTTCCAGTAATGCTTTGCAAATCAAAACAAAATTACCTAACATGATGCCATTACATAACTTGAGGTTTCTAGGATGAATATAGTTGGATTTGGAATGCAGATACTCCAGAGCAAGCAATATGTGATTCAGCCTTGTAAAGCAAGAGAAATGGAGACGACGACAATATACTTTAACATGTGAAAAAAATGTTCTAATTGTATAACGACGTACCACTAGGTAGACGAAGCTTGTCAAGTTTCAAAATCGCCTGATGCTTTAAAAATTATTTCGTACCAAATTCACAAGTTTTGAAGCTTTGAAGAACTACATAAGCAAGTTTGGAAAACCTACGGTTAAGCTCAATGTTGTATTTAAGTTTGGAAAGAAAATAATTAGTTAAGGAAGTAAATATGATAAGAATCCAATTAGGACTCAACTGCGATATTCTTTTTTTTTCCTTTATATAATTATTATTATTTTATTAAAATAAGTTACTATGGTTAAATTTCATTAAAATTGTCTGATGGTGTAGAAATTTCATACACCGACGGTGCACAAAACTTAAACTATGAAAATTGCAAGAAAAATTGAATTTAAGAATATGTGATATGTCACATAACATTTTTAAGATAATGCTCCATAAAATTCGGAGCATAAAGAATATTTGAAAAGAAAAATGAAAAAAAATGATTTAAGAAATTTGTAATAAATATGTAATTACTTAACCACAATTCTTTTCTCCCATTTTTCTTTGCATGATCTCTCAAACCGTTTGAAACATTCAAGGTGATCATGCGCAGCGCAGGGAACGACTTTGCTATTAGAAGTAATTAGAGTTTGCATTATCATTTTAAACAAATTCATATGGCCTATTTCATATAGATATACCCACGTAATTTTATTTTAATAAAATTAGTTATTTTTGAATTTGTATCTAAATTTAAAATGGTTATCTAAAATTGTTCTATCCATTATTCCTTTTCTCTATTTACATAAAAAAAAAATTTAGAAGAAGAAGAACAATATTTATCAAAGTGAAAATCCTCCACGCATCATGATAATATTTTAGATCTATAATATCTTATTATGTTTTGTTTAGTTCATTTAATTCAGTCTGATTTGTTTCTATCCTATTTTGTAGTTAAATTCTTTTGAACGAATGAGTTTTATATGTTTATTTACATTTGTAATCGAAATTAAATTATCTTATAGAATTTATTGGTATGTAACTTTTTTTAGTAAAAATTAGGAATGTTTTATTAATCGACTTCATTCTTTTGTGTTTTGTTGACTTTTGTCCAGTGCAGACTCTAGGATTGTAAGTAATACATAACCAATATTGCCTATATTGCTTTGCCAAAACAGATTATGGCTAATTGTAGCCATCCCAAGCCTTTTAAGTGGTAGTAATATTTAAATAAACCACGTAATTAGTGTTAGGATCTAGTTCACACACACACTTTTCGGATGAAGAACACAAGAACTTTTGGAGAGAAGAAGATGAGAGATCTAGAGAGAGAAAGAGAGAGAATTTCGTGGAGAGAGAATTTCGTGGTAAAACCCCGTGAGTAAACTTCCACGGCGGTGCGGTATATATATATATTAATAAATCAGAGTATTTTGCATTACAGAGAATAAATGGAGAATAAATAGTACAGTACATCAAATATTAATCCGCGTAAACATTAATATATATGACAGTACATCAAATATTAATCAGGCTCCACAACCTAACAATTAGTTATTTTAAAAGAGATTATGAGAAACTTAATCTATAATATTCACATTGTGTGTCTTTTTGCATATCAATTATTTTTAAGACTCATATAACTAAGTATTTAAGTTGTATTCTTCTATTAAACAAAGATTATCTTCTTAACACGCACATGTGTATCAATCCATAAAAATGATACTAGAGTTTTCTTTTATATTTTATTTGAATTAATTTATTTTAAGTACTTTTAAATTAAAATAGCTTTTATATTCTATATAATGGTTGGATTAACTAATATATACAAGTTATTTTCAGAAATCTATTAATTTAGACAATTTAACAACAATTGAGTTGTAACATATTTTTTGATTTTTTTATAGTATAAATTACTTTATCTAATATGTAATTATATTAACTAATAAAGTAATATGAATATATTCTGGTGAATTATACCTATACGAACATGTCTAATTATACAAACTCGAAGTCAGACCACATAATTAACGATAATGTTAATCACGAGTGGTAATTATACCAAACTATATCTATGATGAGTAATTAAATAGTATAAGTTTGCTTAACCGCGTAATTTACCCTTAAAATTAAGTCATATAAAAAATTATACATGAAAAAAGAATATGTAAAAAGAAATATATGAAATAATTATAGAAAAATTATCCATGTACTTTAAAATAATCAAATTTATTCATATATTTTATTTGTATTCCTGGCTTTGTTAGGACAAAAGATATATTTGAACGAAAGTCAGACAACAAGGAAATTATTTATGAAATTAGAAAGAAAATTTTAGTATGTTTCCTTAAAAGTTAATAGGAAGAACATCACATATGAAATTCAAATGTTTTGTTTTTAAAATAAATTTTGAGTCGCTTTTACCTGCATAATACTAGTTCATTATGTATCATATTGTAATCTATTGTATTGTATTGTATTGTACTACATTAATTTAATGAATACAATCTTTGGATAGATTATATTGTTTTCCGTCATTACAGAATATAACATATACACGATTTAAAGGATAAACCTAGAAGAGAAGAACGATATGATGTTTAATGCCACTTCTCGAGCCTACAATCTGACGTGACCAACACTAAGAGCTATTTTTGGTTCCAAGAAAACCATTGGTCTAGCCTACTACTATACTAAATGATATAACAATTATGCGAATAATTTTAAAAGATGAGCAAGTAGCAATGTTAAAAATACAAACTCAAAAAATCTATTTTTAGAAATCTGAAAACTGAAAAATTTAGTTGTTTCCAAAACAAACTAAAACTTTAATTCATCTTACTCGTCTATGAAGCCTCTAATGTACTGAAGATAGGTTACAAGGACAAGATCAAAACATATCTGAATACGTTACTAACAACATATGATAAGTATTTATACAATAGATAAGTTAGAGCCCTCCAAAAGTATGGAGGTCTCACTAAAGTTGGATGAAAATTTCATGCCCTGAGCCTCACTGGATGTGGCCGGCGCTCGAGAACCATTGTTGGCCCCAAGCAAATTCTCATCCTGGCTAACTACAAGCAGAAGATTGACTCATGCATACACCAACATCAAACTAAAAGAAATGTTTAATCAACAATGTAATACATCTCAAAACACCCTGAAAATACTGAGTATGAAATATAAGTTTTAAATTAAACATCTGAAACTGAATGACTCCCCAAATTGTCTATCTATGAAGCCTTTACTATAAAAAGATGACTATCGGGAAAAGACTACGACTCTTCAAGGGAACTACTACTAACAACTCATAAAACTGGAGTCCTCCAGAAGCAAGGAGGTTTTACTTGAAAGATGACAAGCAGATGGTGATCTCAACGGACTTTATTGGGGGTCCTAAGAATCCGTATCTGCATTATTAAAAGATACAGGTCGAATGACATCGGTACAATCACATACAACATCCAAATTAAAAAGACATGAAAGCAATAAAAGATTCTCGATCCCCGAACATGAGGACTCACCAATCTTTAATGTCTATAAGGGATCACTAGTCTCAAGTATGGGAGGTGGGAGCATCAGACGACCCTACATTAGTGACATAATGTAGGCTCTAATATATAATGTACAGTTATGAAATCATGCTAAAAGAACTTTACTTGACATTCAATGGCCAAGCTAAATCATAAAATAACATGTTAAAAAATATAAGTCATAACCATGGTCAATACACGTTAAACATCTTTATAACACATTTGAATTACTTTTAGAAAGTAATCTTAGCTCATTATTGTGGGAGATTTGCCTTTAACCGACATAGATCATATGAGTTATAACATAGAATCCGATGTCTATCCCACACAAAAAAGGAGATGTCCTTACGTACCAAGGTAAGAACCATAAACTTCTAGCTTAGGTGGATCCACTAGCTAATGTCTATCTAAGAAAAAACTATGGGGCAGATAGTTATGAGATATGGGTAATCACCTCTTATCCACTTGGTGCTAAGCATAAATCTCACGAAATAGTCATTAATCTTTACTTTTCTTATTATCCATGTAAAGGCACAATTACATAGCCAATCCAAGCTAGAGTTCATTATATAGAATAGCTCTTTAATCGTGATGCAACTAAGGTGAGAAAATCTTTCAAACTTTATGAATCCTCTATTTATGTGAGAAAATTCTTTCACATTCATGTTTTGAATAGTATGTGAGAAACCCTTTCACAACAACATTGATGTTTTACTCTCAAAGCAAACTTAATCATTTTCATCAATTTCATAAAGAAACATGCATATCTTCATAAATTCATCTTTCATAATTCAAACGCTTTATATATGATCAAAATATAGAAATCATGGATCATGCATAGGTTCAAGTGAATTCAAATTAGAAACATGTAACTATCTCAATTCATGCATAAAAAGACATAAAACAAACAATTAGATCATAATTGAAAAGAACACATTAAATTGAATAAAACCCTAACTTCAATTGGAGATTCTGACTTGTAAAGATGGAGAAGTTAGGAACTCAATGGAGGAAAAGACTCCATAGGTGAATACTATCATACTTTGATGTCAAAAGCTCACAATCAATGGTAAATTTGGAGACTTGATCTCGAAACCCTAGACTTGTTCTTCAAGCTTTAGAGAGAGAAATTATGGGGAAGAATTTTGGAGGGATGTGAGGAATATGAAGAATGATTTAGAGTAGTTAGATTTTAGTCTTAAAGAACCTATATAGGGTCTAGTATTATGATTAAAACGACATAGTTTAGGCACTAATCAATTAGGAAAAAGACCAAAAATCCCTTTAAAAATAACTGTTGACCACCATATACGGTTGGACTCACAGTACGTACATCCATCTGACCGTACTGATCAACCGTAGAAAGTGATAAAAAAAACTATAAATTTGGCCAATGACTGACGAAACTCATGTATGGATCGTAGGTCTACCTACGGTTTGAACATGTGAACCGTTGAAACCAACTTTAAGCTTCAAAATTTTAATAAGTCAGGAGTGACCTACGAGACTTACCCACGACCCGTAAGAGGAACGATAAACCATTATGTTAAACTGTGAAAAGGGTACTACTATGAGTTGTTTTGAAAAATTTATTTTCCTAGTGCCTAAGGTTGCCATCTACGGTCCATCGAAGATACTACGGTTTGTTGATGGGATCCGTTGGTACAGACACCAGACCAAACTAAAATTGTATTTTCCAAATCCTAGGTATTACACCAAAATTTACAATCATGGGTATAAATAAAAATAACTCATGAGAACTCGTCATACACATAAAAAATATCTAACATTCACTATTATAATATTTTGTGTGTTTTAAAAATTATACTCTAAATGATACATCAAAAATTGATTTTCTTTTTGATTTCTAGAACAAACTTATTTTCCGATCATTTGACTTAATTATTGGAGGTTATTCCTCAAAATCATCATTAGTCTAGTAACAACCTTTTTAGAGCTATATTCAGTCTCTACAAATCTCTTATTTGATTTGTGCAATTTATTCGATTCCATAACTGTATTTTACCTCTAATGCCCCAAGTATTGCTATAGATGAAAATAAATCATATATCATATATTTATATAAAAGAGAACCTTAGGCCCGTCTATGTGGCGCCACCACAAACCAGGATTCTCTTTTAACTTATTTATTTCCAAAATTAGCCTCCCCTTTTATGAAAAATTGTGACTTTTATGAAAAGTTGCAACTTTTACAAAAAGTTGTGACTTTTCATGAAATGTTGCAACTTTTACGAAGAGTTGCAACTTTAATGAAGAGTTTCAACTTTAGTGAAGAGTTGCAACTTTTATAAAACAATTGTTACTTTTATGAAAGATTGTTACTTTTCGAAAGAGTTGTGACCTTTCCGATAAAACACAATAAGTGTTTATTCACACTACCCTTTGTGGTTTATAAATAGATTGATTCTTTATTATTTTAAAACAACGAAAATTCTAAACTTTTTCTTCTGCACAATAAATATTCGTGCACTTTTCTCTTGTTGAGTAGTGACACCATTGTTTTTGTATCAACACTGGTGAATAAAATCATTTTGTCCTTACAAATCTATTCCCTTTAAACCTCGGGTACTAGAATGAAATAATTTCCTTAAGGGAATAATGTCCATTCAGTGGGCTCAAGTTTTTCCTTTATGTTTCATTTAATTATTATACATCCTGATATGTTTTTACAGTCATTAATTTATGGTTATTTTATTAATTTGTAATTTTGAGTACATGTTTTAAACTTTATTGTTTATGTCTATGTTTTTGATTATTAAGTTGAAGAAAATATATGTTGGTCAAGAGTTTGATGTAATCATTAGACTATTGGTGTCATGTAGATTAGTATTATTAAACTTGTAAAATAAATGACTTTGATCTTTACAGAGTTTTCAGTGGCTAAAAGATCTATGAGATACCCAAGAAGGGACTATGAGTGTTCAAAACTATGGTGATTCCACACTACCTTGGATTTTTATTTATTCAACTTTCTATCTTATCGAGACATTCAATGGATTAGTGACTTCCAAAAAATAAAGGAATGTAGTGGGATGATAAGTATTGTACTCAAACTCAATCAAATGTTTGGGGTTCACATGTTGGGTTGGAGTCAATGAATTACCCCTCAAAGTAGGATGAATCTATATCAATCAAATATTAAGAAATTATTATCTCCTTATAAACTTTAGAGAAAAAGTCTCCAATAAATAATGTTTTAACCATATTGATCAAAACATAAATAACAAAATATGTCTTTTCTCTATCAAAGTAGTGTCATCGACTGCGTATGATTTTGAATAAGGACTTGCCAAAAAATTATTTAATCCAAATTATTTGAGCGACATACGTTATTTCACTGATCTCTAAGAGATGTGTTTTTATATTTTTATTAACTTGTCAAATAAAAAATTTATTTTATAAGATGTATAATATTTAGATTCTACATATAGAGGCCTTCAATAAGAGAAAATCTCTCGCAACTAATTAATAAAATGTTTGTATCACTATAAATATGAACAATGAAACAATTACATATCTTTTCTAAAGAGTTTGGTGATGAACATCTATAATAAAATGAAGAATTAATAAGAAATTCATAAACACTTAGAGTGTGTTTCGTATGAAGGTTTTCCAATTTTCTCATGTTTGGTTGGGACAAAAGTTTTGGAAAATGTTTTCCAAATCGATTCATTTTCCTAAAAATTAAGGAAAAAGACTTCCCTTAAAAAATTAAGGAAAACATTTTCCAAAACTCTCCTCCAATTACAAATTACTTTTTTTTTGGGAAAAAAACAATTTTAGAAAAATATTTTCAATTTTAAAATTTTAATTTTTTACCCGATCCCTGACCCCCACCCACCCACCACCGGCCAGCCCCCCCCCCTCCCCCAAAAAATAATTTTACTTTTTAATAATATTTTCAATTTCAAATTTTTATTTTTAAACTCCTACCCCCCGGCCAGCCCCTCTACCCACCCCCTACCAACCCTCCACCCACCCCCAACCCCCCAAATAATCAATTTTGTTTTTTTTTTTAAAATTTCAACTTCAATTTTTTTATTTTTCCACTCCAAACCCCCCCTGCCCGACCCCCACCCCACCCCCACCCCCAAAAAAATTGTTTTTAAAAAATATTTTCAATTTCATAAATTATTTTCTACTCTAGTAAAAATAAAAGATGTCTCTCAAAAACATTTTTTATTCATTTATCAAACACAAAATCATTTCCGAAAAATATTTTCTACTCACCAACCAAACATGAGAAAATAAGTCCAAAATCTACTTATTTTCCAGGAAAAACATTTTCTAGGAAAACATTTTTCATGGAAAACATTTTCCTTCATACCAAACACACCCTTAGAATCAAATCTTTTTCGTTTTAAGATTAAAAAACATTTTATTTCTTCTTTGGATAAAATATTCATGATAAGCTATCGTAGGGATGTATTCTCTCGAAAACACTTATATTATAAAATGTTCAGAAGTACATTATTGACTAGTTCACCACCGCGCGAAGCGCAGATAATTTACCTAGTATAAGTATGTTTAAAAGCAGTAATTATTTGTTAAAAACACTCATTCAAGTAATTTTTTAAAATTAAATATGTATAATATCAACACAATTGTTGAAGAAAATCAGTGTTGGACAAAACAAAAGATATTTTCATAATAGTATTTTTTTTTTAGTTAGATACACTTATATATTACCTACAAAGATAAGTTATAAAGTATCAAAGAACTTGTGTCTTCTACAAAAACATGCATGTTTTCATCTGGCAAGTGTCTTCTTGTAACGATTCGCATGATCATTTTTTTTGAATCTATATTTGGTGTAATTTTTTCATAGTTGTTTATGATTTGAGAGAATAGATGACACGATTTCTTAGGTAATTGGATGATGATTAGTTGAGATTTTATAGTTTTGAAGGTTCGAAATTTGAGATCTTTGATCAAGTCTGGATTCTAGGTTAACTAGCTTGAATTCAATTTTTAACAATTTCGTTATATTTGAATGGTGGTTTGTGACTTAAATAAATGGTAGGTACATGTTTAGAGGTGCTCGGGAATGATTTAATCCTTCTATTGGATTTTTGAATTTTAGCTACGTTTAACCAAGGTCAAATTTCTATCAAGATGACCTCACATCAGTGATTTGATAAGTCCAGCCTCATAAAATTCATATTGGTTGACAGGTTTGATATCAACATATTTAGGACTAAACTTGAGAGATAACCTTCATGTTAATGGTTGAGTATATAAATAAATTTTTCACGATCCGAGTCTACACCCTGGACGTGGCCGGCACTCGAGAATCATTGTTGGTCTACAAACGAACCCTCATCTTGGCTGACTATAAGCGGAAGACTAACTTAAGCATACAAAGCTTAAAAACTGAAATAGAAGGTCATAAAACTTAAATACAAACTTTAACTCAAAAGAAAAATCTGAATAATATATATTCAACTCGCCCCAAAATAGGAAAACATTTAATAAAGTATATGGACATACTTCTGAAACTCTATAGTCTATCTATGAAGCCTCTAAATTACAAAGATGGAAGTCAAGACAAGACCCACGACAACCTAACATCTAATATAATTGAAAGTAAAAGTGGAACCTTTCGAAAGAAAGGATCACAATAGCTAACTCAAACTCTATGTGGTATTAACGAAGCTCCTGTTGATGACCCTGAATACCTGTATCTGCATCATGAAATTATGCAGGACAAAGGGCTTAGTACGTGGAAGGGAAATTCTAAAGCATGACATAAGCTTGAACTCGATAAAAGGGAAACATACTTACCTCTTTTCAGACTTACTCAACTCAAGGAATATTAAAGGATACTCGAACTACTCAAACTTACACAACTCAGAAGTACTCAAGTATAAGATACTCAACTCAGTAAAACTCAACAATAAGGTACTCAACACAATAAAGCACAAATCAACAAAACATACTCAACTTTGGATACTCAACTCAATATAAAGCAACAGTAAGAGTAAAAAGTTTTTAAAACAACATAAAATAACTTCAACGTATTTAATAATACAATATACTCAATTTGAATATATAAAAATACAATATAACTTTGTGGGAGTTTCTCTAACCGAAAACCATCACTCTTAGCCTAAGTGATGCGACAACGTCTTGCCCACACTGTCAGAACTGTTCTATACTTTGCCGTCACATAGGACGTCTTAACTAAGTTGATCCACTAGTATATGTTAAAAGCATCTTAAGGATTCATCTAAAAAAGTATGATCCTTTACTACCCATGATGTCCACATGGTTTACAGAAATTTGAGTTTATATGAACTCGCATCCCCATATTGGTGCTCAATAATAATCCCAAAATATACTTAGATCATATGTTTTTAAAACAAACTTCTTTCTCTGTTTGAGATAATTGCTCAAACTTCCCTCTTAAAAGAGGTAACTACTCTTGAAAACTCTTTCTCAAAGCATATCAAAGTCATATTTTAATATGATCATTGATGACTCGAACGGTCATACTACATAAACATTGATGATTTTATCTAGATATCATACTGCTTAAAAATTAATGACATACTCGGTTGTCATACTAATTATGCTATAGAAACTCTTCTCAAAACATATCTTTTTCTTAAAAGAGGTAGTACTCAAACTGCTCAAAACTCTTTTGGAAATCTTAGTTTTTTTCATCTTAAATGTAAAATCATCTTAATGAAAAATGAACTTTAATCTTACTCTTGGAAATACTTAATTCCCACATATCATCTTAAAGAAAAATGAACTTTAATCTTACTCAACTTCAAAGCTTACGTCTTAAAAAAAAGTTAAAACATTTGTAAAAGACTTATTAAAATATGGTTCATGTAGAATTATGGACGTGGACGACTCAATGCAAGATTATTAATAGCCATAGAAAGAACTCTATACTCAAGACTTAGAACTTGAAGATACTACTCCTCTCAAAGGTACTTAACTGATGGAATTCATGCGGAAGGTATGGGCGTGAACGACTCGACTCAAGGGTCAAAATATCAATAAGGAACTCATGTATACGACTCTTTTCATTCTTTTACTTACTTCCTCAAAACTTAGTTCGAATCAATAGTTGATCTCAAATGATTCACAATTGAACAGAAGACTTTCTTAAACTCTACTCTTAACTCTCTCTTGAATGTGTATCATGAATTCAAGAGTTATGGTTCATGATAAGAAGGATATCATGATGAATAGACTCATGAATACATTCTTCTCACTCTCATAATCTCTTGTTCGAGTCTTGAAACAAATTATTAGAAGTTAAAGAAGACTCTTCAAAGTTTTCAAAGGGACTTTCTCAAAAATATTTGAGAGAACTCTTAAGACTTGACTCTCAACTCTAACTTGAATTTGATTTATGAATTCAAGGATTTGATTTATGATAGGAAAGATCTCGTGATATTTAGGATTATTTTTAGATAGTTAAACATGATAAATGATTAAGAAATCAATGTGTGGAAGAATGTCTGCGACGCGGAGATACATTTTAATATTTGGTAGAAAAATAAATTTTGAGGCATAGAGGTTTTTGACCTTCTGCTACGCGAAGACAAACTTTATGAAATGGGGAGGCATGTTTTCGACGCGGATCAAGGTGCTAGATTCGCTTGACTTTTTCCTTCTTCATTTTCTAACCCCAATTCATCTAAATTCGATTCTTTTTCTCAATTCCTCATTAGATTTAGATACCCATCACATGAACACAAAAGCCTACTCATAAACAACTGTAAAATGGACATGATATCATTAAGAGCTCAATAATCTCATCTAGATCAAGAACTAAAGTCAATTTCAAGAACATCATACTTTCAACTTTCTATAACGAACTTAACGCTGAAACTAACATGATTGGTGTGTGGGTGAACAAATCCAACACTATGGAAGCTTACATACCCGAAACAACCATTTTCTTGAAGCAACTTGGAGGAAAATCTTGAAATATGAGCCCTAGCCTTAGCGTTTTCTTGAATCCCTTGAGCGTAGAATTTTTGGAGTGGATGAGAGGGTTTGATTTGAGAAAATAATTATTTTCTACTTGTTTAGGGTAATTTAAATGACCTTCTAAGACTTTTAGGAACTAAATACCCTTTAAGAAATAAGTAAAACGAGCTGGGAGTCAGAATAATTCTTCACCGGGCTGTGAGATCCGTATTGGCTTTGTAATGTAGAGCCATCGCGGAGCTGCTTCCAGGTTTTTGCGTCGTTGGTAAATCAGTCATAACTTTTTACTTAGAGCTCAGAATTTAGCAAACTTGGCTGCATTGAAATATAACTCGAAGGGCTTTAATTTATTACATTATGGGTCTCGTAATTCATCTTGCACTAAAAGTTATGGTCATATAAAGTTGACCCAAAATTTGAGAAAGGAATGACTATAATGAACTCTCTTTAGTTCTTCTTGGATCTCAAGGTGCTACATCTATTGACCTTATAAGTCAGGAAAATTTTATTTCCTTAAAAACTTACTCACTACGAAGGATGATTCGAGTCTTAGATCAGAAATTTCTTGGGGTGTTACAATATCTCCCCATTGGGATCATTCGTCCTCGAATGACAAGTGGAGTGGGTATAGAATGGGGTTACTCTTACTAAGGTCTAAGTCTAATGTTCTGCTCTTACGAGCTTAACTCAAATCCTTAAGTTCGGATCCTATACCTCTCTATAGGGAATCTCATCTCAAAGTATTAATCTTTACCACCACATTCAAGCTTAGTACTCTGACAACTCCATGGACTCCTACTAACCTGCTCCTTAAGAATTTCTCAACACTTGGCTTGATTTCTCATCTTATCATCTCCACCTTAGGTCTAAAGTTAACACTTGAAGGTTATGAACCTATTCCACACTGACAACTCAATTATGCTATGTAGGCACATATGGGAAATTATAACTTAATTGGAACCTCATATGGTAATGTACCATCTCGGCACACCTCTTAATGCTCTTGTTACTCTTGCGACTAAGCCACACTTCACTGTCCTTATCTAAGCATTAGGTTCTCTCACTTGTACCACTCATATCTATTGTATCTAATCACCTCAATTCCTCACCTACTCTATGTTAAGTCTTCCGGATCAAATCTCAAGACTAACATCATCACCCTCATGTTGCCTTTTTTTTTTTAATCATGAAACTCATCTCATATTCAAGCTTAATATTTATGAGTAAAACCGAATATCAATATGATTGCTCGCTTACTATACTAACTTACAACTACTAGATGCAAAGTTAATAATCATTCTCCCACTGATATTCATGATAAAAAGTCAATCATCACCTCTTAGTATTCATACTTACAATTTACTATAACATTTCCCTTCACAACTTGAGTACTATTCACTCATTTACTATCCATCAATGCCTAATTAGTTCTATAACACTTTGAATATCATGACCCTCTCAACAAATCATAAGACTAGCTTAGATCTATCACTTTATGAATATTTTTGCTCTTCTATTCACCACTTACACTTGGTCATTACTAACACAATGACACATCATCATAACCCCTTTCTAGTTAAGGTATACTCAAACTCATCTTGACTTGCAAATCTTACTCTACCTCCTATCTTGAGCTCTTCACAGCTCATCACTTCTTAATCTACCCATGAGAGAAAACTCCTCATTCATAACTTATTAGGTGCATGATTATACCAAAATAGTTTGCCAAAACATCATCTCCCTTACTTAGATAACTAAACCTTTACATACTTTCCTCTAACTCTAGCCACTTTCTTATACTACTACTTATAATCTCATAACTCATGTTACCTTTTCGGGTGAAGATATTACCCAAGCTCTAAACATACTTCCTCATAAGGATCTCAACTGAATAAGGTTTAGGGAATAGTGCATAACTCACTTTTAGCTCAAACACATGATTCATATAAATGTTGATGCATTCCCCTAAAACTGAACACTTAACTTACTCATGGGCTTCTCTCAAGACCATCTGGAGTCTCATGGCTTTATTAAGACTCTTGCTAAGAACAACTCATCCAAAAATATCTATACATTTTACTTTTCAACCACCTCTAGTATGATATGTAGTCGAATGAATGAATCTGAAAAACGCGTGAGTAAGAATAAAATCTCTATGATCTAGATCTATTGCGCGATTAAGTGTATGAAAGAGGGAATTTTTTTCTTAAATGTCTTTAGTCCCTCATTTATAAAGTGGGTCCCTAAAATCTATAAACAAGATCCTACCGACACGACTTCACATACACCTTAGGACACTTTAACTATGTGCTCTGATACCAAGTTTGTCACGACCTGAGTCTACACCCTAGATGTGGCCGGCACTCGAGAACAATTGTTGGTCTCCAAGCGAACCCTCATCCTGGCTGACTATGAGCTAAGAGTAACTTAAGCATACAAAACTTAAACACTAAAATAAAAGTTCATAAAACTTAATACAATTTTTCACTCAAAAGAAAACTCTAAATAATAATATATATTCAACTCGCCCAAAAACAAGCAACTTAAGTCTTTAAAACATTTAGTAAAGTAAATGAACAAACTTCTGAAACTCTAAAGTCTATCTATGAAGCCTCTGAATGACAAAGATGGAAGTCGGAACAGACCCACAACATCCTAACATCTGATATAAATGAAAGTAAAAGTGGAACCCTCCGGAAGCAATGAAGCTCACTATAACTAACTTGAACTCCATGTGGTATCAATGAAGCTCTAGTTGATGATCATGTATATATGTATTTCCATCATGAAAGTATGCAGACCAAAGAGCTCAGTACATAGAATGTACGAGCATGTAAGGGGAATTCTAAAGCATAACATAAGCTTGAACTTGATAAATGGGAAACATACTTACCTCTTTTCATACTTACTGAAATTAAGGAATACTCAAACTTACTCAACTCAGAAGTACTCAAAGATAAGATTCTCAACTCAGTAAAACTCAACAATGAGGTGCTCTATAGAACGAAGCATAATCAACTGAAGATACTCAACTTAATATAAAACAATAATAAAAGATGCAATAAATGGAAAGCTTTTAAAACAACAGAAAACAACTTTAATGTATTTAAGAATATAATATACTCAGTTTGTATATATATAAATACAATATAACTTTGTGGGAGTTTCTCTAACCGAAAATCACCACTCTGAGCCTAAGTGATGATACATCGTCTTGCTCACGCTACCGGAACTGTCCTATAATTTGTCGTCATATAGGACTCCTTAACTAAGTGGAACCACAAGTCTATGATAAAAACGTCTTAAGGAGTCATCTAAAAAGTATGATCCTTTCCTACCATGATGGCTACATGGTTTATGAAGATTTGAGTTAATATGAACTTGAATCCCCATATCGGTTTTCAATACTACTCCCAACATATACTAAGCTCATATGTTTTTAAAACAAACTTCTTTCTATGGTTTAAGATAATTTCTCAAACTACCCTCTTAAAGGAGGTAACTGCTCTAGAGAAATCTTTCTCAAAATATATCTAAATTATATTTTAATATGATTATTGATGACTCGGAAAGTCATATTGCAGAAACATTGATTGTATATCCAGATACCATACTGCTTAAGCATTTATGACATACTTGATTGTCATACTAATCATGCTTTAGAAACTCTTCACAAAACTCACCTTTTTCATAAAAGAGGTAGTACTCAAACTTCTAAAAAATCTTTGTTTCCTCTCATTTTAAATGTAAAATCATTTATTCTTGGGAATACTCAGTTCTCATATATCATCTTAAAGAAAAATGAACTTTACTCTTACTATTTACTCAACTTCAAAGCTTAAGTCTTAAAACAAAGTTAAAATGTTTGTAAAACACCTCTTAAAATATCATTTTTGTCGAATTATGGACGTGAAGGACGCAATGCAAGGTTTTCAATAACCATAGATAGAACTCAATACTCAAGATTTAGAACTTGAAGATACTACTCCTCTCAAAGGTACTCAATTGATGGATTTCATGTGGAAGTTATGGTAATGAACGAATTAACTCAAGGGTCAAAATATCAATAAGGAACTCATGTATACGATTTGTTTCATTTTCTTACTTACTTCCTCAAAGCTTAGTTCGAATCAATAGTTGATCTCAAAGGATTTACAATTGAACTCAAAGACTTTCTTGAACTCTACTCTCAACTCTCTCTTGAATGTGAATTATGAATTTAAGAGTTATGGATCATGATATGAAGGATATTGTGATAACATAATAGACTCATGAATGCATTCTCCTCACTCTCATACTTACTTGCTCGAGTCTTGAAACAATTTATTAGAAGTTGTAGAGGACTCCTAAAAGGACTCAAAGGGACTTTCTCAAAAATGTTTGAGAGAACTGTTAAGACATGACTCTTAACTCTATCTTGAATGCGATTTATGAATTCAAGGTTCTGATTTGTGATAGGAAAGATCTCGTGATGTTTAGGAGTGTTTTTAGATAGTTAAACATGATAAATAATTAAGAAATCACTGTCTGGAAGCTAGTCCGCAACACGGAGATACATTTTAATATTTGGTTGAAAAATAAATTTTGAGTCATAGAGGTCCGTAACCTCTCCGCGATGCGAAGACAAAATTTATGAAATGGGGAGGTAGGTCCGTGACGCGGAGCAAGGGGCTTGATTCACCCGACTTTTTCCTTTTTCTTTTCTAACCCCAATTCATCTAAACTCAATTCTTTTTCTCATCCTCTTTAGATGTAGATACCCAACACATGAACACAAGAACCTACTCATAACCACTGTGAAATCGACATGATTTCATCAAGAACTCAATAATCTTATCTAAACTCAAGAACTAAAGCCAAGTTCAAGATCATACTTTCAACTTTTTAGAACAAACTTAGCGCTGAAATTGACATGATTGGCGTGTGGGTGAACAAACCCAACACAATGGAAGCTTACATACCTGAACGAACCATCTTCGTGAAGAAACTTGGAGGAAAATCTTGAAACATGAGCCCTAGCCTTAGTGTTTTCTTGAATCCCTTGAGCGTATAATTTTTGGAGTGGATTAGATGGTCTGATTTAAGAAAAATGATTTTCTACTCGTTTAGGGTAATTTAGATAACCTTCTAAGGGGTTTAGGACCAAAACACCCTTTAAGAAATAAATAAAACGAGCTAAGAGTCGGAATAATTTTTTCACCAAGTAGTGAGGTCTGTATTGGCTCCGTAACTCGGAGCCATTGCGGAGCTGCTGCCAGGTTTGTGCGTCATTAGTAAATCAGTCATAACTTTACTCAGAGTTCGAAATTTAGAAAACTTGGCAGCTTTGGAAAGAGTACTCAAAGGGTTTTAATTTAATATCTTACTGGTCACCGAAACTTATTTTTTATTAAAAATTATGATCATATGAAGTTGACCCAAAACTAAAGAAGAACTTAGGAATGACTTGAATGAACTATCTTTAGTTTTTCTTGGAACTCAAGATGCTACATCTAGTGACCTTATCATTTAGGAAATCTTTTAATTCCTTGGTAAAAACTTACTAACTACGAAGGATGATTCGAGTCTTAGCTCAAAACTTTTCTAGGGTGTTACAAAAATATTTGATGTTGTAACACTGAGGATTACGATAGTGACTCTATACGTAGATTTTTCTTAATTTATAGTTTGTGATCACTCTATCTATTTTAGAATAGAACAATTTTGTCATCTTAGTCTAGAACTTGGCATGCATGTCATTAAAGAAAAATAAAATATATTGTACAATTTAGAAGATGATGATAGACTTTCTTTAATATATCTTGAAATTCTGTTTGTTAAGATATTGTTACTATTAGTTGGTCCTTTATTATAGGTTTTCATTTGATAGCCAAATTTGCCTTGACCTGTTTGTTTGAATCCCTAATTTTTAAATCTTGATTCCTTGAGAATTGTAGCATAGACTAAGATAAAAATTGATAAAGATGAAAAAAAGAAAAAAAATGAGTGGGTAAAACTTGTTAAACCTGAAAAAAGAAAATGCCGAGTGTTAAAGGTAGCCAACGATAAATACTCGTGATAAAAATTTTCTCCTAGAAAGAATGTAACATTAAAAAAATGTTATGTTGTTACTATTAAAATATAAAGAAGGAAAAGACTAGTGAAATAATCAATGAAGAATGACTAAAAATAAAAGTGAAAATAATAGATACAAATTAAAAGTCTTATAAGTGCAAAAGTGCTTAGGACAGTATAAGCTATCATATAGTTGTCTTACCTATACCCTAACCTACATTACGAGTTGTTAAAGTCTTATGTGATTATATTCAAGCATACCTACATTAGTATATATATATATATATATATATATATATATATATATATATATATATAACGAGCAAGTCTATACTTCTTGGTGCATGCATATGAATTTATTTTTGAGGGTGTGAGTTGGCCCGGTGCACTCCTCAACATGGCATGTGGTGTATCACATCAGGCTAAAAATGAAAGAACATGTAGTACTATGATTCTAGAAATATTGAATTGGTGCGACATACAACTTGTTAAGTCGCACCGTGCACCTACAAAACACAATGCACATCTGGTGTGTTTTTCTATTTATATACCTTAGACACATCATATGTGCATTGCGTTTGTAGGTGCAACACATGATCAAGAAAAATCGCTAGAATAACGTACATGAGCAAACACATTATAGAACATAGGGATATTGTTTCACTTATTTATTTAAGATTGACGTCATAATCATAATGAAAACAAATCAAGCCTAAATCTGATTAAATCCTCATTTAAGGGCTTTAGCAAGAAATAGTCTATGCTCACTCAAGCTAATGTTTGGTGGTTTGTATGACATAGTATTGGTGTTTAGAAGAACCCAAAAAAAAAAAAACTAGTGTCATTGGGTCGAGAGAGCTTTGAATATTGTTTTAGCCAAATGTTATTATGTAGTAGTTTTCTGTAATCTAATTATTCCATACTTATCAGATCGACACCCTATCAGTTCACACCCCTGGTTCTTTCAAAATTGAAAAATTAACTCTTTTGTTATGTTGCGATTTTGAAATATGAAGTAATTCTCTTGTTACAAAGAAATTGTAACACTCCAAAAGTTTCTAAGCTAACGTCCAAACCATCTTTAATTACATGTAAGATCGTATCGGGTGATTCTTAAATTTCTCTTAGGTGTAAAGGTCAATTCTTTATTGTGGAATGAATTTGGATATGAATTAAGGCCACAAGAATCCCTAGCACAAAGTTGAGTTGAAAGCTTCCTTATCAATTAAGTGTTGATCTAAGATTTACTTAGGTAAACTTCAAACAACCATATCCCTTAGGCATAATGAATTAGGTGACTTATGAACTATCAAATTTAAAGTATGTGAGTCATCTTTCCATCGCAACCAAGTTTTCCTCATTTTCAAGTTCCGAGTAAGAAGTGATTACTATTTTGCCAGAGACTACCGCAACAGGGTTTTTTCATAAAGTTCCTACGAATCCTTTCTATGGGCCGTAGAAACCTTAATGACCCACATTTTCAACTCATAGATAAAAAATTCAGAGAAGTCAAATTTTGGGGTCCCATTCCTACGGATCCAGTCGTAGAAACTTCTACCGGTCGAAGTTTGGACCCGTAGAATGAATGTTTGAGCCTTAAAATTCAATATGAATTTGTCGGATTGAATATATGGTCCGTAGAAACTACTATGGATCGTAGTTTGGTCACCTAGAATGGAATTTTGAGCCTTTAAATTCAATATGAATACCACAGATGGGATCTACGCTCTGTAGATCAAACCACGAACCGTGGGTATGGGCCCGTGGAAGGTTTTAGTAAGCTTTTTAAGAGGGATAGTTCAGTCTTATTCCACCCTTCTAAGACTAAACTCCAACATTTTTACATCTAAATAAGGTTTTAAATGATATTAATCAAACTTATTGCTCTCAGTAATGCTTCTATGTCTTAGAGAAAGGATTCAAGAGGATTCAAGAGGAGAAAGCTAGATTTTCAAGCATTCCTTCTATTTCGCCAAGATCTTTGTTCTTCTAGGTATATAAGGATATCATAGTGATGGAATGAGTTCATCCCTACACTCTATATCTATCTAAATTTAGTAAAAGAGTAATCTAAATTTTTATCCTGGATTTTGAGTATTATTGAGATGAGTAATATCGTTGAATTCTGAACCCTAAACCCCAAACCCTAAACCATAAACCCTAAATTGAATTTTCTATATTGTTTGAGATCCTTGAGTTGACTTGTTCATGAATAATTCATCATGACCCTATTTTGAGTTATAATTTTTAGAATCTTTAAAGCAGACATTTTTTTCTTAAACAAATATTTTTGAGAAAGCAAAGATGAGTTTTGCAAAAGAGTTTTAAACATGATTTTATTTAGAGTATAAGAGAAGTAAGTATTCCAAATGTATCACTTTTTACATTGAGAAAACAGAAATTTTATTTCTAAATGAGTCAGTGAATTTAGAGATATTTCAAATTGAGAAAGAGCGTGTTATTTTTTTTTTATATTTGAGCATGAGTATATATTTAGGGAGAGTAGTATTGAGCATCGATATGGGGATGAGTTCAGACAACTGACATTCCTCATAAACCATGTATCCAAGACGGGTAAGGAATCGTACTTTTTAGATGATTCTTAATACTTTCTACTAGAGCTTTAGTGAATCCACTTAGTTGAGGTGTTGTATATCCCGATAAGGTATAGGAAAGTTCTAATAGTGTAGGCGAGACGATGTATCATCACATTGTTCATAGTAGTGATTTTCAGTTAGAAAATCTCTCAAATAGAGTTAACAATGTATTTTTTATCATATTACTTAATATGTTGAGTTCATAGTGGAATAAGTATTTTGTAAAGTTGAAATTGTTTCACTTCTTTATTTCTTTGCATTCAGTTGAGTATATATTTATATTTACTACAGTCCTTTCATTCGGTCATTTCATTTTAGCTTATCACATGCTCGTACATTCAATGTCCTGATGTCATTTGACCTGCATCTTTTAATTGCACAAATATAGGTGTTCAAGATCGTCAACACGTGTTTCGTTCAAATCACTCTGCACTTCCCATTTGAGAGTTTTGTTGATTCATTCTTGCATTTCAATTTTTACGTTTGGGAGTTGAGGGTTTTGTCCCGATGTCCATGTTGAATTTAGAGGCTTCATAGATAGCTAGAGTTGAGTTCTTTTCAGAACTTCTTTCTTTAAAATGTTTTGCAGAATATATGTTTTTCTTAAATGAGTATTTGAGATATTTGAGTTATATTTTTCTCTTTAAAGATTTTGATTTACTAGAGCCAAATCATTCGCTAAGTAGTCAGCCAGACCAAAGGTTCCTTTGGGAGCCAAAAATGGTTCTCGAATGCTGATCATATTCAGGGTGTAGGCTTAGGAGATGACAAAAATCCCCCATTTTATATTTAATGTTGTTATAATGTGCTTGTTTGTGTGAAAAACAAATAATAGTAAACTGCGTTGCAAACCTCTGTGAATACAATACGTATACGAGAAAGGGCCCTAACCTACCCAAATCTATAAACAGCAAACCCGACAAAGCTATGAGACTCTGGCTACCTCTAAAAGAAAGGAGTCAACCAATCAGTTGAATACATGATAGTGCTACTAGGTAGGTATTTTCGTCATCACTTAGGTCCTACGTTCATAAATGCAGCACCCTAGTCAAGGGCATCAACACAAAATAATGTATCAAGCGTCAATGACAAAAAGGGTGAAATAGAAGTATAATACCTTATCTCTATACAATAACATATAAACACGTAACAAGTAATAGCCTAACCTGGAACCAATAAGCTTAGCAGCAAACATCAAACAATCACTATAAGTTCTAACGAACACAAAAGTCGTTAAATACCCTTACTTCCCCCTTTATCAGGATCCTAGTGATAATTTGATCTGAACTATTGGAATGTACATGTTCCATAAATTAATGCAAAACTAAGGCTCAGTGTACAATTAACGCAAATAAAGTGAGCACTAATAGTCTCCACTTAGAGGCATGCAACATGCCTAAGTGATACATATACTTGGAATATCATCATGATCAACTCAATTGCGTCCAGAAGTCACGTGAATACCTCACTTTCCTCAAGTGCAACATCCTCTATTTGCGTATCTCAAGTGCAACATCTTTTGAGTAATCACCATGAATCACTATCAAGAAACTCTCAGGAAAGGATCACAAATTCTTATTGTGTGATTGAGTATGATAATGATATAAACAATCAAGCACATAGTGTTTCCCCTATAATCAGTCAACACCTATCATATATCTAATGTCATCCTAATAGCCACCCATTGGTTATAAAATTAATTAGCTGGAGTTTGGGATTTGTCTAACCAACCTCTTGCTAAAAATAGATTAGTCCTTAAGATCTTCTCTATTCATCTTTGTTATAATCTAGGATGATTTGTCTACTAATTAACTTGTGACTCCCTACTAATTGAAATAAAGGGCTAAAGAAAAATAGAAATTAATATACTGTGGTAGATTAAGAAAGGGACGAATATCAATTGGTAATGTTTATATATTTTTATCACGATCCATTTAAAAATATAACATAAAGATGTCATTAGAAGATGATCAGTTTCTTTATTAATTAAAAAATTAAGTTACTGTGTAGACTCAACCAGTATCATGAAAATGCATAAAGTAAGTTGGATAGAACATCACGAAAAATTAGATTATTCTGATGCAATTTCATAATTGAAGAGAATTTTTTTTGAAGTTTTGTTACTCAACTTATATGTGATATGATATGATATGATGATATATGATGATATGATATGACGATTCTCTTAATAATAATTTTTTAAAGCTTAAGGTGAATTCCCGGTGAATTGCTTGAACCAATTTTATCAATTGTTTTTGAGAAAATGGTTAAAAGACCCCCCATATCTATATCCAGATTTTCAACTACACACTTTAACTTTACAAGAGTCCTATCACTCATCTGAACTATTTATAACTTCTTAAATGTTTAGTTGGCAATGTGAGTGTATTTTATTCTCTTTGAGAGACTGAACATAAAAAATGATTACTAAAACTTTATATTTAATATTTTTTTTCAATAAATATATTTATTTTAATTACTTATTTTCTTTCTTCTCTATAGCAAAATAAAACAAATATCTCCATCATTCACCGTCATAGCCATTGTTGCCATCATCATTTTTACCGAATTCTTTATTGTTGATTCCAAACAATTTGAAATCCCCATTGATAGATGAGCTAGGTGATTAGTTTTTTTTTTTTAAAAAAAACAAACCAGATAAAGATCTTAAATAGAAAGAATTAGAGGAGGAAAAAATCATGAGAATGGTGGAGATGATAAAACTAATGGGGTTGGAAATCATGAACAACTTGGAGATATTATAAATGAAGATGATAAAGATGTGCTACGGTCTCGAATTTTTGTTGTTAAATTAGAGAGGTGATAAAGATGGAGGTGGAGGTGGTAACGACAATTTCTCATACGACAATAGTGAATAGTATGGAGGACCGACAAATTCACCTTGTGAGGTAGATAAAAAAATAAAAGAAGACCCACAAGGTATCCCCTAATATTTTCCTCAAATTAATCTTTCACAAAAATAAATTAGGGCTGCAAGATTGAAGAAGAAAGGATGAAAAAGGAGGAGGGAAAGCTTTTTTTAAAAAGTTTGATTGGTGAAACAAACGTGTCAATTGTGTGTGCATCACCCAAGGCAGATGGCTAGTTATCACGTTTTAAGGGGATATTTAATCCATTTTAAAATAGTTTTAGAGGGGGCAATAGGACCCACATGAAGTATAAATATGTAGTTAAAATCCAAATATAGATTGGGTGTGGGTGTGGGTGTGGGTGTGGGTGTGGTTGTGGGGGGGGGGTATTTGACCATTTTTCTCATTGTTTTTCCTTTTCTAAAAGTGTGATTCTTTTAAAAGAAAATTTCTAGTTAATTTAAGTTCTCAAACAGATTGATTTTTTAAATGAAATTTGTAGATAAGTGAATTTTTTGTTTATGGATCGATACCAAATTCAAATTAAATAGAGGCAAAAAGGAACTTCCCTCACTTGCTCTTAACAAGTGCTCAAATAAACATGAAGCGATTTCTTCTTCACTTGGATTATTGTAATCTCTTCTTTACAAATTCACCACTACTAATCCATTAGGTTTTCACACTTCTCAAACTACACTCATGGCATTCGGAATCACTGGATTTAATCAGAGAAAAACCCTGGCCAAGACAATCGAATTATGTATGGGTAGTATTTTTGTCATACTAATCTCCAAAATCATCATAATGAATTTTTAATAGGTATGAAATATCACCTTTATGCCATTTCTCTTTACGGATAATTCTTTTCTTGCAGCCTTGTTGTGATAGAGGGGAATCACTCTTGTGTTCTCTCTCTTGTATAGGCCAGTCTTGCTCTCTCTTGTCGGTAAGTATATCTGTTATGGTATTGCTCTCATGCCATTCCAGTAGTGTTTGTGAGTTTTTTCATTTTGAGGGGGGAATGAAAAAAGGTAAATAAAACCTTAGACAAAAGCAAGGGATACCCGGGGGCCGAACGAGAGCAGAGGGTTATAGCAAGACAACAGAGGTTAGATATCTCTTACCGGAGGAAGAGGGTTCAAGTCACCCGTCACTTGACCCAGACACGAACTAATCCTTCTCTCTCGAATGTATGCCCAATTTTTGTCGAATCTTTTTTTATCACCTTCAAAAATAAATCGGAATTCCGTCTTCACATGATAAATAGTGATGCTTACCTGCAGAGTGTAGTCCTCCATGCAGCCTTGAAGTAGGCTATTTCTCGCGTTTGATCTTATCCCCAAGGCCTTCTTTAATGTGAAATCCTTTAGGATAGAAATACATTTCAAGTATGGTCCTCACGTGACAGAAAATATGAGCATATATACTTATATGGTAGCAACACTTGAAACTATATCAGTAGTACCCAATGATCCTTCAATAATACAAGCTAATTCTCCTCACCCCATAACTATACTATGGCCTTGACATCTTATGGTGGTACTGGTTCCCCAACTACGCTTCCTTCCTTGCTATCTACACCACTTGTTTAATCCAATCCTAGGTAGTTTGCAACATTTCATCTAATTTATAATCTATTCCAATGCCAAATAATATATCTAGTGCTTTTTCAAATGTACCGGTAAATATTGGCCCAAACAAGGCCTCTTCTTTGCCAGAAGAATTTAATGTGAATGTTACTCAAATTAAGGAACCAAATTCAATTGAACTAACATGTGTATCATTCAGAAAGTAGTCAAATTTATCTCCCATGATAAATGTGGATCAGTCACAACCAAGGCAATCCTCTCCATCTCCATCACTCCAGATCACAAATATCTATGTAAACGTTACTCTATCACCAGTAATGGAACCTATACCTTAAGAGAGCACCGAAGAAGCCCATAAATCATTGGTGAAATCCTAAAATAAGAACATGCATTATCTTATATTGTCTCATAATTTTAAAGGTCAGTCTGCTTGAGGAAGAGATATGCATCGAGAACCTTATTGACACATAGAACATTTACTAGGAAGGGCAAAGGTGGAGAATAAAGTTGTTTTATATACACATCAAAGTATATAAATCATGCCACGGCAAAGGAGATTGAAATTCCCGTGTCACAAGACGATTTAAGAAAGATTTTCATTTCGAGGAAATAAATGAAAAGTTCAATAAGAAAAAGTTTGATACATTTTTTTTAGCAAAAATGACAAGTCCAAAGAGGATTATGGAAATGAGGATGGAAAAGAGATGGGTGATGATGATGTTAAGTGAATCCAGAGAAGTACACCATCCACTTTGACATCATCATCATTCACCACTTTTTCTTCCTAATTTCCAACATCCACTTTGGCTTTATTATTTTTCCGGTAAAGTCTCAAGCATCTTTCTTAATGTTATTTTCATTCATTTTCTTGAAATAAAAATCCTCCTAAATCTTCTTATGATATGGGGATTCTCATCTCCTCTTCCATTGAATAATTTCTTGATATTAGAAGTGTATATAAAGCAACTTCATTTTCTCTTCCTAGTAAATATTCTATGTGCCGAAGACAACCTCGATACATCTAATATCTTTCCCAAGCATACTGAACTTCAGAATAATTAGAGGGTATACCTGCAAAGTGTTAGTTATGAGTATCAATAATGACTCCAAGATTTCTTCAATGCTATGTAATGGCAGAGCTTCCATTATTGTTGCTAGAGAAGACTCTGAATTGATATTTTTGGTCTGGAGTCATGGAGATAGAGGGGACCGCCTCGATTTTGACTGTTTCTCAATTATCATGGGAGATAGTTTTAACTTCTTGGTGAATGATATACCTATCGGCTCAATTTTGTTTCATTAATAACTAGAGTTGGAGTAGCATTCACACTAATTACTTGTAGCAAAGAAGATATGGCCAGGATCCATTGGTGCACATGAAAGCAAACTAGATCCATTGATTGGCTTTAAAAAAGATGATAAATTAGATACCAATTTATAAAATTACCTAGGACTTGATTGAAAATGCAGTTTGGATAAAAAGGAAGGAAGTGTATTTGGGAAACCAATACCACAATGAGATGTTGAGGCAATAGTTTTAGGTGTGAGTAAGGAAAATGAGGCTATATTATTGCAGGATTGACGGGTATAAATGAATGTACTTTGAGGTGATGGCATATCATATATGTCACTACTATGGAAGACTATATACTCATAGATTCTCTCACGTGCAAAAATACGAGGACCATACTTCCATCGTCTTTCCATTCCAAAGGATTTAACATTCCAAAGACCTATGGTGGAAGGATGAAGGTTCATATCGATTAGAAAGCTTTTGTAATAAATTTCAGAGATTGGTATTACATAAAGGAGACTATTAATACGTAATTGGGTTGTCGTGGCTGGGGTTACTCTCTGATTAGTGCAATAATTGTCGTTTCCATGAATATGATTTGAGATGTGTGAAAACTATGAAGACTAAGTATGAACGTTGACACACCAGTTATCAACTCTATTCGACATTTTCCTTTGTATTGGGAGACCGATAACCCAGGCTCTGATACAAAATTGTCATGATCCAAAGAACCTTGACTCAATCCCCTTATCGGATGTGTCCCAAAAAAACCAAGGATCCTTAGGACATAGTCTAGGATGTTTAAGATGCAATTTTTGTCTACACAGAACCATCCCAGTACTTAAAAAACCAATCCATTAACTAATGGTCCAACATATAATAAGTACGTCACAATAAATGAACCTAACTCACTCATGGAACCAACACATAATAAGTACATCACAATGAATAAATCTAATCGCTCATCAAGATAACACATAATACGTATATCAAATTGAATTAATTTGGTTTTGTCATGGAACCAACACATAAAAGAATAATCAAACATGAACCAGGCTTGGTACCGGAGCTAACCATTATAGTATTTATACCAGGCACGGTACCCGAGCCCACTAATTAAAATCTTGTCGTGGTACCTAAGCCAACCGATAATATGTATCAGGAGTGGTACCTGAGCTAACTAGGATATATCTTGCACCATGTGTAATAACGAGCCAGCCGATAATATGAACCAGGTGTGGTACCCAAGACAATAGACAAACACACATTACACAATCACATTCACACTTGTATCATCATTGGCAAATAGGATAATCTATTTGCATGATATTGACAACAAGATATAATTTTAGTTTCATCTCTTTTACCTCCCTAACCACGTATTGTACAAGTAACACAAATGAAAAAAATTTTATGCACACTTTATGCCAACAGGAAAAAGTTGAACCATCACCTACCTCAATGACCCTTCATAGAAAAAATTTTAACTCAAAAATCAGTTTATCCACAATTTACAACCTACAGGATAACTGGATAGCACCCAACAACTATCATCAGATCAACATTTATAATCAAGTATCTTATCATCCTAAACAACAATAACCAATGTATTCATCTCCCAACAAACTGCAATGTATTATGTAATTAAAGACAAGTCTAACTACTATGTTAAGTCAAGCCTACCAGGTGCTAAATAATTGTTGAAGAAATCTAAATATGAACTTTTGGTCTGTCGGGGTGAATCCTGATGGAAGTAGACCTGGAACCCATAGTTCCTCACCCCATTTTCAAAACATTAGCTTGCTCGAGTTCTAGAAATAATAATACAACACCAAATCAGTCTTAACTGGCCTAAAATTTACCAAAATGAATCCTAATCCCAATTTCCAGGCGAATCTCATGATTAATCTACCAAAACCAGGGTTTTTCCACCTTTAAGTCAAGCCAATTCCTCTCCTAAATTTACCAACACAAATTATAAAGACTAAGAATCGAATGACAAAGTTATAGGAGTAATTTACTGACCTTTACAGATGATTTTGATGGAGACCAGATGAAAAGTATCCTAAGTTGCTCCTACACTTATCCAAAACGTTCTTGAATGGTAATGAGCAGTTTGGAGAATTTTCTATATTATTAGAGAATTACCCCACCATAGTGGCTCAATCTCGCTATAGCAGAAGCATTCTTGCAAGGGACAGAACCTTGAAAATCCTCTCAAATTATCTTATTACGTAACACACCTTCAAACCTTGACATCCCAAACCAACTCCTTCACACCAAATTCGAATATGAGAGTTCTATTCACCCGAATTCACTCCCAAAAAGTCCTACAAACTCCTAAAATAAGGAACACAAACTCCACTTAGACGTTTCACCCAATCCTTTATCTAGATTTCCCTAGACCTCATCTTGTCCATATTTCATCCGAGTCTAGCCTAGCCTAAATTTTCAAATCCCCAACCCAAAAGTTTTCTCACCAATTTCTTTTATGATTAGCTCACGCATTATGATAGGGAGGGTCGTTACCGTAAAAGAAACTAAAAATAATTGGCCTGTATGATTAACATGGGAGCGTACACAATACATGTATGTCAACGTATACCACTTGGTTCTTGAATTCAAGAGAAAAGAACAATGGAACAAGAATCTAAGCAGACAATACAAAAAAAAAAGAAGATAGTATTCGAGTTCTTAATTTTGTCTATGTAAATAATGAACTATGTTAATCATACGCTTATCACTAGCTACTATTCATTGCCTCCAATTATCAAGCAAAAAAAATACAAATAAACTTATCTGATTTAGAATATCATTTACTAAATCAAAGAAAGGAATTATTATTTAAATAAGCTAATATTTATTGACAGTAGATAGTAAAGGTTTAAACAATTTCGACTTGTTTTTATGAAAATAGAAAAAATAGAATACAATAATTAGGGTTAAAAGATAGAACTTAATAATTTAAGAGACTGTATTCACTCTCACACTAATTAAAGAAAACTCTTTAGAGAAAAGTTGAATTTAACACTAGCAAATAGGACTACCCTATTAGAAACAATTAAACTTGGTTCAATCAAATTTGATTTAAGAGTTAGTAAAATGATTTTGAAAGCACATTAGCCACATTTCAAACCATACACAAATGTAAATGACTTAAATGAGGACAAACACACTTAAATAATCCCTTATTTACTCAATTAATTTGATAAAAGAAACATAAACATAGTTATGAAACCTGAAAGAATTTTTAACCTATATAATACAAACTAATTGGAGCCAATAATGCTCTAATTTGAACTTAAACAAGTAATCACATGAAAATATTGATTCACGAGGCTAATAACTTGGCTATTTAATATTCCATTTAAGGAAAAGAAGCAAGAATTATATTTGACAAAATAACAAACAAAGCGGGAAAAAAAGATGGGATAATGCACAAGTACCCCCTCAACCTATGCCCGAAATCCCAGAGACACACTTATACTATACTAAGGTCCTATTACCCCCTGAACTTATTTTATAAATAATTTTCTACCATTTTTCGTCCTACGTGGCACTATCTTGTGGGCCCAGCGTGTGTTGATATTTTTTTCAAACTAGTGCCACGTAGGCCAAAAAGGGGTAAAAAATTATTTATAAAATAATTTCAGGAGGTTGTAGGACCTTAGTATAGTATAAATGTGTCTCTGAGATTTCAGGCATAGGTTAAGGAGGTACTTATGCATTTTCATAAAAGGAAAGTGCTTATTACCTTTTTCCAAGCAGCAAATATGGTAATGAGATTGATGAATAAGCTTCCACCTCATGCTTAATTTACTCAAAAATAGAAAGAACAAATTTAGAACTTGAGCTTGAAGTTATAGGTTGTGGACAAAGAGTAAATAAATTTTAGCCATTTCGGCTTTGAAACCCGTTGTTAAATAGTGAGAAGGAGAGAGTTATTTATAGGATTGAAATCTTTTAATTCTTAATCTGAACTTCGATGTAGGACTTCGAAAAAACTAAAATTTCTTAGACGATAAGGATTGACGCGCTACAAACGTACAAGTTCATACGATCTATCAAAGTTAAAGTAGAAGTAATAAAAAAAACAAAGTGATAATATTGTGAACATTATGGAATGCTTCTCTAGACGACTAGTGTAAATCAATCAAAAAAGTATAAGGAAGATAAATCTGACCATATTCTATTATGAAATTATTATATGACACTACTTTTCACTTACTACTTCAACATTAACACCATAAGTTTATTAATTAATATTGATAAGTATTTCAAAAAAATATTAATATTCAATAATTATTATGCTGAGTTGAAGTTTAACTACATTACAACACTTTATTAAGTCATTTCAAGAATTATACATGAAAAAAAAAAGTAATCGAAGAAAAATATGATATGATTATTCCTAAAAGAACAAATGTAACCCTGTACTTTGAAAAACTAATCAAATTTATGAAGATATCTTATTTGTATGTATTCCTGTCCTCGTAATTAGGATAAAAGATATATTTGAACAAAAGTCTAACAACAACGAAACTTATACAAAAAGTATAACAAGGATTAAATACAAATTATTTCTTAAGTTAGAAGGATAAATTTATTATGTTACCTTAAAGATTATAAGAATATCACATATAAAATCCAAACGTGTTGTTAAAATATATTTTGAATCACCTTTACCTGCATAATATTTGCTTCATTATGTATTGTATTGTCCTATATATTGTTTGAATACAATTTTTAGATAGATTGTATTGTTCTCCGTCAGTACATAAGGTCACAAATAAATAATTTAAAGTATAAACATAGAAGAAAAGTAGGATATGATATTGAGTGTCACACCTCGAGCCTACAATATGACGTGGCCGATACTCAGAACTATTTATAGTTCCAAGAAAACCCTTGATCTGTCCTACTAATATACTAAATGTTATACCAATCATGCAAATGATTTAAAAGATGAACATGTAACAATTATAAAAAGACAAACTCAAAAACTCTATTTTTAGAAACCTGAGAACTGAATAATTTAGGTGTTTTCAAAAAAAAATAATATGAAACTTAAACTCATCTTAGTCGTCTATGAAGCTTCTAATGTATTGAAGATAGGTTACAAGGAAAGAACCCAAGCTACCTGAATATGTTACTAACAACATCTAATAACCATTTATATTCTAGATAAACTAGAGCCCTATGAAAGTAAGGAGGTCTCACTAATAAAGTTGGATGAAAGTGAAATCCTAGTTATGTAACTGCTACCGATCCTAAGTACCTAAACTGCATCATGAAATGATGCAGTGCCAAATGATGTTAGTATATAGAATGTATAGTATGTAACTAGTTTAAGTGAACAAGTGGCTAAAACTCAATATACTGAGCTAAATGAAGAAGATAGACTGAACAAACTCGATCAAATAATAAAACATGCATGTGTGCTTTAACAACAAATCTTTAAAACTGAATATTTGCAATAATAAAAAAATACCAAAAATAATATAATTTTATTTTTCTTAAAAAGTTTCTCTAACCGACAACAATCATGTGAGCGTCATGGTGATGCATCGTCTTTTCCTCATTACCAGCGCTAGCTTATACCTGTGTGTTTGACCCATAAACAACGTGAACTAAAGAAGTGCAGGCATGGCAAGGAATTGGGCATTGGTCTGATTGGCATGTATGTGGGCAAAACAGTGCAGCAAGGTTCAAGGTGACTGGGTGTTGGCAAGGCAGCTTGAATGTGCAAGGCTTACGTGTGGGCAGAAGTCGTCGGCAAGATAAAACAGTGTGTTGGCTTTACAAGGATATACTGTGGGGCTTGACGATGGCAAGGCAAAAGCATTTACAAGAGTTGCTAAAATAAAACAAGCATTTACAAGAGTTGCTAAAATAAAACTAAGTGTTGGAAATAGGCTGAAATATTCAAAGTGTTGAAGGCTAGCTGAAATATTCCAAGTGTTGGAAGTAGGCTGAAATATTCTAAGTGTTGGAAAGTAGGTTGAAATATTATATAAGTGTTAGAATGTTGTAATTTCGGTTAAGTGCTAGAATATATTTGAATTCAAAATATACTTTATCTTATAGAATTATAGGTGTTGCTTAGTTTAAATTTTCTGTGAACAAGTGTTGGACACATGTCAAGTGTAATTGCTTGGTGTAACCGCTGTAACTGCCTTGTGCAGTAATTTTATAAGGGTACAAATTCATCTAAAGCATAAGAGGAATGTTCTTGCCTTAGAATAATTCGTGAAGACTTTTCCTTGTATTGATTTGATATTAATAAAAGGTTGGGAAGAGTTCCTGTAAAGTGTTGTTCACTATTTATATTTGCTGCCTAAGAAACTAAGCTAAAGTATTTTATACTTAGTCAAAAACGTAAAGGTGTTAGTCTGAATTTGTGGAGGTTTGTAGACTTCCTAGAAGAGGTGTTAGATAAAAAAAAATCGACCCTCTTTCAATTAGTATTAGAGCGCAAGGTTGAACGATGGTGAAGAATGCTTAGATGTGGGAATTGGCATGCAAAATTGAAGCCTCCATTGGGATCAAATCTGGAAGACCCAACGTCTGTGGATATTTTGACACAAATTACTGATTTGAGACTAGATGCTGCAAAATTTCAAGGTGAAATCAATGTGTATCGAAAAGATGTAAACGGACACATTGCTGAGATCTTGAATTTTCGTGACACAACTACACTACAATTGGAGGGACTGCAGAAGGAAAATGTAAAACTTCGTGAAGATATCGTCGTATTGTGTCGGGTTGTGGATACGTTAGGCTCTAGTCATGGGGAATCATCTACGGTTAAAATTGCATAACCTAAAGCCTTTGGTTGCGCAAGAAGTACTGAAGAACTGGAAAACTTCATTTGGGATATGGAACAGTATTTTACTGCTACAAGGGTGTCTGAGAAAGACAAATTGAATATCACTACAATGTACTTGACAGGTGATGCTAAACTTTGGTGGAGGACTCGAAATGTAGATGATGCAAGTGCTAACCGACCCAGAATTGATGTGTGGACAAGTTAATAAACAAAATGTGCGATCAATTTCTTCCTAGCAATGTTTCATAATGAGACTGAGGAAAACGGGTTCGGTACGTGATTATATTAATGAATTTACCTCTGTGATGTTAGACATTCAAAATATGTCTAATGAGGATAAATTTCATAACTTCATTTCGGGAATGCAAGGTTGGACTCAAAACTAACTTCAGAGACAAAATGTAAAGGATCTGCTCGGGGCATTTGCTGTTGTTGATCCATTGGTTGATTTCCAGACGACTCGACCTATAACTGATGTTCCTTCTACTTCAAAATCTAAGAAAAAGGGTGTGAAAAAGGGGGACTAGAAAAAGAGAATCGTAAGAACAATGCTAATGACAAGGGGAAGGCACCAATTAAGGAATGTAAAGATAGACCAAAGTGTGAAGTAATTCAAAGAGTTGTTTGACTTGTGGTGGTCCTCATTTTGCTAAGTCTTGTCCGAACCGGGAAAAAAGTTAATGCTTTGCTTGCCGAAAATGTGAATCAAGGGGAGGAGGAAGAGAAAGTCGTGGATGCCATGGCGAATCCATTGGGTTTGTATTTCAATCAGATTACGTTGGTTAATAATGTTGAAGGGACGTCAAGTACTTTGAATCCACATGCTGCACGTATTCATATAGAAATGAAAGTTAAAGAACAACGTGTGATAGCTATGGTTGATATAGGGGCTACTCATACGTTTGTGGATGTAAAGATTGCTAAAAAATTAGGACTTAAGTTTACTAAAAGCCCTTCCTACATCAAAACAGTCAATTCTAAGGCACAAACCATTGTGGGCATGGCTCATGGAGTGTTTATATCAATTGAAAGTTGGGTGGGAAAACGTAATTTGATGGTGATGCCACTTGAAATCATACTTGGGATTGATTTTCTAAGAAAATTTCAGTTTGTTCCATTGCCTCATTTAGATGGAATGATGGTTATGAATGAGAGCAATGCTGGATTTCTCAAGGGTGTTCATCCATTCGGAAATGTCAGTAAGGTTGCAAAGAAGAAAGACAAGGGAATGATGTTATCTGCTATGTAAATAGACAAAGGTTTGAAGAAAAGTGATGAAACTATACTTGCTGCTTTAGTCGAATTGAAGCCTGATATTACGGTAGAAGGGCCTAATTGTGTTGTTGAATTGTTGAAACAATATGCTGATGCAATACGCATGAATTACCAAAGAATTTGCCAACAAGGAGGGATATTAATCATAAAATTGAGTTGATGCCATGTACGAATCCTCCTGCGCAAGCTCCTTATCGTATGGATCCTAAAGAGTTGGTTAAATTGCGTAAATAGTTTAATGACTTATTGGAGGTTGGACTGATTCAACCATTGAAGGATCTCTATGGTGCGCCTATTTTATTTCAAAAGAAACAAGATGGGACGATGATAATGTGTGTGGACTATAGGGCGCTGAACAAGGCAACTGTGAAGAACAAGTATATGTTTCCATTGGTGCATGCTATGATGGAAAAGTTGAGCAAGGCATGCTTGTGCACTAAACTTGATCTCAAGCAGGATATTAACATGTTAGAATAGCAAAAGGTGATGAACCTAAGACTACGTGTGTAACCAGATATGGTTCGTATGAGTTCTTATGATGCCATTTAGGCTAACTAATGCTCCGGCTACATTTTGCAAGTTAATAAATTATATACTATTTGACTACTTGATGATTTCGTAGTTGTCTATCTAGATGATATTGTTATCTATAGTCGAAGATTGGAGGAGCAAGTTAATCACCTAAGGTTGGTTCTGCCTCAATTGATAAAATATACACTTTATGTTAAGATGAAAAAGTGTGAATTTCCTTAACAAGAGATAAATTTTTTGGGGCATCTTGTTAGTTAAAAACAAGTTCGAATGGATCCTAACAAAGTGCAGGACATTGTTGATTGGAAGGCACCTCGTAATGTTAAGGATTTGAGGTCGTTTCTTGGGTTAGCTAACTATTACAAGAAGTTCATTGTTGGTTATTCGAAGATGGCAGCGACTTTGACTGATTTGTTGAAGAAAGATACTAAATGGGTATGGTCTGAACGATGTCAACAAGCTTTTCAAAATTTGAAAGAAGTTATTGCGCCCGAACCTATACTTAAACTACATGATTTTAAGTTACCGTTTGAAGTTCACATTGTTGCGTCTGATAAGGCTATTTGAGGCGTGTTAGTGCAGGAAGGTCATCCTGTGGACTTTGAAAGTTGAAAATTAAACGATGCAGAACAAAGATATTTGACTCATGACAAAGAAATGGTTGTTTTTGTACATTGCTTGCAGGTTTGGAGAGTCTATTTTCTGGGAACTCGATTTGTAGTGCGGACTGACAATGTTGAAAATATATTTTTCAAGACGCAAAAAAAGTTGAGTTCTAAACAGGCATGGTGGCAGGAATTTCTGGCTGAGTATGACTTTATGTGGGAACATAAGCTTGGGAAAAACAACCAAGTTGCTGATGCATTGAGTCAAAAAGAGGTATTTGGTACTGTATATTCTATTTTTAAATTAGACATCGATTTCTTTGATAGAATCAGGTTGTGTGTTGTGAATGATTCATTATATGTTAAATGGATGGTTCAAGTGCAAAATGGGACGATGAGGCAGTATTGGATCGAGGACGATCTGCTCCATTTTAAAGGTTGGAGAATCGTTGTACCAAATCAGGGTGAATTACGAAAAGACTTGATGAAGGAAGCACATGATATTGCTTGGGTTGGTCATCCAGGTGTTGAAAGGATGTTAGCCTTACTGTCCCGTGTTTATTTCTGGCAAAAGATGAAAGATGATATAGAGGTGTACGTAAAGACTTGTCATGTTTCTCAAGTGGACAAGACTGAACATAAAAATAAAGATGGTTTATTACAGCTCCTGCATATTTCTGAAAGGCCTTGGTTGTCGGTAAGCATGGATTTTATTTCTGGTTTTCCTAAGGTAGATGGAAAAGCATCAATAATGGTGGTGGTAGAATGGTTTTTGAAATGTTCTGTTTTCATTGTTGCACCTGAATTATGTTCACCTTAGATTGCTGCTGATTCGTTCTATAAGTATATGGTTAAATACTTTGGTGTTCCGACTGAAATTGTAAGTGATAGGGATACAAGATTCACATGCATGTTGACAACATTGTTCAATATGATGGGAATTGAATTGAAATTCTCTACTGTAAATCATCCACAAGCATATGGTCAAATGGAAACGATTAATCATTTATTTGAGGAATACTTGAGACACTATGTGACAGCAAGTCAACGGAACTGGGTTGCTTTGTTAGAAACTGCGCAGTTTTGTTCCAATCTGCGCAAGTCATCTGCGACAGAGATGAGCCCTTTTGAAACTGCTTTAGACAAACAACCTATGACAACATTAGATGTTTCTAAGTCTACGAATTAGGGGAATTGTCCAGCAGCGTAAAAGGTTGCAAGGGACAGACTTGAAATATTTTCTGAAGCACAAGAAAACGCATGAAGAAGTATGATGATCAACATTGTCGTTCAATAGAGTTTAGTGTAGGTGACAAAGTGTTTCTGAAACTTACTCCTCAGATATGGAAACATATTGTAAGCAAGACAAGATATCGGGGTTTGATTCCTAAATGTGATGGCCCATTTGAAGTGGTAAAATGAGTGGGTGAAGTTGCTTGCACACTGAACTAGACAGGAAGTTTGAAAATACATCCGACTTTCCATTTGACTTTTCTGAAACCTTACTTTTTAGATGTAGATGATCTGGATAGGTAAAGATTAATAAGGGCTCCTCCATCAGTGCCTACACAATTTGATGCGGAGATAGAACAGATCCTTGATCACCGGGTTAAGGGCAGAAGTAAGAAAAATACAAATACAAAGTTATTGATTCATTGAAAAGGCAAAAGTGCGACTGATGCATTCTGGGAGAAAGAGAAGGATCTATGGCAGGTTGATGATCAAATCGGTGACTATCTCAAAATAGTCTTGATGAGGACATTGAGTTCAAATGGTGCGGGTGGTCTGTTAGACCCGTAAACTACGTGAACTAAAGAAGTGCAGGCATGGCAATGATTTGGGAATTGGTCTTGGCATGTATGTGGGAAAAACAATGCAGCAAGGTTGAAGGTGCTTGGGTATTGACAAAGAAGCTTGGACGTGCAAGGCTTACGTGTGGGCAGAAGTCGTCGGCAAGGTAAAACATTGTTTTGGCTTGACATGACAATACTGTGGCGCTTGACGATGGTAAGGCAAAGGCGTTTACAAGAGTTGCTGAAATAAAACTAAGTGTTGGAAACATGCTAAAATATCCTAAGTGTTGAAGGATAGCTGAAATATTCTATGTGTTGGAAGTATGCTGAAATATTCTAAGTGTTGGAAAGTAGGCTGGAATATTCTAAGTGTTATAATGTTTTAATTTAGGTTAAGTGTTAGAATATATTTGAATTCAAAATATATTCTATCTCTTAGAATTATAGCTGTTGGATTATTTTAAATTATGTGAAGAGAAGTGTTTGACACATGTCAAGTGTAACTGTTTTTTGTAACTGTTGTAACTGCCTTGTGCAGTAATTTTATAAGGGTGGAGATTCGTATAAGGCATAAGAGGAATGTTCTGGTCTTAGACTAACTCATGAAGTATTAATAAAAGGTTGGGAAGAGTTCCTGTAAAGTGTTGTTCACTATTTACGTTTGCTTCCTAAGAAACTAAGTTAAAGTATTTTATACTTTGTCAAAAACGTGATGGTGTTAGGCTGAAGTTTGTGGACGTTTGTAGACTGCCTAGGAGTGTTATTAGATAAAAAAAATTGACCCTCTTTCACTTGCCAAGGTAAAGGATGATCATCGATAATGGATCAATCTATGAGCTCTTACCATGAACTTACTAATGAGTGTCCCGAATCAACGACATAGTTCTGAATTTAGGATTACATGAATCCTTACCCAACTTAGTGCTCAATACTACTCCAAACAAATATTCATTGTGCTTAATAACTATAAGATGTCCCACTTTAAGAAAAGTGCCTCACTTTAGTGGAAAAAATGATAATATGATACTTTTAGTCTACGCTCAATAATGCTTCTTCAAAATTGAACTAGTTTGAACCAAACTTTGCTTTAAAACTTGATTATGCTTCTTTTGAAATATGACTATGTTTTATTTTAATATTTTAAATATGCTTTCTTTAAAGACGAACACTTTTGAACCAAACTTTGCTTTAAAACTTGATTATGCTTCTTTTGAAATATGACTATGTTTTATTTTAATATTTTAAATATGCTTTCTTTAAAGACGAACACTTTTTGTTTAACAAATTGGCTATACTTTCTTTATGAAAATATGCATCTTGATGCAAAATATACTGTCTCAAAATATTTCTAATGTAATGCACTAGAAGCAAATTATACTTTTTTGAAACTCTTGTATTATAATAATCTACAAGCAAAATATACTTTCTTGAAACTCTTCTAAAATGTTGCACTTCAAACTAAATAAACTTCTTCAACTCTTTCATGAAAGACTTTTAAAAAACTTGTAAAATATTTCACTCGTGAAAATAAAGCATATGCAATATTATAACAAGGTTATCCAATAACTATGACTAAGAAGGGCCCATGTGGTATAACAAATACGAATGATCAATAAAAAATCATCAATGATATGAAAAGTAATAATTTCAATAATAACATCAAGAATCAACAATTAGAAATAGGGAGAATTTGAAACCATAGACTTTGGGTAAAAAATATCTAAGCTTTGAGCTTATTAACTAAAATTTTTGTCACGACCTAAGGTGGCCCCTAGGCGTAAGCGTATAGGACTTGAGAGGCCCCACAAAAGCCACTTAGTGTTCATCATACAAGGAAATATAGTAAAGAGATTAAAAAATAGTTTCAACATTTAAGAGTTTTATAGGAAAAAGGGAAATCTAAACCTCGACTCAAAGCCAAATTGTACATAAGAGTATATAGGGATGTTGTTACTGCATCAAGTTCTAAAACTAAAGTAAAGACAAAAGGGGAATCAAGCTCGGTCCTCAGAATATAAGGGCTCACCGAACTTCAATATTCTATATGAGATCCCTAGACACGGAAGTGCGAATTAAGGTCGATCCCTACATTTTTGGAAATATAGGCAAGAGTATCCGTTAGTAGAAAATATGTACCAAGTATGATAGTTAAGCATAAAACATTTGAAAACGTGAGAAAAGGGACATTTTGATACAGTGCAATGACCAAGATAAATCATGAATGTAAAAGAACTAGAAGACACAGGTTATAAAACATGATCAATGCAAATAAACATCATCTTAAGTCACATGTGAGATACTTATTGAAGTAACCTTAATTCATTATTGTGGTAGATTGACCTTTAACCGATATATAAGACCGAGCTATCAACACGGAATCTGGTGTGTACCCCAGACTGAACAGGAGTGTCCTACTTGCCGAGGTAAGACTATGAACTTCTAGATTATGTGGATCCACTAGCTAATTTCTATTTAAGACAACCATCCTATGGGGAACATAGGTATGGGATAAAGAGATTGCTTCTAGAGATCTCACATGTCAATATCCTCTCGGTTCTAGTAAATCCTACTGAATAGATATTTTCTTAACCTGTCTTTATTATTCATGGAATGGCACGTCATCTTACCAATCCAAGATAAGTAATATGTTATCCATGGAAAGGTACAATGAAATAACCAATCCAAGCTAGGTTTCATTAGAATAACTCCTTATCTTTGATTCATTATAGGTGAGAAGATCTTTCAACCTTAGAATCCTAAATGTGAAAAAACTTTTCACATTCATGCATGAGTTAGTTAGGTGAACAATCCTTTCACAACATTTAACCACAATAACAACATATATGTTTTTACTCTCAAGACAATCTACTTCATATCTCATCAGTTCCATAAGAACATGCATAATTCAATATTTCACCTTTCATAGTTCAAGACCCACTTTCAATCATCAATATCTAGAAAATATGGGTCAATAATGGTTTCATCGATTCACCTAAAAATCATGAGATTAAATCAATTATGCATAAAATTTCATAAATCAATCAAATAAATCAACATTTAAAAGAACCCATGACATAGACGAAAAACCCTCAATTGAGTATTTCTAACTTTATAAATTTGAGAATTTAGGAACTTAATGGAGAAAAGGGCTCCATGGATGAAAAATATCATACCTTATAGTTCAAAGCCCGTAATCGATGGTGAATTTAGAGACTTGATCTTGAAATCCTTGTCTTCTTCTTCAAGCTTTTAGAGAGAGAAATTTTTGGAGGAAGAACTTGGAAGGATTTGGGAAAATTTAAAAAGTGATTTAGAATGGTTAAATTTTAGTCTGAAAAGACTTATATAGGGTCTAGGATTAGGATTAAAATGACCTAGTTTAGGTATTAGATTTATAGGAAAAAACTCATATAACCTTGAAAATAACTAACGAGTTTTATTTTTCTAAGTCAATCTCCACGGACGAGTCTACTGTCCGTGGACCATTCTACAGTCCTTGAACCTGTCTCTGAATCATTGCCTTAGAATAATTCTTACAAGTCTTGGGTTCAAGCATGAGTTCACTGACCGTGGACTCTTCCACCTTCCTTGAACCCTTCCTTGGACCCTTGCCTTAGAATATTTTTCACAAGGCTAAGGTTCAAGAATGGGTCACTGGCCGTGGATTTCCACTGTCCTTGAACCCTTCCTTAGATCCTTCTCTTAGAATATTTTTCGAGAAAATGATCAAAATTATACTTCATATATAGGAGTTGAAGTATTTTAATCCTTTATGTATATCATCTCATCCAAATAGTCCTTAATGTATGTGGAAAGATGATCATTTTAGTCCGTAGCCCTATAACTATTCAAAAAATAATTAAAAAATTTAATTTGATAGTGGGTCCCACAACATGCCAAACTTTTTCTAAAAAATAATTAAAAATTAGTAAATTCCCTTCTTCCTCAAATTGTTTTCTTTCACCATCACCATGGCACCCTGCTTCCTTAACTTCTTTCTTCCACAAGGTCATACTATGTATACTTGTAATAAAAATAATATACACTACATTAATTTCATATCTTTCGTCTAAAAAAAAAAATTTGAGCAGCTCCTATTTTCTTATATAAGAAGAAGAAGAAATTCAAGATCACTAAAACAAATGTGAACCAAGTAATTAGTTAAACGACTCCATTTCTCCTCGAGATCACCATAAATGAATTCCTTTTAAGTTGTAACTAATTTTCTTTTTGTTTTATCCTTTTCAAAATTACGAGTATTATTCCAGCATCTTTATTCATTTCATTTTTCAAATAAAAGGATTAAAACAGAATGGACAGAGCTAGAAAATAAAAATCTTAAGAAACTTTGTGTTTGTATGAGAGGATTTTATCAGTGGAACAAAATTAGGTCAATTGAAAATTGTAAAAAAAATGGTTGAAGAAAACCGATAGAGGAGAAGAGATAACGCAAGAAAGAAGGAGGAATAAGGGTTCCACTAAGTGTGGGACCCATTGTTAAATTTAACAGATTTTTTATTTTTTTGGTTAGTTTTTGGGCTACGGACTAAAATGAACATCGTTTCATATACATTAAGGACTATTTGGATGAGATGATATATATAGAGGACTAAAATACTTCAACCCCTATACATCAAGGATCATTTCGATGATTTTCTCAATATTTTTCACAAGGCTTGAGTTCAAGGATGGATTCACTTATGGACTCTTCCACCATCCTTGAATCCTTCCTTAGACCCTTGACCTATAATATTTTCACAAGGCTTGGGTTCACGGATGGGTTCAATGATCATGTACTCTTTCACCATCCTTGAACCCTTCCTTAGACCCGTCCATCGTTCTTAAACACTTCCTCACAAGTCTTTCTTTTAGGTGTTATAATTTCAGATGTAGGGCCTGAGGAAGAACTATTGTTGAAATGTTATTTGATTTTTATGGAAAAAATAGTAGTTTTCGTGGTCCTCAAGATGGATGAACTTTTAAATACCTGGATATGAAGGAAATATGTGAGACTGACAAAAAAGGACCATGATAAGATAAACAAAAGAGAGTGAGAGAGGAATACCATGGTTCATCTATTCCCAATTCGGGTCATCTATCTCCATATTCAGTCATCGAACATAGAGAAATTTAGAATCTTCTAAACTCATTCACGGATAGGGAATTTGATATTCAAATGTTACTTTCATATAATATCACCATATGAAATGGAGAGAAGGTTGAAAAGGATGGAAACATATGAAGATGTGAGAACTTACATGATTGATTATTGTCAATCTGTGTTTGAAAAACAGAATTACTGATTCCAACTATACTTTGCAAAAACACGAAGTTACCAAAGTTTAATGAACCAGTAAGATAGATGAACATAAATTAATTCAGAAAATACTAAAATATGTAAACGTTCCAGAATTTGAAAATAAGAATAGAAAAAGGTGAACCCCACTAAATACACAGTGTCCCCTTAAGGAAATTATTCCCCTCTAGTATTCGAGGTTTGATTTGGAATATGTCCTCCTAGGATAGAATGATCTCAATCACCAGTGTATTGATACCCAAAACTCTAGTGTCAGCAAACCGCTCAACATTAGTAAAGTACACGAAGAAACTTTGTGCAGAAGAAGAAGAAATCAGAAAAATTTGTATGGAAAAATTCTGAAAAATGAAAGGTATTTATAGGCAAGAGGAACATGTTTCGAAAGGTTGGCAACCCTTTCAGAATCCACACGACTATTAATGACAGTTTGCAACCTTTTAAACAGTCCTCACTGTTCCTGAAAGTTGCAACCTTTCAGAACAGTCATTTCCAAACGGTGGGAAATTTAAATAAAAACAAGAAAGATTTGAAATAAAACAGGCTGCATGGATCCGAGTTGGGTCGGATTAATCAATTAAAAAGTTGAAACGTTTCGGTTAATCTCAAGTAAATAATTGAAAATAAATCTGTTATCAACTAATTAATTGAAAACGTTTTGGCCATTTGATTTAATTTAAATAATTAAATAAATAATTAACTAAATAATTAAAACAAACTTTGTCCAAAAAGTAATCTCTCAATCGATCATTTTCCAAAGTCGAAGTCGTAGTCGAAGCCGAGCCGAGCGAGCGACGATGGCGGCGCGAGGGGGGTCCCTCTTTCCAACCCTTTTAACAATTAATATGAGTGTTTCTATATTTAAACTCTCCTGTTTTTCTTTTCACCACCAATGAGGGACAAATGCCTTTTCACTAAAGCATAAGAGGACTTTTCAAGTTCCTCTCTTTTCATCTTCCCTCCATTTCTCATTAATTCTTGCTACATACCCAACATAGATTTCATAACTCTCGGAGCGAGTGGTTGGTGGATCTGATTTAGCAATGGTGTTGAATTGGTCAACATAGCCTCGATCATAATCTTCATCTAGGATCATTATAATGGAGTTTTTTCCTCATTCATGAGAGTAATGATTCCCACACACACTATTCCCGAGAAATATAAAAGCAACAAATAGATTATTGAGAATGATTGCTTGGTCACAAGAGCCAAAGCCCAAAGATTTGCCACAACCCTCAAAACCCCTGTCCCAAGTTGACTCAGACACAACGTGAAGGTTTGTCTAAATAAGATGATCACCTTATCATTGCAGGATCTGAATCCCCGGGAGAATACATAAGTGGAAGAAAACGAATTACTGAGATTTGAGAGGGTGATACTTTTAAAGTCCCCCTGAGCGATTATCCATAAATTGTCTTTCGACTACTTATAATTGTATAGGACAATAGTAATATTCGACTCCCTTATTAAAAAAACATATTTGTTGACTGCTGCATCTCTTTCTTTATTTCTCAAGATGGATACTTTGTCAAATTTTAAAGTCATCCTAGATGAAGTAAGTATTGAGGAACTAGGTTATCAACACCAAGTTTTGAAAGAGTACAATCACTTATTTAATTTTTCTTCGGGCCACCCTAGATGACAGAAGATTTTCCTAAACTAGAAAGAATGAAGATATGGAAAGTTAAGAGCGTGGAGTAAAAGATAGCGCTCTCTATGTGGGGGAGAGTTGGAAAAATAGCCACTCTCCAAACTTGATTGAACATTAAGACGAAAGTCTTGAAATGTTTCTGGTATACCCACTATTAATGACATCATCCACATGCCATAATTGGCACATGCAAAAGAGCTAACTAAATTTTCATATCTCCACTTTGCCCCCCCCCCCTTCTTTATAACTAATTTGGAATAATATATATTTGCCTTTGTTAAAATTTATATTAGAAAAAAAGAAAAAGGCCAAATGGGAAAGAAGAGCAACTCATTTTCCTGTAGTCAAAACTGACGATTCCGGCGAGTTTTCGGCCAAAATATCCATTTTAAGGTAAAATCATCATCATCATATCTTACTCCATAGTCATGTTTACTCCATTTTCTTTCAAAAACCAAGCTTCAAAATGATTTTCCCGCCATTTTAGAAATTTGAAAAAACTTCCATAATAAACACTTGATAACTCATTATAGATATATTTTAGTAGTTTAAAATCATTAAAAATATGTTTCGTCATTGGAGGAGCTACATTTTGAACCATGATCTCCTTCAGTCGTGTTTCTTTACGGATGTCATACTTCATCGATCGTTAATGACTGATATTATAATCTACTATCTATCTTTGTAGTCTATAATGACAGTAGCTGAATTTGTTGTTGTTGGTGGTGATTATATGGAAGTATGGGAGGAGACTCTCAAAAGTTGGAATTGAAAATCTTTTAGTAAAACGATTGTTCCCATTGTGTTACGTCATTATATGCCGATATGATTGCAAGCATAATTGAGGCCGGTGAGCTAACTTGCGAGCCAAATAACTTGGTGATTAGTTATCAAACTGATGGGAGGGGATAAATACATACCACATTCATAAAAATGATAGGCACATAAGCTTATACATGTTAGACATTGATATTAATGGTTCTAGGCCTATATTGATGATAAACGTTAATGTGAGGCATCCAATTGAACCAACGAACTCATTTAACGGCAACAATGATTCAATTTGAAATGAAAGATTGGGTAATCATTCAAAGGAGAGCTTGGGTGATAATTCAATGAGAGTTTGGGTGATCATTCAACGAATATACATGATGATCCAACTAATGTGGAAAATCAGCCAGTAGATGCGGAAGATCCCGAACTTGAATGTTGTGAAGAAATTTAGATACAAAAGCAATTGGGATCACAGGCCAAACATTCCTTCTCCAATGGAAATAACTTACGTATAAACCAAACTCTCAATAACAAGAATGAGTTGCAATTGTTATTAGCCAAAATGGCGGCAAAAAAAGTCTTTTGATTTTGCTACTGTGAAAAGTTGTACTAAATACTTAAAGGTGAAATATGAATCTCACAATTGTGTATGGATATTGCGGGTGAGGAAATGTGAGTGTTGGGATAGATTTCATACCGATAAGTACATTGGTGAACATAGTTGTGCCGTTCAACATGCCAACAAAGCCATAGAAAAACTTCAATCAAGGTCATTGCTTCACTTTGTGTAAATATGTGTCATGATGACAAGGGTACAAATGTTTAAGAGGTTGAAAGAGTTATGTTTAATTCTTTTTATTGTAGTCCAAGCTATTGTAAATGTTGGAAGAGTGGTGTGGTTGCTAAGGAAATGGTCCGAGGGGCAGTGGAGAACGAATATTCATGCTTATCGGCTTTTTCCTACATGTTCGAGACACTTAATTTTGGTTCTAGTTATTGTCTCAAGGTAAACGAGTATAGTGATATGGTCATGTATTTAATTTTTGGCCTTTGGTGCTTGCAATAAGGGATTTTCCCACATGAAAAGGTAATTGCAGTTGATGACACTCATTTATATGGTAAATACGAGGTCGTGTTCTTGAGCGCTGTTGCACAAGATACAGAGAATCATATTTATCCAATTTTCTTTTCTTGTCATTGACAAAGAGAATGATGCATCTTGGACATTCTTCTTTGAGAAATTGAAGGAGATTGTGGTCGATGAACCATATTTGTGTTTTATCTCTGATAGACACAAGAGTATCGCCAACGATATTGTGAACATTTACAATGATTCTCACTACAGATATTGTATGAGGCACTTTGGTGAAAATCTCTGCATACATCATTATTGTGGAGATTACCTTTATCTTTACTACAATGCGACAAAGGCTTATTCTTTGGAGGAGTTTGATAATCATTTTGTAGAATTCAAGAATAAATGCCCCACTACAGCCATCATCCTTGAGCATGATATTGATTTTGAGTAGTGGAGCAGGGCACATTTTCCTCGCAATAGATATGATATTATGACCACAAATATCGCTGAGTCACTCAATGTTATACTGATAGATGAAAGAGAGTATCACGTGACATCTATATATAATTCAATTGCTAAGAGGTTTGGAGAATTCTTTAGGGAGAGGAATGCATATATCCTCAAATCAATGGGTAATCAAATGGTGTTGGCTGTCGAAAAGATTGCAAGAAAAAAAATGATCGAGGGCGACTCCTTATGTGTGGAGAATGTTTCCATGAATGGAAATCAATTTAACGTGTTTGGTGCGGGTGTTAGTGCCTATAAGGACCTACCTGAAAATCATTTTCATGTAGGGAATATGACTTGATCAAGATACCTTGTGCTCACGCGATGGCCGCTTTGCGATCGAAATATGGCAATGAGTATAGTATGAGCATCTATGAGTACTCTTTCACCTTTGAATAAATTTGAAGCGTACCTTCTTTCATACATAGATTTTATTAATGTTTTCTGTCTCGAGTTGGAATGGTGTGTTTCAGAATAATTGCTTAGTGTGAAGATTCTTCCGACTCTTGTTGATACAAAACTTGGAAGAAAAAGAAGAAAACGTGTCAAAGACATCAATGAGAATTTCAAGAGCAAGAGAAGGAACAAATGTTCGATTTGTAAGAGAACCGGACATAAGAGAACTACATGTGTGTACAATAACAAATCTTAAACAAGCTTGATTGAATTTGTTTTTGTAATCAATCTACTTTTTTTTTTTTTTTGCTATTGTAATCAAGCTATTGCCAAAATTTTGGTCAATTCAATGTCATCTACTATCGTAATTACTCATGATATAATATAGATCAATCAAAAGATGACAATCATTTTGTACATTGTTTATTAAGCTGTGTATAATTAATATATGAAAATTCATTGTATTTGTAATACAATTATTCTAATGCAGGAATTAGAATATGATTAAGAATTAGAACTAAAATGAATTAGAATGATATTTGTGACAATTTTTAATGCACCAAATTAAACAATGCTTAAGAAATAATCTAAGTATAATGAATTCAACTATAACTAATACAAGCATTATTGCATATACACTCTGCAAAATGAGTCCTTAATGATTTGTCAAAAATATAGATGTTACCATTAAAAAAAGTAGCAATTTGAACCATTTTTTACCTTTATAAGATTTGTATATCTAAATATTTTCTGGTTATCAAAATATATAGACCCTTTATACACTCGATACATCTATATGTGTAAGGAGTATGTATAACATATGAGATTTACACTCTGACATTAATAAGATATATTCGGGTTTATATCTATGTTAATACATTGTCGGTACTTCACCAACTAGAATCTGACACCTATATATAGACTAAAATTAGTAGAATTTAAAAAAAAACAGTAATTAATTAATAATTAATTATATTTGAAATGTATCCAATTAAATAAGTTTAACAAGTCATATGATCATGTAAGACTCAATATGAATTGGGTGTGGTGATTAGTGATGTACGAGGAAGAATTGTGATTATACAATCAACATCCGAACAATGTTTGAGAAAATATAAGTATGTTGTGAGGATGTCACTTGTTCAACCACACATTGTTGATTGTCACTCCAATTTATACGGACTCATACATGATCACATGCTTATGTTGTAAAGATGTTGATTGTATAACCACACATAACTATTACTCATTCATACTTGTGTTCTCTTCACACATTAGTTTGAATATGTTGATTGTCTAACTACAACTCTTTCTCATAAATCATTTAGCTTCACCCCCAATGTATGTGGACCTTTACATTACTTGTTTAAACTTATTTAATTTAATAAGTTTCAATATTTTTTCTTATTAGTTAATCATTCTCCCTTTTAAATTATACTAGCTACAGTTTATATTTAAGTGTCATACTCTAGTAGGTATAATATACATCATCTATGGATTATGATATCATACGTATATACCTTATTAGTGTTGAAGTGTAGATGTTGTTGGTACAATTTAAACCAAGCACGTGAAAAAATATGGATCGTCTTAATTATATATATATTTTTATCAACAGTGAAAATACTCAATAATCCAAGTTTTACAACGGTAATAAAGTACAAACGTTAACATTTGCTTTTTTTTAGTCTATAAAAAGAAGGATTCATGAACTCTTCCATCCTATTCTATTTTATAATACTTAAACATCTCTTTTTATTATCTCTCAAGCATCTAAAACATCCAATGCAAAAAAAAATTACGTTTATCGTTGTGGTAATGTATCTATGTTAAGAATATTACACACCGATATTAACCGAGGTCAACAATTCGTTAACTGTCCAATTGGTGCATGCTATTTTTTAAGTGGCTTAAAAATAATTCATCAATTAGCAGCCCATCAAAATTGAGTCTGAAACTCGAGACATCAAATTTTACAAAATTTCAAATATTATAAAGACTTCGAAACTCCGAAGAAAATACAGATTTGCTATTGAATTTATTCAAAGAGGCTGAAGAGCAGAGAGATCATTTTAAAGGATTGTTAAAAGACACCGAAAAGATACGGATCAACTAAAACAATAGTTGATATTGACTGAAGAAAAAGAGAAAGACCTAAAACTTATATTGTATGATTTGTTGTTAGTTGTTGCTTTTTGGAAATGTGTAATAGGGATGCAATAGTACAATCTTTATCTTTTACTCATGTAGTACAATCTATTAATAAAATGAAATCTTTTTGGAATTGGTAAGACAATGCATTATATTTACAATTTAAAGTTCAAAACTAGCAACAATATCCATCAAAACAAAATTAACATTTACATGATCCAACTATCTTAATATCAACCACCAAAAACCAACAATTTAAAAAATCAACTGTCTTAATCATCTAGACACTTCAAAAACTAATTGTCTTAATATTCAACCACCAAAAACTAATTGTCTTATCATCAACATAAAACATCAACCATTTCAAAAACCAATTGACTTAAACCAACTTCAAAAACCAATTGACTTAATAAACCAGTATCACAAATACTTTACTCATCACTATTTAGATCAACATTGAGCTCCATAAAAATACCCATCATGTTGACTGAATTTTTATCACTGCCTTGATCTACTTTCTCTTCCAGCTTCTCCGATTCTTTTTCTTCTTCCTACAATTCGATCGGCTCCTCTTCTTTTTCTTGTTCTTTTTTCTCTTCGATCTTCTCATCTTTTTTTTATTCGTCTTCCTTCCCTGCGATCTACTCCTCTTCTTTTTCTTATTTTTTGTTCTCTTAGATCTAATCCACTTTTTTTTTTTGTTTCTTCTCTTCAATTTCTTCTTCGTTTTCTTCCAGTTTTTCCTCTCCTCGTTCTTCATCTTTTTCTGTCATCTTCTCCTCCTCTTGTTCATTAACTTCTCCTACAAAGTACTCATCAACTGCAACAAGATCTTCCTCGACTATTGCTAATGAAAGTATTTCATCCACATCAAATGGAAACACCATTTTTATCAACTATTTGTGTTAATAGTCTTCATTAACTGCTGCAAGATCAGTGGTTTACCAGTTTTACAAATAAATTATTTCATACAAATCATATATAAATTAGCCTACCTTCATTTTGCTTGTTTTTTGAGCTCTCCTCTAATCTCGTATGAAAGCAACTTCCATCATTGATAGTTCAAGGGATGCAATACGCCCACACAAATTATCATCTTTATATTTCTGTCCACTCAAAAAGGTTGGTTGAAATTGTTCTCACCCAATATTTCCTCCTCCTCGTTCTCTACTGCTGAAGTGAGGACATACACCTTCCAAATTGGCCTTTAAGGCATTAATAATTGTGTCCTTCACTTCATCCGTGTATGACTTTAATGTTGCCATATAATTCTTTTTTGTTTTACGGACAGTAGGTATGAGGTATTGATGCAAAACCTATAAAAGATCTCTCACACACACACACACACATATATATATAGATACACACACAAAAACTGAATTAACTGCACGTGTGTTGCATGTGTAGGTTTTGTTTTGAGATCCCTATAAATGAGATATTATATATTATATGTTTATTTTGGGTTTCAACATATTAATATGTATTTAATATTCTACTATGTCATACTAAGTGAATGGACAATCTATTTCACTTCTTTATTGTTGGGCATGTAGTGACGTACGTCATATCCTTAAATTATTATTAGGCAATTTGTTAGTAAGTAATTGTGCACAAATTAAAAGTTTGTCCTCTTAGTTATGTCGTGTCCTAAACTGTATGTTCTCTTTTAGTAATTGAAATTAAGTGTATCTTGTATTTGAATAATGTCACACCCCGAGCTACCCTCGAGATGCGGACACGAGACCTAGGACCACAAGTGATTTTAAGCTATCCCTGCTGGCATGATCATGAGCATACTAAAGATAATAAACTGACGCGGAAGCTAAATAATAATTAAAATGAAAAGATGGGGAATACCCATATACTATAACTGAGATATTTGAAACTAATGAATTTAATACAAAGAACATATTAAGTCAATACTAAGTTGAAACTAACTACGTCTGAAAATAGCCTCTAACTGACTAGAAATATTGGGACAGGCCCCAACTAAGTCTAGCAAAAACTGAAACTAAAGAACTTAAAGTATTGAAAATAAACTCATGACTATTGTCCTCGGAGAATGAGAAATCACCACTAATTCTGCTGAACTGGAGATCCGAAATCGATCTAAGCGTGATTTGGATGCTAAGAACTTGAACCTACAACACGAGAAGTTGTAGCGCACATATGCGTCAGTACTTGAAAGGTACTGAGCATATAGGATAGAGTAAAGCTGAAATAAAACATAACTAGACAAGTACAAAAGAAAGTATAATATTCTGAACATGATGTACTAAATGTTGAGCTAACTGAATGCAATGATTAAGTTTATACATGCAGACTGAATACTAACTAAACTGTAAATATGGCCAATGCAATAGAGTCTGACTGAACTGTGGGAGCTACTAATAACCGATAATAAAACCAGATGAGCTAAATATGGATTCTGATGTATACGCCTCATCGAGAGGACCCAATATACCCTACCAGAGGTATAAAGGCCTGCTGGCGTGATCACTAAAACTGATGCCCACAGAGGGGACTTATAACCTACTTGGCTAGTAGTTTTGGGACTATTTGGGTACGTTGAACCCTAGTCTAACTCGGTATTATGATACTCCCAATGAATAAGTGATTAACATATTATGACTAAATTTCTGTAAATATTGGATAGCTCAAAACTGGAAATGCAAACCGAGACTGAAACAAATTTTATAATGATGCATTAATAACTGAGGCATGTATATCTGAAGCAACTGAAATATCTGACCTAACATATTTAATTCAAGAACTAAAGAAATACATAAGTAGGGTTATGAAAATCATGAAATAATCTGAGTAATAACATGGTAATCTGACTTGAAATATATAATTAACTAATTCATGATAATCTGCTAAAATTGTAGAAACCCTAGGTCTAATCATAATAAGGGAATCAAGAATCTTACTGAAAACTAGCGACCCAATGGGTGAAAAGAACCTACTAGTAAAACTCCACATATCTGCTGATGAATTCCACAGAGAAACTTTAGATTACGGGTTGGAACTGATGGAACCTTGTTGCGTTCTTGAACTAGGGTTCTTGACATTTTTCTCTTCTCTTGCTTCTAATTTTCTAAGTTTTGATTAATGATTTTGACTTAAATAAGTTTTAGTTATGTTTCTAGGCTTAAACTGACTAAATCTCATGATTTTGGGTTTAAACAACGTATCTTAGGGGTTAAACGAACTAGGAAAAGACCAAAAGACCCCTGAAATAATTGTTGTCGGAGCAATCAACGACTTGGACTGACGGGCCGTTGTTCAATCGACGATTCGTCGTTTGGGTGTGTCGTTTGAGTGTGCTCGACAGGTCTTCACTAAAATGGGCATAACCTTTTGTTCGGAGGTCAGAATTTAGCAAACTCGGTAGCCCTCGAAAGAGGATTCAATTATCTATCATATCATAGGTCATAGGACACCTAATTCATTTCGTGCTGAAAGTTATAACCATTTTAAGTTGACCCAACAAAAATTTCCCCCTAACTAACTGCTAACCTTCACCTACGGACCGTAGATCGAACGACGGTCTGTGTTAGTCGTCCGTAGTTCATGTTAGAGGATGGGTAATAGGAGTCTTGATCCACTAAGATAGACCACAGACCGTAGGCCTGACTGTGGGTTGAGAGTTAGCCGATTTTTCTGAGTTGCGTTTGGGAGGGCTACAGTGGTGAACCACGGACCCACAGTACGGGCCGTAGATCAAACTACAGTTTGTAGATGGTGACCGTAAATTGCACCTGTAATTTTTCTGAAAAGCTGATTTCTGGTCTATTTTGTATACTGGGTGTTACAAATAACTTAATAGATACAAAAGTAATATCTTCTGTGGTAGCTGTCTGATGTTTTTGAGATGGTCTCCTCTTTCACCAAACCAAAGAATTCGTCCAATATAATTTTCATCAACTACATGTGTGGTGTATGTTTTTTCCTGTTTGATTTCTTATAATTTTGGTAATAATCAAATCTTACCTAATACTTTCTCGTAGACAGTAATCTTTTGTATGTCCCGGTGCATCAATCTGGTTGTTCGGTAATTACATATACTTTTTTTGTTGGCATTGATATTCCTCTAGATAATGCAACATATAGTTTTCCATGCGAGAAAGATTGTTGTGGTTTGTATACTCCTACATTTGATATCGTTTGACATTTAACTTTATTTATGATCATGCCAAAACATAGATGTATTCGAAATTGTTTCTGAATAAATTTGAAAGCTTATCCTTCATTTTCTCGAGGGAGGGGGTGGTGATGATATTTGTATTTTTTTGAGTATACATTAGTTTTGTGGCATATTGACGTGTTGATCTTTATGCATGTATTACATTCTTGTCGAAGTGTCTACAAATTAACCATGTCACATTGCATAAGCCATTTGAGGGGTTCAATTTTCTCAACTTTACGATGAGCGCATTTTCTTTCAAAACAAACCTAATGTATAAAATTTGATCAATTGTTATGTTTATGTAATTGTATAATTCTTTTCTTCTCTTTTGTGCTATGAAGTATCACAACAAGATAACTATAAAAGTTAGGATGGATTAGACAACGTTCCTATGCGGCAGAGTCCATTGAGCGTTAAGGTGTTTAGGTATAAATACAAATCATATCTTTACTAAGGTCGATTATATGTAGTCTTGCAAGCAACAGCCTAGTAAATATTTAGCCACTTCAAATAATATAACTCGAGCACGTTTTTCTCCACCACAAACTTCAAGTCGTAAGCAGTATCTGCTTTAAAAGGGGAAAGGGTGATTATAGTTGTATTGTTGGAGTAAACATTTGGTTTGTAGCATATTGACATGTTGTTTTTTCTGCATGTATGACATTCTCGTCAAAGCCTCTACAAATCAACTAAGTCTCATTGCATAAGCCATTTAAAGGGGTCCAGTTTTTTCAGCAGCATGATGGACACATTTTCTTTCAAAACTAACCTAATGTGTAAAATTATTTGAATCATCAAATGTTATGTATATGTAATAGTGTAATTCTTTTATTCTCTTTAGTGCTATTAAGTATCATAATAAGATAACTGTAAAAGTTAGGATAGATTAGACAGTGTGCCTATGTGGCGAGTCCATTGGGCGTTTAGGTATGTAGGTATAAATAGAATATTTATTATGACTGATTTTATGTAGTCTTGCACGCGGCAGCCTCATAAATATTTAGCCACTCTAAATAGTATAACTCAAACACGTTGCTTTCCACCACACACTTCAAGTCGTAAGCAATATCTGTTTAAAAATGGGAGTCATTTAAAAGTTAAAGCTAATTTGTTTTCTAATTAGTAAGTGTAGATTCGAGTTTTTAATTAGTCTAACCTCATCTCATATTCTACATTCTCATTGTTGCAATTTTTACAAGATACAATATGTTCTATAACTTTCACTTTTTTGCTGCACTTTTTGCAAGACGAATACCATGGCTCATCTTTATTCAATATGTTTGACCTTTTACAAACAATCTTGCACATCACCAATATACCATATTTGTGATTATATAATATAAAAATTAAACTAATACAAACTTCAAGTAGCGTTATTACAAGTCATATAAACTTTTATTTGTGTAAAATATTAAAATTTTAAAAAATCGTAAATAAGTAAAACAAAAGTGCAATGCTTATATAGTAATTATTTTGAAGCATGTTTCATGAGAATATGCATCACATAATTAGTATTGATAAATAAAATAATATTTTGTCTTGAGCATAATAAACATATTGTCACAGTTCTCTGAATTTTAGAAAAAAATATTCAGAAGCATATACTACAACACAAGAGAAATTGTTAACAAAATTGAATGAACTATATCATGTTAACTTCATAAATTGGAACATTACATACTAATGTACATATTGAGCAAAACATGATTGTTATATCATAAAAATGATATTATTTTCCACAAGTGCTCGATGTTATGGAATAAACCTTATTAAGATAGAATGAATTAATTCAACAGAAAAGTACCTCATATTCGGTTAAACTTTTAACTCAATCAATGACAATAAATTACAAAACAAATAATTTAAATGCAAGAAGAAGAAGAAGAGTAGAAGATTAGAAAAAAATGTGGTTGAGAAATGAAAGGAAGTCCCTCTATTTATAGTAAAAAAAAATGGTAGTATGAACAAATGTTTTTGTGTCTTATATGAAAAATCATTACCTTTCCGAGAAGTCACAACACTTTAGAAAATTCACATCTTTTTGAAAAAGTCACAACTCTTTGCAAAAGTCACAACTCATTGCAAAAAGTCACAACTCTTTGGAAAAGTCACATCTTAATGATATAGTCACAAATCTTTGGAAAAGTCACAACTTATTGAAAAAATCACAACTCATCGAAAAATCACAAGCCTTTGAAAAAAGTCTCAATTTATCGGCAAAGTCACAAGTCATCGAGAAAGTCACAACCTAAGTTAGGGATATTATAGTAATTTAACATTCAAGTTAGGAGTTCACGTTTTTAAGGTAATATAGAATATAAAAGATAAAAGAAAACCTTAGACCCGCCTACGTGGCTCCACCACAAACTAGAATTCTCTTTTAATTTATTTATTTCAAAAATCAGCCCTTCCTTTTTATGAAAAGTTGTGACTTTTATAAAAAGTTATGACTTTTATGAAAAATTATGATTTTTATGAAAAGTTGTGACCTTTACGAAGGATTACAATATTTGTAACCTTTTCGATAAGGTACAATATATATTTGTTCATACTACCATTTGTTGTCTCTAAATAGAGGTATTTCATCTCATTTTTTTAAAAAAATAAAAATTCTGAACCACCTCCTCTTCTTCACAATTAAATATTTGTGTACTTTGCTCATGTTGAGTGGCTCACTAACACCATTGCTTATGTTACAGATCCTGGTACGTATTTTTACAGTCATTAGTTTATGCTTATGTTACTAAGAATAAATGATAACATGTAATAATTTTCATCTTCCTTCACGTTATTAATGTTTGTTACTATCTAATCTTGTATATAAGATAATATATTGTTTTAAGTTTAATGATTGATAGGTTTTAAGTATTACCTTATAAATTTCGTGATATTAAGTTCCTGCGCGAAGCTCGAAAATTTTTACTAGCATATAAATAGTACAAGACCTTCACTAATTTACAAATATTGCTAGATAATAATAAATATGTTTATACCTTTGTACTCAAATGGATCACCTTTGATAATGTTATCACTCTTTGCCATGTGTCATCTACTAATGGGGAATTGACAGAGGAGAATTCAAGGACTTTTTTGCATAACTACCAAAATGAGGAAAAGCCTCATATATTCAAACCTGAAATTGATAACATAACAAATAAATAAACAGAGACTATGAAATACGATACAAATATATAAGAGTTTAATATTAATCAGAACCATAATTGACAAAAATTACAAGAAATATCTAGGGAAAGCCATACAACGCATACGATACATTCCCTCTTTTGTTGTATAGTTCACTTTGTTTCTTCAAATTAATTTTCTTCTTCAAATACTTCATTGTTAAATCAAAATTCTCTTTACCACACGGATAACTCTTGAAAAAATCTAAATCATCGATCATCTTAATGTGGTTTGAATTCACAATCTTGGATCGATCGTGGCAAGCTACATCGAGTGGACGAATCAAACTAATGAGCACTTTAACATCTACTTCTTATTCAATCTGGTACCCTTAATCAAACTTATCAGTTTTGTACCACTGATTTCTTATTCTTGGTCACTTTATAGTAAAATTTGTCACCTTTATGACACATTTTTTTCATTTTTGCATCACAGGGGTGTGCTGAGCAATTCAGCCCCGTAATCAATGCAAACTCTTTTAAGCCAAAACAAGTAGACTTATCATTCACACAAAATCACATCTCATGCAATTGTTTTGTCATTTTTTATACGATGCAACAACATTTAATGGACCATTGGTCCATTGAACATGTAAAGTTCTGGAACATGTCTTAAATGTCCAAAACAAGTACCTTTAAAGTTATTATAAATTCTTTCTTCAACTAAAACATTTCTAAAATCACGGTAAAGAGTCATTCTTGCTCTCATAGAAAAATCTTCGCTGGAGAAGATCCTAATTCATTCATCCATATAGTTAGATTATAGGACTTACTAGACATTTCTCTTGATCAATTGACAAAGAAAAGGGATCGTCATCCTTATCTCTAGTATCTCGGCTATCTCTACTAGTCTCCTCGTCTCCACTATCAATGTTTTCTTCACTAGACTCAACATTATCAGTAGTATGGACACTATTGTTTCATAGTTGTCGATTCCAGCCATCATATCAGAATTCAAGTTAGACTTGGGTTCTTCAACTATAATTTTTTTTTTTGTTTGAAGATCTTGAAACTTCTTCGGCCTTTCTTTTCTTGTTTTTAGAAGGCTTAGGAACAGATCGTTTAACAATCACACATCTAGTTTTAGCCATAATCAGAGTAAACCTCCAATAAAACATGCAAAATAAATAGCAGATCAAACAAAAATCAATTATGCGAATGACAGAAACGCCACTGAAGTCGATAACGTTTAGGCGATCTAACAAACAAGGGCAATGAAAAATACCGTACTTCATGTAAAAACAGATGTAATGAGAAAAAACAAGACCAATAAAAGCAAACAATACAACAGAGAAAAACAACATTCCACAATAAAAGCCAAAATTTCAAAATCAATAGGCGAAATAAATATAATTTTTTTTTAAAAAAAATAAGCAACCAAATAGGATAAAATATTTATATCCAAACAAAAACGTCATTAGAGACCACAAATATTCATGAAATATGGGGAAAAAATTTCATCCTAACCAAGAACATGAAGAAAAATAGTCCAGAAAAAGGATTCATTAAATCATTACACTACTATAACAAAATAAACAACCGAATACGACTAAAAATTAACGAAAAATACCATTATAGAAGATTTAACTTACCATAGATGAAAGCTTTGAACTTGGGGGAATGGTTGAATAAGCTTTACCAAAGATGAAGAATTGAGAGAAGTCGGTGAATAAGCTCTACCAAAGTTTAGGATGATGAAATAGTTTAATTAGTTTATGGAAGAGAAGTCGGTGAAATGGTTGATTATACTGATTTCATCTTACAGGTATAGAAGATGTTCTTGAAAGATGAAAAGTCTTGATCTTGGAGAAGAAGAAAGTCAAAATAGAAACAAACAGAGATTCAAAATATATTTGCCTCGATTTTCATCAAATAATAATATTTTTAAAAATGTATTGAGATTGTAATATATTTTTGTAAAGATATATATTTTCCCCAAGCTTTAAAAATAATAAACAAACTCATGACCCACATTCATAAATATACCCCAAGTTTTAAAAAGGCCAAAGAGACCCATTACCACACTTTTTTTTAAAAGGTCCAATCCTAGAAAATAAACTAAAAATAAATTAAGTGGGTATAGAATAAATTAAATTATAAAGGTGTTCCCATTGCCAATTCTTCTCCTTTTTGTGTGTGTACGCGTGTGCGTGCGTGTGTATGCATACAGGTGCCTAAATTCTTGCGTGTGCGCGTGTCGTGAAAGGTCGGGAGGAGCATAAAGATTCCAATTTGTAGTTGCAAGGAAAGAGGTAACTATTGCCTTGGGTGACACAACGCCATTGGACCTATTATCAGGCTATGCGTGGCATGTGCATTGAAGGGAATTGGACCAATGTCTTTTCTAATAGCTTAGACTATCCTCAGATTGATTTTTCATTGAAATTTGTGAAGATTTATCATAGAAGACTCAACGAAGTTGATTTGAAAAAGTAAGATGAGGTCAAAATTGATCTCAATGAATTTCCAAAGACATCATAATGATTGTCATCTGAAGGAAGAAAAGGACTTATATCCTCATTATGTGTACAAAAGGACGGATATGCTGATCATTATAGAGAAGTATTTGTTGACATCAGTAATAATAAGATAACAATTATTTATGGTAGTACTTTATGGCTTGAGTAAAACTTTTCTTTTGGTTAATGTATTACTTTTGTAACCTACAAATAGTATTTTTTCCGCACAATTATAATTCACTTGATTCCAAGGAATAAGCCATCAACATACATTCATTCTTGAACCCAAAATTTTCATATTTCACCAATTAGTCTTTGTTTAATAGCATTCATTTACTATATCGTTCTTGAATCCGAGTCTTATAGTCATTGAACAACATTGGATCCAGTATACAAACGTTCATCATTGGAGCTCTAATATTTTATATCGCTTTCGTTTATATATATAATTTATTATCTCGATGTATATTATTTTTATTTACCTTTATCAACATATTAAATTGCTATTTTTATATTAAGTAAATTTCACTATAAAATATCTATTTTACCCTTAATAAAGTGATTTACAGCCACACAAATTTCTTTATCCATTTTGTCAATATATGTTATTTCTTGAATTTCTATTACTCTCCAAACCTCACTCTCTGAGATTATATTAGTAACACAAATGTTTTTGAGTACTCAAAGAAGTACTATTCAATTATATATATATATATATATATATATATATATATATATATATATATATATATATATATACACACCATGAGTATCAGCACTCAATGAACTATTATTCAATTGCTGAAAATGATATTCTTCCAGAGAATAAGCATACAAACATTAGAAACTTTGGGAAATTGGACTGTTAGTGGGAGCACAAGTGGTTTGGTGAATTTCACAAGCGCAAAAGGTTCTATACTGCACTAAAGGCATGATTAGACTTTAGTCATCATTGCCTTTTTTATTTTATTTTATTTCAATGTAGATCCACAAAGTTCATTGTGTGTGTTTTGCCCTTATTTTTGGTTCAATGTAATGCACACAAAGTTTCTACAAAGTATATATTTTTTTTATTTCATGTAGATATACATCTTTTAGAAACAATTTTATGTTTATAATTAAAGAAAACAACTAAACACTAATCATTTCTGGAAAATTACTAATTAAATCTTTCTAGATCTTTTCAACCTAGTATAATTTATTAATTTTATATAGAAAGTCACATCTTCTAACTTCACTATTAGCAACATCTTCTTAGTGCTTTTTGGAATATGTAACGATAGATATCAATTAGGTCATATGAAATTTTTTTAAATCAACAAATATATTTTTCTTTTGTGTTCAATTTTTATGTGTAAATACGACAATGAATGATTCAGTACTATTTATTACTTCCCAAGAATTAGGTACACTAATTACTCAAAATTATGTTGTTTATTTTGATTTTTTTTCTCCAACTTTTTCTTTTCCTCTTCTTCATTTATTTAATTTAAAATATATATTATTTTTTTTCTTAACAAATATTGACATTTATTTCATTTCTTAACCCCCTCCCTCTTCCGTTTCTGTCTTTCGACTTCATCAATAGAATAATTTTTCTTATTGTATTATTTTCATTTATTCCATTTTCTTAAATTCCTTTCTTCATCTATTCATATTCTTCATTAATGTTATCAGTACTACAAACCATTATTATATTTGTTCAAGGGTAATGCTAAATAGCCAGAAAATTTTGGCCAGAATTTGGCCAGAAATGTAAAAAGACTAAAATAACCTTATTTTAATCTTTACATTTATTTCCTCAATACTTTTCCCTCCAAACAAAATTAATTTTTGTCTATTTCCCAAACTCCTTGGACTACTAAATATTAACTATTTGGCTGCCAATGAAAATGAAAAATGTTTTTGTTTTGTGTGTGTAGTTTATCTTTAAAAATAAGTATTGTAATTAATTAAAAAAATGTACACTTTAATTAAAAAAATATTTTTGTAATTTTATTTTTATACATTTACATTTTTTTTCATTATATAGCAAATTATGTTCTACATATACCCCTCCTCCAAACTCAATTATGATCCTAAGGTTTCAACTTTGAAAAATTATTTTTTCGCTTAAAATAAACCTCTTTATTGAAAAAAGACAATTAAATTTCTCATTAATAATAACTATAAATGACTATCTTATCTACTAAAGATTATACTTAATTATTTTGTAATAAAAAAATTGTAAAATATAGTAATTAAGCATAGATTAAAAAAATTAATTAAATTCTTCTTTAAATATAATCAACTAAATAGATAAGTCTATATAATGGACATATTTTGAGAGAAAAATTATATTGAAATTTCGATATTTTTAAAAATAATTGATGATAAGACATTCAAAACTATGTCATAAATAACACACTATTTTTTTTATATTATAATCATTCCGTACAAGAATTAACATATATAGAAAATGGTGAAATTATTTCACTAATTTTAACAATGAATAAATAATCCAGTTATTCGAATAGTATTAATTAAGTGGATATTTCAAAACAAATGAATAAAAGATCACTCAATACCTACTTATCAATTATAATACTTTAAAATAGATGTATTTTATGTATATATTAATTTACAATATGTTTAACATGTATAAGTAAATTATAACATAACTAGGATATATATGTTTTAAAAATTATTTTCATTTATCTAGAATTTTTATATTTCAATAACGACAATCAAATCTGAAAATACTTTCGAGTTGATAGACATCGACACATTATAAAATCCATAATTTAATCTTCTTAAAACATAGTAATCAAATATGTAATTTAAATTTTTTAAATATGTAGTTTAATTTTTAAACATGTTGTTGTAAATATGTAGTTTAATTTTTTAAAACATAATAACCAAACATAAACTTTAAATATGTAATTTTTCAACATTAATGTGTAGTTATCTTGGGTTGTTGTTAAATAGGATCGACACTTATAAACAGTATGATTTTTAGTATTTCTTTAATGTATTGATGTTTATCAATTCTAAAGTATTTTGATTTTTGATTGTTATTATTGAATTATTTTACATTATATATATAAAAAAAAGTATTTAAAATTTAATTTAAATAATTATTTAAATAGGTAATTTAAATTTATTTATATGATAAATGCAATAAAATTACTTAATTTTAAAAAATATTAATCCGTTCAAAACAAATATTAATTTGAAAGAAAAAAAATAATATTGTGACTACAACTATGTATACTTAATATTTTTGCAGATCATTTAATAGCAAACATTTTTAATAAAATAACAAATAATACTACTAAAGAAAAATATACATGTGATGAAACTTAAATCTAGTTCATGTTAAATTTGTATTGTCATTGTCATCGGACAAGTATAAAGATGTTTTTCTTTCAAATTTTTTTATAGAGTTTATTTTGAAATCATAAAAAACTCTCTATATCCTTTTTATGTTATTAAAATTTTTTAATGAAGCACCATAAAAAAATTTATAAAAAAAATTTGTATATGTCTCTAGTAGTGAAATAATAAATAAAAATTAATTTTAATGAGTCTTTTTTGTGTATGACATGATTCATATGTTATCGAAAATATGAAGATAATCACATAATAGAGGAAACATGATGATAATTTTAGTTTTCTTCTTATTTCGCTCACATAATTTTGAGTATAATTGGATAAAATATATTTTTATCATTAATTTTGTTTTCTAGAAAATCGGTGTATAACAATAACTCCTTTGAATAAATAAGAGTAACTCTTTAGCCAACTCGGCTAATTTCATATTTTTATATTTTAATATTTTAATTTAGATATAAATTATCTTTTCACGATTAAAAATTATAAATTAAAATAGATAATTTAACCTTAGTTCTGTTTTATACTTTTAAAATTTTTCTTATCATTAAGGAATAAGAAATGAAAAAAAATAAACTAAAAAGAATAAGTAAAAAGGAGGAAAATTGAATTATGTTTTTTTTGTGTGAATTTTTTGGTTCTTTTCCCATGTTTAATTAAGAAATGATCAATAATTAATCTCACTAATCATTTTCAATGTATTGAAAACATAATTAAATAATACATTTAATATTTAAGTTAAAGGGCAAAAATGTCTAAAAGTAAACTAGATTATAGTGTGAACATATCGTTTTACCATTCTGGCCAAATTCTGGCCAAATTTTTCTGGCCAAAAGGACTTTTCCTTTGTTCAAATACAATAATAAAATGAACGCCAATTCAAGTGTAGTCATGATTTTTATAATTTCTTAAAATGACTCTTCATTACTTCTTCTTTTTTTGGCAATGGTTCTTGATTTTGTTTAAATTGATTTCCGTAACATTTATGGACTCTATTCAATCAACCAAAAATAATAAATATTCTGTTGGATTATGTATTACATTTGAGACATCAACTATTTTTTTTCTTCATTGTTTAACTATTTTAGATATTTAGACCGATTTAATTTTGCTTCATGTTCATTATTTATTCTTTTCACTCCTTATATTTTATTAATCCTCACATTGTGTTTATTTCTATTATTCTACATAAACACATTTTTTTTTTATGTTTTATGGATGCTGGTGTATTAAAATATTAAAAAGAATAGGAATGTTGAACGAAAAATTATCTCATTGTATTGAAATTGATTAATCTTTTGTTTGATTATTTCGTATATTAGAAGGTTTGGTTTTAGTCTTTGAAAAAAATAATACGTTTATTCTAATATTATGGAGCACACTAACCAATAGATTAGTTACAACAAGAATGAGAAAATATCAAGTGAAAAGTTTATATATATACAGTAACGTCACATTTAACATGAGACACACTTACAATGTACGTGTGCAGAACTAGTTAGAAAAAATAGAGCAGCAACAAACGTAGAGTCATCACTAGGGAAAAAAAATAAAGCAATGCAAATCAGAAATCAAAAGATAAATAGCAAAATAAAGCAACAATAAATTAATTCAAATCAACTATGTAATGACTGGAAAAATCAAAGAAAATGTACAAAATTATTTATAACAAATCGATATAATAAAAATAAAGGGATATAGTAACAGTAGAATAACAAAACACAACACCAATAAAATAAATATATAAACGCTATAAATAAACAAATCAAAAAATTGAAAAAAAATTGACACTAGCAAAAGGGGAAATGGGGGTCTGGTCGAAAATTCTGATTCTTGTTGTTATGATGGTTTTTGGGTGGTTCTGTTGGTTCCGATTCGCCGGGAAAAGAGAGCGGATACAATGGAGAATGAAAGAACAGTGAGTTGGGGAAGACAATCAATGGGTTCCTTTGTGATGGTGGACTAGTTGAGCTCCGGTGAGGTCAGTGGAAATAATAAACAATGGAAATCCTTTTTGCGATTTTTTTAAAAAAAATTTATCCCTAAAATAATTCACCGCTCTTTTAACTTTTGAACCAACTATTCTTTAAATAGTAAATTGAAAACCACCAATAGCATAATATCATTATCTTAAAACCGTGGATCAAAATCACCGGTTAATAAGATATTTGTGTATGCAATCTTATTCATATCAAAATTAATTTTTGGACTATGTAAAATATCAAGATGAATATTAACAAATGTAATTGATATAATGAATATGAAAAAATATAATGAACGTAACACATACAAATTAACAGAAATAATGATTTTATAAAAAATAAATATTTGAACGTATTCAACCGGATGTGACAAAATAATATAAATAGAATTTACCGATAGAAGTCCTAATACTTTGAGAATAAAGATAATAATCAACAAATTGTTAAAATGACAAAACTGTTATAAAATAAAGACTAAATGCTAAAATTAAACTTAATAGCAACTAAGGATAGCAGAATATAGTAGAGAGATAAAATAGGAAACTTGAATCTTCCTTATTTTGGTGTATTTTCCATAGAGATTACAATGTCTTTTATAGGCATAAGAGAGGTATAATTGACATTCACAAATTGTTATTATTTACAACACTCCCCCTTGAATGTTAATTTAAAATAAATTCTTAGTAAAGTAACAAATGTAAATAGTTGATCCTAATACGCATTACTTGCTGCCTCATTAAAAACCTTATCAGGAAAACCCAGTGGGATAAAACCTTGATTAAGGGAAAAAGAGTACAGCGCGTATTTTACTCCCCCTGATGAAAACCATAATTTAGTTGTCCAAGTTTTCTCATTCCAATCTTGTATACCATCTTCTCGAAAGTTGCGGTTGACAAAGACTTGGTGAATAAATCAGCCACATTATCACTCGAACGAATTTGATGTACGTTGATATCACCATTCTTCTGGAGCTCATGTGTGTAGAAAAACTTTGGTGAAATGTGTTTCGTTCTATCGCCTTTTATGAATCCTCCCCTGAGTTGTGCTATGCATGCTGCATTATCTTCATATAAGGTTGTGGGTACTTTATCGCATTTCAAACCACATTTTTCTCGAATAAGGTGTATAATGGACCTTAACCATACACATTCTCGGCTTGCCTCATGAATAGCTATTATCTCAGCATGATTTGATGAAGTGGCCACGATGGACTGTTTCGTAGATCTCCAAGATATAGCAGTACCCCCACATGTGAATACATAACCTGTTTGAGATCTACCTTTGTGTGGGTCAGATAAATATCCTGCATCAGCATAGCCAACAAGATTTGGACTACAATCGTCAGAGTAGAATAAACCCATATCAATAGTCCCTTTTAAATACCGCAATATGTGTTTGATTCCATTCCAATGTCTCTTAGTAGGAGCAGAACTATATCTTGCCAACAAATTAACCGAAAAGGTTATATCAGGACTTGTAGTGTTAGCAAGGTACATTAGTGCACCAATTGCACTGAGATATGGTACTTCAGGACCGAGAATTTTCTCATCCTTTTCTTGAGGTAGAAATGGATCTTTATTTACATCAAGTGATCGGACAACCATTGGAGTACTTAATGGATGTGCTTCATCCATATAAAATCTTTTCAACACTTTTTTTGTGTATGCAGATTGATGAACAAAAATACCGTTTGTCAAATGCTCTATTTGCAAACCAAGACACAATTTTGTCTTTCCAAGGTCTTTCATCTCAAATTCATTCTTTAAATAATTGATTGCCTTGTGAAGTTCCATTGGAATTCCAATAAGGTTTATGTCATCGACATAAATAGCAAGTATAACAAACCCTGATACTGTTTTCTTTATAAACACACATGGGCAAATCGCATCATTTATATAACCTTCCTTAGATAAATACCCACTAAGACGGTTATACCACATGCGTCCAGATTGCTTCAAACCATACAATGATCTTTGCAATCTAATTGAGTACATTTCTCGAGGCTTTGAACTGTATGCTTTGGGCATTTTGAATCCTTCGGGAATTTTCATGTATATCTCATTATCGAGTGATCCATAAAGGTAGGCTGTAACCACATCCATCAAATACATTTCAAGTTTCTCATGGATCGTCAAACTAATGAGATAACGCAATGTTATTGCATCCATAATGGGTGAGTATGTCTCTTCATAATCGACGCCGGGCCTTTGAGAAAATCCTTGTGCAACAAGACGTGCTTTGTACCTTTGTATTTTATTTTTCTCATTTATTTTCCGAATAAAAACCCATTTATAGCCAACAGGTTTAACACCATTAGGTGTTTGTACTATAGACCCCAAAACTTCGCGCTTGACAAGTGAATCCAATTCTGATTGAATTGCTTCTTGCCATTTTTGCCAGTCATTTCTCTGTCGACATTCTTCAACAGATGGAGGTTCAAGATCCTCACAATTTTGCATAATTTTTGATGCAACATCGTATGCAAAAACGTAATCCACCGCTATTTCTGAGCGATTTAGATTTGTTTCATGATCACTTGATTTTATGGATAGTTCATTATTTCCTTGAGTCTCAAGCTCATTGATTCCTCCAAGGATATCAGAATTACTCACATCTTGACTTTCTATGTGAGGTTTTTTCATAGTGTCATTTTGATCTTTTAATTTTTTTTCCTAGGATTTTGATCCTTTGATCATAATGGTCTACCACGCTTCAGGCGTGCTTTTGACTCATTAGCTATGACACTAGTTGATGGTCCTACGGGGACATCAATTTGAATTGGGACATTCTTTGCAGGAACATGTGATTTAGTAATCCTTTTCAAATCTGTAAATGCATCTGGCATTTGATTTGCGATTTTCTGCAAATGAATGATCTTTTGTACTTCTAGCTCACAAATGGAAGTACGAGGATCAAGATGAGACAATGATGGATTTTTCCACAAAATTTCTCCTTTAATTTCACTATTTTCTCCCCCTAATTTTGGGAAAAGTGTCTCATCAAACCGACAATCAGCGAATCGAGCTGTGAACATATCTCCAGTTAATGGCTCAAGGTAGCGAATAATAGAGGGCGATTCAAACCCAATATATATTCCTAACCTTCTTTGGGGACCCATCTTAGTGCACTGTGGTGGTGCTACCGGCACATAAACAACGCATTCAAAAATTCTCAGATGAGATATATTGGGTTGTTGACCCAAAGCCAATTGTAATGGAGAAAAATTATGATAATTTGTCGGCCTGAGACGAATAAGTGCTGCAGCATGCAAAATTGCATGACCCCACACAGAAGTGGGCAACTTAGTTTTCATAAGTAATGGTCTTGCAATCAACTGCAGTCGTTTAATTAATGACTCAGCCAGACCATTTTGAGTGTGAACATGAGCTACAGGATGTTCAACTCTTATCCCAATCGATAGACAATAATCATTGAATATTTGGGATGAAAACTCTGCAGCGTTATCAAGGCGAATAGACTTAATCTGATTATCAAGGAACTGTGCCCGTAATCGTATTATTTGTGCCAACAATTTTGTAAATGCCAAATTGCGAGATGACAATAGGCATACGTGATACCATTTAGAGGAAGCATCTATCAAGATCATAAAATATCTAAATGGCCCACTCGGTGGGTGAATTGACCCACAAATGTCCCCATGTATACGTTCCAAAAACGCAAGGGACTCAATTTTGACCTTTGTTGGTGATGGTCTCACAATTAACTTGCCTTGATACACGCATCACAAGAAAATTCACCATTTAAAAGATTTTCAACTTCTTTAATGGATGCCCATTTGAATTTTCTATAATTCGTCTCATCATTATAGACCCAGGATGTCCCAGACGATCCTGCCAAAGTACGAAAGTATTGGAATCAGTAAACCCCCGATTTACTATAGAATGTGCCTCAATTGCATTAATTTTGTCCAATACAATCCAGAAGATAAGGCCGTGAATTTTTCTACAACATATGTCTGCCCGGAGACAGTTTTGGTTATACCAAGATATTCAAGATTCATTTCATCAATTGTCTTGATATGATAACCATTTTCACGGATATCTTTGAAACTCAATAAGTTTCTCCGAGATTGAGGAGAAAACATGACATTATTTATTATGAGTTTAGTTCCCTTGGGCAAAATTATAATGGCTCTTCCGGAGCCCTTAATCAAATTGTACTACCAGATATTGTAGTAACATTATATTGCCCATACTCAAATGAGAAAAATATTTCTCATTTTTGAATATCGTGTGTGTTGTACCAGAATCAATCAAGCAAATGTCTTCATAATTTGATAATTTGTTTGGAGAATTATCCATATCTTCAAAAGTAATGAAATAAATTTATATTAACTGATTAATTATCTTTTGTTAAATATTTTAAGAAATAATGTAAATGTTAAAATGGTATTTGAATCATTAATAATGCATAAGATTTTTCTCACTCAAATCTTTAATACTAAATTTGATTTAGTTTAGTATGTTTAAAATAAATATTAATATAATTTATTATCTTGAAATGACATTTGAGTGACAAAAAAGGAAAATGTGTTTTCCACTAACCAATTTAGGTAGTGGTCTTACTTATACATTTTTCTTTTATGACCACAAAAGTTAAAGGAAAGAATAATTTTAATATTTTTCAATTCCTTTTCGAATCATAACATTCCAACTCACTTTCCATTGGTGTTTCTAAAAGAATGGACTTAATTATGATCAATACAAAACAACAAATATTAATAACATTAGTAAATATCAACCATTATTATTCTTCATATTCACAAAATCGTCACAAATTAAGTGATCTATTTTTCCTTCAGGGTGTGTGAAGAAATCCGCCACATCCAAGTGTGTGATGTCAATATGATCAGTGATAAAATTAGTTTCGGGATTTTTATCCTTCCTTTTTAGTGATGCTTGATAAAGCTCAACCAAGTGTTTAGGAGTACGACAATCACGTGCATAATGACCCTTTCCACCACATCGAAAACAATTTATTTTAATTGTTTCACGTTTCTCATCTTTTCCTTTTCCCCTTTGATCACTATTTTTCTTTGGTGAATGATTAACACCGGGAAAAGAATTTCGCTCTTGGTCGTAATAACGACCACGTCCACGTCCACGTCCTCTTCCACGCCTAGCGTGGTGGGCGTACACCTCATTCACTTCAGGAAGTGGTGTAGATCCAGTGGGACGATTCTCGTGATTTTTCATTAACAAATCATTATTTTGTTCAGCCACGAGAAGATGAGAAATCAATTCAGAATACTTCTTGAAACCCTTTTCTCGATATTGTTGCTGTAAAAGCACATTCGAGGCATGAAATGTGGAGAACGTTTTTTTCCAGCATATCAACATCATTAACTGTATCTCCACATAGTTTCAATTGAGAAGTAATTCTGAACATGGCAGAATTGTACTCATGAATAGACTTAAAGTCTTGTAGTCTTAAATTCATCCAATCATATCGTGCCTTTGGATGAATGACCATCTTCAAATGGTCATACCTTTCTTTTAGGTTATTCCACAGAACGAGTGGATCTTGACTGTGAGATATTCAATTTTCAAAATTTCGTCAATATGATGACGTAAGAATATCATTGCTTTAGCAAAGTCTTGCTTTGATGCTTTATTTTCAATTTTGATGGTGTCTCCAAGACCCATAGCATCCAAATGGATTTCAGCATCCAATACCCATGAAAGGTAGTTCTTGCCCGAACTTTGAAGGGCAACGAACTGAAATTTAGTAAGATTAGCCATAATAAAAAGAAGAAAAATAATAATACCTTAGCCTTCAAATTTAGTCTTCAAACTTTGATATGACAGAGTCTCGTGTTATAAAATAAAGACTAAATGCTAAAATTAAACTTAATAGCAACTAAAGAGAGAAGAATGTATTAGAGAGATAAAATAGGAAACTTGAATCTTCCTTATTTTGGTGTATTTTCCATAGAGATTACAATGCCTTTTATAGGCATAAGAGGGGTATAATGGACATTCACAAATTGTTATTATTTACAACAAAAACATGTATTTTGAACTAGTTAAAACATAAAATACTTAAAAACTATTAAGTTTAGAAATATCAAACCAAAATTTGGTGTCAACACAGACCTTTCAAAATCAATCCCATGCGATTTTTACCTTCCATCCCCAACTTCAAAAACGCGATATCTCATGCTTGGAAGCTTTGGCTGAGGTGATTCAAACTCATGGACGTCCGAAATCTTTGTGTCAACACGTTGGAGTGTGCGGGAAGTGTCGGGGCTCTCTATTTGAGGTATATTCTATCTTGAAAGGGCTTCACCTCTCTTCTGTCTTCTTTAATTGGTGATTTTGATGCATATAGTGATTTGGGTTGTTCCAGGCATGGAATTGAGTCCCGTTTCAGTGCACAAGCCCGGTTAGTTATTTAGACTTTTTTGATAGTTATTTTTGGAATTCTTGGCGTGGGTCCCACATTGATGTTTTGACTCAATTTTTGGGTTTGTTTCAATTATTGTGATTTTGTGTCAAAACATTTGTAATGATGTTGTAGTTGATAATTTGATAGCATGGAGGTGTTTGGAGATATTTTTAAAGTGGATAACTCGTGTGTGATAGATTTGGAGAGCTAATGACGCTTTGAGATAGGCTTCAATCTTCTTTCTTGATTGAGCTTCTTAGATAATGCCTAGTATATATTTCATGTAAGTTTGGATTTCATTTGCCAGGTATTTAGCTTTCCTCTTGTTATTTCATAGGAGCCTTTTGCTTAGTGTGGATGTTGAGATCTTTAGTTTAGGCTTTTAGATTCGCTTTTGGTGTAGATAATCTTTTTTATCCTTGATAGAATTTGTACTTTGTGGCCTTAGACTAAATTGGACCTTAGATGCATTAGGTCATGTTTTACCGCCCTTGTAATTATGATATGCTCCCTCTAGGGCTTGTATTGGGTTATTCTCCTTGTGTTGGGGCTTGTGATCTTGGTGGCTCGTCGTAGTTGTGGGATGATGTTTGGTAATATTATTAAAAGGCATAATACATTAATATGCCCTTTAGCTTGACTTTATTTTATATGTATACCCTTAAACTTTGAGTGTGCACAAGTAGATACTTAAACTTGTATAAAGTTGAACAAGTAGACACATGAGTCATATGTGTCATAATACACATAAGACACCACGTAGGACACAAATTACCATGTCGGATGTCACGTAACACACATGTGTCTTTTTGTTCAATCTTATACAAGTTTGAGTGTGTACTTGTGCATACTCAAAGTTGGAGGACATAAATGTAAAATGAAGTAAAACTAAAGGGTATATTTATGTATTATGCCTTATTAAAACTATCACTAAAAAGAGAAATCAGGGGGTTGCAGTTATCCCTAGCTACTAAATATTGCCTTTCAAGGCAAATTAAAGACTCTAAATGTTATCTTGTCTAGTTGAAATCATGTATATGAATAATTTACTTCTATTGTGTTATGTTATTTTTTAGCTAAATCCGCACTAATGCGTGAGATATTAGTAATTTAAAGAGAACGAGAAGAAACTTAAGGACAAATGGTCCAAATAAACAATTATGATACAGTCTAAAAATAATATTAATAAACTTATCTGTATTCTTTTCATTTTACCTAGAACTCTTTCATATTAATAAATATGAAAGAGATCGAGGTAGAATGGAATGAATAAAAATCATTTTATTATTATTTTGAACTGTGTCACAATTATTTAATTCTTTGGAGTATTTGTCCTTACGTTTCTTCTCGTTCTCTTTAAATTACTAAAATCTCACGATATTCGTGTGAGTTTAGCTAAAAACATCACAATAAAAGTAAATTATTCATAAAGATGATATCAATTCGACAAGATAGGTGTGTTTTAAGACAATATTTATTAGGAATGAAGTCAATCCTCTAATTACCATTTTGGTGAAAATTTTAAAATTACATATTTTTAACTATACAACACTGGTTTCAAAATTTTCCTACTTCAAAATTAATCAATGGTTGTTTTGGCAATTTTGGGAGCTAGGGGGATATGTTTTGAGTGATTCAAAGTGCTTGAGGTTTGTGGTGATAATGTCTACACGTGGGATTGTTTGTGGAAGTGCGGCAAGTGTCATAGTGTGACGGTACTTGAAGGCGTTTCAGAAGTGGATAGCTCATGTGCAGTGGATTTGAAGCGCTCGTGATCAACTTTGAGATTACAATTTAAGTTATCACCGTTGATTTGAAATCGTGCAGAGCAACTTGGAGTTTTGGAGACTAGGGTGAGCTCTTGGCATCTAGAGCTACCAATTTCCGTTTGTTTTGTCTAGGATTAGTCTTTATATTGTTTTTAGAGGTAACATGTACTTATTTTGTTGTTTTTGTAAATGCTTAGTACTCTTATTTTGAATTAGACACTCTACTAGCTACCTATTGATATCAGGTCTTGGGATGATCCCTTGTATTTAAGTTGATTATCCTTTTTCACTTGTTGTATGCTCTCTGCTTGTTTGTTGACTTCCACTTGATAATCTGTTGCTTACGGCTTCGGGCTAAGAGTTAGGTTTACCTACTGATGGGGTGTAATAGATTTCATCATGACATGAAAAATTAGATCGTGACATATATGAAACTTCAAGTATTTTAAACCTATATCATACAAACTGATTGGAGTTGATAACTGCTCTAATTTGAACTTAAAACAAATAATCACATAAAAATATTGGTTCACTAGGATAATAACTTGACTACTTAATATTTGACTTAAGGAAAACAAGTAAGAATTTTATCTAAAAATAATAAACAAAGCGAAGAAAAAATAACTAAAAGGGAAGGGCTTATTACCTTTCTCTGGCAGCAATGTGGGCGATGAGCAATGTGGGCGATGAGATTAATGAATAAGCTTCCACCTCTCGCTAATTAACTCAAAAAAAAGAGGAAAAAAAAACATTTAGAATTTGAGCTTGGAAGTTCTAGGTTGGGGATATGAGTCCAACATTCTATCCAAGTAAATAAATTTTAGCCCTTTCGGCTTTGAAAATCGTTGTTAAAATAGTGAGAAGGAGAGAGTTATTTATAGGATTGATATCTTTTAATTTTTAATTTGAACTTCGGTGTGGGACTTGGGAAAAACTAGAATTTCTAGGGGATGAGAATTGACGCACCACAAACGTACAAATTAATACGATCTTTGAATGGAAACTAAAGTAAAAGAAATTAAAAAACAAAGGATAATATTGTAAACATTATGGAGGGCTTCTTCACTCAATACTTCAATATTAACATCACAAGTCTATTAATTATTTTAATATATATTTCCAAAAAAAACAGATTAATATTTAACAATTATGACTTTTTGTATGGAGTTGAACTGTAACTGCATTACAACATTTTTAAATTAGAGGAACTTTCACATATAGCCACTCAAAAATAATCTAATTATTTTTCATAGCTATAATTTGATAATTAATTTGTAGCTAATGTTATAGGGAGGAGAGAAACGAGCGAGACTGGGAGAGAGAGGGAAAAGAGTGGGAGAGAAATGAATTGTAAATGTATATCGATTAGATAAGTATATATATACATATGCATTTGTATATATGGCAAGCAAGTTTGGAGAGGGAGGAGAGAGGCGAGCGAGAGAGGAAAGAGAGTGGAGAGAGGTGAATTGTATATGTATATTGGTTAGATAAGTGTATATTATACATATGTATGTGTAAATTCTGACAAATTATACATATATGAACGTGACTAATAATACAAACTCGAAGAAAACCCTCACAATTAATATATAATGTTAGTTGCGAGTGGCAATTATAACAAACCATAACTATGATGAGTAATTAAATAATATAAGTTTGCTTAACCGCGTAATTTACCCTTAAAATTAAGTCATTTCAAGAATTATACATGAAAAAGAATATGTAATCGAAGAAATATATGAAATAATAATAGAAAAAGTATCCCTGTACTTCAAAATAATTAAATTTATTCATATATTTTATTTGTATTCCTGGCTTCGTTAGGACAAAAGATACATTTGAACAAAAGTCAGACAAGAAGGAAAATTTATAGGGAAAGTATAACAAGGACGGAATATAAATTATTTATGAAATTAGAAAGATAAATATATGAGTTAAAAACTTAAATTTACAATTTAACTATCTCAATTATCCCTATATAACAATAGTTTAAGTTTTCACCTACATAGCAATAGAATTTTTACAAAAACAAAACAAATAAAAAAATAAATTGATAAATTATAAAACAACAATACACGTTCCTATATTTAATAAAATTTCATTCCTTAATTTCCTCTTATTTTATTATTTACCTTCCACATATATCTCAATAATTAATTCCTCAATATTTTTATTTCCTTAAATTTCTCTTCTTTTTAAAATTTTTTCTTATATTATTGAATAGAACAGGTTTTCTTTTCTAATTTTTCTCTCTCTCTCTCGTTATCTTATTTCGCTCTCTTCACGTCTCTTTCTCCTTTTTTTTATTTACCATTTCATACCCCCATTTTATTTTCTGAATAATTTCTTTGTTCTTTTTTATTTTTCTGTCTTCAAGTATTTTTTTTTGGTTAAATCATTTTTATACCAATGTAGATGGAATATATAACCAAAAATTAAATTTATCAATATATGAATTTATTTATTTATTGGTTATAATTTGGTATAATACATTCATTATGGTAAAATTGAATTAGATTAATTTGAACTTGATACCGAAGTTAAATCACATTGTACACCATGTAAATTAGTTTATTGATATTAAAATGTTGGTATTTATTTTATTAGATTGTGTTACGTGTTATTAACCTGTACTTATAAGGTTAGTAAAAAACAGAAACAGAAATAAGATAAAGTATACAGAAAAATAATTCGAGTCCACAGAAACTATTATGTCTCCTTAAGAAATTTAATCCCCTCACTGTACCCGAGGTTATGGATTAATTTCTCCCAAGATAAAACAGATTAATCATGTTAAAGAAATAGCGGTACCTCAAATTTCTTTAACTTCAGCGAACTTAAGAAACAACAATAAGTCACACAGACTCAGTCGATCGACACTTTGATTTCGAGAGAAAATATATGCAGAGAAGGAAAAAATTTCAGTGTTTGAAAAATGACAAATGACTTCCTTTTATAGCCATTTTCAGCAAGAAACGTGTTTGTTCAGAGAAATCTGTTCAGACCCCTTTTATCCAGAAAATTGTGTCTTATGGAAAAAATAACAATTTTTCGGAAAATGTGTCTGTTGGGAAAATAATGACTTTTCAGAAAGTAACAATTTTTCGGAACGTTATCGTTACACGTGAATTAATTCTGTTAATCAACTAATTAACTAACGTTTTGAATTAATATATAAGAGAAGATTAACAGAATTTATTTGATTAACAAAAATCGATTAAATAAATTTTGTCCAAAAAATTTATCAATCAATCACATCCAAATCCAAAGTCGAGGCCGAGCGACGACGACGGCGCGAGGGGGCACCTTCTTCTTAGCTCTTTAAGAAGTAAAGGAAGTGTTTCCTTATATAAGGACAACAATTTTCCTTTCTTTTGCCAATATGGGAGAAATAACTTTTCATTTGCACTTTACAAATTACTTTTCATTTTCCCTCCAAATTGGTTCTCTCACTTTTCCATATTCTCTCTTTTCTTTTCTCATTCACACCTTGCTAAACCCAACAATTCCCACATGAATGGGGAATGACTATTGTTAAAACATATGCATGAAAAACTTGTGTGTCTTGTAAGTAGAGGTTAATCACATTTGGATAAGTAGGTTTCCCTTTAAACTTTCCGAAGTGAACATATATCGGATATACTCGGTCAATCGGTAGATTTGATATCTTTGAACCGTTGAGCTTTGATGTATACCTAGACAACATAAGTCACACAATCAACCCTTGAACTGTTCTTAGTTCTCTTTGTTTTGTTCGTTTCAGCCATGAACACATCTCGGTTAGTAAGTGCTTAGAGAAATGACCTTATCGGATTCTCCTTGAAGCGGCTTACACTTCACACTCACATAGGTGATTTATAAATGTGTTATCCTGTAGATACAACATTTGATATACCCTGTATCAAACTTAGAAACCATTAAAAAGTCCTTATGCCTTTATCCTGGTTACTAAACATTGTCTCATCATGAGAATGGACCATAAAATAATTTTTATGACTTTGTTTTATCTCCTTGAACCTAGATCTTGGGATCTCCAGTCTTCTAGGTAGAGTTACCGTCACATGACTTGTTCTCGGTCATAGTCTCATTCCTGTTGATGATTTCTCAACTCCCTCTCTAGTTAGGCCTTTTATAAGTGGATCCGACACATTATCGTTTGACTTCACATAGTCAATTGTGATAATTCCACTAGAGAGTAGTTGTCTCACATAGTTATGTCTTCGTCTTATGTGACGAGACTTGCCGTTATACATAACGCTTTCAACCCTTCCTATCGCAGCTTGACTATCACAGTGTATGCATATAGAGGCCATTGGTTTGGGCCAAAACGGAGTATCTTCTAAGAAATTCCGGAGCCATTCAGCTTCTTCACCTGCCTTGTCTAAGGCTATCAATTCAGACTCCATTGTAGAGCGAGCTATACATGTTTGTGTGGATGATTTCCAAGATATTGCTCATCCACCAATAGTGAAAACGTATCCACTTTTGGATTTTGTTTGAGTTGACCCAGTAATCCAATTTGCATCACTATATCCTTCAAGAGCTGCTGGGTATTTGTTGTAATGCAAAGCATAATTTTGAGTGTTATCTAAATATTCCAAAACTCTCTTCATTGCCAACCAATGATTTTGATTAGGATTAATTGTGTATCGACTAAGTTTACTGATAGTGCAAGATATATTTAGTTGTGTACAATTCATGACATACATCAAACTTCCCAACACTCTTCCAATTGAGACTGACTTTCACCTTTATTCTTTGCAATATGAAGGTTCACATCAATTGGGGTCTTTGCCCTTTTGAAATTCAAATACTTGAACTTTTCAAGTACATTTTGAATATAATGAGTTTGAGACAATGTTATACCGTTAGGAGTTTTGAGAATTTTAATTCCCAATATTACATCATCAACTCCTAGATCTTTCATATCAAACTTACTAGCGAGCATATGCTTAGTAGCTTTTATATTGGCAATGTCCTTGCTCATTATTAGCATGTCATCCACATATAGTCATACAATGACTTCCTGATTTGGAGTATCTTTAATGTAAACACATTTATCACATTCATTGATCTTAAACCCATTTGACAACATGGTTTGATCAAACTTTGCATGCCATTGTTTTGGTGCTTGTTTTAGTCTATTAAATTGACTTAATAAGTTTGCACACTTTCTTTTCTTTATCAAGAACTACAAAACCCTCAGACTGTTCTATGTAAATTTCTTCTTCCATCTCTCCATTTAAGAAGACAGTTTTCACATCCATTTGATGAATTTCAAGACCGTATACTGCAGCTAGGGCAATTAACATTTGAATTGATGTAATCCTAGTCACTGGCGAGTATGTGTCAAAATAATCAAGACCTTCTTTTTGTCTAAAGTCTTTGACAACAAGTCTTGCCTTATATTTGTCAATAGATCCATCATCTTTCATCTTCTTTTTAAAGATCCATTTTGAACCCAAGGGTTTGTTCCCTGGAGAAAGATCAACCAACTCCCAAGTATGATTACTTAGGATTGATTCAATTTCACTATTGATAGCCTCCTTCCAAGAGGTTGAGTCGCTAGACAATACTGCTTCCTTGAATGTTTGAGGCTCACTTTCAAGAAGAAATGTTACAAACTCAGATCCAAATGAAGTAGTTGTCCTTTGACGTTTACTGCGTCTTGGAATCTCTTCATTGGTTTCATTTTTTTTTTGGTTCTTCTCTGGGTTGTTTAGACCCCGCACTAGATGACTCAAGTCTAGTTTTATACGGATAGATATGTTCTAAAAATTCAGCACTATCTGATTCCATTACCGTATTATCATGAATATCCGGATGTTCGTATTTATGAACCAAAAATCGACATGCCTTACTGTTTGCGGCATATCCAATGAATACACTATCCACAGTCTTAGGCCCTATTTTTACCCTCTTAGGTATAGGAACTTAGACTTTGGCTAGGCACCCCCACACTTTGAAATATTTCAAGTTGGATTGTCTACCTTTCCATTTGTCATATAGAATAACATGTGTCTTTGAGTGAGACACTCTATTGAGTATTCGATTTACTGTAAGGATTGCTTCCCCCCCACAAGTTCTGTGGTAAACCTGAACTTATAAGTAATGCATTCATCATTTCTTTTAAAGTTCAATTTTTCCTTTCTACAATCCCATTAGATTGAGGAGTGTACGGAGCAGTAGTTTGATGTATTATTCTATTTTCTAAACATATTTCTGCAAATGGAGATTCATATTCTCCGCCTCTATCACTTCTGATCATTTTGATCTTTTTATCCAACTGATTTTCAACTTCAATTTTATATTGCCTTAATGCATCTATTGCTTCATCCTTACCATTTAGCAAATAGACATAACAATATCTAGTGCAATCGTCAATAAAAGTTATGAAATACTTTTTCCCACCACGTGATGGTGTTGACTTCATGTCACAAATATCAGTGTGAATCAGTTCTAAAGGATTTGAATTCCTTTCAACAGATTTATAAGGATGCTTAGCATACTTAGATTCAACGCAGATTTGACATTTTGATTTATTGCACTCAAATTTTGGCAAAATATTTAAGTTAATCAATTTTCGCAAGATTTTGTTATTAACGTGCCCTAAACGTTCATGCCATAAACATTTAGACTCAAGCAAGTAAGAAGAAGAAGAATATTTATTCATATCAACTGCAATTACATTGAGTTTGAAAAGGCCATCACTGAGGTAGCCTTTTCCTACATACATATCATTCTTACTTACTACTACTTTATCAGAAACAAATACACATTTGAATCCATTCTTAGTCAGAACTGGAATTGAAACTAAATTCTTTCTCAATTCTGGAACATACGAGACCCTGTTCAAAGTCACTACCTTGCCTGATGTCATCTTTAATAGGACCTTGCCAGTTCCTTCCACCTTTACAACAATGGAGTTTACCATAAAAAACTTCTGATTTGTAGGTGCTGGAGTATATGATGAAAATAATTCTTTGTTGGCACAAACATGGCATGAGGCACTAGAATCTATCCACCATTCTCTTAGATTTCCAACCAAGTTACATTCTGAAAGCATTGCACAGAGATCGTCCATTTCTCCTTTGGATTCACCCAAGTTTGCTTGATCCTTATTCTTCTTGTCCTTCTTAGGACCCCGGCATTCAGTAGCTCTATGACCTCGTTTACCACAATTGAAGTAATTTCCATTGAATTTCTTCTTAGGAGGGTTGCTTTTTGGACCAGATGCTTTCTTTCTTTTCTTTACTTTTGTGGGATCTTCTGCAACAATATTTACAGATATTGCTGAGTTACCACGTGACCTCTTTTCTGCAGCCTTATTATCCTCTTCGGTTCTCAATCTTACTTTGAGATTTCAACAGTCATCTCCTTGCGTTTATGTTTCAAGTAGTTTTTGAAGTCCTTCCACAATGGAGGTAACTTCTCAATAATTGCAGCCACTTGAAAGACATCATTCATAATCAATCCTACATTAAAGATTATATGAGTATTAAGGAAAAACTTAATATTTCTAACATAGGTATTAAATAAATTTATACCTTCAGCAAGGAAATCATGGATTATGACATGCAGTTCTTGAACTTGGGTGACAACGGTCTTACTGTCTATCATCTTGTAATCCAAAAACTTTGACACAATGAACTTCTTCATTCCGGCATCCTCTGTTTTGTACTTCTTTTCTAAAGCATCACAGAGTTCTTTTGAGGTTTTCACATTGCTGTACACATTGTACAGGTCATCTTGCATGCCACTCAGAATATAATTTTTACACAAAAAATGTGAGTGTGTCCATGCTTCTGTTACCAAAAATTGTTCTTCAGGCGGAGTATCATCCGACATAAAATGAACATTCTCATTAATGAACCTCTGCAGGCTCAATGTAGTGAGATAGAAGAACATCTTCTGCTGCCATATCTTGAAGTCGACTCCAGAAAACTTTGCAGGTTTCTCAGCCGGCGCTAAGGCAGCAGTTGAACGATTGTGTGCAACCGATATTGTTGCAGCACTTACTGTTGCAGTACTCACTGTTCCAGCATTCACTTGACTTGAATTAGTCATTTTTTTGGTCACAAATTGCAGACAATTTTAGTATTTGAAATACTAACAGTAAAGAATAAATCTTTATACAGATTGTTTCTGATTTAACGATAAATTTTTTATGTTCTTTTAATCGTTAATCGAATGAATTATAAAAATTCAAGCAGAGTAGAAAATCATAAAGGTTTTAATCTACAGAAACCTCAAATATAGAAACTTATTTAAATTTCTTAAGATTGTTATTAACCTGTACTTATAAGGTTAGTCAAGAACAGAAACAGAAATAAGATGAAGTATACAGAAAAATAATTCGAGTCCACAGAAATTAATGTGTCTCCTTAAGAAATTTAATCCCCTCACTGTACCCGAGGTTATGGATTAATTTCTCCCAAGACAAAATGGATTAATCCTATTAAAGAAATAGCGGTACCTCAAATTTCTTTAACTTCAACGAACTTAAGAAACAACAACAAATCACACACACTCAGTCGATCGACACTTTGATTTTGAAAGAAAATATATGTAGAGAAGGAAAAAATTTCAGTGTTTGAAAAACGAAAAATGACTTCCTTCTATAGTCATTTTCAGCAAGAAACGTGTTTGTTCAGAGAAATCTGTTTAGACCCCTTTTATCCAAAAAATTGCGTCTTTTGAAAAAAAATAACAACTTTTCGAAAAATGTCTCTGTTTGGAAAATAACGACTTTTCGGAAAGTAACAATTTTTCAGAACGTTACCGTTACACTTGAATTAATTCTATTAATTAACTAACGTTCTGAATTAATATATAAGAGAAGATTAACAGGATTTATTTGATTAACAAAAATTGATTAAATAAATTTTGTCCAAAAAATTTATCAATCAATCACATCATTTGCCAAATCCAAATCCAAAGCCGAAGCCGAAGCCGAGGCTGAGGCTGTGGCCGAGGGAGCGACGACGACGACGCGAGGGGGCACCTTCTTTAAGCTCTTTAAGAAGTAAAGGAAGTGTTTCCTTATATAAGGACAACAAATCCCTTTCTTTTGCCGATATGGGAGAAATAACTATTCATTTGCACTTTGCAAATGACTTTTCATTTTTCCTCCAAATTGGTTCTCTCACTTTTTCATATTCTCTCTTTTCTTTTTCCATTCACATCTTGCTAAACCCAACATTACGTACCATAGGGTTGTAACATTGTAATCATTTAAAATTTATTTAAATATAAATTTATTAAATAATTTGAATTATATTAAATTAATAAATATATTGCTCCAGATAAATATCATGGATTAATATAATTAATTTAATTATTTAAATTCAAATAAATATGAATTTAATTAAAGCCCGCTCCATAAAGCCCATATGATATTTCACTTAAATCTGATTGGTCGAAGGGAGTCCTATTCCAATCGTAACTCCTCTATTCTAAAACTATAAATAGGGGTCTCATAATTCAGAAAAGAGAACCAAGAATTTTAACAAGAAGCTAGAGAAAGCTCGTGGATCAAAAGCCGCAGATTTCTCTACAAGTTTAAAGATTCAAGCATTAAAGATTCAAGCATTCAAGTTTCAAGAACGATCAAGATCAAGAACGATAAAGATCAAGAACGATCAAGATCAAGACCACCAGATTCAAGATCAAGCTCGAAGCCCTTGGATTCAATTAGAAGTCAAGATCAAGATAAAGTTCAAGTTCAAGTTCAAGATCAAGATCAAGTTCAACATAAAATGATCAAGATCAAGATAGAGATCAAGATCAAAATAAATCCCAAGTTCAAGATCAAGCTTTAAATCCCTTTTGAATTATATTTGAAAAGACGAATTCAGAGGAATCATAGAGATTGTAACACTCGCACTTGAAATAATAAAACGATTGTTGCTATAATTTTCCGTTCTTGATTATTATTTTCTCGACGCGAATTTTATTGTCTACAAATTCTGGCACGCCCAGTGGGACGATCTCTACCTCTCATCTCAACTTTTCAAGCCTTAAAGAACAACGAGATGACTTCCATGATAAACAACTCTCAATCAACAGCCTCTAAGGCCACTAGCTCCAAGTTCTCTACTGAAGTTGAAGACATTTTGGGTGTTACCTTTGGAATTTTTGGAGCTATTACAAGGAGCAAAGCTGCTATGCTAGGACAAAAAATACTTCAAGTGTCGTCCGCATCAACTCCTGTTTTTGGGTCTTCGACTTCAAAAGGAGCAAGTTCCTCCACAGATGCTCTAGAAGGAGGAAGCAGTGTGGCTGAAAAGATCAAGAAGACATTGGATCTCCTTAAGCAATCTGGTTCCAAGAGCTGTACCACAAGGGAGAATTGTGATTCAACTTATGAATCATCTCCACGTACATCGCGTAACGTGAGTCCATTGAAGATTAACCTATGCGACAATCCGTGCTACTCTCCTGCATCACCAATGGTCATGCAAACGATGGTGACTGCTGCTTCCTCTCCTGAGGAACAACTCGCAAATCTGACAAAGTTGGTTGAAGGATTGACAAAGCATGTACAAAATAAAGAGTCTCGAATCGATAAGTTGATAGATAGAATGGAAGGACTTTTAGATGGAGATGCTAGTCATGCGCCTGGAAAGGGTATCGAGGTTCAAGAAATCAAAGATCCTGCCAAGAAAGCCCCGCTTGTTAATGAGATGCCAGTTTCTTCCGAAGGGATGATCCCACTTGATCGCTTGAAGGAGTTCATTGAAGGCACTATCAAAGATAAGTATGAAGTCTCTACCAAGTCCTCTCATATGTATGCCAAGCCATACACTGCAAGAATTGATAGTTTCAAAATGCCTGCTGGTTACCAATCTCCCAAGTTTCAACAATTCGAGGGCAAAGAAAATCCAAAGCAACATGTTGCCCACTTTGTGGAAACATGTAATAATGCTGGGACCTCTGGAGACCACCTTGTCAAGAAGTTTTTCCGCTCTCTAAAGGGAAATGCCTTTGATTGGTATACGGATCTTGAGCCTAATTCTATCGATAGTTGGGAACAACTAGAGCACGAGTTTCTCAATCGCTTCTACAGCACAAGGCATACAGTGAGTATGGTAGAACTCACGAATACCCACCAAAGAAAAGACGAACCGGTCATAGACTTCATAAATCGATGGAGGAACACGAGCCTGAATTGCAAGGATAGGCTTAGTGAAGCTTTTGCAATAGAAATGTGTATTCAAGGGATGCATTGGGACCTTCTTTACATCTTACAAGGAATAAAGCCAAAATCCTTCGAAGATCTAGCTACTCGCGCTCATGATATGGAGTTGAGCATGTCATCTGCTGGGAAAGATATGAATTTTGTCCACGATCCTCGCAAAGGAAGAGACAAGCAGGACCCAAGAGATGGAGCAAATTTGTGCCCAGGAGTGACAATAAAGAATCCATGAATGTTAATGTGTCTCCCGGAAAGTTTGCTACGAAGGAGAACGCAAAGCAAAATGTGAGAATGAATTTTGATCCTAAGAGAGATGCAAGAAAAGGAATACCCCTTCTTGTATTCGGACGTTTCTGATATTTTTAATGAGTTGCTTGAGTTAAAGCTCATCGAGTTGCTAGAAATGAAGCGACCTGATGAAGCTGGAAAAGCTGATGACCCAAATTATTGCAAATATCATAGACTTGTGAGTCATCCTCTTGAAAAATGTTTTGTCTTCAAGGATAGAGTAATGCGATTGGTTAGAGAAAAGAAGATTGTCCTTGATGATGAGAAAGCCAGTTCTAACCAAGTCTCAGTCACATTCGGCTCACTCGATCCGGTCCAAATATGTGTCTCTGAAAAGCATGAAGAAGACTCATTAGAGAAAGAAAAGTCTCAAGCTGATATAAATGCTGATGAAGGTTGGATTCTCGTGACTAAGAGAAGACGCAACAAGTCAAGTTTACGAAAGGAATCATTAGAGCAACCAATTAGAGGAAGATGGTGAAGAAACTAGTGAAGCAAAAATCAATCAAGCACCCAAGGAAGGCAAAGGTAGAAATGCATCACTACCAGAAACCCCGACATCTTGTCACTCTAGAGGAATTCTTACCAAGTTGGTTGCGCACAAATTCTACTCAAGAAAACATTGAGGCATCATGTTTTAACGTTGATGAAGAAGCAATAATGAAAGTGTCTCCAACTGGCGAAGAAGGAGGAACAACGATAGAAGCCACAACAAAAGTGTCTCCAACTGGCAAAGAAGAAGAAACAATGGTAGAAGCCTCACCAAAAGTGTTTTCGAGTGGCAAAGAAAATCCAACAAAGCAAATATCGTCAATGATGTCTCCTTCATCATCTGAAAAGCCTATTGAACCTTCTTCCCAAGAAGCATACGTATGTGATGCAAAAATCACATTCACAGACAAAGATCTGCTGTTTGGGGAAACACTACATAATCGTCCTTTGTATATGGTGGGCTACGTACTAGAAAAGAAGATAAATAGAATATTAATAGATGAAGGATCTGGAGTCAACATTCTTCCTATCCACACATTAAAGGAACTCGGCATCGCAACTGAAGAACTTAGTGAAAGTCGTTTGTTGATACAAGGATTCAATCAAGGGGGGCAGAGGTCCATAGGCTCTATTAAACTAGAGATCCACATGGAAGATTTGCGATCAAGTGCATGGATGCATGTGATCGACGCAAAGACATCGTACAATATATTACTTGGCAGGCCTTGGGTACATGAGAATAGAATTGTCTCATCTTCGTACTACCAATGTTTGAAATATCTTGAAGGTGGAATTGAAAGGAAGATAGTTGCAGATGATAATCCTTTCACCGAAGTTGAGACACACTTTGCCGATGCAAAATTCTATTTGAAAAGTTATGTTATTAAAGGTGCCAAATCCAATGACGCCAAATCAATCAAGAATGATAAGATCATAAGCAAAAGAATTGATGCGGCAGTCGAAAAGGTGAAAATTGACACTAAAGACTCTTGTCCCTTTCTTAATGAAGGGAAGATCATGTCTTCAAAGAAGAAGCTGACTTCTAGGCTTTGTTATGTTCCAAAAGCGAAGAAAGAACAAGATCAACCATCTAACCTTCAAGAAGATACATTAAGAGGACTAACTCTTCCTATCAGACAGATTGATGTAATAACCTTGTCTTCAAAACCGCCAGGGAAGACAATCACTCAAAGTCAGGTGCGAGTTATGACACTACCTGCGAAACGTACAAGTGAAGGTTTCGATCCCAATGCTTACAAGTTATTTCCAAAAGCCGGATACAATCCCAATGAACCATCAGCATTAGGGAAACTCCCATCAGAAGATAAAATCAGGCAAGCACGTGAAGGTTTAGTCTATAACCAACCACCACCAGTTCGCATCTCCATAAGAAGGGCAAGCAATAATCATATAACTTTTGAAGATGATGTCACTACTCCTAATAGAAGGCCTTCCGTCTTTGATCAACTTGGTGAATCGACTGCAAGAACTTCTGTGTTTGAGAGGTTAGGTCCATTGAAGAGGAATAACAAAAATCTGAGGAGTTATTTAAAAGTTACAACGCCTACTTCACATTTAATTTGAAAGGATTTTAGAAGTTTGATTCCTTCTAGAATGAGGCGACGAGTGGAACTTGTGGTTTCATGTAAAGAGGAACTCAAGGCAAAAGCTCACACTGTGGTTTACACTAAGGAGCGTGAGGAAGACGAAGAAAGTGTATGTTCATCTAATCACATTACAATCCAAAATGAGTATGATTCGTCGTCTCAAATCAAAAATAATGAAGAGTTAGAAGATATTGTCTCAAGTTGTCATATATGTGTCAATGACAATGATCCTTTGGAAGAGGAAGATGCTAGAGATGCTCCACCGGAACTTGAAGAAGGCGTAAAGACCACAATAGATCCTTTGAAGGAAGTTAACCTTGGCACTGATGAAGACCCAAGGCCAACGTACTTGAGTGCATTTCTTGAAGTAGATGAAGAAATAGCTTATATAAATATACTCAAAGAATACAGGGATGTCTTTGCTTGGAGTTATAAAGAAATGCCTGGATTGAATCCTTAAGTAGCGGTCCATCAGTTGGCAGTCAAAAGTAGTGCTCGTCTTGTTAAGCAAGCTCAAAGACGTTTAGGCCAGACTTGGTTCCGTTGATAGAAAATGAAGTTAATAAACTCATTGAGGCGGGATTTATTCGTGAGGTCAAATATCCTACATGGATTTCAAGTATTGTTCCGGTGAGGAAGAAGAATGGTCAAATTCGAGTTTGTGTTGACTTTAGAGATCTCAATAATGCATGCCCTAAAGATGAGTTTCCTCTTCCAATTCCAGAATTGATGATTGATGCCACCACTGGTTATGAAGCGATGTTGTTCATGGATGGTTCTTCCGGCTATAATCAAATCCGCATGTCACCAAGGGATGAAGAACTCACCGCATTTCGCACACCGAAAGGTATTTATTGCTACAAAGTGATGCCATTTGGTCTAAAAAATGCTGGTGCCACATATCAAAGGGCTATGCAAAACATCTTTGATGACTTACTCCATAAAAATGTTGAATGCTATGTTGATGACTTGGTGGTAAAGTCGAGAAAGAGGGGTGATCATTTGAAAGACTTAAGAATGGTGTTTGAGCTGCTTCGAAGATATCAACTAAGGATGAACCCATTGAAGTGTGCCTTCGGAGTTACTTCTGGGAAGTTCCTTGGCTTCATTGTGAGACATCGAGGAATTGAAATTGATCACGCCAAAGTTGATGCAATATCAAAGATGCCTGAGCCTCGAAATATTCATGAGTTAAGAAGTCTTCAAGGAAAGCTAGCTTACAATCTCCTCAAATCTAGCAGGACGATGCCAACCATTCGGTCATCTCATGAAGAAAGGTGCTCCTTTTCATTGGGACGAAACATGTAGTGATGCCTTTAAAAACATTAAATTGTATCTAGCAAAACCTCCAGTTTTGGCAGCCCCTATACCTGGAAAGCCATTAATACTCTACATTGCGGCACAACAAAGGTCTGTAGGAGCCATGTTAGCTCAAGAGAATAGTGAAGGTAAAGAAAACTCCCTTTATTACTTGAGTAGAACGATGACACCGAATGAGCTAAAATATTCGCCTATTGAAGAATTGTGCTTGGCGCTGGTCTTCTCAATTCAAAAAATGAAGCATTATTTTCAAGCTCATGTTGTTCGTCTCATTTCTAGAGCAAATCCCATCAAGTTTGTTATGTCAAAACCTGTCCTTAGTGACCGACTAGCAAGATGTTACCTCCAATTCCAATAGTTTGAGATCGTGTACATCCCTCAAAAAGCTGTTAAAGGACAAGCATTGGCGGATTTCTTAGCAGACCATCCTATACCGGATGATTGGAAGTTAACTGATGAACTTCCTGATGAAGATGCGATGATAATTGAAGTTCAACCCCCTTGGAAAATGTACTTTGATGGGGCTGCACATCGCGGCGGAGCTGGTGCTGGTGTAGTGTTCATCACTTCGCAAGAAGAGATTCTACCATTCTCTTTTACTCTAAAACAATGTTGCTCCAATAATGTCGCCGAATATCAAGCATTGATACTGCGTCTTGAAATGGCCGTTGACATAAATCAATTACATTTACAAGTCTTTGGTGACTCTCAATTGGTGATTAACCAACTCTTGGGAAGTTATGAGGTGAAAAAGCCTGAATTACGCCCTTATCTTGATTATGCTCAAAAGTTGATAGGATGGCTTGGAGATGTAATACTTCAACATGTGCGTAGAATAGAGAATAAGAAAGCTGATGCATTGGCTGCTCTAGCTTCAGCGCTAACCTTTCCTGATTAAACGCAAGTAACTGTCTGTAAAAAATGGATAGTACCACCGTCAAATAAGGAAGAATATATTGAAAATAAGCTTGATCATATCGTCGCCACCGCTGAAACCGCGAAGGAAGATTGGAGACAACCCATTATTGACTACATATGCTATGGGTTACTTCCAGAAAATCAAAGAAGAAGGACTGACATACGTCGTCGTACACCTCGCTTCCTTTACTACAAGGACACATTATATAGGCGATCATTTGAGGGTGTGCTATTACGATGTTTGGGAGAGGAAGAAGCAATTCAAGCTCTGCAAGAAGCACACTCAGGAGTATGTGGATCACATCAATCTGGACCGAAACTTCACTTTCACATAAAGAGGATGGGGTATTACTGGCCAACCATGGTGAAAGATTGCTTAGATTATGCCCGGAGGTGCGACGCTTGTCAATTTCATGCGAATTTCATTCATCAGCCACCCGAAGTATTGCACCCAACCATCGCATCGTGGCCATTTGACGCTTGGGGACTGGATGTTGTAGGGCCACTACCAAAATCTTCTGGTGGACACTTGTATATCTTGGCTGAAATAGATTACTTCTCAAAGTGGGCTGAAGCTGTCTCCCTTAAGGAAGTGAAGAAAGAGAATGTTGCAAATTTTATCCGAGTGAATATCATCTATCGCTTTGGTATCCCTCGATACATAATAACTGACAATGGCAAGCCATTTGATAACAAGTTAATGAACAAGATTTGTGATCTTTTTGACTTCAAGCAGCGTAAATCTTCTATGTATCATGCTGCCGCCAATGGTCTTGCTGAAGCATTCAACAAAAATCTATGTAACCTGCTCAAGAAAGTTGTCTCCAAGTCCAAACGAGATTGGCATGAAAGAATGGAAGAAGCTTTGTGGGCATATAGAATGACATACCGCACTCCAACTCAAGCAACACCATATTCACTTGCTTTTGGAGTTGAAGCAGTCTTGCCACTTGAGCGTCAAATACCTTCCTTGAGACTTGCTATCCAAGAAGGGCTCACTAAAGAAGACAATGCTCGACTGTGTCTTGCTGAGTTTGAAGCACTTGATGAAAAAAGGCTAGAAGCCCAACAAAACCTTGAATGTTATCAAGCTCGTTTATCTCGTGCTTTCAATAGAAAGGTTCGCTTGAGGTGTTTCCAAGTTGGAGACCAAGTTCTCGCAGTAAGAAGACCCATCATTACTTCGCACAAGTCTGGGGGCAAATTTACCTCAAAGTGGGATGGACCATATGTCGTACAAGAAGCATATTCAAATGGTGCTTACAAGCTTGTTGATGCTGATGGCTTAAGAATCGGTCCTATTAACGCCAAATTCCTAAAGAGGTACTACCCTTGAAGTAAGATGATGCTCCTTAAGGTACGAGCCTAAAACTGCATGTAACTCCTGGCCCGCAAGAGTATAAACTGTGTACGGCACAAAAAAAAAAACTCAATCCCCCAGAACTACGTTGTGACTTGATCCTCTTCACCGAGGTACGTAGGCGCTTAGAACCATATTCTAAGTTCAGTTGCATGAGTGTCAAAAAAACACATGTTCCCACTTGATGTCACATGACAATTAAAGAGATAAGTATCTTATTTATCTTTTGTCTCATCAAACGTTAGACTTGTACGAAGTATTGATTGGTCAATAGATGGGGGAAAACCCTTGAAAAATATGAGTTTCGTCATGCTTGAAGTTTGTTCAAAATTGAAGATTTTAAAATCCTTGAAGTATACAAGTTGAAGTCTTCAAATCCTCTAAGAATACAAGTTGAAGTCTTCATTCTTCAAGTCTGCAAGTTGAAGTCTTCAAATTCTTTAAGTCTCTAAGTTGAAGTCTCCAGATTATTTAAGTCAACCAGTTGAAGTCTTTGAATTCTTTTCTACAAGTTTGAGTCTTCTGATTCTTTAAGTCTACAAGTTGGATCCTTCAGATCCTCTAAGTCTGCAAGTTGAAGTCTTCAAATTCTTTAAGTCCGCTAGTTGAAATCTTTAAATCTACGAGTTGAAGTCCTCAAATTCTTCAAGTCTGCAAGTTGAAGTTCTTAGATTATTCAAGTTTGCAAGTTGAAGTCTTTAAATTCTTGAAGTCTGCAAGTTGAAGTCTTCAAATTCTTCAAGTTTGCAAGTTGACGTCATCAAATTCTTCAAGTTTGCAAGTTGACGTCTTCAAATTCTTCAAGTCTGCAAGTTGAGGTCTTCAAATATTCGGCAAGTTGAGATCTTTAAATCCTTAAGTTTGCAAGTTGAAGCCTTTAAATTATTCAAGTGTTAAATTTGAAGTTTTCAAGTCTTGACACCTTTAGATTACCTTTCTTAAGGCGGGAATTTACATCTATCCGCTTTCGCCTTAAGAATACCATAAAGTTACCTTTCTTAAGGCGGGGATTTACATCTATCCGCTTTCGCCTTAAGAATACCATAAGTTACCTTTCTTAAGGCGGGGATTTACATCTATCCGCTTTCGCCTTAAGAATACCATAAAGTTACCTTTCTTAAGGCGGGGATTTACATCTATCCGTTTTCGCCTTAAGAATACCATAAAGTTACCTTTCTTAAGGCGGGGATTTACATCTATCCGCTTTTGATTTAAGAATACATGAAGTTACCTTTCTTAAGGTGGGGATTTACATCTATCCGCTTTCGCCTTAAGAATACCATGAAGTTACCTTTCTTAAGGCGGGGATTTACATCTATCCGCTTTCGCCTTAAGAATACCATGAAGTTACCTTTCTTAAGGCGGGGATTTACATCTATCCGCTTTCGCCTTAAGAATACCATAAAGTTACCTTTCTTAAGGCGGGGATTTTCATCTATCCGCTTTCGCCTTAAGAATACCATGAAGTTACCTTTCTTAAGGCGGGGATTTTCATCTATCCGCTTTCGCCTTAAGAATACCATGAAGTTACCTTTCTTAAGGCGGGGATTTACATCTATCCGCTTTCGCCTTAAGAATACCATGAAGTTACCTTTCTTAAGGCGGGGATTTTTTCATCTATCCGCTTTCGCCTTAAGAATACCATGAAGTTACCTTTCTTAAGGCGGGGATTTACATCTATCCGCTTTCGCCTTAAGAATACCATGAAGTTACCTTTCTTAAGGCGGGGATTTACATCTATCCGCTTTCGCCTTAAGAATACCATGAAGTTACCTTTCTCAAGGCGGGGATTTTTATCTATCCGCTTTCGCCTTAAGAATACCATGAAGTTACCTTTCTCAAGGCGGGGATTTTCATCTATCCGCTTTCGCCTTAAGAATACCATGAAGTTACCTTTCTTAAGGCGGGGATTTTCATCTATCCGCTTTCGCCTTAAGAATACCATGAAGTTACCTTTCTCAAGGCGGGGTTTTTTTCATCTATCCGCTTTCGCCTTAAGAATACCATGAAGTTACCTTTCTTAAGGCGGGGATTTACATCTATCCGCTTTCGCCTTAAAAATACCATGAAGTTACCTTTCTTAAGGCGGGAATGAGTACTCATCCCTTTGAGTCATAAGACTACCTTCTCCATCGATCGTTCTTTGAAGCCTACCTACAAAAATGGGGAAGACAACACACAAAAAAAAAAAAGTAGAGGAGAAATTGTTTCCTGTCGAGACGTTTGAGACTTGAATGTCATACTAAGCTAACTAGGTTAGACTTAAGACAATATTTTCTTTGTGATAACTAAGCTTTGAAGTAAAATTTCAAGCCATCACAATCATTTTTGGCGACGATGTTCTGATATTGAGATATTAAATATTTTGTGAGGCAACAAAAATCTGAAATTTTCAGCATAGCAGAGTTTAAAGTTAACTTCAAAAAATCATCTAGAAAGATTCTAAAGGTATTAAATTTTGACTTTTCGTCACACTGAATATATTTGTGTGTAGATTCGAAATAATCAAGCGGCTTGTGATTTCTTCGTTCCTACACCAAGACACAAAAGTTTTAGTGAAGCCACACAAATCTGAAATTTTCAGCATGGCAGAATCTAGAGCTAACTTCAAAAACTCATCTAGAAAGACTCTAAAAGTATTAAATTTTGAATTTTGGATATGTTAGAGATCAAAAAGTTTAATTTCTGAAGAATCAAACGGTTCATGATTTCGATTTTTGTACAATGAGATATGAGTTTTCTACGGCAGACATGTCAAGCTGTAAAAAAGTGACGAATTTTTAGCATGGCAGAATCTAGAGCTAACTTCCAAAAATCATCTAGAACGATTCTCAAGGTATTAAATTCTGAATTTTGGATATGTTAGGCATCGAGAAGTCTAATTTCAGGAAAGTCAAACCGTTTGTGATTTAGATATTTCTACAATGAGATATGAATTTTCTACGACAGACGCGTCAAGCTGTAGAAAAAGTGACGAAAATCATAAAAAGAGAGGAAAGTTACCTTGAATTATCTCCCTTTCATCAATGGCTTGTATCTCACAATCCGTAATTGAAAAAATTGTGGATACAATGCATCTATTTATAGATGTCATGTGATGAGAATAAAATTATTTTTCTAGTACAGTAACAAATCCTTTTTGGCTAGGACAATAGAAAAGGTATATAAATTTGAAGTTGAGTAGGATTACAATTCCTAATTAAATTATAATTCCTTTTTGGCTGTGGCAATAAAACATATATTGGAATATGAAATTGAGTAGGATTATAATTGTTAATTCAATTATAATTCATTTTTTTTAACTAAGGTGAATTTAGTAACCGGTTAATGCTTCAAGCCTAGTCTCTAAAAGATGAAATATCTCGACAAGACTTGAAGCAGGGGGCATTTGTAATCATTTAAAATTTATTTAAATATAAATTTATTAAATGATTTGAATTATATTAAATTAATAAATATATTGCTCCAGATAAATATCAAGGATTAATATAATTAATTTAATTATTTAAATTCAGATAATTAATTAAAGCCCGCTCCATAAAGCCCATATGATATTTCACTTAAATTTGATTGGTCGAAGGGAGTCCTATTCCAATCGCAACTCCTCTATTCTAAAACTATAAATAGGGGTCTCATAATTCAGAAAAGAGAACCAAGAATTTTAACAAGAAGCTAGAGAAAGCTCGTGGATCAAAAGCCGCAGATTTCTCTACAAGTTTAAAGATTCAAGCATTAAAGATTCAAGCATTCAAGTTTCAAGAACGATCAAGATCAAGAACGATAAAGATCAAGAACGATCAAGATCAAGACCACCAGATTCAAGATCAAGCTCGAAGCCCTTGGATTCAATTAGAAGTCAAGATCAAGATAAAGTTCAAGTTCAAGTTCAAGATCAAGATAAAGTTCAACATAAAAAGATCAAGATCAAGATAGAGATCAAGATCAAAATAAATCCCAAGTTCAAGATCAAGCTTTAAATCCCTTTTGAATTATATTTGAAAAGACGAATTCAGAGGAATCATAGAGATTGTAACACTCGCACTTGAAATAATAAAACGATTGTTGCTATAATTTTCCGTTCTTGATTATTGTTTTCTCGACGCGAATTTTATTGTCTACAAACATATAACTAAAATTGATTTTACCATCAATTATAAATCAATATTTTATAGTTCTAAACCAACATATCACCCAAATATTAGCCATGTCATACATCAAAGTATATACACTATAACATATTGCAACTTTAAATCAACAAATCACCATTATTTTTTAACCAACGAATCCGCCAGTTATTTTTAGTTGTCAAAATTGGAACTTGACACAAAGGTTACACCATATTGTACACCATGTAAATTAGTTTGATGATACCAAAAAGTTGGTATATACTTGATTAGATTATGGTTTAGGGTTGGAGCATATAACTAAAATCAAGTTTACCATCAATTATAAATCAGGTTTTTTTATTGTTCTAAATCAACATATATCTAAAATCATACATCAAAGTATATGCACTATAACATATTGTAACTTCAAATCAATAAATCACTGTTATTTTTAACCAACAAATTCACCAATTATTTTCAGTTGTTAAAGTTATTAAAATTTGAACTTGACACAAAGTTACACCACATTGTACACCATGTAAATTAGTTTGATAATACTAAAAAGTTGGTATATACTTGAATAGATTATGGTGTTATGCATTTTCGAGTTGGAACAAATAACAAAAATCAACTTATCATAAATTATAAATCAAGTATTTTTTTATTGTTCTAAATTAATATATCGCTAAAAAATTAGTCACACCCTCCATCAAAGTATATACACTATAACATATTGCAACTTTAAATCAACAAATCACCATTATTTTTAAACAACAAATCCACCAATTATTTTCAAGTTTTATAGTTATTAAAATTTAAACTTGATACAAAGTTACACCACATTGTACACCATGTAAATTAGTTTGATGATACTAAAAAGTTGATATTACTTAATAAGATTATGGTGTTATGCATTTTAGGGTTGGAACATACAACTAAAATCAACCTTACCATAAATTATAAAACAAGTTTTTTTTATTGTTCTGAATCAACATATGGTCAAAAAATTAGTCACACCCTTCATCAAATTAAAATAAAAAAATTACAAATATTTTAACTATATCATCCATTTAAATATATACCGTAAAACATATCATAGTTAAAAAGCAATAAATCACCAATTATTGTACCAAATCGCCCACCGATGTATATTACTTAATACATATCACTATTTAAAATAACATATCATCAATAATTATACCAAACTGGCCACCAAAGTGTATGCACTAAAATATTTTTTCTGTTTAAAAATTATTCCGATAATTATGGATCACATTATACAAATCATATTCCCTATAATAATGCGGATCTTCTTCGAATTTAACAATTATAATTTTGCGTGTTGAATAAACAACCGAGTTGTTGACATCGGTATTAGTCATCATACAAGGACTCTTTCAGAGAGTATTATCAAAAAATACTTTCGTATTCATAATCAATTTATTTTAGAATCAGAAAATCTTCTTCTTTTTCGAATTGTAAGAGATGATTTTGAAAAGAAACAAAGAGAGATATTCTCAAGAAGGAGATACAAACCTTTTATTGAAAGAGATGACACTGAAAACATTAAAGAAAAAGTGTGCATCAATGTGTTAATACCAAAAAAAAAAAAAGAGTGCATCAATGATATTCATCCGTGTAAGGTTAACAAGAGAGAGGAAGTGAATTTTTTTATTCAAGGAACGTATCAAATACAATTGTGATTGAGATTCTAAAAATAAAATAAAATAAAAGATTAACATGACTCCTAAAAGTCAATCTACTAACCAATAAAATAGGACATAAATAGTGTAGATATTTATATTTTATAATAAATTGTCATTCTTGTAATTAAAATACTAATGTTGTAAATAAAAATACTAAAATAATATTATGTAAATTAAGGTTTTAAGTAGTATATTCTTATATTTTTTCCTAAATTTATTATGTTTACTTAAAAGCTAATAGGAAGAACATCACATATGAAATTCAAATATGTTGTTTTTAAAATAAATTTTGAGTCGCTTTTACCTGTATAATACTATTTCATTATGTATCATATTGTAATCTATTGTGTTGTATTATATTGTACTATATTATTTTAGTGAAAACAATTTTTGAATAGATTGTATTATTTTTCGTCATTACAGAATATCACATATACACGATTTAAATGATAAACCTAGAAGATAAGAAGGATATGATGTTTAGTGCCACACCCGAGCCTACAATCTGACGTGGCCAACATTCAGAACCATATTTGGTTCCAAGAAAACCATTGGCCGAGCCTACTACTATACTAAATGATATAACAATCACGCGAATAATTACTTTACTCTTATTTAGAAGGCAAAAGTATTCATTACCCCCTTGAACTTGAAGCTTTTTATTCGGTGTACATCTAAACTATATTCTGTTTTAATTACCACCTCAAACTTGTTTATTCCACCATCGCGTACACTTTTTCTTCCCGCTGCTCCTATTGTGACTACAAGCGCACGTCAGCTGGAAAAAGTGGTGATGATGTGGTTTTCACCTGAATAAATAATAGCCACCTAGAACAATTAAAATGACAAAAAATAAATATCATATTCCAACAACTCTGCAAAAAAAAACCTCAGTTCTTCCATGGCGAAACTTACCAATCATGAAGTTGTCATAGTAATGGTTCCACTACCAGCACACAGCCATTTGAACTAACTCCTCCACCTCTCCCACCTCATCTCCGCCTATCACCTCCCACTCCACTTTGCAGAACCACCGTCCACCTCTGTCAAGCAAAATATCGCATCCCTGGATGGAATCCACGGTCCACCTCCACTGTCAAATTCCATAAATTTCCAATCCCAAATTACGAAACCCCACCTCCAAATTCATATGTTTTCTGATGAACAAATTAAAAAAATTAGAGATTTTACGTTTTTTTTTTACCATTGTAGCTTTATGATGTGTCAAAAAATCACTCTCTCACACGCCTAGTAGAGTGTGATTTCAATTTCTACGTCAGGGACAGAAAAGGTGCACACATTGGATGAATAAACAAGTTGGGCCGGGGGGGGGGTAATTCAGATGAAATAAAGTTTAGGTGTACACTGAATAAAAAACTTCAAGTTCAGGGGTAATGAATACTTTTGCCTAATTAGAAATGAGAGTGTTGGTGTACTAACTTGCACTCTAGAGTTGTACAAGAAGCTTTATTAGTTGTACTAAATTGAAAATTCTCAATTTCACTCATATTTTTCCTATATTGATGGTTTGTATTTATTTTTTTGTCCTTCTCCTTTGAACATGTGTACTTAAAGTGTTCTTCTTTCTTTTTCCTTCTCAAATCCTCTGTTCCTTTGAATTTTAGAATATATTCGTTTGACACAGTTGAGAATTGAGGTGTAGGAATTTTTAGAGGAATCAATAACAAGATGTGTACCTTGTAATTCACAATGAAAGTCGTCGATATGCTTCTTTGACAGGTTGGTGCTCAAGTCCATCTTTGAATCACTAGAAAACAAAGATTTTGTTCACAAATTAAAGTTTATTTTTGTGTGTTGATGAATCTACCTTAGAAACTCAATACTTTTGTTTCTAGACTGAACGCTTGGTTTTGATTTTCTGTTTTACAGATTTTTCTCTATTTTCACGTTCTTATCACGTTTCACGTTTTATGTCCCTTGGAAGCTGCTCCCACTAGGAGTCTTTTAAAGAGGATTTGAACAGTTACTTTCTAACTGTTCAGTCTTATCCTTTAAAGGATTTATCCTAATTAATTAATTAATTAATTAAATTAATTAATTAATTGGATAAGACATTAAAACAGATTAATTGGGTCGGGTCGGTCCACATGGGAGACCCATGACCCAAAACTTACATCTCCCACTTCGCACATGGTGGTCAATACCCAAGTCAAAAATTATATCAATCACACACACAATTCTTACGACAAATAGTTTGTGCGACCTGTGAGCATGAAGAGCTTATGTTTAAGGTTTTTCAAGCCCTGTATATGAATTCAATCACATGTGGAAAGAATTCAATACTATTAAAGAACACTATTACTCACAATACCCCAGACGTTATTCACTACTTCAGTAGTTACTTATTCGATCCCTCAATTTCTTAAACAGGTGAACTCGAGTATATGTTTAACTTTATACACACAATAACACTTGAGTGTAATAGCCGACTTATGTTTACAAGTCTAATTGTTCATTCAATCATCTTCCTTTTCTACTCGAATCTATCTGTTCCATATCAACTACTTTCCTAGACATGTACTGCATTGTCGAATCTCTCATGGCTATTAGTAACATGCTAAAATAGCAACAACGATTGAAACTTCAAGAAACAACAAAAGGTCAAAGGGTATTTCATTGAAAAGTTGATTTAAATTTTCTGTGTCTCACAAAATAAAAAAGCAGGAAGTATTCTTTCATTGACCCATTGATCGCTAGACACACGTGGTATGAAACACTTGCTACGATGTTTACACCTTAAATTGGTATATGTGTCTCATTCTATTGATTATTCAATATCGTACAGACCTTGGTCTAAGCATCTACAAATGTTTAACCTAGTTTCTCTCTTCAGTGATCTTTAAGCTCATTTCTTGGAGAAACTTTTGTCTAGATCAGAAAACAAGTCATAAAATGGTGGTGAAATTCATCTCTTCACGTTCCCCGACGTAAGAGGCGATTTCTCCTGTGTGAGAACCAATCTCGAGAATTGTTCGACACATTATATATCTTACATATTATCACATAAATTCAATAGTTTTATGTAAAAGAGAATATCATAACAATCAAGTCAGTTTACAATACTGAATATCATTATACTTTACGTAAACCTAGAGCCTTAACATGTTTTTCAAACAAGTCTCTAGAGATGGTCTTCCAAAAAAAATAAACTACCATTTAATGTGGATGAATGTAATGTAAAGTTATTTCTCTACTTGTCACTATGTCTCTCACAAAGTTATGTTTGATGTCAATGAGATTGGTTCTTCTGTGATACTTAGGATCCTTTATGTACATGATAGTTGCTTGACTATCATAATGTAGAATTATTGGACCCTCAGAATTCTTTGTAATATTCAAATGTTCTGAGAATCTCTATGACCAAATAACTTTTCTAATGCACACACATGTCACAAATTTAGATTCCATGGTTAAAAGAGTTGTGCAAGTTTGCTTCTTACTTTTCCATGAAATAGTACCACCATTCAGTAAGAAAGCAAAACAGGATGTTGATTTTCTATCATCCCGGTCACCAGCCCAATCAATATATGTATAACCTTTCATGAATAAATCATATCCACTATAACACAGTATATGATCTGCAGTTCTCTTAAGATATCAAAATATACTCTTTACTGCTTTCCAGTGATCTTTTCTAATATGTGGGATTGATATCTGCTAACTAGACTCATGGTATAACAAATGTCTGGGCGAGTACACATCATATCATACATCAAACTCATGATCACATTAGAATACGGAACTCGAGACATGTATTTATTTTTGATCCATTGAATTTACATTGAACTTTAAGAATTCATTTAATCTCAATAGCTTAACGTTCCTTAGGAAGGTCAACTAGATTCAAGACTTTGTTGGTTTTTCATCGGCTTTCAACCATTCATCCCTTTTAGGGCTTGATAAAGCCTCTATTACAGAATTAGGTTCATCTAATTCTGTAGGAGATACCAAGAAAATATAATCCTTAATCTCATAAGATCATTTAGGTAAACCTTTTTCAGTACTCCTTCATATTCCTCTATAGGATTTTGGGATTCATAACTCCCACTTTGACCAGGAATCATTTCTTGATCCATTGAATTATCAAGTATGTTTGACAACATTATCTGATCTTTTCAATTTAATATTTCGTACAAAGGTTGGTATTCGTGACTCCCACTTGGTCCAGGAATCATTTCTTGATCAATTGAATTATCAAGTATGTTTGACAACATTATCTGATATTATGTATTCAACATTTTACACAGAGGTTCAACTTCATTCATATATCTTTTAAAGCACTCAAGTGATTCATTGAAGTATGAAGCATCAGACCTTGTCTTTACATTCATTGGACCACAAATATTAATTGAAGTGGAAATTCAGCTTTCTTAGCTCTCCAATGGTTTACGCGTGATCTTTCCAGCAAGACAATTATCATAGGTTGGCATTTTAATTTTGGTGAAAGAACCTAAATGTCCTTCTTTTGCCAACAATTTCATTCAATCTTGCCCTATGTGACCTATTCTAGCATACCATGCTTGTTATTGACATATAATTAGGCAAGAATTTTAATACGATGCATGTGACGTACACATTCAAGCAAATCAATTCTCATAAAGGTTTCATATTTAAATGTAAAATCGAAAAGACACTTAAGCATCCATTCATCATTTATGAATTAAATATTTAACCAATATTTGAAATTAACTTCTTTATGTGTATGCTAATCTTTTTAGACTATAATCACAGAGATTTGCATGTCTAACTATTAAACACCATATAGTATTGTGCAATAAAATAATCAATCACTTATCCAAGATAAAAGAGAATAAAACTCAAAAATTTCATATTAAAGCACAATTAAAGATCTTCCCGTCAAAGTTAACAAAAAACTTACAATAATAAAAAAAATTATCCTGATAAAAAAGGGAGTATGTGGATACACCGTGGGTGAAGTTTTACCCACTTAACTCCTATTTTTGCATAGTATTTCCATAATTCTTCATTATCCCCAATTTCAATTCTAACTTGATTTAGTTCATTCTTCAAGTATTCTTGCAAGGAATGATGCAAAACATCATACCCTTCTATTTCTAAAACTTGAATTTCTTTTTCAATAAGTTTTTCAAATGTTTTGACAAAGATCTAGAGGAATCCTATTAAACAACCAAGGGGATCCATCTTCAAAGATTTACACTCTCTTAGATCTTTTTATCTTTTTCTTTGAATGCTCAAATACTCAAACTCTCGTAGATCTTTTTCTCTTTTTCTTCGAATGATCCTTTCATTCCTTAGCATACTTTGTGTCTCTTTTAGGACACCAATCGGTACGACTTCTCTCCCTCGAAAACACATCTTACGGCGGGTTGCTATTCGACCTCGTCCTTTTGCTCTACTTTGAGAACTCCCACTTGGAGTAATTTAAGCATGCTCCTTTTCAGCCACATCTGAAATTGGAACAAAAGAAATATGGTTAAACCATTTAATGTGACAACATATGTCACAAATTTCTCATAAAAGGCAAACAACTATTTAAGGAACATTAGAACTAAATGAATACACAAGAACAATAAGATACTAAAGAGCACACACATAAAAATGATTCTGAATAGGACCCTAATCTCAATCAAATTAAAAAAATTATAATTTTTTTTTAATTATGTTTTCAACCCAACTTAAAAAATTCTTATCTTACTCGTTTTAAGTCTGTTTCTCTAATATAATATATTTTCGGAACGATTAAAACGAGCAAATAAAAAAAAAAAAAAGTTTCCACCCAAAAACTACACAACAAATTTCCAGATTACTCCAGACAAATGCAGTTGTTTTTTTGGAAAACTGTCAAAAAACAGTCAATTTTTCAACAATTCGTTTTTAACTCGTTTTAATTTCATTTTTCTATTATAATATTTTTTTTGGAAAGATATGCACAATCAAATTATGATCAAATAATTTCGACCAAAAATATCTTACAATCATTTTTCAAATCGCTATTAAATAGAAGCAGATTTTTTTTAAAAAAATAATAAAATTGCAGAGTTATTTTCATAATAGGACAAATAATCCTATGTCTTTCATGATTCACAATCAAATAGGATTTATAATCCTATTTTCCATATTATTAATCCACAATTAAACGTCAAATAAAATTTAAAGTTTTTAAAACTTTTTCTTTTTCTTTCTATTCACTGATTTTTAAAAGAAATATACTCAATTTATTTTCTTATAAACACACAAAGTGAATAGTCAAGAAAGCAACGTATAATGAGATTAATAACCTGACTCTGATCCAATTGTAGGAATTTTAAGAGAAATCAATAACAAGATGTGTACCTTGTAATTCACAGCGGAAGTCGTCAATCTGCTTCTTTGACAGGTTGGTGCTCAAGTCCATCTTTGAATCACTAGGAAACAAAGATTTTGTTCACAAACTAGAAGTCTGTTTTTGTGTGTTGATGAATTTGCCTTAGAAACTCAATACTTTTATTTCTAGACTGAACGCTTGGTTTTTGATTATCTGTTTTACAGATTTTCCTCTCTTTTTTCACGTTCTTATCATGTTTCACGTTTTATGTCCTTTGGAAACTGCTCTCTTTGGGAGTCTTTTAAAGAGGATTTTTTCAGTCTTATCCTTTAAAGGATTTATCCAAATTAATTAATTAATTAATTGGATAAGACATTAAAACAAATTGGGTCGGGTCGGTCCACATGGGCGACCCATGACCCAAAACTTACATGAGGAAAGACAACTTCTGATTAACCTTTGTTTCTTTTTGGAGACCATCATTTTACACAGTTAAATCATCACGGAATAACCTTTGAAGTTATCTGGAGTTTTCTATTTTTTTCAGTTTACTTTAGTGTTTAGGGATAAGAATTGTTCATATTTGATTTTACTCTTCATTTTTTGTTGATGAAATCTATGTGCTTTTGGTGTTGTTATAGAATCTAAAGGAAGAACTTCTCACACTACTAAAGTGTTTGATGAAATTTCTAAGATAATTAAGGAGATTTCTGTCTTAAATGTAAAAATGATCTTGCTTTTGGATAACTAATCTTGCACGTGATTTATGCACCTATGTACATCTTAAAAATTATGTAAACAAGCCTTACCAGGAATACTTCATCAATTATATAACTTATATGCTATTTATTGAGTGTTTGAATTGACTTAAAAGTTGACCAAACCTACATTTAAGTTAGTTTTTAACTTCTAAAAATGTTTGACAAATATATAAAAAATAACTTAAATAAGTCAAAATGTCTTAAAATAAATTAGAAAGTGTTTGGCAAGGACAAAAAAATGACTTAAAACAAGTCAAAAATCAAAGATAGATCTCACCCTACTTTTTTTTTTTTTTTACTTAAAAGTCATTTTAGTTTGATTTTGTATTAGTTATTGACTTCAAAGCTAAGTACTTTTTTAAGCCAATCTAAACGGACTCTAAGTCATTCAAATGAAGACATTTAAAAATATTTAATGATGTAAATACAGATAAATGAATTTTAGTTTTAGCTTAAAATATTGAGATGCAATTATATGATCTTTTTTTAAAAAATAAAATGAATTATTAATTTTTTCTCTTCTCAAAATGGTGACTTCGTGGAAAGTCGGTGAGGTGCACTCCTACACATGCTATGAAGTAATTATAACATTTACTAATTGGATTTGACATATTTATCAAAATTTTAGAAGGTTTTAGTACATTTTTTAAGAGAGTCTTTTCCCACCCTTCTAAGACTAAACTCCAACATTTTTACATCTAAATAAGGTTCTAAATGATATTAATAAACTTATTACTCTAATTAATTCTTCTATGTCTTAGAGAAAGGATTCAAGAGGAGAAAGCTAGATTTTCAAGCATTCCCTCTATTTCACCAAGATCTTTGTTCTTCTAGGTATATAATGAAAGTCAAGAGGGGGGGGGGGGGGTAAATTAAAATATTTGTCAAGTCGAGTGTCTGTTTGAGATAGTCGACCAAATCCTGCAAGTTAGTTCAACAGAGTAAAACAAACTAATTGAGTGAAAGTAAATGAACATGAAAAAATTTATTCTGGTTTCGGATCATCGATGTGGTGCCTAGTCCAATTGTAAGACCTTGAAAATAGCTTAGGTGCTCTAGAGCCTAACATGTTTGTATTAGTGTTCTAAGGTCCTAAATATGTTTAATATGTGGTATAAAGGCAGTAGCTAAAACATTAGAGGTGTTGGAAGTCGAACGTCAAGGGATGACTAAGACGTTTGACGACTAAGTCACCTAAATGTCTCTTATGTGGTTCTATGTGTTTATATGTGTTTAATTGTGTTTTAAGGTTCTTAATAGAGTTATTATAGCATGTATAGTCAGTGGTTAAAGTTTCGTGAAGTTTGGAGTCCAAATGATCAAGAAAGTCCAAGGCATTCGAAAGATGTGCCTTGAGTCGACCTTGTACGTCTAGGCGAGTTTCGTCGAGTTTTATGTGTTCGTTTTGGATGAAATTCATGTGAGAGGTTTTAAACTCATATATGATCATATTTAGGTTGGAAAAGTCCTGGAAATTATCCCCAAGGACCATCAAAGGGTCCTTGAGGAAAGGACCCAAAACCTGTTGGCAGGCTGTCCCAGACAGCCTTGGCGACGGAGCTGTCGACGGCCAGTCATGGCTGTGACGCCCCATCACAAGGGTTACGTCGTGTGGGACTTGTCCAAGGGTGTAGGGGGAACCCTTGTCAAGCCAAAGGAGCTTGAAATGGAGGTCCATGACGGACCGTTTCACCCGTGACGGCCCGTCACAGGCAGGTCGTCATGGCCTTGTCTCCTGCGCAGAATTTTCTGCCAAGTTAGGGGTGAACTTGTAAATTCACCCCATGTCTAAATAAGAGTCTAGGCGGTTTATTAAGAGTCTTATGGGTATTTTAGATGAGTATATAAGTGTTTAACACTTAGAATAATTCATTCTTCTAAAATCAAAACCCCAAAGTCTGTAAGAAATCCAAAAACCTCCATTGAAGACTTCATTGAAGAGGCAGCTTGGTGAGGGGTTCTTGAGTGGAAATTCTTCAACAAAGTGAAGAATTATCATCCTTGAGGTATGGGTTTTGATCCTTGAAACTTATTTCATCAAGGAGCCCAATTCTCAAGATGTTCTTCAAAGTTTTCTAAAGTGAATTGTCCAATTTCTACTCTAAATCATGGGTTCTTGCATGAAACGTTTTCAATTGTTAAGATATGATATTATTGATGTTTAATTGATGTTTTCCAATGAAATTCTCCATGAACCCTTGATCTTCTCAAATCTCTAATTTCACTAAAATATGGGTTATGTGATTATGTCTTGAGATTGATGAATTCATGTGTATATTGCTATGGGCTTTTGATTCATGTATATATTATGTATGAATGATGTATAGGCTGTTTCAATTTGATTAATTGAGTAATGAATACTCTTAGATCTATTGCATGTTAAGCTTATTGAATCGATGTGAACTTAATGCTTACAAATTCTAGTGTAGTTTTCTATGGGTTTTCTATTGATGTAAGTATTGTACTCCATTGATGTATATTTCGTCTTAGATTGATAAATCAATATTGAATTGACTTAGATTCATTGAGTATTATGGTTTATCCTTTGAATTATTGTTCATGGCCATGGGTAAGGGCCTTGTGATGTTGAATTAGTTAATTTGGCATTGAATTGAGGTGTGGATATGGCGATGAAGGTATGTTGCCCCGTTTTCTTTAATTTGATATTAATTATACTTTGATTATATTGTGATTGGTATGGTCCACTTATGGTGGCGGTGTTATGTGAATTGATGTGGCCTTGTCGGCGTTACTTTATGCAATATGATGATCATGGCCTTGTCGGCATTACTTGAAGTATATGATGATTATGTGATGTATGATAATGTCTATCTATATGTGAAAGTATATGTGTTCTTATATGAAGTTATGTTAGGTTATAAGATGTTATTCCTAAGTACTTCTAGAATGACTTGTATTGTATGTTAAAGTGAAATATGTGGTGTCTTGTTTAGGTAGACTTATGTCCCTTGCTTGATGCTTATATGAATATTATTATGTGATGATTTGACTTAGTATGTTAAGAGTCTTGAATAATAATATAAGTAAGTCCTTAATGATAAGAAGGTCAATGTTATGTGGAACCTTGTACTTAGTGGCGAGGTTATGAATTGTGAAGTAGTTAGCCGTAATGGTATCCTTCATGTTATGAGTGATGGACTTAGGGATGGTTGGCTGGAACGGCATCATATCATACCTTAGGAAAGTCGCGATGAGCTTCTTGTCGCTAAAGTGAGATATGCCCTAGTGGAACTTGCTTTGGTAGGGTGAATGTAATTGGGTTATGAACTAGATAAGAGACCTAATTATATGAACCTTAATGTGAACTAATCTATGAGAACAAAGGCTAGCACCGAGTGAGTATGGTAAGGGAAGTAATTCTAGTGAAGCACGAGACTAGATTGCAAAGAAACCCTTCATATTCCTTAACCATGTGCCTACATGGGATGTGTCCAAGTTCTACCATTGGCAAGTAGAACAACCTCATCGAAGTAGGATAGAACTTCGGATTCCATGTCTTGCTATCATGGTCTATGTCGGTTATTGCCTATTCTCATCATGTGGAATACCTTTTAGCATTAGATAAGTTTATGAGGTTTAGGTGGTGGTATGGGACGCTATCTAGACATTGCACAATAGACTTTGAAGGTGTTATGTGGAGTTCCTAGGTCTTGTCCAAAGACCATTATGTGATCCATTATGTGTGTCTTATGTGATTCTTTATGTGAGTGTCTTATGTGATGTATGAGTCTTAATGAACTAATGAACTAATGACTTATGTTAGTAACTATGTAAATGATTGAGTACCTAATCTAAAGTGACTTAAGCATTCCTTAGCTAAAGTGTGAGGAGGACATGAAAGGATGGTCTCTTCATGTCTTATCTTTGGAAGTCTTGAGGATGACTCTAGTTAGGGAAGTTGGTTAATCTTGTTGACATGATCTAAACCTTAGGAAGTCTTAAGGACTATTTAGGTAATCTTGGAGAGGTCATTGTACTATGGACTTTATCTTCTTGATTTACTTAAGTAGGTCTTTTGATAGGCTTTGGAAGGAGAATGTCTTCTACTCTAAGTGTTAGTGTGTTTAGTGAGAATGATTCTATTTGAGGTAGTCTATAGGATCTCTTGTGTGTGTGTGAAAGGGATTGTATGGGTGGTCGCTCCACACTTACTCAAGTGAACCTTGGAAATCACCTTTGGTAGAGGAATCTTACATAGATGTTTATGGTTGTTTTCTAAGTGTGTATGTGACTCATCGTAGGTAATCTTAAGGGTCGTTTAGGCACATCTAGAGAGGGTGCATGGGCGGTCTCTCTTTGTGCGACTTAAGTGAATCTTAGGATGACTTTAAGTGAGGGAATTACATGCTAGAAAGACTTAGGGAGAAGGGTGAAGTGATTCACTGTAACAGTGAATTAATTCACTGTACAGTGAGTATAGCTCACTGTAAAGTGAGTCTTTAAGATGCTATCTTTGGCTTAATGTTATCTTATGTGTTTCTTAATTGATAAATGATGTTCTTATGTTTAATCTATGATTTCCAAATGAAAAGATGCATATTTCCAATAAAGTCCGTTTTCATGATTTTATGCATATAGCCATACTTAGTACATGTGGTTGTACTAATTCCATGCTTTATTTTTCTATCTATAGTCCTTGGTAGGTAAGGAGCTTGGAGAAGAAGACTTGGGCTTCGAAGAATCGTCCGAGTAGAAGAGTTCAAGTATGTCCTCAATGTTTCGAGGGCATATATGTCATTTTATGTTTCTTTTATGAAGTATTGTAATAAGACTATGTTATTTCTATTTTCGTATTAAAGTACTCTTGTGTCGTAAGTTGATGAGATTGGGACTTAGTATTTCTATATGAAAGAGTTTTAAAGACTATTTTATGTTTTAGTGAAAAGTTTTAATTCCGCACTACTTTTCATTATGTATATGCGATGAATGATATGAATGAGGCTTGTCTGAGAACTCTGAAAGTTCGACGACGCCGGTCGCAATCCAAGATTGCACCCTATCTTCTAGGGTATGGTCTCGGGTTGTGACAAAGTTGGTATTAGAGCATAAGTTGGTGAAAGTAGTTTTAGGTATCAAAAAGTCTCATCAAGTCACGTCTAGTAGAGTCTTGACCATCGGTGTGAGTCGCGACACATCTATGGGCGAGAGGCTATAGGACGATAGAGTTTCCCTTCTTTTCTACTCCTATATCGTGCGGTAGAGTAATGTTATGATTATCCTTCTTATGAGTTTCCTTGTGTTTGCTAGGAGATGAATACTAGGAGGATGGCCGCTAGAAGATTGGAAGAGGAGAGGGTGAATGAGGAGGTTCCTCAAGTTGAGCAAGTTGAGCAAGTTGCTCAAGATGAGCAAGGTGTCCAAGATGGGCAAGGTGATGAAGTGCCTCCCCAAGGTGATCATGTTCCTAATGTGGATGGAGGTAATGAGGTACCGGAGTTGTCTAATAGGGTGATTGGAGAGGCTTTGATGGCTTTGGCTCAAGCCGTAACTACTCAAATTAATTTGAGTATGGTGCCTAGGGTTATGGAGAACACTATGACTTCTAGGTTGAGAGACTTAGTGAGGGAAGAATGCTATGCGACTATACTACGTGATAATATGGCCTTATCTAGACACTTGATGTATGCACAATCATGTGAAGAATCTAATCTTGGGAGGAAGTCAAGTAGCTTGAAGAGGGGTGTTGCTAGTGACCAAGTGCAGCCTAGGTTCAAAAAGAGGGTTCAAACTAAAGATGGACCTAGAGTTCCTAAGAAAAAGTTTGAGAAAGGAGGTGGTTCTAAGGATGGTAAGCCTACTTGTGCCAATTGTGGCAAAGGTCACTATAGTGAGTGCTTATTGGGTACCGGGAATTGCTTTGGTTGTGGTAAGGGAGGACATAAGGCTAAAGATTGTCCTATGATTGCTTCTAGGAAGGAGGGCAAGAGGGTTGAGCCTAGTGTTCCAAAGGATGATGCTCCAACTAAGAGGCGTTTCTATGCACTCCGTACTAGAATTGAGAAGTCGGGTGATGGTGATGATGATGTTGGTAAGTTCTTGTTTCTCTTTTGATAGTATGAGTTCCTTCTAAGTGGGGGAGTATGGTTTGTAGATGGGATAGAAGTTCTTGAATTGTTGTTTGTGCATGATGTTTTAGGAGTTTGGTTGAAATTGAATTTCATTTACTTCTTGCATTGTGTGTTTTATGAATCTTTGAGCATGTTGTATGATGTGTTTACATGATGTTATCTTGCATTTTAGTATGTCTATATAAAGAATTGCCTAAAAAAATTGCATTTTTGAAAAGTTGTAAAAATCACTGTAGCCTGATTAACTGCTCACTGCTCACTGTAATTTTTTTTGAGAAAATGACTAAGTGATTCTTTGGTCTAAAATTCTTGTTATGTGGTTAGAACTGATGTATATGAGTATGATGTTGAATATAAAATGAGTTTTTGCTAATTAGATTGAAGCATGTGAGTTTTGTAGCATAACGAGTTATAGAATTGTCTTCTAATTTCTTGTTGTGTTGTGAATCTCTTAATTATGTGAAATTTATGATTTCTTCTTAGATGTGTGTTGTATGATTTGGTTATGTGCTGCTAGTTGAATCTCTAATCTTGTAGGTGTTCGGAGAGTGGCAAGTGTCATTCGAGGACGAATGTTGTCCAAGTGGGGGAGATTGTAAGACCTTGAAAATAGCTTAGGTGCTCTAGAGCCTAACATGTTGGTATTAGTGTTCTAAGGTCCTAAATATGTTTAATATGTGGTATAAAGGCAGTAGCTAAAACATTAGAGGTGTTGGAAGTCGAACGTCAAGGGACGACTAAGACGTTTGACGACTAAGTCACCTAAATGTCTCTTATGTGGTTCTATGTGTTTATGTGTGTTTAATTGTGTTTTAAGGTTCTTAATAGAGTTATTATAGCATGTATAGTCAGTGGTTAAAGTTTCGTGAAGTTTGGAGTCCAAACGATCAAGAACGTCCAAGGCATTCGAAAGATGTGCCTAGAGTCGACCTTGTACGTCTAGGCGAGTTTCGGCGAGTTTTATGTGTTCGTTTTGGATGTAATTCATGTGAGAGGTTTTAAACTCATATATGATGATATTTAGGTTGGCAAAGTCCTGGAAATTATCCCCAAGGACCATCAAAGGGTCCTTGAGGAAAGGACCCAAAACCTGTTGGCAGGCTGTCCCAGACAGCCTTGGCGACGGAGCTGTCGACGGCAAGTCATGGCTGTGACACCCTGTCACAAGGGTTCCGTCGTGGGGGCCTTGTAAAAGGATGTAGGGGGAACCCTTGGAAAGCCAAAGGAGCTTGAAATGGAGGTCCATGACGGACCGTTTCACCCGTGACGGCCCGTCACAGGCAGGTCGTCATGGCCTTGTCTCCTGCGCAGAATTTTCTGCCAAGTTAGGGGTGAACTTGTAAATTCACCCCATGTCTAAATAAGAGTCTAGGAGGTTTATTAAGGGTCTTATGGGTATTTTAGATGAGTATATAAGTGTTTAACACTTAGAATAATTCATTCTTCTAAAATCAAAACCCCAAAGTCTGTAAGAAATCCAAAAACCTCCATTGAAGACTTCATTGAAGAGGCAGCTTGGTGAGGGGTTCTTGAGTGGAAATTCTTCAACAAAGTGAAGAATTATCATCCTTGAGGTATGGGTTTTGATCCTTGAAACTTATTTCATTAAGGAGCCCAATTCTCAAGATGTTCTTCAAAGTTTTCTAAAGTGAATTGTCCAATTTCTACTCTAAATCATGGGTTCTTGCATGAAACGTTTTCAATTGTTAAGATATGATATTATTGATGTTTAATTGATGTTTTCCAATGAAATTCTCCATGAACCCTTGATCTTCTCAAATCTCTAATTTCACTAAAATATGGGTTATGTGATTATCTCTTGAGATTGATGAATTCATGTGTATATTGCTATGGGCTTTTGATTCATGTATATATTATGTATGAATGATGTATAGGATGTTTCAATTTGATTAATTGAGTAATGAATACTCTTAGATCTATTGCATGTTAAGCTTATTGAATCGATATGAACTTAATGCTTACAAATTCTAGTGTAGTTTTCTATGGGTTATCTATTGATGTAAGTATTGTATTCCATTGATGTATATTTTGTCTTAGATTGATAAATCTATATTGAATTGATTTAGATTCATTAAGTATTATGGTTTATCCTTTGAATTATTGTTCATGGCCATGGGTAAGGGCCTTGTGATGTTGAATTAGTTGATTTGGCATTGAATTGAGGTGTGGATATGGGGATGAAGGTATGCTGCCCCGTTTTCTTTAATTTGATATTAATTATACTTTGATTCTATTGTGATTGGTATGGTCCACTTATGGTGGCGGTGTTATGTGAATTGATGTGGCCTTGTCGGCGTTACTTTATGCAATATGATGATCATGACCTTGTCGGCATTACTTGAAGTATATGATGATTATGTGATGTATGATAATGTCTATCTATATGTGAAAGTATATGTGTTGTTATATGAAGTTATGTTAGGTTATAAGATGTTATTCCTAAGTACATATCTAGAATGACTTGTATTGTATGTTAAAGTGAAATATGTGGTGTCTTGTTTAGGTAGACTTATGTCCCTTGCTTGATGCTTATATGAATATTATTATGTGATGATTTGACTTAGTATGTTAAGAGTCTTGAATAATAATACAAGTAAGTCCTTAATGATAAGAAGGTCAATGTTATGTGGAACCTTGTACTTAGTGGCGAGGTTATGAATTGTGAAGTAGTTAGCCGTAATGGTATCCTTCATGTTATGAGTGATGGACTTAGGGATGGTTGGATGGAACGGCATCATATCATACCTTAGGAAAGTCGCGATGAGCTTCTTGTCGCTAAAGTGAGATATGCCCTAGTGGAACTTGCTTTGGTAGGGTGAATGTAATTGGGTTATCAACTAGATAAGAGAACTAATTATATGAAACTTAATGTGAATTAATCTATGAGAACAAAGGCTAGCACCGAGTGAGTATGGTAAGGGAAGTAATTCTAGTGTAGCACGAGACTAGATTGCAAAGAAACCCTTCATATTCCTTAACCATGTGCCTACATGGGATGTGTCCAAGTTCTACCATTGGCAAGTAGAACAACCTCATCGAAGTAGGATAGAACCTCAAATTCCATGTCTTGCTATCATGGTCTGTCGGTTATTGCCTATTCTCATCATGTTGAATACCTTTTAGCATTAGATAAGTTTATGAGGTTTAGGTGGTGGTATGGGACGCTATCTAGACATTGCACAATAGACTTTGAAGGTGTTATGTGGAGTTCCTAGGTCTTGTCCAAAGACCATTATGTGAGTGTCTTATGTGATTCTTTATGTGAGTGTCTTATGTGATGTATGAGTCTTAATGAACTAATGAACTAATGACTTATGTTAGTAACTATGTAAATGATTAAGTACCTAATCTAAGTGACTTAAGCATTCCTTAGCTACAGTGTGAGGAGGACATGAAAGGATGGTCTCTTCATGTCTTATCTTTGGAAGTCTTGAGGATGACTCTAGTTAGGGAAGTTGGTTAATCTTGTTGACATGATCTAAACCTTAGGAAGTCTTAAAGACTATTTAGGTAATCTTGGAGAGGTCATTGTACTATGGACTTTATCTTCTTGATTTACTTAAGTAGGTCTTTTGATAGGCTTTGGAAGGAGAATGTCTTCTACTCTAAGTGTTAGTGTGTTTAGTGAGAATGATTCTATTTGAGGTAGTCTATAGGATCTCTTGTGTGTGTGTGGAAGGGATTGTATGGGCGGTCGCTCCACACTTACTCAAGTGAACCTTGGAAATCACCTTTGGTAGAGGAATCTTACATAGATGTTTATGGTTGTTTTCTAAGTATGTATGTGACTCATCGTAGGTAATCTTAAGGGTCGTTTAGGCACATCTAGAGAGGGTGTATGGGCGGTCTCTTTTTGTGTGACTTAAGTGAATCTTAGGATGACTTTAAGTGAGGGAATTACATGCTAGAAAGACTTAGGGAGAAGGGTGAAGTGATTCACTGTAACAGTGAATTAATTCACTGTACAGTGAGTATAGCTCACTGTAAAGTGAGTCTTTAAGATGCTATCTTTGGCTTAATGTTATCTTATGTGTTTCTTAATTGATAAATGATGTTCTTATGTTTAATCTATGATTTCCAAATGAAAAGATGCATATTTCCAATAAAGTCCGTTTTCATGATTTTATGCATATAGCCATACTTAGTACATATGGTTGTACTAATTCCATGCTTTATTTTTCTATCTATAGTCCTTGGTAGGTAAGGAGCTTGGAGAAGAAGACTTGGGCTTAGAAGAATCGTCCGAGTAGAAGAGTTCAAGTATGTCCTCAATGTTTCGAGGGCATATATGTCATTTTATGTTTCTTTTATGAAGTATTGTAATAAGACTATGTTATTTCTATTTTCGTATTAAAGTACTCTTGTGTCGTAAGTTGATGAGATTGAGACTTAGTATTTCTATATGAAAGAGTTTTAAAGACTATTTTATGTTTTAGTGAAAAGTTTTAATTCCGCACTACTTTTCATTATGTATATGCGATGAATGATATGAATGAGGCTTGTCTGAGAACTCTGAGAGTTCGACGACGCCGGTCGCAATCCAAGATTGCACCCTATCTTCTAGGGTATGGTCTCGGGTTGTGACACCAGTCCCCTTGGGTTTCAAGGGTTTTCTTCATAGCTCGTTTAAACTTGGTTGTACAGAATGAGTATTCTTCCAATCTTGTCTGAAATGTAAATAAGATTTTCTACTTTCAACACTACCTCTACTTGTATAACTTGCTCTCATAATCTTTTCTTCTCTTTTTCTTTTATAATTGTTCACTCACGTGTACAAAGCTTTATTAAAGATGAAATAAGATTAAAAATAAGTTCAAGTGAATTTGCGTACGTTACACTAATGACAAAGGAGAATTATACAGTGTATGCTCTTATGAGAAACCCAAGGGTGTTTGAATCAAGGATCTTTGATCTTATTAATTTGTAATTGATCTGCTGAATCATGTCCATATTAGATATGTCCATGATAGATCAGTTCTTTCCTTGCGAGAAGATTTTGAGTCGGTCTTGATAGTCATCTTTGATTTTATTCTTTCCTTAAGTTGATTTGTCTTGTGCTTCTTGTAGATGTTGGTCTGATAATGCGTCCTTAATTTGTCCCTTGATTTTATATTTGATATCCTTGATTGATTTGGTTGACCTTCCTTGTATGCATCTTTGATTTCACAAGTTGTGAGATTTGATATGATTGATCAAATATTTATTTTCCATTCTTAACTAGTTTTTCCCATCATCAGTGTGATCCCTACAACCATCCAGATTGTTATATGGATAGTCTTATGTATAGTCTTGTACTTTGTTTTGTATCTTGTTCCTTTCCTGCACCAAGAAACTAGTTAGTATTGTCATTATTAAAAAACATTTGAATCTGAGGTTAACATATAAGGCTATCATAGTGATGGAATGATTTCATCCCTACACCCTACATCTATCTAAATTCAATAAAAGGGTAATATAATACCCCAAAAAACTTTTCAAACTAAGACTCGAACCTTTCATCATAGTGAGTGAGATTTGAACAAGAATTAAAATTTCTTAAGTATTAAGGTCAGTTCACTAGATTTAGCACCTTGAGTTCCAAAAAGAATTAAATTGGAAATAGCAAAATCTGAAATTTTGAGAGCTAAGTTAAGTATGAGTTTTGGGTCAACTTAAAATGACCATAACTCCTTGCAAGATACCATAGGAAATATCTTTGAATTATATTTCAACACCGCCGATTTTTATAATTTTCGACTTTGGATGAGTGAGATATGGCTTTTTGAAGTTAGGTTGTCATGTTAAGGAAAATTAGCCGAAAATAGTGAGGGGTATTTTGGTCCTTTCCTTACCCAATCAGATTCAATTCATTTTTAGTAATATTTTAGGGTTCTAATCCTTTTAGGTTCAGCTTTAAAATCCTAATATACACGTTTTAGTTGTTAGTTCAAGAAGAGGCAAGAAGAGAACAGAGGAGAAAATATGAAAGGATAAAGGCGTTCATCGGCGTTATTGAGTTTGGTTGCGGATTTTTGCCATGAATCTAATCCATGAGAGGTATGTAAGCTTCCATAGTGTTAGGTTAGTTCACCCACATGCCAATCGTGTTATTTTTCATTGAAATTTCATGCTTAAATTTTAAAGATTTGAGTTCTTGATGAGTTTTTGATAGGTGTCCTTGAGGTTCATTCTAAATCTTGACGTGTTGGGTTTTTGATGAATTCTTGAGAAGAAATTGAGTAATTGGAGTGTTGTTTTCAGTAGATTAGAGTTTAATTAAGTTAAGTAATCGAATCCAAGTGATTGGGGAAGAAACCATTCGATTTTAGGCGAGTTAGGGTGAGAAAACGAGCAAGGACGTTCGGCAGAATTTATGTGTTGGGTCCTGGCGCTGCGCACCTGATAGAGCTCCCCAAACCCTTCTCTGTACTCCAGGGTTTGGCGCCCCACGCCACCCATAGCCCCAGGGTCGCCTGCCCCATCCTGTTTGCCCCCGGTTGCTCCGTTTGAGCTCATTTAAAGTGTATCTTCACTCCTTTTGATTCTAAACACTTTAAACTACTCCTACACACTTGGAAATCATTTATAATATGAATCATAACCTTCAAATAATAATTCAAATTCAAGGTAAAGTTAAGATTAAGTTTTGAGAGTTCTTCCGATCCTTTTGAGAGAATCCTTTCGAGTCCTTTTGAGGAGTCTTCTACAACTTCTAGAAACTTGTTTCAAGACTCAAGTAAGTGAGCATGAGAGTGAGGATAATGTATTCATGAGTCTACAATATCACCTATATCCTTAATATCATGAACCATAACTCTTTAATTCATAATTCACATTCAAGAGAGAGTTAAGAGTAGAGTCCAAGAAAACGTTTGAGTTCAATTATGAATCTTCTGAGATCAACTAATTATTTGAGCTAATATTGGAGGAAGTATGTAATAGAATGAGAAGAGTCGTACTCATTTGTTCCATGTAGTTATGTAGACCTTCAAATTGCGTATTTCATGTCCATAATTCCGCATGAACCCTATAAGTCAAAAAATATTGAGATAAAAAGTGTTTTTGAGTCCTTGAGTTGAGTAGTAAATGCTCATAACTCCGCATGAACCCTCCAAGTTGAAAATCATGAAATCATCCATAAACATGAGATCATGAACCTTGAATCCATACTTAATTTCAAGGAAAGTTAAGAGTCAAGTCTAGAAGTTAAGAGCAAGTCAAAGTAAAGTTTATAAAGTTTTCTAAAGTTTTTTCACAAACATTTTCACTTTGTTTTAAAGACTTAAAGTTCAAGTCAAGTAAAGAGTAAAGAGTTGCAGATCTTTCTTCAAAGTAATATAAGGAAACTAAGTATTCCCTAAGAGTTAAGTTTCAAGTTAAACAAATAGTAAGAGTTGAGTTCATTTCTCAAAAGTATAAGGGAACTAAGTATTCCCTAAAAGTTTATAAATTTTTTCATATTTAAGTTAAGGGAAAAGTTGTCACATCCCCAGAGTAAACCCTAGAAAATATGACACTCTCGGAGTGCAACATGACGTACTTGACCTCTCGGAGGTCTTGTACAAGCCCTTGACATCATTCATTGCATAACATGTATGAAAAGTAGTACGGAATTAAAACTTTTCACATGAAATATCTTAAAACATCTTTCATATTAAAAACAATAGAAAACTCTAAGTTTCAACATACGCCATTCTTAGAATCAAGAATACATGGGATACGTCCCATACAATTGAAATATAGAATTACTTATTCTATCACAATACTTGAATAAAAGAATTCTAAAGATAGTTATGTCCTCGAGACAAGTGAGGACATACTTCAACTTTGCTTGAACGATTTACAGATTCCAAGTTTGCTTCAAGACATCTCTCACCTGCTTAGCCACACCTTTAGAGAAAACAAAATGTATGGAATTAGTATAATGCATGTACTAAGTATGGCATAATGCATGAAATCATGAGAAATGGACATTTATGAGAAACATGTTATTTTTTATTAAAACCTCATATTATAAGAATAAGAATCATATTTAAACATTTAGAACACATTCCAAGTCATATGCAATTTATGTCAAATTATATGATCTTACAGTAAGCTTACAATAAACTTCACTGTAAATTCAAAAGAAACTCACACATCACAATATAGCATCAACAATATATAGAATCACATAAACATGAGATCCTCCTACCAAAGGTCTATGTCTCACTTGAGTGAGTTATGAAGCGACCGTCCATACAATCCCTTCACACACACCTAAGAGATCCTTTAGATTACCTAGGATAAGATCATTCTCACTTCACACGATATCATATATATAATATGATATTCTCCTCCCAAAGGTTATCAAAAGACTTACTTAAGTAATTTAAGAAGAGACCGCTCATACACCCTCTCCAAGCTTATCTAAATAATCCTTAAGACTACCGAAGTTTAGATCATGTATACTTTATCAATCTACTTTCCTATCTAGAGTCATTCTTAAGACTTCCCTAGGTATGACATGAATAGACCATTCCTATGCCCCCTTCACACCTTAACTAGGCAACCCTAAAACTACTCTGTTTAAGTACTACTTAAGTCATTATCTTCTTTATTTCATTTAAGAGACATTCAACACATTAGGACATTCAAGTAATGGTCTTGGAGAAGACCTAGGGACTCACTCACTAACATCTTCAAAGCCTAATTGTGTAATGTCTAGAGAGCGTCCCAGACAACCACCTAAACTTCATAGAACTTGTCCAACACTAGTGGGTATCCCATATGATGAGAATATGAAATAAGCGACATAGACCATGCTAGCTATGCATGGAATCCGGAGTCATGAACCTACTCCGATGAAGGGTGTTCTACTTGCCAATGGTAGAACTAGGACACATTCCATGTAGGCACATGGTTAGGGAATATCGAGATTTTCTTTGTTCTATAATGTCACCTTAATTAGAGCAACTTCCCAAGCATACTCACTCGGTTCTAGCCTTTGTTCTCATAGAGTATTTTCAATAAAGGATCATATGAAGAGTTTCTATATCTAATTCATAACCGAATCACATTACACCTTACCAAAGAGGTTCCACTAAGGCTACCTACAATGGCTAAGAGGATAGCTCAATGACTTTCCTAAGGATGATTTCATGTCGTTCCAGCCAATCAACCCTAAGTCCACCATTCACACAAGAAGGATACCATTACGAATTTCAACTTCAAGGATATCATAACCTCCCAACTAGGTTGAGGTTCCACATAATTGACCTTCTCACTATGTTCAAGGTCACATGTCAATCACACATACAAGACTAAGGAACTTTAGCATACTAAGTCAAGAATCCATATTTACATTCTATAGGTATCAAGTATGGGACAGAAGTCTACCAAAACAAGACACATCAATACTTCACTTTATCACATATAACATATCACTTAAGAAGCACATAAGGACAACCAAGTCAACTATAGGTCACCCTATACAATATTATAGAACCATCAATATAATCATCACAAGACTCATATTACCCTGTAGGAAGAATCATGCATGAACCCTAAGACTACGCATATAAGGACATAATCCTAGTCTAACATGATCACCCTATATCAATAGAAAAGCACATACTTTCACCTTACTCACATGTAGATATATATGATCATACTTCACATAAATCAACTACACAAATTATCACAATATATCAATCAATACCGACGAAGTCGTGTTCATCATAGTTTATAAAGTTACGCCGACGAGGCCACATAATTCACAGGTATAACATATAGCACCGCCACTATAAGTGGAACATACCAATCATAAATATAATTCAAGACGTAAATTACATAATATAAATAGAGTTAGGGAAGAATACCACTAATCCACACTCACCACTTCAATCCATAGACAAATCAGTCAACACAATACCCAAAAGCCCTTACCCATGGCCATGATCACCAATCCAATTCAAAAATCATAATGCACATTGAATCCAAAGTAATTCAATATGAATTTATCAATATAAGACATCCTACACAGTATACATGATTCTAACATAATTCTTTCATAATTCAAAAGCCCTAATCAAACTACACAAGAATTTAATAGCCTAATGACATAATCAAATCACCCACAAAGTAGTCAAAAACTAGGGTTTCATGAATTGCCTGGGTTTATAGAGTAATTAGGTTAAATTAATAAAACTAACATCAATTCAATCAGTATACAATGATTCAAAACGTTTTATGCAAGAACCCATGGATAGATATCAAAATAGGACAATTTCATCTTTGAAAGACTTTGGAAATCACTTTGAAGTTTGGCTTCTTGAAGAAAAGAGATTCAAGGATGAATACCATACCTCAATTGATGCTAGACCACGAATTTGATGAAGAATTTATGGAGAAATCACCAAGAATCATCAATCCAAGCTCTATCTTAAGTTTTGGCTCTAATGGAGTTCTAGAGAGTTCTTTAGAGATTTGGTGGGTTTTGATTTGGAATAATGAATTCATCTAGGTGTTTTAGACTTATAAACCCACTTGAAATACCCAAACACACCTAGGAAACCGCCCATGTATTTATTTGGACGTGGGGTGAATTGTCCAATTCACCCCTCACTTAACAGTGAGCCTGTGCGAAATGCAGACACCATCGACCATTGCCCATCGACGGAACATAGGTCCATAGATGGGCCGTCCTGGCACGTCGTCGGTGGATTCAGAGACCTTCCCTTGGAAGCATAATCTCCCTAGGATAAGTTCTCACCTACGCCTCCAACCTGTGGGGTGCCATCCATAGGTGACGCTGGTTTGGACAGCCTTGGCTCACAAGTTGGGTCCTTCCTCAAGGACCCTTGGTTGGTCCTTGGGAAGTTTTTCCCGGACGTTTCCAATTCAAATACGATCATATACACGTGAAGGACCTCTCACATCAATTCATCCAAATAGAACACGTAAAACTCGATTAAACACACTAAGACACACAAGGATGTAGACACACAGGGACGTTTCAAGGCAAACCTTTCGAACATCATGGATGTTTGACCTCCAAACTTCACGATACTTTAAACACTTCCTCCAAACCTCATTTTAACCCATTTTAGGACTTCAAAACATCATGATACAAGTGTTAGGCTCTACTTTCACCTAAGTCATTTTAGAGGTGTTACATTCTCCCCCACTTGGACAACACTCGTCCTCGAATGACACTTGCTTTATTTTAAACCCTTTCAAGAGATAAGACACTCAAAAATAGCAGCACATAACCATACCACACCATACACACAATATACAATTTAGGAGGAACACCAATTTCACATACCTTTAGAGACTCAAAACACAATAAGAAGATCGAAACTAATCTATGACTCATTATGCAATAAGACTCACATTCGTCATTTCAAATAGAAAGAACTCCTTCTACATTCATTACCATGCTCATATAAATCAAGTATATACACAATATAACCATTTTCAACAAAAACACAATTTAGTCAAATTTCAAAAATCTTTACAGTGAACTGTTAAGGCAACACAGTGAACTATGCTCAAATTTCCAAAAATACAACTCTTAAGCAATTGATGATAAAAGCATGACAACATGAGAGATAAAACCATATAAAATCAATTTACAACTTAAACATAACTTCATAAAATACACAATTCAAGGAATCAATAAAATTCAATTTCAACAAGACTCCTAAACACAACGCAACAATGCAACATGCTACTATGACTTTCTAACTCTCAAGCTTGAATAGAATAAAAGAGAAGAGACAACAAATCACAACTCTACTACTCACCATACTCCTCCACTTAGAAGGAACTCATAACACTAATGAGAGAGAGAGATCATAACTTACCGACATCATCCTCATCATCCGGCTTTAATCCCCTAGCCCGGAGTGCATAGAAGCGAGCCTTCCTTGGAACATCATCACCCGGAACACTTGTAGGAACTTTCTTACCTTCGTTTCCTCTAACCGCAATAGTAGGACAATCTCTCACCTTATGTCCTTCCTTACCACAACCTAAACAATTTCCGGTACCAACTAATCATTTACCATAGTTTTTCTTCCCACAAGTAGCACAAGTAGGCTTACCACCTTGAGAACCACTACCCTTCTCAATTTTGACAGTACGAGCTCTAGGTCCATCTTGCATTGCAACTCTATTCTTGAACCTAGGTTTGTTTTGCTCACTAGATCCACCCCTCTTCAAGTTTCTAGCAATCCTACCAAGTTTGTAATCTTCAATGGATTGAGCATACACCATGAGCCTAGATCAGTTCATGTCACTATGGAGCATGGCCGTACGTCACTCTTCTTTCACAAGGTCGACAACACCGTTCACAAACCTACTCATCTCATTCCTTGGGTTAGACACCAAGGATGGAGCATACCTAGACAACATAGTGAATTTCAAGGAATACTCCTCAACACTCATATTGCCTTGCTTAAGATTAATGAACTCTTCAACCTTCACCTCCCTCCTCTCACGGGGAAAGTACTTCTCTAAGAAAGCCTCTTTAAGCTCTTCCCACTCTATGGGACCCGACTAATCGGCCTATTATCTTTCCATTGGGTGTAGCACACTTGAGAAACATCCCTTAATTGGTACAAAGCTAACTCCGCCTTCTCCCGAGAAGTAACACCCATGACACTCAACACCTTGTCCACACCATCTAGAAACTCTTGGGGATCCTCTCCCACCTTAGAGCCTAGAAAGATAGGAGGATTCATTCTCACAAAGTCTCTCAATCTAGAGGTCATAGTACTTTCCATAGCATTCACTCTAGGTTCAACACCCCTATTAACATGAGTAGTCATGGCTTAGGCTAAAGCAAGTAAAGCATCTCTAATCTCCCCATTAGTCATGTCCACGGGAACCACCGGAACTTCATTACCTCCTTCCACAATAGGAACTTCAGCATCTCTAGCATCTTGAACACCTTAAAGAACTTGATCAACTTGAGTAGGAATTTCCTCATTCACCCTTCCCTCTTCCAACCTTCTAGCGACCATCCTTCTAGTAGTCATCTTCATAAAAACACAAAAAAAAGCATTAAGAAGGACACCCATAAATTTTTACTCTACGACACGACACAAGAGTAGAGAAAGAGGGAAACTCTATCATCCTATAGCCTCTCGCTCATGGACATGTCGCGACTCACACCGGTGAATAAGTCTCTACTAGACGTGACTTTATGAGACTTTTGATTCCTAATACCACTTTCATAACCTATGCTCTGATATCAACTTTGTCACATCCCGAGAGTACACCCTAGAAGATATGGCACTCTCGGAGTGCAACATGGAGTACTTGACCTCTCAGAAATCTTGTATAAGCCCTTGACATCATTCATTGCATAACATGTATGAAAAGTAGTGCGGAATTAAAACTTTTCACACAAAATATCTTAAAACATCTTTCATATTAAAAAGAATAGAGAACTCTAAGTCTCAACATACGCCATTCTTAGACTCAAGAGAACTTGGGACATGACCCATACAATTGAAATATAGAATTATTTAGTCTATTACAATACTTGAATAAAAGAAGTCTAAAGATAGTTATACTCTCGAGTCAAGTGAGGAAATACTTCAACTTTGCTTGAACGGTTTCTAGATTCCAAGCTTGCTTCAAGACACCTCTCACCTGCTAGCCACACCTTTAGAGATAACAAAATGTATGGAATTAGTACAATGCATTTACTAAGTATGGCATAATGCATGAAATCATGAGAAACGTACATTTATGAGATACATGCTATTTTTTATTAAAACTTCATAGTATAAGCATAAGAATCATATTTAAACACAAAACATCACATTTAGAACACATTCCAAGTCATATGCAATTTATATCAAATTATAAGATCTTACAGTAAGCTTACATTAAACTTCACTGTAACTTCAAAGGAAACTCACACATCACAATATAGCATCAACAATACATAGAATCATATAAACATGATATCCTCCTACCAAAAGTGATTCTAAGTCTCACTTGAGTGAGTTATGAAGCGACCGTCCATACAATCCCTTCACACACACCTAAGATATCCTTTAGACTACCTGGATAAGATCATTCTCACTTCACACAATAACATATATATATAATATGATATTCTCCTCCCAAAGGTTAACAAAAGACTTACTTAAGTAATTTAAGAAGAGACTGCTCATACACCCTCTCCAAGCTTACCTAAATAATCTTTAAGACTACCGAAGTTTAAATCATGTCTACTTTATCAATCTACTTTCCTATCTTGAGTCATTCTTAAGACCTCCCTAGGTATGACATGAATAGACCATTCTTATGCCCCCTTCACACCTTAACTAGGCAACCCTTAAACTACTCTGTTTAAGTACTACTTAAGTCATTATCTTCTTTAGTTCACTTAAGATACATTCAACATATAAGGACATTCGAGTAATGGTCTTGGAGAAGACCTAGGGACTCACTCACTAACATCTTCAAAGCCTAATCGTGCAATGTCTAGAGAGCGTCCCATACCATTACCTAAACTTCATAGAACTTGTCCAACACTAGCGGGTATCACATATGAAGAGAATAGGCAATAACCGACATAGACCATGCTAGCTATGCATGGAATCCGTATTCATGAACCTACTCTGATGGAGGGTGTTCTACTTGCCAATGGTAGAACTAAGATACGTCCCATGTAGGCACATGGTTAGGGAGTATCGAGGTTTTCTTTGTTCTATAAAGTCACCTTAATTAGAGCAACTTCCCTAGCATACTCACTCGGTTCTAGCCTTTGTTCTCATAGAGTATTTTCAATAAAGGATCATATGAAGAGGTTCTATGTCTAGTTCATAACTGAATCACATTACACCTTATCAAAGAGGGTCCACTAAGGCTACCTACAATAGATAAGAGGATAGCTCAAAGACTTTCCTAAGGATGATTTCATGTTGTTTCAGCCAATCCACCCTACGTCCACCATTCACACAAGAAGGATACCATTAGGGCCTTCAACTTCAAGGATATCATAACCTCCCAACTAGGTTGAGGTTCCACATAATTGACCTTCTCACTATGTTCAAGGTCACATGTCAATCACACATACAAGACTAAGGAGCTTTAGCATACTAAGTCAAGAATCCATATTTACATTCTGTAGGTATGAACTAAGGGACACAAGTCTACCAAAATAATACACATCAATACTTCACTTTATCACATATAACATATCACTTAAAAAGAACATAAGGACAACCAAGTCAACTATAGGTAAACCTATACACTTATATAGAACCATAAATATAACCATCACAAGACTTATATAACCAAGTAGGAAGAATCATGCATGAACCCTAAGACTACGCATATCAGGACATAATCCTAGTCTAACATGATCACCCAATATCAATAGAAGAGCACATACTTTCACCTTACTCACATGTAGATATATATGATCATACTTCACATAAATCAAATACAAAAACTATCACAATATATCAATTAATACCGACGAGGTCGTGTTCATCATAGTTCATAAAGTTACGCCGACGAGGCCACATAATTCACAAGTATAGCACATAGCACCACCACCATAAGTGGAACATACCAATCATAAACATAATTCAAGACCTAAATTACATAATATAAATAGAGTTAGGGAAGCATACCACAAATCCACTCTCACCACTTCAATCCATTGCCAAATCAGACACCATCGACGGTTGCCCATCGACGGGACATAGGTCTATAGATGGTCTATCCTGGCACGGCGTCTATGGATTCAGAGACCTTCCCTTGGCAGCTTAAGCTCCCTAGACTAAGTACTCACCTACTACGGTATGTCTATCAGCCTATTGGGCGTTGATGTCATCCGTAGGTGAGACTGGTATGGACAACCTTGGCTCACAAGTTGTGTCCTTCCTCAGGGACCCTTGGTTGGTCCTTGGGGAGTTTTGCTCTGACATTTCAAACTCAAATACAATAATATACACGTCAAGGACTTCTCACATCAATTTCATCCAGAACAAACATGTAAAGCTTGATGAAACACACTAAGACACAGAAGGACGTTTCAAGGCAAACCTTTCGAACGTCATGGACGTTCTTGGACGGTTGACCTCCAAACTTCACAAAAATTTAAAAAATGTCTCCTAACATCATTTTAAACAATTTTAGTACTTCAAAACATCATGACACAAGTGTTAGTCTCTAGTTTCACCTAAGTCATTTTAGAGGTGTTACAAAAGTAAGATTTCCCAAAAGAGTTTTGAACAAGAAAAGGGAACATTGATTCCAAGAGAGGTTTTTAAAGCTAAAGTGTTGAGCAAATTATCTCAACCCAAAGAAAGGAAGTTACTTCAAAAGCATGAGCGAAAGTATATTTTTGGGAGTTGTATTGAGCACCAATGTGGGGATAAGAGTTCATATTAACTCAAGTCCCCATGTAAACCATATAGCCATCATGTGTGTTAACGTGTTATACTTTTTAAATGATCACGTAAGTTAAGCTAGTGGATCCACTTAGTTAAGTAAGGTCCTTACTGATGGCAAGGTATAAGACGGTCCTTGGCAGCGTGAGGTAAAATATTGTATCATCACTTAGGCTGATAGTGATGGTTGTCGGTTGGAGAAATTCCCACAGAAGTTATTGTATTTTTATATACATCAGTTGATTGTATTTTCATATACATTTCAGAGTTATGTTGTATCCTTGTTATATACACAGAGTTGACATCATATTTTCTTTATATTGCACTTGTTTTAAACTACTTTATATTGAAACGAGTTCAGTTAAGTATCAGTTTTGAGTATTTTGAGTTAAGTATCTTAAGTTGAGTATCTTGAGTTAATATGTGCTTCATTGAGTTGAATATCACATCTTCGAAGTTTAGTATCTAATCATTGAGTTGAGTATCATATTCGTAAGTTAAGTTGAGTTGAGTGAGTTTGAAAAGAGGTAAGTATGTTTCCTTTTTATTGAAGTTTCAAGCTTATGTTATACTTTAGAATTTCCCTAACATGCTCGTACATTCCATGTATTGAGCCATTTGGCCTGCATCTTTTGATGATGCAGACACAAGTATTCAGGATCATCAACAGGAGCTTCTTTGATACATCCCAGAGTTTGATTTATCCATGGTGAGACTCCTTGTTTCCGGAGGATTTCATTTACTTTTCAGTTTAGTCATGAGGTCGTTGGTCTTGTCCCGACTTCCATCTTTATCAGTTAGAGGCTTCATAGATAGTTAGTTTAGTTAAGAAGTCTGTGTTATTAATTTATTTTATTAAATGTTGTAAAGACTTAAGTTTCCTATTTTATGGCGAGTTTAATATATTATTTATTCAGAGTTAATCTTTAAAGTTAAAGCTTTGTATTTGAGTTATTGATTTTACTCTGTTTTAAGCTTTTGCATGCTTAAGTTAGTCTTCCTCTTGTAGTCACGAAGGATGAGGGATCGCTTGGGGACCAATGATGGTTCTTGAGTGTCATCCACGTCCAGGGTGTAGACTCGGGTCATGACAAGTAATCTAAAGTTTTATCCTAGATTTTGAGTATTCTTGAGATGAGTAGTATCGTTGAATACTGAATTCTTGATTTTTGAGTATTGAAGTTTCTATATTGTTATTGAGATCCTTAAGTTATTTGTTCATGAATAATTCATCATGAATCCCATTTTGAGTTATAATTTTTAGAATCTTTTAAAAAAAATATTTTTTTAAACTAATTGTTTGAGAAAACAAAGCTGAGTTTTGAGAATGAGTTTTAAAAATGATTGGATTTAGAGTACAAGAGAAGTAAGTATTACAAATGTATTGCTTTTTTCATTGAGAAAAGAGAAATTTTATTTCTAAATGAGTCAGTGAGTTTAGAGATATTTCAGAGCAACTACCTCTTTTAAGAGGATAATTTGAGAAATTACCTCAAATTGAGAAAGGGCATGATATTTTTTTTTACATTTTAGCATGACTATATATTTATGGAGACTAGTATTGAGTAATAATATGGGGATGATTTCAGACAAATGATATTCCTCAAACCATGTAGCCAAGATGGGTAAATAATCGTACTTTTTAGACGATTCCTTATTATTTTCTACTATAGCTTTAGTGGATCCATTTAGTTGAGGTGTTCTATATCCTGATAAGGTATAGGAAAGTTCTAATAGTGTAGGCGAGATGATGTATCATCACATTATTCATAGTGATGGTTTTCAGTTAGAAAATCTCCAAAATAGAGTTAACAATGTATTTTTTTTTATCATATTACTTAATATGTTGAGTTCATAGAGGAATAAGTATTTTGTAAAGCTGAAATAAGTTCATTTCCTTATTTCTTTGCATGAGTATATATTTATATCTATTGCAGTCTTTTCATTCAATCATTTCACTTTAGCTATATCACATGCTCGTACATTCAATGCACTGATGTCATTTGACCTGCATCATTTAATTATGCAGATATAGGCGTTCAAGATCATCAACATGTGTTTCGTTCAAATCACTCTACACTTCCCATTTGAGAGTTTTGATGAGTCCTTCTTGCATTTCAGTATTTACTATGGGGCGTCGAGGGTTTTGTCCCGATGTCCCTGTTGAATTTAGAGGCTTTATAGATAGTTATAGTTGAGTTCTTTTAAGAACTTCTTTCTTTAAAGTGTTTTACAGAATATATATTTTGCTTAACTGAGTATTTGAGATATTTGAGTTATATTTTTCTGTTTAAAGCTTTTGATTTACTAGAGTCAAATCATTCTCTAAGTAGTTATCCAGACCGAGGGTTTGTTTGGGAGCCAACAATGGTTCTCGAGTGCTAGCTACATATGGGGTGTAGGCTCGAGACGTGACAAAATCTCCCATTTTATATTTAGTGTTGTTATAATGTGCTTGTTTGTGTGAAAAAAAAGTTATAGTAAACTTTGTTGCAAACCTCTATGAATACAATGCGTATACGAGAAAGGGCCCTAACCTACCCAAAATCTATAAACAGCAAACCCGACAAAGCTATGAGACTCTGCCTACCTCTAGCAGTCAACCGATCAGTTGAATAAGTGATAGTGCTACTCGGTAGGTGTTTTCATCATCACTTAGGTCCTACATTCATAAATGCAGCATAGTCAAGGGCGTCAACACAAAATAATGTATCAAGCATGTAAGATAAACTAAAAGGTTGAAAATAAAGTATAAGACTAAAAAAAAACAGAAAGGGTGAAATATAAGTATAATACCTTATCTCTATACAATTAGACAACATATAAACACCTAACAAGTAATAGCCTAACCTGTACCCTATAAGTTTAGCAGGTACAAACATCAAACAATCACTATAAGTTCTAACAAGTACAAAAGTCATTAGATACCCTTACTTCCCCCTTTATCTGGATCCTGGTGATAATTTGATCTGAACTATTCAAATGTACATGTTCCATAAATTAATGCAAGACTAAGGCTCAGTGTTCAATTAACGTAAATAAAGTGAGCACTAATAGTCTCCACTTAGAGGCATGCAACATGCCAAAGTGATACATATATTTGATTATCATCATGATCAACTCAATTGCGGTCAGAAGTCATGTGAATACCTCACTTTTCTCAAGTTCAACATCCTCTATTTGCCTATCTCGTTCCAGGTCAACATTTTTTGAGCAATCACCATGAATCTCTATCAAGAAACTCTCAGGAAATGATCACAAATTCTTTTTGTGTGATTCAATACGATACAATATGAAGAATCAAGCACATAGTATTTCCACTATACTCAGTGAACACCTATCATATATCTAATGTCATCCTAATAGCCACCCATTGATTATAAAATTTAATTAGCTAGAGTATGGGATTTGTCTAATGAAACTTTTCGTAAAAATAGATTAGTCCTTGAGACCTTATCTGTTCATCTTTGCTATATAATCTAGGATGATTTTCTACTAATTAGCTTGTGATTCCCTACTATTGAAATAAAGGGCTAAAGAAAAATAGAAATTAAGATACTTTGGTAAATTAAGAAAGGGACAAATATCAATAGTTATATTATATTTTGATAATGTTTATATATTTTTATCACGACCCATTCAAAAACAGAACATAAAGATGTCATTAGAAGATGTTCATTTTCTTTATTAATCAAAAAAGATAAGTTACTATTTAGAATCAACCAATATCATGAAAATACAGAAAGTAAGTTGGCTAGAACATCACAAAAAATCGTATAATTTGATGCAATTTCATAATTGAAGAGAATATTTTTTAAAAAGTTTTGCTACTCAAAAAGACCAAAAAGATAATTTTGTTCATCAAATATCCTAAATTTCACACGCGACATTCAACCTAATATGTATCTGCACATATAAAAAATTTGACAAGAAACGATTATAATAAATAAAAATGCTTACCTATAAGTATTCCAAAGTATCAATTTTAATAGAATAAAGGATCAAACCTGAATAATTGAAGGAGAAGAAAGGGGCAATGTAGTTTAGGATAACAAATATGGATTAAGAATGAAAAATTGAATTAAATCAAATTGGACTAAAGTAACAAGTACCATAATCTTCACTTATATCAAACTACAAATTATATTTACTCGTCATTCTTCTAAAATCTTAATTAAATGCAAAATATCTCTAATTTTTTAAAATGCAAAGAAATAATGGGAAATACCAATTATCACTTATTTTGAGCAGGAACCGAGTGTTAGTTTCATGTCTAGCTATGATCATATAAAAAGTTTGGGATGTGTTGGTTTTGTAGCATTTCAATATTAATATTTTATTGTATTAATTTTGCTTTATTTGGAGTTACAAGAATGTTGAATGTTTCAGCCATTAGTGGGTAGTCATTTGTGACTAATTACTCACTTTGGGTAATCATTGTGCATATGTATTATTGTCATTATGTGGTGGTTACGAAACTTCCGTTGGAGGGTACTTGCTGGACATAAGAAAAACATTCAGGAGAACGTTTGTTGAACAATTTTGGACAGAATCTTCAATGGGGATGTTATCTTCACTTTATTTCATTCTTTAATCCTCCATCATCCTTGTAACATATGTAACTCCTATAACCATTTATCTTCATTATTTACTACACCATTATTTTACTATTCATTGCTAGGAAGACTTCTTCTAGTATAAATAGTGGTTGTCTTCATTTGGTTTGGGACACACAACTCACAAGAGAAAATATAGAGGGATAAAGTTTGTCAAAAAGAGAGTTCAAAACATTTCCTGCAGTGGATTTGAATCTCCTTAAAGAGAGCGAGATATCTCCGCCTCATCCTGAAGAGATTTTATTTCTTCATTTCATTTTCAGTTGTAAACTTGTAATTTTTGTTATCTTGTAAGTTTTCACTAACAATTTTAAGGAGATTCATCATGGCTACAATTAAAAAAACCCGCGGATGTCAAGATGGGAGACCTTAACAAGCCATTTTGGTTCAATGAAAACCACTTTAAGAGATGGAAGGGTAAAGTACTTTTCTACTTACGTCTTCTCAATGTTTCTTATGTGTTAACTGAGAAGAATCCTAATAAAGAAGACAACACCTCTATGAATGATGATGAAACTATTTCTCATCTAGAGAAAGTGGAAAAGTATGATAATGATTCCTATAAGTGTCGGTATTAACTTCTTAATTGTCTATCTGATAATTTTTATGATTATTATAGAACTTACTCTAGTGCAAAGAAAATTTGGAAGGCATTGCAGAGTAAGTATGATAACGAAGAGGCTGGAGCGAAACAATATGCGGCTAGTAGATTTTTTTCATTTCCAAATGGTGGACAACAAATCAGTGGTAGATCAAGCTCAAGACTTTATCATGATTGTTGGAGAGCTTAGGCTGAAGAGGTTAAAATTGGAGATAACCTTATTGTTTGTGGCATAGTAGATAAACTTCCACCTTCTTGGAAGGAATTTTAAAAAAGTATGTGCCACAAACAAAAGAAAACCTCTCTTGAAAACTAGATAATGAAAATCCACATGGAAGAACAAGCAAGGGGGCCAGGATGCACTTTTATAAACAGAAGATAACAACATCACGCCGAAGGTAAATTTAATTACTTCGAATAATGCTAGTATTGAAACTCACAAAAATACTTCTTTAAAGCCTAAGAAGAAAAAATTCAAGAAAAATAATGGTAGACCTCCCAAGAAAAATAATGGTGAAAATAACCAAGCACAAAATCAACATCTTCAAGAAAAGGGACAATGCTTTGTTTGTGACAAGAGTTGGCATATTGCTTGATTTTACAAATTCCGAAAACATGGTCCTAACCCTCAGGCAAACGTTACCGAAGAACCTTTTGTGACAGTGATTACCGATATAAACATGGTTGAGAATGTTGATAGATGGTGGGTTGATTCTGGTGAAAACCGCCATGTCTATTATGAAAAAGACTGGTTTAAAAAATGTACTCATTTTGAGGAGTCCAAAACCACCATGCTTGGTGATGCTCCTACTACTCAAGTGCTTGGAAAGGGAGATGTCGAATTGTGTTTTACTTCTGGAAGGGTATTAACTTTGAAAGATGTACTTTATACTCCTTCCATGAAAAAACATTTGATGTCTAGTTTTCCTCTTAATAAAGCAGGCTTTAAACAAATTATTGAATCTGATCAATATGTAATAGTGAAGAGGGTATTTTTGTGGGAAAAGGGTATGCATGAGATGAGATGTTTAAGTTGAATGTTGAGATGAATAAAACTTCTACTTCTGTTTATATGCTTTCTTCTACCAATTTTTGTATGCTCATTTGTGTCATGTTAATGATTGTTATGTTGGAATCATGAGTAGTTTACGATTAATCCCAATGGTTAAAAAGTATTTTGAAAAGTGTGAGGATTGTAGTAAAGCTAAAATCACTAAAAGACATCATTTTCAAGTTGAAAGAAACACTGATTTGTTAGAATTAGTTCTTACTGATATTTGTGAACTTGGTGGAATTCTAACTCCTGGAGGTAATAGATATTTTATCACTTTCATAGTGAAGGTTATGCAACTTGAGTTGTTGTTTTTTTCATTGTATCAGAGCAAGGAGATGTCTCATGTTCCTTCTTTCTCATCGTAAGCTTTTGCGAGTGATTTACATTTCTTCCGCAATTGATTTCTATTTCTTTTTTCTTTCCTATCCGTTTTCTCCTCATTTGTTGATTTCTGGTTCATTAGCACCTGTTTTTCTTTGTTTCCAATTCGAACTATTTCAATCATACTCCTATCATCTTCCATGGGTGACGTTCCAGCTAAGACAACCAATTCCAACACTCCAATTCGATTGGATTTCAATAGCCCATTTTACCTGCATCCTTCAGAGAATACAGGTTCTACCTTGCTTCCTGCTGTGTTCGATGGAAAGCCAGTTGTTCTTAGGGCATTATTCGTTAAAAATGAAATTGGATTCATCAATGACAAAGTCGTGAAGCCAGATCATACAGATCCCACTTTCATGCAGTGGGAAAGGTGTGATGATATGGTGACTTCATGAATTTTGAATCCTCTTTCACAAGATCTATGAGATAGCTTGCAATACGTTACCAATGCCAATGGACTTTTACAAGAATTAAAGGATAGATATGATCAGACAAATGGTTGCAGACTTCATTAGCTACAAAAAGAGATTAATGACCTTGTGCAAGTGCTCTGGATATTACTAGTAAAATGAAGAAGTTATGGGAGGAGATGAATACTCTTGATGTCAATTCACAATGCACTTGTGTGTGTACCTGTGGTGGAAAAATCAAAATGCATAAGGCTGAACAAGATCGAAGACTCATAAACATTTTCTGATGGACTTGAATGAAATGTATATTGTCATACGAGGGAACATTCTCATGATGACTATTCTACCAACTATGGCATACGCATTTCCATACTGTCACAGGAAGAAAGACAGAGGGAAGTGAGACCTCTAAATCATATGGCTCTAAAATCTACTTCCCTAAATGCCTCTTTAGCACCAAAGCACAGTGAAGTATCCAAGTACTTCAAGGTCAACTACAACTCTCATAGAGGAAATGTAGGTAGTTACAACAAGTCTAGTAATACATTTAGGGGAAATTCCAGCACTAGGAACGGGTCAAATTTGTTTTGTGAGTACTGAAAACGAACTGTACATTCTAAGGCTAGGTGTTATAAGCTTCATGGTTATCCAACCAACACAAAAGCTCCAAGAGGAAAAGGTTCAAGATCTGCAACTATTATGCATGCCTCTGAGGATGATAGGAGCCAGTGAGAGGAAACTGTTGAGTAGGGAAGACAATCCTATTGAACCTGTCTAAAAGTCAGTATGAACAGCTTCATAATCTACTTTGGAACTCTGCAAGTTGGAGCTGATTGTTCAGGAAGCATGGCAGGTGGATCAGTGATCCTAGCAGGTATACTTGCTTGTTATTCTTCTATAAATGAGGCAGGTGATTTGTCATGTAAATGTATTATATTAATTGTTGATTCTTGGATCATAGATTTAGGATCATCACACCACATGACTTACACAAAAGATACCCTTACAAACCTTAGAACATTACCCTATTCTTTCCTCATTACTTTACCAAATGGATATAAAGTTAAAGTGAGTGAAATTGGTGATGTTTGTTTGACTTCAACACTGACTTTGTACAAAGTTTTGTTTATACCTAGTTTCAAGTTAAGTTTGATATTAGTTCATTGTTTAGATCTTCAATTAAAAGGAATAGTCAACTTTAACAACTCTTCTTGTTTACTATAGGGCCCTTCTCGGAAGAGCCCTCTGGAACTTGGTAAGGATTAGAATGGTTTGTATTTTATCTGTCCAAAGCGCCACAATTGCCCACCTGCTGATGTCAACGTGCTTCTTCTTTTAACTACTTTAACATAGCTTCTATTGAAAATAAATGTCAAGGTCCATCTCAACATGTAAAATACCTTCATACAATCAATAAAGAAGCTTGTGTTGTTGATCATATTTCATGTTCTGCTGTTAATTCCCCTCCTAGTGATGATTTAACTCACAATCATGAAACTGAATTTTTATGACATGCTAGGTTGGAATATGTACCTTTTGTAAAGATGAAAACTCTCTCCACCATACTTTTGAATTTTCACAATAAACAACCTTTCACTTGCACAAGATGTCCTATGGCTCGACATACTAGAATGCCCTTCCCAGAAAGTACAACCACAACCAATAAATATTTGAGTTGCTCCATATTGACTTATGGGGACTATACCACACACCTACCCATCCTGGTCACCACTATTTATTACCTATGATGGATGACTATAGTAGGTCAACTTGGACACAATTGCTAAGGTGCAAAAGTAATGCATTGCAGACCAGAAAAGCCTTCATTTCCCTTATACAAAATCAGTTCCATGCCAAATTGAAAACCATTATATCATACAATGGTCTGGAATTTACAAGTGCTGAAGCAACTAGTTTTTTTCAAGAAAAAGGCATCATACGCCAAAGACCCTGCCCTTATACACCGTAACAAAATGGTGTAGTGTAAAGGAAACATAAATATCTCCTTGAAATAGAAAGGGCACTTCTGTTCCAATCAAAATTACCCATGATGTATTGGGGAGAATGTGTCTAGACAGCCATATAGCTTATTTATAGGAGACCTACTAAAATCTTACACAACAAGTCCCCATATGAACTATTATATCAAAGAAAACCAACTTACTCCCGCCTTACAAGTTTTGGATTCCTTTGCTTTCCAACTACCTTGAAAACTCATAAGGATAAATTTGAACCAAGAGCAACACCACATGTTTTCATTGGATACCCTTTCAATACCAAAGGCTACAAAGTCCTAGATTTGGCTACTAAAATAATTCATGTGTCTAAAGATTTTCTTTTTCATGAAGTTGTATTTCCCTTTGTTATTTCTCCAATTGGTTCCAGTTCTGATTCTGTCTTGAAATCTCTTGTAAATCATACATTGCCTTGCATGTCTGATAAAACAAATGACTTTGTCAATAATGAAGTGTTTAATGATGACACATTAGTTGAAGTCACTACTAACCCTGTTTCCACAAACACTAATGCACAAACTACTGAACCTACAGTTTCTATGTCTCCACATATACCTGACAACTTAACCTTTAATGATGCTTCACTTGCACCTAGAAGATCAAATAGGCCCATTCACATCCCAAGTTACCTGAAAGACTACACTTGCACACTACCTAACTTGCATACTTTAGCATCTACTTTTGACCCACACCACTCATTCACATCTTTCACTTCTTACCCTGATCATGTATGTTTCACTAGCATGTGTCCTAGTAGTCAGCAGTTGATCAATAATGTTTCACATGATATTGAACCTTCTTCTTATGAAGAGGTAATTTTGAATCCTGCATGGCAAGTGGCAATGACACAAGAATTTTATGTCTTGTATGCAAATGATACTTGGGAACTAGTTAGTTTACCTGAAGGGAAGAATGCTATTGGGTGTAGATGGGTGTACAAGGATAAACACAAAGCAGATTGTAGTGTAGAGAGGTTCAAAGCTAGACTAGTGGTGAAGGGGTACACTCAGCAGGCTAGAATAGATTACAATGATACATTCTCACCTATGGTAAAGAGGACCACTGTTAGGACTCTAATTTATTTAGCAGTTAAGAAATCTTGGAACATGTACCAATTGGATGTTAACAATGCTTTTCTTCGGGGTGATTTAAATGAAGTTTTTTAAATGGCATTACCACATGAAATTACAGTGGACAGCAGTAACATGGTTTGTAAATTGAAAAATTATTGTATGACTTAAAGTAGTCCAATAGACAGTGGTATGACAAGCTAGCAAACATCCTCTACTCAAAAGGATACACTCATTCTAACAGTGATTATTCACTATTTTATAAAAGGAATGGGTGCTCCTTGGTTTTTGTTGCAGTATATGTTGATGATATCATTCTTATTGGGATTGACATAGATGTGATCACTTATTTAAAGGTGTTCTTACATGATCAGTTCAGAATAAAGGATTTGGGCAGGCTGCATTATTTTCTTGGCCTAGAAATATTGTACAAACAGGATGATATTCTTATATCCCAAAGAAAGTTTACTCTTGAACTCTTGAAAGAATTTGATTCTATGAGTTATAGAACTGCTACTTCACCATTGGACTCTAATGAAAAGCTGAGACTTACAGAAGGCACAACACTATCAGATCCTACTCACTACAGAAAGCTAGTGGGGAAACTCAATTTTCTCACCAATACAAGGATGGACATAGCATTTAGTATGAAACACATCAATCACTTCATGCAATATCCTAGAGAGCCCCCATTTGAAGGCAGCCTATCATGTTCTTAGATATCTACAACATGATCTTGCATTAAGAGTTTTCATTTCTAACAAATCTGACCTTATCATAAGTGCTTATTGTGATTCAGATTGGGACTCTTGTCCTGATTCAAGGAAGTATGTGAGTCTCTATTTGGTTCTAATGGGTGATAACCCCATTAGTTGGAAGTCTAAGAAACAACCCAAAGTATCATTATCTTCAGCAGAAGCAGAGTACAGTGCTGTGAGACAAGTAGTGAGTAAAATAGTATGGCAGGAAATGTTTCTTAATGAACTCCTAGTGAAGTGTCTGCTACCTATACATGTTTCCTGTGATTGTCAAGCAGAAGTGCATATTGCCAAGAATCTAGTGTTTCATGATAGAACTAAGCATATAGAAGTGGATTGTCATTTCATCAGAAACAACCGGCATCAACGGTTGATCACACTCCAATACATTCCCACAGATTCACAGTTGGCTGATGTCATTACTAAAGCCTTAACTGGAGTCAAGCATACTAATTTATTGAGAAATTTGAGCAAGTTGTCTGTGAGAAACCCACCTCCAACTTGAGGGGGTGATGATAATTGGATTAATTATTAGTTAGTTTAGTGTGCACTGTTCATTCACAAAGTTAGTGTAACGACCCTCAAAATGAACTAAGGTAGATAGAGACTCACATGTGCCTAAAAATAAAGTGTTTTATAGCTTGCACAATTGATCTGAAGTCATTTGGAGGTCAAACGTCCAAGACGTTCGAAAGTTGGTCTTTAGACGTGCTAGTGAGTCCTTGTATGTTTGGCTTGATTTTATGTGTTTTTTGGAGTTGAGAATAAGTTTAGTTGACCCTAGTACCTTAATAGACATTTTAAGGGTCAAAACTTCCGAATACGACTCCCTAGGGACCACCCGAAGGGCCCCCAAGGAGGACCCAAACCTTGGACAAGAGGCTGCCCAAGGCAGCGAGCAAGTACAAGAATTGGACCTTACCCTTGCGACGCGCGCCTGGAATGTACCTCACTGCCTTAAATTTTATTTGTGACAGAATGGGGAGGCTTCTCTGCGACGCGCACCCACTCCATATCCGGTTGCGTCATATTTAAGTCAATTTTGACATGTCTAAGAGCCCCATTTCATGTGGGGCTGTTTTGGTAACTTTGGGGACGTTTTATTAACTAATTTTAAGACTTTTTAAAACTCTTTCCCATGCAAAAACCCCAATACCCATTAAGAAATCAAATTCCCAAAGTTCTCTTCTCTCCCAAAAAAACCCCAGAACCTTCATTGAAGACCAAGCTCAAGAACAAGCTATGGAGTTGGATTCTTGGAGCTTTCTTCTCAGATTTTCATGGGATTTTTAATGTATAAGGTATGGTGATCCTTCATCCATAGATAATCATTCATCTATGGAGTCCTTTCAAAGGTTTTCTAAACATGAATTCTAAGTCAAAAATTCTACTTTTCAATCTAGTCATGGGTTCATTGTTAAAGTGATTTCAAAAGCATTCTAATGGTGAACATATGTTTATTTACTAATTTTATGATGAATTTCTATCCAATTTTATAAAGAACCCATGATCTCCTAATTTCTCAAATTAGCCTATGATGTGGTCTTGTGATCTTGACTTGATGTTTATAGAATTTTTATTAGATTGTATTGAATTGCTTATTGCTATTACTTTGTATATCAATTGAATATGAATTGTGGAGGAATGATCAAATATGATCATAAGCTTGGAGATTCGGTAAGTTGGCTTATTTCTTCTAATTAGCCTAGAATCTATATTGAATTGTGTTGATTGGTTTGGTCCACTTATGGTGGCGGTGTTTACATTCTTGTACATGTTTATGTGTTATGATCATGGTCTTGAAGGCATTAGATTCAATATGAATTGATATGATGATTTCTATGTTAGGAAGTTGAAAGATTTAGCCTTGATTCTAATATCATGTCTAAGTGAATTGATGTTATGTGATGTTAAGTGTATAGTCTTCTACACTACTTGTTTAATCTAGGTGTGGAGATGATGTTATATGTATATGTGTGATGATCATGTTAGGTTCAGGTGTGGTCTATATGGCTTATGATGAAGAATATCCTTTTATCATGACCCCTACCTATATGAACCCTATATGAATGTGTGATCAAAGTATGCTAGGAGTCTTATATTCTAATGTTGAATATGTACTTGTCTCATATGATGTAATGTTAGTGTGTGTAGTCTATAGTCCTCAATTCTCTATATATTTGTATGACTTGAAACTTGAAGAAATGTTGTACATGTGTTGTGGTCTCTAGAGGGTGGCTTCATCAATACTATGTGATAGCCATTATATGATCATGTTGACCAATGTACACACACACTTCATGCATATTTATGAGTAGGATAGATTCATGATGACTAAGGAAAGGATAGTTCTCCTATGCATCGTTATATTTCTATGCATGTAAAGTATATGATTTATGAAATTATGAACATGTGTGCCTAAATGTGTTAATGTGAAGGTAGATCTCACATATATGTATACACACACATGCATGTATGAATATGATATGATTATGTGAAAGGACATTCTCACATAACGTAGGTTCTATGGTGAATGTAGAATTCTCACCCAAGATACCTTTGAGCTATATGATATATGAAGGAGTAACTCCCCAAGGCCTATACTTTATGAACTATTGTTATCTAAAGGCTTAGTAATGTTTTAAAAGGGAGTTATTGCTTAGCACCGAAAAGGCATGTAAATGAGATGGAAGTCTCACATTAGTAAGTTCGGCTTCCTACATGGGTTTCTTCACGACTAGTAGAATGGATTCCCAAGATATGTGTTGTCTCATGAGATGGAAACCCTAACGTTAGAAAGTCAAGGTTTAGAGAAACAATATCCTTGTCCCTTAACTATGTGCCCACATAGGACTCTAGGTTAGTGGATCCACCTAGATAAGCTATGTACGAATGGTTGCACCTTAGGCAAGTGTTAACCCTCTCTTTTCGGTGTGGGAGTAGAACACCAGATTTCATGTAGCTCTCATGGTATATGCCGGTTATGGCTATGTCTCCCGAAGGTTAATAATTAACTAAGATAAGAATATGAACTCTAATCTAAATTCCTTGAGAAGTGTACTTGGTGTAGGAGGACTATGGACCCTACCTATACATTGCACTAGATGACTTAAAGAAAGGATAGGATTGGAGACCCTTATGAAGTGAATACTTATGTTATGTATGACTTGTATGAATTCATGTTAAGTGACATTGTTATGTTAAGATATGAATTATGACTATGCATGTGAATTACACTTATGGCTTCTAAATGAGTTTACTTAGTACATGTGGGGGTATGGGACTCCATGTGTACATTGCATAAGTAAGCTTGTGAAGGGGTTATGGGGGGTAGTTTACCTACTATATGAACTAAATTATTTATGACTAAGGTTTTAGTAAAGGAAAGAGTCCTTATATGATGATATGAAGTATGTGGCCTTATGTCTAGTTGCAAATGAATATGTTATGACTTGTTGAATATGTTATACCTAGTCTAGGGTGACTTCTTAGGTACACTTGGTGGAAGTAGTATTATGGGATGCTACCTACACATTGCACTAGTGTGACTTAGGAGTTGTCCTAGGTGATGGTCCTTATGTGAAGTTTATGTCTTTGATGTGCTTATGACTTGTGAATATATGTGGTTGTGTTTATAAGCATATTATGAAAGACTATTGTAAGGTGACCTCAAGGTGATGCATTGCACTAGGCACACTTGAGGGTTACTTAAGAAAAGAAGTAAAATAAAAGAGAGGTAATGTATGATGTCTATTGAATATGCTTATAAGTATGATAAATATCTTTATATGTTATTATGAGTGTTATACATGTCTATATGATGTATGTTAATTATATAAAGCTCATATGTACCTATGTTCATGAAGTTTACTAAAAAGATATGTTGCATGATTTCAAATGAAATGTCCTCTTTAAATGCATGTTTTTGCATAGTTGCTATGCTTAGTGATTCTTGTACTAATATCATTATTTTTCATCTTTTTACACAAAGTGTAGGTGGTGATGGCTATAGGATGTCTCCTAAGTGAAGAGCTTGGATAGATCTTCCAAGTTCAAGTAAAGGAGCCCTTATGATTCAAGGGTTTCCTATGTCAAGATGTTTCTTTATGATAATGTAATAGCGTAGATATTATTTTATGTTGTTACGGGTCGTGTTCCTATTCTATTCTATTGAGTTGTGTCTTAAGAGGGCAAATACATTAGAGTCTAACTATGTATTATGATATTTTATATATATATGAAGTAATGTTCTAATATATGATGTGCTATGAAAAGTTTTAAATTTTCCGCTATTTTTATCACGATTATGCATTGAAAGATGTCTAAGGTCTTGTCTTAGACCTCCGAGAGGTCGACGATGCCGTGTGGCGATCTAGGAGAGCTCTAACTTCTAGGGGGTACTTTGGGTCGTTACAGTTAGTTAGTTACTGTTCATTTACAAAGTTAGTCAGTTAGGATTCATATTTCCCATTTCATAGTTAGTTGAGTTTGTTAGAATTGTTCAATTTTATCAATGTGTGTCTATAGAGTGTAACATCTCGTAACTAGACAAAGCTATGAATAAGCAAAGAAACTAAAAATAATCACTTTTGGAATGAAAGGGGAAAATTTGGAAAATTTCCTACGTTAAGAAAGTGAATTTTGGTCATTTCCAAATGGACATAACTTCTATCTCACGACGATTTAGAGGTAGTTATTGATATGGTTGGAAAACCCCTGGATATATATTTCTAACGCTGCCGAGTTTGTGCATTTTCGATATCATATGAGGGAGATATGCCTATTGAAAGTTGGGTTGTTGGACTGAGGAAGGTTCGAATCCAGAAATAAGGAAAGGCAAACTAGTCTTTTCACCCATTTATTTCCTATTTTATTTTAGGGATTTATTTGGGGTAAAAACAAGTTTTAATTCAGATTAGAAAATTAACTTTACGCTTAGGGCTTGGAGAAAAGAGAAGAGACAAAGGAAAATGGACAAAGATTAAGGATTCGCTAAGAACGCCAAGGAATTGTAAGTGGAATTCGTCAGGTGATCCCTATCAAGGTATGTGACATCTTTTGTGTTGGTTTAATTCATCCACACACATAAACTAGTTTCAATTCAGTGGTTTTAGAATTGCTTACATGTTAAGAAGTGATTTCTTTATGAATCATGTCGAATCCCTATTTCGTTGAGTTGTTTGAATGCCCATTGATGTTGATTCGTAGTTTATGATGTTGTTTTTTGAGTTAGATCTAATGGGTACTAAAGGTATTGATGATCCTAAGGGTTTTGGAAAAGAACTATGCAGGTTTAGGGGATTTAGCATTGAAAAATGAAGAGAAAAATTTGTCAGCCACACGTGGACAGCACCAGGCACGGTGCGCCCCATCTGCGCAAGGGGCAGGTGCGGCATGCCTGCAGTGCGCCAGGATGAGGCCTCAAATCAACTAGTCTAGCGTGGCGCACCTAGAATGCCCCTAAATCAGCATTTTTTGCCCAGATTCGTAGTTTAGCCTTTTTTAAGTCCTTCTAAGGTACATTAAGCCCTTCCAGTGATTCTAATTACTTCAAATGATTTCTAAACACCTAGAAATTACCAAAGAATGCAAATCATAACCTTGAATCCATAATCAGCATTTTCTTTAACGAACTAAGTGTTTACAATATTTTTACAAGCTTATATATATATATATATATATATATATATATATATATATATATATATATATATATATATATATATATATATATATATATATATATATATATATATATATATTGCATGTGTCTACCTGCTTTATATTAAGTTAAATTTTCATTAGTTGAGCAGAGCCAAGATAAGTGTTTCTTCTTACTCTCTTCAAGCTTAAGTTTTGTTAGTATTCCAACTCACATACTCGTACATTCAATGTACTGATGCCAGTTGGCCTACTTCGTATCATGATACAGACGCAAGTAACCAGGATCAACATCATCCAGCGTCTCGTTGATCTAGTAGAGCACTTGAAGTCAGTGGTGAGCCTCTTAGTATTGTGAAGGACATATGTTTGCTGATTTTCAGTTTTCTTTATACGATGTTGTGGGATCTGTCCCAACATCCATCTTAGTATTATAGAGGCGTCATAGAAAGATAGTTAGTCAGACACTTTAGCTTTGAGTCTCTCTTTATTTTCATTTCAGATATTCCATTGTGAGACTTAAGTGTTATTTTGGCAAGACACTTATTTTAAGTAGTTCTTTAGAGAATGTTTCTTAATTTATGTTGAGTTAAGTCTTCTTCTGAGTTAAGTCTTCTTTTGAGTTAAGTAAGTCAGACCAAGGGTTAACTCAAGGACAACAATGGCATTGGGTTCGGCCACGTCCAAGGAGTAGGCTCGGGGCATGACAAACTTTGCATCAGAGCATAGATTTCTAGAGTCCTCGAGAGTCTATGAAGTTGAAGTTATCGGTTTAAAGCGCGCCACATCTATAATTAAGAGGCTACAACATTTAGGAATTCCTCACTTCTTTCATAATCTTTTCCGTGCATTAGAGATTATCTCTAAAATATTTCTCTCCAATTCGTGCTTGCGCGTGTTTCAGATCATCATGCCTCCACAAAGAGCAGTAAGAGGTTGTCTAGCTAGAAGGGATGTTGAGGAGCCAGAGGTACCGAATACACCAAATGTGCAACCTCACGGAGAAGTCACCAATACTAAGTTCCATGAGGTTATTCATATGTTAAGCCAAGTGGTGACTAACCAAGTCGGGCAACAAGGAGGAGCTTTACAAGAAGAGGCTGACACTTTGAGTATTCATGAATTCCAAAGAATGTTACCTCCCAGTTTCACCGATTCGAGCCCTACTGAGGATCCGGAGGATTTTGTTGAGGAGCTAAAGAAGGTTTTTGATGTGATGCATGTCATTAATACTAAAAGGTTGAGCTAGCTTCATACCAACTGAAGAATATGGCTAGGACTCGGTTCTATCACCGAAAGGAGCGAAGATATGAGAATGCACCACGTCTGAGTTGGCCTTGCTTTGAAAAAGATTTCCTGGGGTGTTTCATTCCCTGAGAACTTAAAGAGGATATGGTATGAGAGTTCCTTACACTAAAACATGACTCCTTAAGTGTACATGAGTATGGGTTGGAGTTCACCCAGCTATACCGCTATGCTCCTGAAATAGTTAAGGACATGAGGAGCAGAATGAGCTTATTTGTCGCTGGCTTGGGTTGTGCATTAAGCAAAGAGGGCAGAGTTGCAATGCTGATCAACGACATGGACATATCCCGATTGATGGTTTATGTGCAGCAAGTTGAAGAGGAGAAGTTGAGGGATAGAAAAGAGTATAGAAAAAATAAATCTAAGACCGGGAATGAGTGTGGACAGCAGAAAAGTTGTTCAAATCGAACACAATTTCAGAAACAAAAGGGGATTGCACTATCATTCGCTAGTGCCCCTGCACCCAGAAACAAAGGTGAGCATCATGGCCAGAATTCGTAGAACTTTTGGGTTAGACCAACACAATCTCAAGAAAATGTGGCAAAGGGAGATAGTTGGGATCATGCATGTTCTAAGTGTGGTGAAACCCACCCAAGTAAGTGTCCTGATGGCGAAACAGGTTGCTTCAAGTATGGTCATTAGGTTCACTTCATGAGAGAGTGCCTTAAGAACATACACTGTAGTGGAAATCCATGCAGCAGAGCCCAATCTTCATCAGTTGCTCACTAGACAAGGCTGCACGTAAAAGAGTCACTTCTTGTAGTGGCGGAGGGGAAAACCGTCTCTATGCAATCACTAGCCTCCAAGAACAAGAGAACTCTCCAGATGTTGTCACTGTATGATTAAAGTGCTTACTTTTGATGTTTATGCTTTGTTAGACCCATGAGCAAGTTTGTCTTTTGTAGCTCTTTATGTTGCAAATCAGTTTGAGATTCTTCTTATGAAACTTTGTGAACCTTTCTGTGTTTCTACACATGTTGGAGAGTCTATTCTAGCGGAAATAGTGTGTCGTGATTGTCCTAGTTTATCAATCACAAGAAAACCATGGCATACTTAGTGGAGTTAGACATGGTAGATTTTGATGTCATTCTAGGTATGGACTGACTTCATGACTGTTATGCATCAATAGATTGTAGAACTTGAGTTGTCAAGTTTCAGATTCCTAATGACCCAGTTATAGAGTGGAGTAGTAGTTCAGTAGTGCCTAAGGGCCATTTCATTTCGTACCTTAAGGCGATAAAGTTAGTCTCAAAGGGATGTATCTATCACTTAGTCTGAGTTAATGGCCTAAGTGTTGAGGTACCTTCCCTTAAGTCAGTTTTTATAGAAAAGGAGTTTCTAGAATTTTTTCCTGATGATCTACCCAGAGACCCTCCTGATAGACAAATAGACTTCGACATAGACATCAATCCAGATACTTCTCCTATCTCCATTCTGCCATATAGAATGGCATCAACAGAGTTAAAGGAGTTGAATGAACAGCTGAAAGATCTGTTAGATAAATGTTTCATTCGACCAAGGGTCTCAACTTGGGGCGCTCTGGTCTTTTGTGTAAGAAAGAAAGATGGTTCCCTTAGGTTGTGTATAGACTACCACCAATTGAATAAGGTTACTATCAAGAATAATTATCGTCTTCCAAGGATAGATAATCTTTTCGATCAACTTTAAGGTTCCACCTATTTCTCGAAAATAGATCTCAGATCGGGCTACCATCAGTTAAAGGTTACGGAATGTGACATTCTAAAGAGAACTTTTAGAACCAGATATGGGAATTATGAGTTTTTAGTCATGTATTTTGGGTTGAACAATGCACCAACAACATTCATGGATCTTATGAATAGAGTTTTCAAACCTTAACTAGATATGTTTGTTATCGTTTTCATTGATGACATACTAATCTATTCAAGGAATGAAGAAGATCATGCTAGTCACCTCATGATAGTCCTTCAGACTTTGAAAGATAAAGAGTTTTATGCCAAGTTCTCCAAGTGTGAGTTTTGTCTTAAGTTTGTGGCATTCTTGGACCACATAGTTTCCAGTGATGAGATCAAAGTTGACACCCAAATGATAGAAGCAGTTCAGAGTTGGCCTAGACCCACGACTCAAACTGATAGTAGGAGTTCTTAGGTTTGGCTGGCTACTATAGAAGGTTTGTTTAGGGGTTTTCTTCTATTTTGCCTCCTTTGACCAACTTGACTCAGAAAATAGTTAAGTTTCAATGGTGTGACGCTTGTGAGAAAATCTTTTAAAAGTTGAAGAAGAGGTTGACTAATGCACCAATTTTGACCCTACCAGAGGATACCCAAGATTTTGTGGTGTATTGTGACGCATCTAGAGTTGGGTTGGGTTGTGTGTTAACCCAGAATAGAAAAGTTATAGATTATGCCTCTAGACAGTTGAAGGTTCATGAGAGGAATTACCCAACCTATGACTTAGAGTTGGCTGTTGTAGTTTTTGCCTTGAAGTTATGGTGTCACTACTTGTATGGTGTTCATATCGATATGTTCCCTGATCAAAAGAGCTTACAATATGTGTTCACCCAAAAAGAGATCAATATCAGACACAGAAGATGGTTAGAACTACTCAAGAATTATGACATGAGTATTCTTTACCACCCAGGTAAGACTAATGTGGTTGTTGATTCTTTAAGCATGTTATCCATGGGGAGTACCACCCATGTTGAGGAAGAAAAGAGGGAGTTAGACAAGGATGTGCACAGACTTGCACGCGTGGGAGTCAGACTTATGGATTCCACAGAAGGAGAAATAGTGGTGACCAATGGGGCTAAATCATCATTAGTGTCAGAAGTGAAAGAAAAGAAAGACCAAGACCCCATTTTCTTAATTTAAAGGTAAACGTTCATAAGCAAAGAGTATTAGCTTTTGAACAAGAGGGAGATGGTATGCTGAAGTATCAAGGTAGGTTTTGTGTACTTAGGGTGGATGGACTCCAAGAAAGGATCATGGAAAAATGTCATAGCTCCACATATTCAATTCATCCGGGTTCCACAAAAATGTACCGCGATTTGAGAGAGGTATATTGGTGGGAAGGTTTTAAGAAGGACATTGCTGAGTTTGTTGCCAAGTGCTCGAATTGACAGCAAATGAAAGTAGAACACCAAAGGCCTAGAGGGTTCACGCCTAATATAGAACTTCCGGAATGGAAGTGGGATATGGTTAATCTGTACTTCATCACAGGCTTTCCAAAGTCTCGCAGACAACATGATTCAATTTGGATGATTGTCGATAAAATGACAAAATTAGCCAACTTCTTGCTGGTAAAGATTACTCATTCAGCAGAGGATCACACAAGTTATACATGCAGGAGGTGGTGAGACTTCATCTAGTCCCAATTCCAATCATTTCAGATAGAGGTGCACAATTTAATGCTCAGTTCTTGAAGTCTTTCCAGAAAGGTTTGGGTTCAAAGGTGAACTTAAGCACTACTTTTCATCCTCAGACGGATGGGCAAGCAGAGCGTACTATCCATTGGGATGATCACCTACCTCTCAATAAGATCGCTTACAACAACAGCTACCATTCGAGCATCCAAAAGGCTCCATATGAATATCTATATGGGAGAAGATGCATTCTTATTGGGTGGATTGAAGTTGGTAAAGCAGGGTTTATTGGACCCGATCTAGTTCGCCAAGCCATGGACAAGGTGAAGGTGATTCAAGAAATCTTGAAAATAGCAGAGAGTCCTCAAAAGTCCTTCACAAATGTTAGGAGAAAGTCGTTGGAATTTGAAGTAGATGATTGGGTATATCTAAAGTATCACCCATGAAGGGTGTTATGAGGTTTGGTAAGAAGGGGAAACTTAGTTCCCGATATATTGGTCCTTATAGGATATCCAAGAGAATTGGCAATGTAGCTTATGAGATTGAGATACCACGAGAGTTAGCAGTGGTTCATCCGGTATTTTATATCTCCATGTTGAAGAAGTACATGGGTGACCCTTCATTGATTGTACCAACTGAAAATATTGGGATTAAGGATAATTTATCCTATGAAGATATTTTGGTTCAGATTTTAGATCGCGAAGTTCGCAAGTTGAGAAGAAAGGAGGTTGCGTCAGTCAAAGTCCTTTGGAGGAACCAATTTGTTGAAGAAGCGACTTGGAAAACTGAAGAGGATATGAAGAAGAGATATCGACATCTCTTTGAATCCGGAAAGAAGGCACATCAAGGTACTAAATCTCTTCTTACTACTTTATAAATATGAGTAAGCATGTTGTTACTTACTTTTGATTGTTGAGTGTTAAAATTGATGTTACTATTCTTAGCTTATAAGAGAAATCTCATTTGAGGACTAATGTTCCCAAGGGGGAGATATTGTAACATTTCATAACTCAAAATAGCTAGGAATAAGCTACGAAACTAAAAGTAATCACTTTTCGAAAGAAAAGGAAAATTTTGGAAAATTTCCCAAGTTAAGAAAGTGAGTTTTGGTCATTTTCAAACAGTCATAACTTCTATCTCAGAACGAATTAGAGGTAGTTCTTGATATGGTCAGAAAGACCTTGGAGAGATATTTCCAACACCGTTGAGTTTATGCTTTTTTGATATCGTATGAGGGATATATGTCTATCGGAAGTTGAGATGTTAGACTGAGGAAGGTCCCAATCCGGATTTAAGGAAGGGCAAACTAGTCTTTTCACCCATTTATTTCCAATTTCATTTTAGGGACTTATTTGGGGTAAAAACAAGTTTTATTTCAGATTAGAGAATTAATATTACGCTTAGGGCTTGGAGAAAAGAGAAGAGAAAAGGAGAAGGGAGAAAGATCAAGGATTTGCCAAGAACACCAAGGAATTGCGAGTGGAATTCGTCGGGGGATGAACCATATCAAGGTATGTGAGATCTTTCGTGTTGGTTTAATTCATCCACACAACAAAAGTTGTTTCAATTCAGTGGTTTTAGAATTTCTTACATGTTAAGAAGTGATTTTTTATGAAATTGTCGAATCCCTATTTCGTTGAGTTGTTTGAATGCCCAGTGATGTTGATTCATAATTTCCAATGTTGTTTTTAAGTTAGATCTATTGGATATTGAAGGTATTGATGATCCTAAGGGTTTAGGAAAAGAACTATGGAGGTTTAGGGGATTTAGGTTGAAAAATATACAGAAAAGTTCGTAAGCCACACCCGAGCAGCACCAGGCGCAGCGCGCCCATCTATGCCAGGGGACCTGGAGCGGCACGCCTTTAGTGTGCCAAGATGACGATTCAGACAGATGATCGCGCGGCGCGCCCTAAACGCACCCGAATCGGCGTTTTTCACCCAGTTTTCGTAGTTTAGTTTTTTTAAGTCCTTCTAAGGTACACTAACACCTTCTGGTGATTCTAACTACTTCAAATGATTTCTAAACATCTAGAAATCACCACAGAATACAAATCATAACCTTCAATCAATAATCCAATTTAAGGAAAGTTAAGATCAAAGTCAAAGAAGTTAAGAGTCAAGTCTAAAGTTAAGAAGTAAGTTGAAGCAAAAGTTCTTTAAGGTTTTCTAGAGTCTTTATTAAACGTTTTAACTTCATTTTAAGGCTCATGTTTCAGTTAAAAGTAAAGAGAAAAAGGTTGAAGTCTTTTCGTCAAAAAATATAAAGGAACTAAGTATTCCCTAAGAGTTCATTTAAGACTCAAGACTTAAGTTAAGCAAAGATTAAAGAGTTGAGTTCATTTCTGAAAAAGTTAAAAGGAAACTAAGTATTCCCTAAAAGTTTATAAATCTAAAACAATAGAATCTAACATCAATTAGCCGATGAACAAAGTGAAAGTAATATTATAAATTTGGTTGTTACGAAATTTGATGCCAAAGATTCAAAAATAACATGCATAAATAATAAACCACTCACCATGAAATTGAAATTCCTATAAAATTCAAGAAAATTAAAAAAATCCTAAAACATTAGAGTAAAAGTGCATAGAAATGAATAAATGAAGAAGCTTGAGAATGGAAGGAGAAGAGAACAATAGTTGTGATTTTTTTTTAGAGAGAAGATGGAGCTTAAAGTGACAAAAATACGCCTCCAAAAATTGTTAGATCGACACGTGTTTAAGGACATTTTGGAGTAGACAGGTGTTTATTGCAGAAGGTAAGATACAATTATCTCTAATTAAAAAAGCCCAAGTTCTAGGTACAATTCAAATAGCTTTTTGTACAATGTCATATTGTTGTGTTTGTCCTATTCTTAATGGCTTATATAATAGGGTTATATAAAAAAAATGGTTAGAAACTAAGTGCTCTATTATTAAAAGTCATGACGGCAAATATTCTTGTTAAGCTATATATATATATATATATATATATATATATATAAAGCAACTTAAAACACATGTGATATATATAAAGCTTTGTAAAACAGTAAAACAACTTAGTTCATTAAAGAAAATGCAATAACAGACTCAACTTTACTTATATATGAAAGTAATATAGTTCTGTGGGAGATTCTCTAACCAAAAACCACCACTATGAGCCTAAGTGGTGATATAATGTCTTGCTCACACTTCCAGAACTGTTCTATACTTTGTTGTCGCATAGAATTTCTTAACTTAGTGGATCCACTAGCTTAACTTACGTGATCATCTAAAAAGTACGACCCGTTAACACCCATGATGGCTACATGCTTTACATGGGGACTTGAGTTAGTATGAACTCTTATTCCCACATCGGTGCTCAATACTACTCCCAAAATATACTTTAGCTCATGCTTTTAGAATAACTTCCTTTCTTTGGGTTGTGATAATTGTTCAACACTTATCTTTAAAATCTCCTTTGGAATCAATGTTCCCTTTTATTTTTGTTCAAAACTCTTTTGGGATATCTTAGTTTCCTCTTAACTTACATGAAAACATTTATAAACTTTCTAGAGAATACTTAGTTCCCTTATATCCTTTGAGAAATGAACTCAACTTTTACTCTTTACTTCGCTTGCAACTTGAGTCTTAAAACAAGGTTAAAATGTTTAAATAAGACTCTTGAAAAATTTTAAGAACTTTACTTTAACTTACTTCTTAGCTTTAGACTTGACTTATTAACTTCCTTGACTTGATCTTAACTTTCCTTGAATTTGAATTATTGTCAAGGTTCATGATCTCATATTTATGGATGATTTCATTATGCTTATATGTACCTTAGAGTGTTAAAATCAACTAAGAAGTGTGGGTAAATCACTTTGGAACTAGTACGAAAAGATGGGGAAAGAACGGGGTATCAAGGCAACATTGGCTCTCTAAGAGGACCCAGAGCCTGACGGACAGACATTATCCTTAGGCGCTCTGGCTGGCGCGGCGCCCCAAGGTCTGTCAAACGGTACTTCCGACTTTTATTCTCTTTTTTTCATCTCTAAACCTTCTAAACTTTCATGGATCTAACCTCGATCACTTAGGATCACTAATAACCTCAATACTCAATAGATTTGAGTCGAAAAACGACCCAGAAACACGAATTCAATCAGCTAAAGCATACTACAACTCAACCAACAAGAATTAAACCATTGTTTTTCAAGAACTTCAATGTTCATCATTCAATCTATTCGAACTACGCTAAATTAAACAATTGGTGTGTGGGTAAACTAACCCAACACAGAAAGATCTCCACTCAACGATCTTGGCATTCTTGATGAATTCTTGAACTTTCCTCCCTTTTTCTTCTCCTCTTCTCTTTTCTCCCAAGCCTTAAGCGTGAATAGTTTTCTAAAACTGATTGAAGTCTTAGTTTTACCCCTAATAAGCCCTTAAACGAATTAGGCAATAGTTGGGTGAAATGACAAGTTTACCTTTACTAAAATCCGGATTCAGACCTTCCTCAATCCAACAGTCCAACTTCCGATAGGCATATCTCCCTCACACAACATCGAAAATACGCAAACTCGGTGGCGTTGGAAAGATCTTTCTAAGGGCTTCCCAACCATATAAAGAACTGACTCTAGTTCATCCTGAGCTACAAGTTATGACCATTTGAAAATGACCAAAAACTCACTTTTCACACTTAAGTTTTAGTTTCTTAGCTTATTCCTAGCTATTTCGAGTTACGATATGTTACAATGTATAGTCAAGAGTTATATAATTAAGTGCAAATCAGGATATAAATGCATGAGAATATCAACAATTTCTCTTGGATAACATGACAAAGCTAATACATGAACCATATTAAATTGCTTGTACATTTCAAAATAACCTTTGAAATCCTAAAAAGGATATGCTATTTTTTTTGTGCATTGAAACATTAATGATTGCGTAATAATTTAGTTTCAAAACATAAGTTATTAGAGGAACAACGTTCATTTAGTGAATGAAAAATGGTCATTTAATATTTTTTTTAGAAACATTTAATATGCAATTATTTAGTTTTTTTGTAAAAGAATAATTTTATATATATATATATATATATATATATATATATATATATATATATATATATATAAAATTTATAGATGATAAATATTATTAAATTAGATATTTTAGTTAGAAATTAATCTAAGAAAGTGCAAAAGTCATTAACATTTTTATTAAAATGCTACAATCATTTATATATATATATATAAAAGAGAACTCTAGGCCCTCCTACGTGGCGCCACCACAAGCAAGAATCGCCTTTTAATATTATTTATTTCCAAAACTAGTCTTCCCCTTTCACTAAAAGATGTGACGTTTATGAAAAGTTGTGTCTTTAATGAAAAGTTACGATTTTTAACAAATGTTGTGACTTTCATCAAAAGTAGTGATTTTAATGAAGATTTGTGACTTTTATCAAAAGTTTTGACTTTTATGGAAAGTTACAACTTTCATGAAGAGCTGCGACTTTATGAAAAGTTGTAACTTTTATGAAAGGTTGTAAACTTTTCGAAGGGTTGCAACTTTTCCAAATAGTTGTATACTTTCTGATAAGGCACAATAAACATTTGTTCACACTTCTCTTTATTGTCTATAAATAGAGGAATTTTCTCTCGTTTTAAAACAACAAAAATTATGATCTTCTTCTTCTAATTTCGAAAAAAATCAAATATTCATGTAGTTTGCTCCTATTGAGTGACTCATTATTTTTGTATCAATGAGTTGGTGAATATAATCGTTTCATCCAGATAGGATGTAATTATTTAAACCTCTGGTATTGGAGGGGAATAGTTTTCTTAAGGGGACATTTTACATTCAGTGGACTCAATTTATTTCTTTCTATTTCATTCTATTTTTACATATCCTGGTATATTTTTTTACACTCATTAATTTATGCTTATGATATTAATTGTTGTTTTTGAGTACATGTTTTAAACTTTGTTGTTTATGTTTACGCAAAGTTATGTCTCTAGTTATATTGAACATATACACATATAGTACGTATATTCACTGTGCAGAAAATAATTATTGTACTTAGTTACAAGAACTCATGCTTTAATATTCTTTATTAAATTATATAAATTAAAAGTACTATATATAAACTTACATATTATCTATTTTTACATAGATATGAAATTTCACCCTTATCAATTGAAGAATTTCATTACGCAAGTTCAAAAGTTACAGTTGCTTCATGTTCAAGCATAATTTCTTTTTTGAATATGTTAACAAATTTTTGAATTTTCTCCTAAGACATATATCACAATTGTCTAATCTATGCAACTTAAATGTTTCTTTTCATTACAAAATGTCTTTGCATATATATTCTTATTTTGTTCTTTATTTTCCTTTTAATGTTGATGAAAGAAAAAATAAATTATTAATTCGTGAATAATTCATTCATTAGAGGTTCTTGAGTTACGTGATAATGACAAATAATCAAATTAATGTTGGAATATTGCTAATATTTTTTAACAACCTATTTTTACATTATTTTTAATGTATGGATATTAGTAAAAAAATATTTGCAAATTCAATGCAATTATTATTACCGTGCTAAGCGCGGGTAAATTACCTCATTTAATATAGTTACAAATTAATCTAAGAAAGTGTAAAAGTCAATAACATTTTTATTAAAATAATATAATTTAATATTTAAATTAAATAATTAAATGTTTTAATAACAAGTTAATTTATTGTAGGGGTACAACCGTAATTCAACTTTTATTTTTTTGTTCCCACTTATATATGATATATGATATGATGATATATGATATATGATGATGATGACGATGATGATGATGATGATGATGATGATGATGTAGGGGCAAAATCGTAATTCAACTTTTAACTTTTTTTGTCCACACTTATAGTAATATATAATATATAATAATATATGATATGATGATCCTCTTAAGAATTTTTTTTAAACTTAAGGTGAATCCCCGGTTAATTGCTTGAACCAATTTTATCAATTGTTTTTTAGAAAATGGTCAAAATGCCCCCTAATCTATACTCGGATTTTCAACTATACATTTTAACTTTACGAGAGTCATATCGCCCATCTGAACTGTTTATAACTCCCTAAATGCTTAGTAGGCAATGCGAGTGTATTTTACTCTCTTTGAGAGAGTGAACATAAAAACCTATTACAAAAACTTTATATTTAATATTTTTTTCAATAAATATATTGATTATTTTTAATTATTTATTTTCTTTATTATCTATAACAATATAAAACAAATATCTCCATCATTCACCGTCATAGTCATTGATGCCACCATCATTTTTACGGAATTCTTTATTGTTGATTTCAAACACAATTTGAATCCCCCATTGATAGATGAGCTAGGTGATTAGTTTTTCTAGAAAAAAAACAGATAATAATCTTAAATAGAAAGAATTAGAGGAGAAAAAAAATCATAAGAATGGTGGAGATGATGAAACTAATGGGGTTGGAAATCATGAACAACTTAGATATATTATAAATGAAGATGTGCTAAGGTGTTGAATTGTTTTTGTTAAACTAGAGATTTGATAAAGATGGAGGTTGAGGTTGAGGTGGTAACGACAATTTCTCATACGACAATGGTGAAAAGGATGGAGGAAGATAAAAAAAATACACACAAGGAATCCCCTAATATTTTCCTCAAATCAAGCTTTCACAAAAACAAATTAGGGCTGCAAAAAGATTGAAGAAGAAAGGATGGAGGAGGAGGAGAGAAATCTTTTTTAAAAAAGATTAATTAGTGAAACACACGTGTCAAGCGCGTGTGCCTCACCACAAGGCAGATGGATGGTTATCACTTTTGAAGGGGGTATTTAATCCATTTTAATTATAGGGGGGGGGGTAATAGGACCCACATAAAGTCTAAGTATGTAGTGAAAAATTCAAATATAGATTGGGTTTGGGGAGGGGGAGGGGGTATTTGACCATTTTCTCATTGTTTTTCCTTTTTTAAAAGTATGATTTTTTAAAGAAAATTTTTAGTTAATTTAAGTTCTCAAACCGATTGATTTTTTAAACGTAATTTGTGGATAAGTGAATTTTTTGTTTATGGATCGATACTAAATTAAAATTAAATAGAGGAAAAAAGGAACTTCCCTCACTTGATCTTGACAAGTGCTCAAATAAAACATGAAGCGATTTCTTCTTCACTTGGATTATTGTAATCTTTTCTGTACAAATTCACAACTACCAATCCATTAGGTTTTCACACTTCTCAAACTACATTCATGGAATTGGGAATCACTGGATTTAATTAGAGAACAACCCCAGCCAAGAAGATCGAATTATGTATGGGTAGCACTTGTCATACTGATCTCCAAAATCATTATAATGACTTTTTAATCAGCAACCTTTCTGCCATTTATCTTTACGGGTAAATTCTTTTCTTGCGGCCTTGTTGTGATAGAGGGGAATCACTCTTGCGTTCTCTCTCTTGGGCAGGTCAGTCTCACTCTCTTTTGTCGGTAAGTATATATGTTATGGTATTTCTCTCATGTTGTTCCAGTAGTGTTTGTGAGTTTTTTCAGTTTGGGGGGGGGGGGAATGAAAAAAGGTAAATAAAAACCTTAGCCAAAAGCAAGGGATTCCCGAGGCCGAACGAGAGCAGAAGCAGCAGGGCAGATATTCTCAAAAAAGAAAGAAAAGAAAACATGCAGGGAGGTAAGAGTGAGTAAGACTAGGTTATAGCAAGACAACATAGGTTAGATAGCTCTTACCGGAGGAGAGGGTTCAGGTCACCCGTCCCCTTGACCCAGACACGAACTAATCCTTCTCTGTCGAATGTATGCCCGATTTTTGTCGAATCTTTTTGATCACCTTAAAAAACAAAACCGGTAACTTGCAAAGCGTAGTCCTCCCTGCAACCTTGAAGTAGACTAGTTCTCGTGTTTGATCTTATCCCTAAAGCCTTTTTGTAATGTGAAATCCTTTAGGATAAAAGTACATTTTAAGTATGGTCCTCAAGTTTTTGCACGTGACAGAAAATATGAGCATGTATACTTATATGGTAGCAACACTTGAAAATATATCAGTAGTACCTAATGATCCTGTAATAATACAACCTAATTCTCCTCACCCCATAACTATAACTATGGCCTTAACATCTCATGGTGGTATTGGTTCCCCAACTATGCTTCCTTCCTTGCTATCTACACCATCTGTCCATTCCAATCATAGGAAGTTTGCAACATTGTATCTAATTTATAATCTATTCCAATGCCAAATAATATATCTAATTCTGTTTCAAATGTACCGATAAATATTGGCCCAAAATGGCCTCTTCTTTGCCAGAAGAATTTAATATGAATGTTACTCAAATTAAAGAACCAAATTCAATTGAACTAACATGTGTATCATTTTGAAAGCAGTCAAAATTATCTCCCATGAGAAATGTGGATCAGTCACAACCGAGGCAATCCTCTCCATCTCCATCACTACAGATTACAAATATCGATGTAATCACTGCTCTAGCACCAGTGATAGAACCTATACCTTAAGAGAGCACTGAAGAAACCCATAAGTCATTGGTGAATCCAAAACTAAGAACTTGCATTATCTTATAGTGTCTCATCATTGTAAAGGTCAATCTGCTTGAGGAAGAGATATGTGCATCGAGAACCTTATTGACACATAGATCATTTTCTAGGAAGGGCAAAGGTTGAGAATAAAGTTATTTTTTATACACATCAAAGTATATAAATCATGCCACGGAAGAGGAGATTGAAATTCCTGTGTCATAAGACGATTTAAGGAAGATTTTTATTTCGAGGAATAAATAAAAAGTTCAATAAGAAAGAGGTTGAGAATTTTTCAGCAAAAATGACAAGTCCAAAGAGGATTATTGAAATGAGAATGGAAAAGAGATGGATGATGATGATGTTAAGAGAATCTAGAGAAGTACACTATCCACTTTGACATCATCATCATTCACCTCTTTTTCTTCCTAATTTCCAGCATCCACTTTGGCTTTATTATTATTCCGGTAAAGTCTCAAGCTTCTTTCTTAATGAACTTCTCATTCATTTTCTTGAAATAAAAATCCTCCTAAATCTTCTTATGATACGGGGATTCCCATCTCCTCTTCCCACTGAATAATCTCTGAAGATTTGATGTGTATATAAAGCAACTCCATTTTCCCTTCCTAGTGAATGTTCTATGTGCCGAAGACAACCTCGATACACCTAATATCTTTCCAAGCATATTGAACTATAGAATAATTAGAGGATATATATACCTGCAAAGTGTTAGTTGTGAGTACCAATAATGACTCCAGGATTTCTTCGGTGCTATATAATGGCAGAGGTTCCATGATTGTTGCTAGAGAAGATTCTAAATTAATATTTTTGGTCAGGATTCATGGAGATAGAGGGACCGCCTCGATTCTGACTGTTTCTCAATTATTATGGGACATACTTTTTACTTCTTGGTGAAAGATATACCTATCGGCTCAATTTTGTTTCATTAATAACTAGAGTTGGAGTAGTATTCACACTAATTACTTAAGATATGGCCAGGATCCATTGGTACACATGAAAGCAAACTAGATCCATTGATTGGCATTAAAAATATGATAAAAAGGGAAGGAGGTGTATTTGGGAAACCAATAGCACCATGAGATGTTGAGGCAATAGTTTAAGGTGTGAGTGAGGAAAATGAGGCTATATTATTGCAGGATCGATGGGTATATATGAATGTACTTTGAGGTGATGGAGCATACATAACCTGCAGATCATATATGTCACTACCGTGGAAGACTATATACTCATAGATTCTCTCACGTACAAAAATACAAGGACCATACTTCCATCGTCTTTCCATTCCAAAGGATTTATCATTCCAAAGACCTATGGTTGAAAGATGAAGGTTCATATCGATTAGAAAGCTTTTGTATTAAATTTCAGAGATTGGTATTACAGAAATGAGACTATTAATACGTAATTGGGTTGTCGTGGTTGGGGTTACTCTCTGATTAGTTCAATAATTGTCGTTTCCATGAATATGTTTTGAGATGTGTGAGAACTATGAAGAATAAATATGAACATCAACACACCAGTTACCAGGACTCTAATCAACATTTCCTTTGCATTGGGAAATCGATAATCTAGGCTCTAATACCAAATTGTCACGATCCAAAGCATCTTGACTCAATCCCCTTATCAGATATATCCGAAACAACCCAAGGATCCCTAGTACATAGTCTAGTATGTTTAACATGCAATCTTTGTCTACACAAAACCATCCCATTATTTAAACAAACCAATCCATCCACTAATAGTCCAATATATAATAAGTACGTCACAATAAATTAACCTAACTCACTCATGGAACCAACACATAATAAGTACATCACAGTGAATAAACCTAATCGCTCATGAAGAGAACACATAATAAATACATCAAACTGAATTAACTCGGTTCGCTCATGGAACGAACACATAAAAGAATAATCAAACATGTACCTAGCTTAGTACCCGAGCTAACCATTTTAGAATTTGTACCATGCATTGTACCCGAGTCCACCAATAAATATCTTGTCGTGTTACCTGAGCCAACCGATAATATGTATCATGATTGGTACACGAGCTAACTAGGATATATATTGCATCATGTGTAATAACGAGTCAACCGATAATATGAACCAGGAGTGGTACCCAAGACAATAGACAAATCTACATCACACAATCACATTCACACTTGTATCTTCATTGGCAAATAGGATAATTTATTTGCATGAGATTGACAACAACATATCATTTCAGTTTCACCTCTTTAACCTCCCTAACCACGTATTGTACAAGTAACACAAATGAAACAATTATCATGCACACATTATGCCAACAGGAAAAATTTGAACCATCACCTACCTCAACGACCCTTCCTAGAAAATTTTCCTGCTCAAAAATCAGTTTATCCACAGGTTACAACCCGCAGGATAACTGGATAGCACCCAACAACTATCATCAGACCAACATTTTTAATCAAGTGTCTTATCATCCTAAACAACAATAACCAATGCATTTAACCATCTCCCAACAATCTGCAATGTATTATGCAATTAAAGACAAGTATAACTACTATGTTAAGTCTAGCCTACCATGTGCTAAGCAATTATTGAAGAAATTTGAATATGAATTTTTGGATCTGTCGAGGTGGATCCTGGTGGAAATAGACCTAGAACCATAGTTCCTCAACCCATTTTCAAAGCTTTAGCTTGCTCTTGTTCTCGAAACAATAATACAACACCAAATAAATCTTAACTGGCCTGAATTTTACCAAAATGAATCCGAATCCGAAACCCCATGAGAATTTCATGATTAATCCACCCAAACCAGGGTTTTTCCATCTCTAAGTCAAGCCAATTCCTCTCCTAAAGTTACCAACAAAAATTACAAAGCCTAAGAATCAAATTACCAAGTTATGGGATTAATTTACTGACCTTTACAGATGATTTTGATGGAGACCAGATGAAAATTATCCTAAGTTGCTCCTATGCTTATACAAAATGTTCTTGAATGGTAATGATCATTTTTGGAGAACTTTCTACATTATTAACGAATTACCCCACCATAGTGGCTCAATCTCGCTATAGCAGAAGCATTGTAGTAGGATATTCCTTTATTATGGGAATTAATTCTACCTCTGTAGTGGTGTGTCACCTGCAATGTTGGCTTGCAGGGGACAGAACCTTGGAAATCCACTCAAATTATCTTATTTCGTAACACACCTTCAAACCTTGACATCCCAAACCAAATCCTTCACACCAAGTTCGATATGAGAGTTCTATTCACCCAAATTCACTTCCAAAAAGTCCTACAAACTCCTAAAATACGGAACACAAACTCCACTTAGATGTTTCACCCAATCCTTTCTCCAGATTTCCCTAGACCTCATCTTGTCCATATTTCATCCGAGTCTATTCTAGCCTAAAATTTTCAACTCCCCAACCCAGAAGTTTTCTCACTAAGTTTCTTTTATGATTAGCTCACCCATTATGATAGGGAGGGTCGTTACCATAAAAGAAACTAAAAATAATTGGCATGTATGATCAACATAGGAGCATACACAATACATATATATCAACATATACCACTTGGTTCTTGAATTCAACAGAGAAGAATAAAGGAACAAGAATTTAATCAGATTATACAAAAAAAATAGATAAGATTCGAGTTCATACTTTTGTCGATGTAAATAATGAACTATGTTAATCATACGCTTATCACTACTATTCATTGGCTACAATTATCAAGCTAAAAATACAAATGAACTTATCTGATTTAGAATATCATTTACTTAATCAAAGAAAGGACTTTATTATTTAAATAAGCTAAAACCATTGACAGTAAAGGTTTGAACAATTTTGACTTGTTTTTATGAAAATACAAAAATAGGATACAGTATTTAGGGTTAAAAGAAAGCATTTGTTTTGAGTTTGGGCAGTAAACCACTCTGTGAACTTATAAATTTTAAAAATTGACATTCAAAACTTTAAGTGACTCATACAAAAAGGGTCTTCACAAACTTGTATGTTGAAGGTAAAGGATGAACTTAATACTTTAAGAGACTATATTCACTTTAACACTAATTAAAGAAAAGTAATTAGAGAAAATTTGAATTTAATTCTAGAAAATAGGGTTAATCTATTATTAGGAAAACAGGCAAGAATTATATCTGAAAAAATAACAAACAAAGCTAAAAGAGATTCAAAAGGGAAGGGCTTATTACCTTTTCCCGAGCAACAAATGTGGGCGATGAGATTGATGAATAAGCTTCCACGTCTCGCTTAATCAACTTAAAAGTAGAAAGAAGAAATTTAGAACTTGAGCTTGAAAGTTATAGGATGGGGACAATGGGTCCAACATCCTATGCGAGTAAACAAATTTTAGCCCTTTCGGCTTTGAAACCCGTGGTTGAATAGTAAGAAGGAGAGAGTTATTTATAGAATTGAAATCTTTTAATTCTTAATCTGAACTTCGATGTGGGACGTGGGAAAAACTATGATTTCTTAAACGATAAGGATTGACGTGCTACAAATTCATACGATCTATGGAAGTTAAAGTAAAAGAAATTAAAAAAAAAAGGATAATATTGTGAACATTATGAATGCTTCTCTAAACGACTAGTGTGAATCAATCAGAAAAGTATAAGGAAGGATATACATGAGCATATTCTATTATGAAATTATTATATGACAATACTTTCACTTAATACTTCAACATTACGACCATAACTTTATTAATTGATATTTAAAAAAAATACTAATATTCAATAATTATTATGTTGAGTTGAAGTTTAACTACATTACAACACTTTATTAAGTCATTTCAAGAATTATGCATGAAAAAAGAATGTAATCAAAGAAAAATATGATATGATTATTTCTAAAAGAACAAATGTAACCCTGTACTTTGAAAAACTAATAAAATTTATGAAGATATCTTTTTTGCATGTATTCCTGGCCTCGTTAGGACAAAAGATATATTTGAACAAAAGTCTAACAACAAGGAAAATTATATAAAAGGTATGGCAAGGATTAAATACAAATATTTCTGAAGTTAGAAGGATTAAAATATATTTTGAGTCACCTTTACCTGTAAAATATTTGCTTCATTATTTATTGTATTGTATTGTCCTATATATTGTTTGAATGCAATTTTTAGATAGATTGTATTGTTCTCCGTCATTACATAAGGTCTCATATAAATAATTTAAAGTATAAACTTAGAAGAAAAGTAGGATATGATATTGAGTGTCACACCCAGGGGCACTCAATATAATTCGAGGCCTAAAGCGAAATTTTTATTAGAGGCCTAAAATCTAAATGAACTTTATCTGTATTTATTTGTTTTTCTAAATTTATAGATGTAATTTACTACTTAATATCTTTATATAAATGTTTTTTTCCAAATACTATTTTTATTGAGACAATTACTATATAAATTATTGACATAATTTTATAAGTAATAAGTTAATAAACTTTAGAGATAAGAGTTAGAATCATAGAATTCGATTCAAAAAGTTGATAACTTGGTATATCTACTTTAATATGAAAATTTACAAAGAAATATATAAATTATAATGCACTTTGTTCAACACTTTTCAATTACTAATTCATATTTTTGAGAGTGTATTACTCTAACTATCAAAGATTTGAAGAAATAGAATGCAAAATAAATTAAAAAGAATAAATAATGTGAAAGTTAGCTAAGAAAATGTAAGATCGAAAATAATATTTCTTTGATTTCTACTATTTTAATGAGGTTAAAATACATAATTATTTATTTGTAAAAATTTGAGGCTCCCAAAATAATGAAGGCCTAAGGCCAATGCCTTAAATTTTGAAGGCAAGAGCCGGCCCTGGTCACACCTCGAGCCTACAATCTGACGTTGCCGATACTCAGAACTATTTATGGTTCCAAGAAAACCCTTGATCTGCCCTACTACTATACTAAATGGTATACCAATCATGCAAATGATTTTAAAAGATGAACATGTGAAAGATTTTAAAAGACAAATTCAAATCCAAAACTCTATTTTTAGAAATCTGAGAACTGAATAATTTAGGTGTTTTCAAAAAAAAAACAACTTAAACTTAAACTCATCTTAGTCGTCTATGAAGCTTCTAATGTATTGAAGATAGGTTACAAGGAAAGAACCCAAGCTACCTGAATATGTCACTAACAACATCTAATAACCATTTATACTCCAGATAAACTAGAGCCCTCTAAAAGTAAGGAGGTCTCAGTACTAAAGTTAGATGCATGTGAAATCCTAGTTATGCAACTGCTACCAATCCTAAGTGCCTAAACTGCATCAATCATGAAATGATGCAGTGCCAAATGACGTTAGTATACGAAATGTATAGTATGTAACTAGTTTAAGTGAAACAAGTGGTAAAACTCAATACACTGAGTTAAATGAAGAAAATTAGGAAGATAGACTGAACAAACTCAATTGAATAATGAAACACGCATGTGTGCTTTAACAACAAATCTTTAAAACTGAATATAATGCCATAAATAATATAATTTTATTTTTCTTAGAAAGTTTCTCGAACCGACAACCATCACGTGAGGCTCATGGTGACACGTCTTTCCCACATTACCAAGACTATCTTATACCTTGCCAAGGTAAAAGTATAAACATAGCTAATGGATCCAATCTCTGATCTCTAACCAAGAACTTACTAATGATCTCCCGAATCAACGACATAGTTCTGAATTTAGGATTACATGAATCCTCACCCAACTCAATGCTCAATACTACTCCAAAAAATATCCATTGTGCTTAATAACTTTAAAGATGTCCCACTTTAGGAAAAGTATCTCACTTTAGTAGAAAAAATCATAATATGATACGTTGAATCTATGCTCAATAATGCTTCTTCGAAATTGAACTAATCTGAACCAAACTTTACTTTAAAACTTGATTATGCTTTTTTTGAAATATGACTATGTTTTTTTAATAATTGAGATATGCTTTCTTTAAAGCTAAACATGTTTTGTTTAACAAATTGTCTGTACTTTCTTTATGAAAATATGCATCTTGATGCAAAATATACTTTCTCCAAATATTTCTAATGTAATGCACTAGAAGCCAAATATACCTTTTTGAAACTTTCTAAAATAATGCAAGCAAAACATACTTTCTTGAAATTCTTCTAAAATATTGCACTTCAAACTAAATATACTTAACTCGTTCTTGAAAGACTTTTTAAAAACTTGTAAAATATTTCACTCATGAAAATAAAGCATATGAAATACTATAACAAGGTTATCCAATAACTTAGACTAAGAAGGTCCCATGTGGTAGAACAAATACGAATAATCAATCAAAAATCATCAATGATATGAAAAGTTATAATTTCAATAATAGGATCAAGAATCCACTATTTGAAATAGGGAAAATTTGAAGCCATAGACTTTGGGTAAAAGAATCCCAAGTTTTGATCGTAATAACTAAAACTTTTATCATGACTCAAGGTGGCCCCTATGCATAACATGGCGTATAGGACCTGAGAGGCCCACACAAGCCACTTAGTGTTCAGCATACAAGAAAATAGAATAAAGAAATTCAAAGACAGTTTCAACATATAAGAGTTTTATAGGAAAAGCAGAAATCTAAACCTCGTCTCGAAGTCATCTTGTACATCAGAGTATATCGGGGTGTAGCCCGTGCATCAAGTTCTAAAACTAAAGTAAAGACAAAAAAAGGAATCAAGCTCGGTCTTCGGAATATAAGGACTCACCGAACTTCAATCTTCTATATGAAATCATCCACGAAAGTGCTAATTTCTAAGATCGGTCCCTACATATGGGAAAATATAGACAAGAGTATCCATTAGTACAAAATATGTACCAAGTATGATAGTCAAGCATAAAAGATTTGAAGATATGAGAAAAGGGACATTTTCATACAGTGCAATGACCAAGCTAAATCATAAATGTAAAAGAACTAGAAGACATAAGTTATCAAACACGATCAATACAAATAGACATCATCTTAAGTCACATGTGAGATACTTCTTGAAGTAACCTTATTACATTATTGTGGGAGATTTATCTTTAATAGAGACCATGTGCGCTGTCAACACGACATCTGGTGTCTATCCCACACTGAAATGGAGTGCCTACTTGCCGAGGTAAGACCATGAATTTTTAGCTTATGTGAATCCACTAATCAATTTATATCTAAGACAACCATCCTATAGGGGCACATAGGTATGGGAAGAAGAGATTGCTTATGGAGAGTTCCCATCTCAATATCCTCTCGGTGCTTGTAAATCCTACAGAATAGACATTTTCTTAACTTGTCTTTTATTATTCGTGGAAGTGCGTGTTATCTTACCAATTAAAGATAAGTCATATGTTATTCATGGAAAGGTACAATGAAGTAACCAATCCAAGCTATGTTTCATTAGAATAGCGTCTTGTCTTTGATTCATTTTAGGTGAGAAGACCTTTCAACCTTAAAATCCTCAATGTGAGAAAACCTTTTACATTCATGCATGAGTTAGTTATGTGAGCAATCCTTCACAACAATTAACCACAACAACAACATATATGCTTTTACTCTCAAAGCAATCTACTTCATACCTCATCAATGCATAATTCAATAATTCATCTTTCATAATTCAAGACCCCCTTTCAATCATCAATATCTAGAAAATATGGGTTAAGCATGGTTTCATCGGGATTCACCGTAACATTATGAGATTATATCAATTATGCATAAAAGTTTATCAATCAATCAAATAACTCAAAATTTAAAAGAAACCATGACAGAGACGAAAAACCCTCAATTGAGGATTTCTAACTTTATAAATTGGAAAATTTAGGAACTCAGTGGAGGAAAGGACTCCATGAATGAATACTACCATACCTTATAGTTCAAAGCCAACAATTGATGGTGAATTTGGAGACTTGATATTGAAATCCTAGTCTTCTTCTACAAGCTTTTAGAGAGAGAATTTTGGGGAAAGAACTTGGAGGGATTTGGGGAAATTTAAAAAGTGATTTAGAATGATTAAATTTTAGGCTTACAAGACCTATATATGGTCTAGGATTAGGATTAAAACGACCTAGTTTAGGTATTAGATGTATAGGAAAAGACCCATATAACCTTGAAAAAATAACTAACGAATTTTATTTTTCTAAGTCAATCTCCACGGACGGTAGAACCGTTAGTGGACCATTCTACTGTCCTTGAAGCATGAGTTCACTGATTGTGGATTCTTCTACCTTCCTTGAACCCTTCTTTAGGCCCTTGCCTTAGACTATTTTTCACAAGGCTAAAAAGAATGAATTCACTGGTCATGGACTTTCACTATCTTTGAACCCTTCCTTAGACCCTTGTCTCGGGATATTTTTCAAAAAAATGATCAAAATGGTCATTGATGTATAGGAGTTGAAGTATTTTGGTCCTTTTTATATATCATCTCATCCAAATAGTCCTTAAAGTATACGTAAAGATGATCGTTCTTAGCCCTAAAACTAACCAATAAATAAATAAATAAAAATTGTTAGATTTAAAAGTGTGTCCGATAACATGCCAAACTTTTTTAAAGAAAAATAATTATAAATTAGTAAAACCCCTTCTTCCTCAATTTGTTTTCTTTCACCATCACCATGGCACTCTGCTTCCTCAACTTCTTTCTTTCACAAGGTCATACTATGTATCCTTGTAAGAAAAATAATACACACTACATTCATTTCTTATCTTTTGTTTGAACAAAAATTTGAGCAGCTCCTATTTTCTAACGTTAAGTTTAACAATTTTTTTTATTTTTTGGTTAGTTTTAGATCTAGGGACTAAAATGACCATCTTTTCATATACATTAAGGACTATTTGGATGAGAAAATATATATAAAGGACCAAAATACTTCAATCCCTATACATCAAGGATCATTTTGATCATTTTCTTAATATTTTTCACAAGGCTTGAGTTCAAGGATGGGTTCAAAGACCGTGGACTCTTCCACCGACCTTGAACCCTTCTTAGACCCTTGCCTTATAATATTTTTCACAAGGCTTGGGATCAAGGATGGGTTCACTGACCATGGACTCTTTCACCGTCTTTGAACCCTTCCTTAGACTCGTCCATCATTCTTGAACCCTTCCTTACAAGTCTTTTTTTTGGAGGTGTTATAATTTTAGATATAGGGCTTAAGGAAGAACTATGGTGAACATGTTATTGGATTTTGATGGCAAAGATAGCAATTTTCGTGGTTCTCAAGATGGATGAACTTTTTTAATATGTGGATATGAAGGAAATATGTGAGAATGACAAAAAGAGCCATGATAAGATAAAGCACAAAAGAGAGGGAGAGAGAATATCATGGTTATTCACTTTCTATTCCCAATTTGGGTCATCTATCTCCATATTCAGTCATCGAACATAGAGATATTCAGAATCTTCTAAAATCATTTGCGGATAGGGAATTTGATGTCCAAATGTCAGCTTAACTTTCATATAAGATCACCGTATAAAATGGAGAGAAGGTTGAAAAGGAAGGAAACATATGAATAAATGAGAACTTACATGATAGACTTCATATCTCTGAGAACGAGCTGTTGGTGAGATTTGAGTTAGAAATGGTGATGAATTGGTCAACATAGCCTCGATGATCATGATGATCTTCATCTAGGCTCATTATAATGGAGTTTTTTCCTCACTCACTAGACTAATGATTCTCCCACACACTCTTCCCAGGAAATATAAAAGCAAAAAATGGATTATTGAGAAGGATTGCGTGGTCTCAAGAGACAAAGCCCAAAGATTTGCCACAACCCTCAAAACCCTGGCCCAAGTTGACCCAGACACAACGTGAAAGTTTGTCTAAATAAGATGATCACCTTATCAATTGTAGGATCCAAATCCCATGGAGAATACATAAGTGGAAGCGAATGAATAACCAAGATTTAGGAGGGCGGTACTTTTAAACTTCCCGTGAGAGATTATCCTGAACTTGTCTTTCGACTACTTATAGTTGTATAGGAAAATAGGAATATTTGACTCCCTTATTAAAAAAAAAACATAATTGTTGACTGCTTCATCTCTTTCTTTTTTTCTGAACATGGCTACTTCGTTAAATTTTAAAGTCATCCTAGAAGAAGTAAGTCTTGAGGAACTATGTTATCAATACCAAGTTTCGGAAGAGTACTATCACTTTTTTTTCTTATTCGGGCCACCCTAGATGACGAAAAATTTACCTAAACTAGAAAGGGATAAAGATATGGAAAGTTAAGAGCGAGGAATAAAAGATAGAGCTCTCTCTCCATGTCTGTGTTTGTTTTCTTCTTCGGGCCACCCCAGATGACAGAAGATTTGCCTAATCTAGAAAGGGATGAACATATGGAAAGTTAAGAGAAAGGAATAAAAGCTAGCGCTCTTACTGCGCGCGTGTGTGTGTGCGTGTTCGCGCGTGTGCATGTGTGTGTCGTGAAAGGTTGGAATGAGCATGAAGATTCCAATTTATAGACACAAGGAAAGAGGTAATTATTGCCTTGGGTGACACAACGTCATTGGACCAATGATCAGGCTATGTGTGGCAGGTTATTGAAGGAAATGGAACCAATGTCTTTTCTAATAGCTTAGACTGTCCTCCGATTGATTTATCATCAAAATTTGTGAAGATTTATCGTAGAAGACTCAACAAAGTTGATTTGGCAAAGTAAGATGAGGTCAATATTGTTCTCAATGAGTTTCCAAAGACATCATAATGATTGTCATCTGAAGGAAGAAAGGACATGTATCCTCATGATGTGTACAAAAGGAAAGATATGCTAGATATTATCATATAAATATCCTAATCATTATAGAGAAATATTGGTTGACACCAGTAATGATATTTTCACGTAGATATGTAGCAACTAACTATAACAGTACATTAGGGCTTGAGTAAAACTTAGTGCATGTATTACCTTTTTGTATTGTAACCTATCAATAGTATCTTTTCACACAATTGTAATTCACTTGATTCCACGGAATGCACCAACACACGTTATTCTTGAGCTCCAAGGTTTCATATTTCACTAATTAGTCTTTGTTTTATAGCATTCATTTACTATATTGTTCTTGGATTTGAGTCTGAGTCGTTGAACAACATTGAATCCGATATATAAACGTTCATCATCGAAGCTCTAACGTTTTATACCGCTTTCTTTTAAAATTCTTTATTGTCTCTATTTCATTTATATTTACATTTATCAACATATTCAATTTCTAACAAATATCGATACAAAGGAGTTAAACTAAGACTCGTATATCCTTAATATCGTATAGATTCAATCGTTACCATTTTCTTAGTAAACATAAATATTATCCTCAAATGATTTTTAATAGCTTATTATACTTGACTTAATGACATTGCAAACAATCCTTTCATTTATTTATAATTAATAATTAAATAAATATATAGAAGTAAGTTAAGTTGGGAGAAAAGAACTATTCGAATTTAGTAGTATATATTATATACAAAATGAAATGAACCGAAAGTGCTAGTTGGCATCTAGAAGGCATTGTATAGATGTATATAATTTACTTATGCACGTTGTGTAACGACTAATTCTTATACACCAAAAAATTATTAAAATATATACATATTCTATAAAATAAAATCATTTAAAGATTAGAAAAAAGGAACATATATACTAATTGTTCCATTAGTGGGAAGGCTTAGCTTGTTGCAACATTGAATTATGGAAGGTATTGAAATTAGTGATTCAAATAGATGGAAAAAGGATGAAGAAGAAGTATTGAAATGGGAAGATAATGAGCATGATGTTCCAACTTATAATAATAATAATGATAATGTTATAAGAAGAGGAAGTGATGATGAAAGAATAATCAGTCTTAGCATGGAAGAGAAAAGGAATTTGTTGAATAGACTTATGAACATTCCTCAAGAAGAAGAAGACAATCATAACTTCTTGTTAAAGCTCAAACAACGATTTCATAGGTATGTAATCTTAACACAATTTGATTGTTCATGAAATGGCATATGGACATTGTTCAAATATATTTTTACCACATTTGATTTAGGTCAAACATCTAACTTATAAGTACTTTTTTGTTAATCTACTTTTTGTGTATAGTGCAAATTTTTGTGTTATTGAGATTTGATGAGATTTTTTTGATATTTCTGATTAAATCTTTTTTTTTCATAGCTCACATAAAATCAAGCGGTCATATATAGTTTGTAAATATTTGATGAAAATTTAAAAAAATGTTTATTTGTGTCAATGTTATATAACTAAAATTGCTTAGGAATATATTTGATACATCATTTAGAACCAACCCTAAATATAAGAGCCTATTTTTGTCATTTTCTCAATCCTGATGCATCAATTCTAAATCCACCACATGATATTGAATTTTATCTTCTAGCTCTTGTTATGTAGACTGTAACATTCTCGAAATGGTGTGTGTTAAACATTTGATGAATATTATCAAAAAATAAATAACATTAGCGATGTAGCATTAATTTAAGATTTCATTATGAAGTTGACAAGATTTTTTTATTTTTGCCTACATCACAACTCGATCAGGGTTGGGATAGAATTTCCAAAAATCGAAGTTCGTTTCGAACATTTAAATGTAGAAGCAGAAGCGTATGCGGGGACAAGAGCATTGCCTACAATGTTCAACTTCACAATCAATATGATTGAGGTAATTTATCTTAATTATGCAAAAATATTAAAAAAGAAAAACAAGTACTAGCTAGGTGTTAATAATCTCATATAATACCATGATATTATATATGTATATAAAGAATTTAGTAACATATATAGCTTAAATTAAACTAAAACAACTCTAACATCTATCATTATATTTGTAGGGTGCCTTGAATTATTTCCACGTTCTCCCAAAAAGAAAGAAGTCATTTTCAATTCTGAATGATGTTAGTGGAATCATCAAGCCTGGAAGGTGAGAGTTGAAAAGTTATCTTCTTCTTTTTTTTCTTCCCAAATGATAATTAGTAAAAACTAAAATGTATCCGATAAATAGTATGAGATACCCTCCGTCATACTTTTGGGACATTAGTGTCTCCGCCATAAAAAAACTAGAGCATATATGTCATGCACTTTCACAGAAGATTAAATAGGGACACGTGACGCAATCTTATCCGTTGATCCGATATTTAATAAATGTTGGATCGATAAGATTATGACACGTACATGTCCCAAAAGTATGACGGAGGGTATCTGCATATCATTTACGATAGTTTGGGGATATATTTATCTTTTTTCCTTTAGTAACATGTCAACATTTTGATACTGAACACCGGGTTGAGTGCTCCTCTAGATACGAAGTCACCTTAATTTGTTAGGAAATGGCCTGGTTTACTCCAATGTGAGACTTTTTACCGTAAATCTAAATTTTATCAGGTTTCAATGTTAATACCGAAAATCGGATGGTCAATAATATTATTTGGTTTTGCAGAATGACACTACTTTTAGGTCCGCCAGGTTGCGGCAAGACAACGTTGCTACTAGCTTTAGCTGGAAAGCTAAATTCAGATGTAAAGGTGAGCTATATATGAAACTTATATTATAATTCTTTTGTATACATATTAATTAAATAGACTCTACGCTAAAATTTAATATTTAAGGGGAAATTAAAATACTCCTTTTTGAAGAAAAAAAATTAAGACTTGGCAACACTAATTTTTCTTGTGATTTATGATATTAAATTTAACTCTCTTATTAATTAACATTCATATAGAAAAAATATATTATTCTCACAAACATCCACCTTTCCTTCACTATGTGCACGATAATTTCTGCCAGCTTAGAGCAAGTAATAAGATATGATAGAATAAGATCTCAAGTCAAAGCCAAAACAATCATTAAAATTTTAAAATAAAGAGACATAACATTTTTTTAATCTTCTTCAAATTCTATAGATTATGATAATGATGAGGAAAATCATACTTCCACTACATTTTCCATCAACGTTGATTTATTATTTCTACATGATTCACATTAGAGTAAAAAAAAAAATTACTGTCATAAAATCAGAAGATTGTGAGTTCAAGTCATTTAGGGTGGGAGCTCCTAAGAGGGGAAAAAAAATAACTGGACGTCTACTATCCTTTTTTTCTCAATTTTTTTTTGCTATACATGAGGAGGGGAGGGGGAGAATTAGAGAGAAGATTACAAAGTGAGAAATGAAATTCTTACCGATAAGATGAGAGTTTAGATAGCCAGTCAAATAAATTACTAACTTTTCGACTCATTTGTCTAAGGTAACCACCACGTTTTTAAGAGCAATAACTTAAAAGTCAAATTATATTTCACTTTTAATTTTTTCACTATATATTAGTGTATGTTTTATTATGATTAAATTACGATGTATCATTTGCATAAAAGTAAATATTTATAAATCTCTAGTTGAACCCCAACTATTGTTATAAGCCCATTTCCTCCCTCCAATCTTGGTGTACATTAGTAAACGCGTTGCATATTCTTATTCAAGAGTTGTATCATTTGATGATGCCATGTGAATTTCTAGAAATATATGAACTGTATGGCTAACCCTATAACGAAAATTTCGTAAGGGAATGAAACAAACTACAATTAGACAAAGTATCTTCTTTTTAAAAAGATTCAATTCAGAACTCTTACATCAAGGTCCAATGTTGAAATAATTTTGAAAGATTTTCCCTAATTTTATCCCATCTCAACAAATAATTCAAAATTCCTTATTTATTTTTAGAACAAATCCGAGTCAAATAGTGAACTATTACTAAAGATGTAAACAAAAGTGAGTTGGCCCAAACACGACGAATTGGAAAAAAGAAAGAAACTTTACTAGCATTATTAGCATCGATAAAGACACAATATTCTCCATCAACAATTTATTATATATCTTTACTAACCTATGCTTTATCCCCCTTTTTTTTCCTTGAAAAAAATAACATTATTAGGTTTGTGGGGAAGTAAGTTATAATGGACATGGAATGGATGAATTTGTACCAGAAAGGACATGTGCATATATAAGTCAAGATGATGTTCATCTAGCAAATCTAACGGTGAGGGAGACTCTTGAATTTTCAGCTAGATGTCAAGGAGTTGGACCTCGTTATGGTTAGTATTTAAACGAGTATACTTTTTTTTTTATATGCATATATATATTTATTTTATTACCAGACAACTCATAATGTTCATATCAATCTATTTGTGATTAAATTTCCTTCTATTTTTCTTGTAGAAAAAAGATATAAAATAGTTAAAATAAATCAAATTGATCTTTTTTCTTAAGAGGATTATCTATAATCACAAACTATATATTAAAAATAACTTTTTACATTAAATAAAATTTTCTTTTAGTGTTTTCCAACTATTTAGGATTTTTGAGTTAGATGATAGTAGAATATTTTGAATACTAATCTTACTTAAATAATTACACTTCAAAACAAAATGTGTTTGTATAAACTTTTAATTTGAGAGTATTATTAATCAATATGGTATCAGAGCAGGTAGAGGTGTGCGATCGAATGTCATTATCATCCAAATGAAAAAACAGAATTTCCACGTGTTTGACGCATGAAACATTTAGATTTTATACAAGCTTGATTTAGTGTCTTTTTCTAATGTTTTGTTATGATTTTGATTGAACTCATTGTTGTGTTCATGTGATTAAATGTCTTATCATGATTTTGTTAAACAGTAGGCTAAGTAAAGAGGTCATAAATCATAATGTTTCTGTGTATTCAGTAGTTTAATAATGATGCAGAGATGTTGGAAGAGTTGTTAAAGAGAGAAAAGGAAGCAAATATAAAGCCAGATCCTGATATTGACATGTTTATGAAGGTATGGTATGAAGATTAACATTCAGTTTTTGTTGTAAAAGGGAATTTTATTAACTGACCTGTTTTTGGCAAAATGATATGTTTTCCAGGCAGCATCAGTTCAAGGGAAAGAGCCAAATATAATAACAGATTATACACTAAAGGTAATCCTAAACAAGTCTATTTCTTGCAAGCGTTTATCGCCTATTAACTCTTAATTAACAGATATTAGGTCTTGAGATATGTGCTGAGACACTAGTTGGTGATGAAATGGTACGAGGGATTTCCGGTGGACAGCTAAAGAGACTCACCACAGGTACTGTCATTTCGATACAACTCAACACCTTTCACTATCATACTGGTTAAAACTATTTTGTTACGTATATATAGTTGATATTGAACATCTTTTGGCCTCTTCGTGTGTCTAATTTCTGTATTTAGAACTCCCTTAGTGAAAATCTTGATTATATATTGTGAAAGTAGTCTATTTTGCTTTAACAACAATATCGTTTTAAGCTAGCTATATTAAATTTCCATTTAGAGGAAATGTTTGATTTTCTTCATTTTATCGTCAATTGTTGTTGTTGAAGTCTCTCTTCTTCTTGTCGCCCTGATTCAGGAGAGATGATGGTTGGACCAGCAAGAACTCTATTTATGGATGAAATATCAACTGGATTAGACAGTTCAACGACCTTCCAAATCGTCAAATCTATTAGACAATCCATTCACATTCTTAAGGGAACTGCTCTTATCTCCCTCCTGCAGCCTGCACCGGAAACTTATGGCCTTTTTGATGACGTGATTCTTTTGGCAGATGGGCGAATTGTATATCAAGGTCCACGTGAACATGTTCTTGAATTCTTTGAGTATGTGGGGTTTAAATGTCCTAGGAGAAAGGGAGTAGCTGATTTCTTGCAAGAAGTAAATCTCATTCTTCATTACTGTTTTCTATTTATGTTAAAACCATAGTATCGACTGAACCATTAAATTTCCTTACGTAGGTGACCTCTAGGAAAGATCAGGAGCAATACTGGGCAAGGAAAGATGAGCCATACAAATTTGTTTCATCCAAGGAGTTCTTTGAAGCATTTCAGTCCTTCCATGTCGGACGCGAACTTGCAAATGACCTTTCTGTTCCTTTTGACAAGGACAACAAGCATCCTGATGCTCTAACAACCAACAAGTATGGCGTTAAAAAAACGGAACTTTTGAAAGCTTGCATGTCTAGAGAAATCCTTCTCATGAAGAGGAATATATTTGTCTACTTGTTCAAGATAACACAAGTGAGTCAGCAAGCAACTTTTATCTTGTCTTTTCGTTTTGTGTTTATACAAAATATCCTGATGTAGTTCTAGCGCCATGTTAGTTTATGGTCTATGTATTGCAATAGTCCAGAGCAAACATATAGGTTTCCCAGACTCATTCGAAACAACTATTTATATACAGTTATTTGTATCAGTACACTAAGTGTAAGACTTTGGTGATTTCAGCATCTGTTATTGGCTTCTATAACAATGACACTGTTCCTGCGGATCAAGATGCCGAAGGAGACATTGACAGATGGATTCATCTTTATGGGTGCATTGTTCTTTACAGTAATTGCAGCTATGTTCAATGGGTGCTCAGAAGTTCCTTTCACTATCTTGAAGCTTCCGGTCTTCTTCAAGCAGCACAACCTTCTCTTCTTTCCTGTATGGGCTTATACTTTGCCTGCATGGATAGTCAAGATCCCAATCTCAATTATCGAGTCTTCCATTTGGGTTTCTATCACATACTATGCAATAGGATTTGATCCAAACATCGTAAGGTAAATAAATCAACACTAGTATCAGTTTAGCTTCTGTAACATTGGATCTCGAGGATTTGGATCTTGATTTTAAATGCTTATTCTGTAACTTTGAAAGCATACTTGCAGAGACTTTTCGAAGTTGAACAAAATTTGTGTTTTCACTTACATGTTCTCGCAATGAGAATATTCACAATCTGAAGCTATTGCATATCCATTTTTGCTTATTTTTCTTTTTTAAACTGATTGTGGAACGAAAGGATTACCGTGGCAGGTTCTCCAAGCAGTTATTTCTAGTGATATGTGTTGACCAGATGGCTTCTGGATTATTTCGCTTCATGGCAGCTGTTGGAAGGAAAATGATAATCGCAAACACATTGGGATCGCTTGCATTACTTCTTGTTCTTGTAATGGGTGGATTCATAATGGATCGAGGTGAGAATATCTTTCTCATCTATCATGTCAAAAAAAGATCACAGTAGCTTAATAGTAACTGAAAGTAGAATTTTCTGACACCTTCTCGAACTATGATAATATCTAACAAAACAATGATAACGTAAGACTAATTCATATTCCATATCTTTTGTTAGAGCTTTATTAGTCTCTGAAGTTGAGGGTAGTTTGATTCATACTTTCTGATCCAGGTTGCTAAGCATAGGGACAGGGAGTACATTTTGTATTTGGTAAAAGTGCTGATACTTGTGTTATTTATTTGCAGATGATGTGAAAAAATGGTGGTTATGGGGTTACTGGTGTTCTCCGATGATGTATGCACAGAATGCCATAACTGTAAATGAGTTTCTCGGCAATAGTTGGAGAAATGTAAGCAATCCGTCTCTTGCTTTGAAATCTCATACACAAAGTTCAATTCATCTGAACTAGTACTCCTATTGCAGAATGTTCCTGGCTCAACAGATACACTAGGAGTTGTAGTCTTAAAGTCTCGGGCAATGTTTCCTGATGCACACTGGTATTGGATTGGAGTAGGCGCAGTGCTAGGATATGTTGTTTTTTTCAATCTTATGGCTACGTTGGCCTTAACTTACCTCAAGCGTATGTGCTATTTGTCTGACTTGAGTTGCAATTACTTCCATCTATCAAATTCTAACATGCTTCTGAAAATAAGTATATTGTATGCAGCATTTGGAAAATCTGGTGCAGTTTTGCCTGATGAAACAGTTGTCGAAAGGAACACAAGGATACGGAATATAGACATAAATTCATCAACAGGAGGTACTACTTGTCTACATGATTCAAAATTACTTGTTAACATTTGAGTTGATGAGCAAGTTGGATTACACCATTTGCTATAAAGATGATAAGTGTATGGTTTGTCAATCTTATACAAATTAAAGGAACATAGTACGCATGAAATGGCAAAATAACGCCTAAGGTTGTTAGAAAATGTTTAGACACCTAAAATCCATAAAATGGTTTATGGTTTAGTTGACTCTTTAACAAAAAAGGGCATAGAAGTACACAGGCTGCTTCATATAACAGCTACTTGAATCATGCAGAAATGCAGAATGTGGGCCAAAGAAATGCACCTATTCGAGAAACCAAGTCAATCAAGAAGGGAGGGATGATTTTACCATTTCAACCTCTTTCCCTAGTTTTTGATGATATCAGATATGCAGTCGATGTGCCTCAGGTATATAAAAAAGTGTTCCCTTCGTATTTTTGCATATTACTTTTTTGCTTTAAATTTGAAGTAAAAATGTACTTGAAACCAATACAGTCCTTCTGGATTCATATATACTGAAGATACGTTACTCTCGTAGGATATAAAACCTCAAGGTGTTTTGGAGGCGCAGTTAGAGCTTTTGAAGGGAATTAGTGGTGCTTTCTGTCCAGGAGTCCTTACAGCTCTAATGGGTATAAGTGGAGCTGGAAAAACTACTTTGATGGATGTTTTGGCTGGTAGAAAGACACATGGATATATGGAAGGAAGCATAACTATATCAGGATATCCGAAGAAGCAAGAAACATTTGCACGAATTGCAGGGTATTGTGAACAAACAGATATTCATTCTCCTAATCTTACAGTACATGAATCGTTGCAATTTTCAGCATGGCTTCGATTGCCTCGAGAAGTTGACAGTGCAACTAGAAAGGTACTCTTTTGTTATGTCAGACTTCATTTCTGATAACCGTGTTCTAGTTTTTTCAAGCTTCCATTATATGCTTTCGAAAATAGCATATTGTTGTGACTTTGCAGCACTTAGAGCCTCATTTATAAAACTTCAATATTTTATAAGGAAAGGGAAAATGAAAAAACGCGGAACTCTCACTACCATTCATTAAAAAACGCAACTTTCATACTTAGCATATATTTAGCTTACATGTCAAAAATCTTCTTGAATTCGTGAACTTTGTATCTAGTCATACATCTTCACTTCTCTAGAAAATTTATTGATTCTCCTTACGAGATAATACACAGAAAATCAGCTTAGAGAAACGCCTATTATTATTTATTTTTGAAGGACAATCAAAGTGTTTGCAATATTTAGGCTAGGTGATAACATTTTAAAATGAAATGTATCCAGATGTTCATTGAAGAGGTGATGGATCTTGTGGAACTAACCCCACTGAAGGAAGCACTTGTTGGATTACCCAGTGGGAGTGGTCTTTCGGTTGAGCAGCGCAAACGACTTACTATAGCTGTTGAGCTTGTTGCCAATCCATCTATAATATTCATGGATGAACCAACCTCAGGCCTCGATGCTAGAGCCGCTGCAATTGTCATGAGAACAGTTAGAAACACAGTTGATACTGGTCGAACAGTCGTATGTACCATCCACCAACCCAGCATTGACATCTTTGATGCATTTGACGAGGTAACCATTCCGTCTTAGCTCATTTCTTTTTTCTGTCAAGCTCTGTAGCTAATACAAATACTGCTGTTAAATGAGAATATAATTCCAACAACCAAGTAAAATTACCTTGTGGATCAAAGTAGATTAGCTTAATATAACTAAGCAGTTTATCTTACCGACACTTGACATTTCTGTTTCATCGTACTTGACTTGTAAAATTGTTTCTGCACAGTTGGTGCTTCTAAAACAAGGAGGTGAAGAAATCTATGTCGGTCCATTAGGCCACCATTCGTCCGAGTTAATCAAATACTTTGAGGTAGTACTGATAACAAGTTGTTGACATCCTTGCTCGGTTAGCTTTTATCCCATCTCACCAATGTTTATGTATGATTTGGCCTCTTTTTCCTTTTCCCAGGGAATAAACGGAGCACCTAAAATCAAGGATGGTTATAATCCTGCCACTTGGGTGTTGGAGGTCACATCGAAAGCACAAGAAGCTGCCCTTGGCGTTAATTTTGCAGTACTATATAAAAGCTCAGAACTATACAGGTATTCTTTGAGAACCAAACGAAATTCGCTCAACTATGCCTAAATCTCAAACTAGTTGAAGCTATTAGCTATGTGAATAAATGAATTCCTGCCTAGCTTAGGCAAAAAAAATTCCACTTGTAGTCAAAGTGCTACATTTCCCTTTACTTATGAGCAGAGTTATTTTCAACAAGTTTTGAAATGGGATGCTACTAAACTGACAAATCATTACTGTGTTGACGAATATTCAGAAACAATAAATCTTTTATAAGAGAAGCAAGTATATCAACCCCAGGTTCAAAAGAATTGAATTTTTCGACTAAGTACTCGCGATCTTTCTTCAACCAATGCATAGCTTGCCTTTGGAAACAGCATTGGTCCTATTGGAGAAATCCATCATACACTGCTGTGAGAATTCTTTTTACGTCGTTCACCGCCCTCATGTTTGGAACAGTATTCTGGGATCTTGGCTCTAGAAGGTAACCTAATTTTGTTGCTTTATCCACACAAAAAAAGGAGTCGAAATTTGATTTCTGAAATAATGCTAGTGTGGAATATCAGGAGAAGGAAGCAAGATCTTTTTAATGCAGCAGGTTCCATGTATGCATCTGTTCTATTTCTCGGTATACAAAATGCTTCCGTAGCACAACCAGTTGTTTCCATTGAGAGAACAGTCTTCTACAGAGAAAGAGCTGCTGGCATGTATTCAGCTTTTCCATATGCTTTTGGTCAGGTAACTAAGCATTCGATGTAGGTATACGCGATCAATGCCTTGCGTGATTGGATCTCCTTCTTATAAGTTTATTGTTGTTTTGCAGATTGTGATTGAGCTTCCTTATATTTTAGTTCAAACAGTTGTGTTTGGCGTGATAGCGTATGGCATGATAGGATTTGAATGGACAATAGCCAAGTTCTTTTGGTATCAATTCTTCATGTTTTTCACCTTGTTATACTTCACTCTTTATGGGATGATGACAGTAGCTGTTACTCCAAACTTGAGTGTTGCTGGAATAATATCGAATTTCTTTTACGCGATGTGGAACCTCTTCTCGGGTTTTGTTGTTCCCAAAACAGTAAGTGCTTCCTTCAACACATCACAGATGATCAACAATTATACCTAATTTCAATTATTCTCATTTCTAGCTCCTTGGTCTTGCAGAGGATTCCACTGTGGTGGAGATGGTATTATTACATATGTCCTGTCTCATGGACATTGTATGGATTAGTTGCTTCTCAGTTCGGGGACTCAACGGATGAACTTGAGGAAAATTTAACACTCGAACAATTTGTGAAGAGTTATTTTGGATTCGAGAGTGATTTTGTGCCATACGTTGCCATCATTATCATCGCATTTTGTATCCTCTTCGCCTTCATTTTTGCCTTCTCGGTCAAGGCTTTCAACTTCCAGAGGAAATAAACGTGTCATTTTCAGCTTAATTTACAGGAAAGAGGCCTCAACTATATATGGCCTAATGCTTCTCTGCTTCAATGTCATATGGACAATACATTTCTCAACTACACTCAACTCTTGTATCATATACCAAAAAAAAAAAAAAAAAAGATGAAGGATTGCCCATGCTGAGCATGGACCAAAGTTTAATTACAATAATCATTGTTTTAGTGTATTGTTTCAAGTATTTTATAAGGAGCACTCTTGTTTATTCAACTACTTCTCCATAGAATTCTTATATGAGTTCATCTCCTGACGGTCAAATGGCTTTTACTCAAAATAGAGAGTTAGAAAGCATCAATTGTCGTAATGAGGCTTAGGCCGTCGGGGTAGGGCGCGGCCTCCCAATTTTCAACCCCAACCTACACAAGTGGTTTTTTAACTCACATTTGGAAAAATTCTGTAGTATTAACATCCCTCATGGTTTACAATATTTTGCTTAGGTCCCTTCTTTTGAATTACTTGTAACAATTTTTTCTTCGCTATAAAATAAAGACAAAATGCTAAACATTGATGGAATTATAACGTACTAGTTCTCGACACGTGCTTTGCACGTGAGTTCCACGATAATATATGTATGTTGTGTAAATAGCCCTTTTGGTATCAATACACCTAAAATAAATCAAGTTTATTACTAAAGTAGATCTACATTGTTAATAAGAAGTGGTATTACCTTCTATAGCACGAAAACGCCAGGTCTCTATGAGGAAATTGAAATTCAACTTTTGTCAGTGAGAACACAGATGGACTTTGCACATTCACGTATGACACTTTTTGATAACACGAAAATATCATGTCTCTATGAGGAAATTGAGATCCAACTTTTGTCAATGAGAACACAAGTGGTCTTTGGCGACTCCACGTACAACGCCTTCTGATAACACGAAAATATTAGATCTCTATGAAGAAATTGAGTATCAACTTTTGTTAATTAGAACATAGATGGATTGCGGCGCCTCCATGGCCTATTAAAAGGGCCAACTCTAGGGCTAGAATATGAGGTATCTATCTTAGGTCCCGAAATTAGACGTGTCGCATTTTAAAGCAATAAATAGAATTACTATAGGTTTTCTTTAGATAATTATTTTGTATTGTCTCATTTCAATTTGTTTGTCGTATTTATTTTTTTAGTCTATTTTTAAAAAAGAGAAAAGAACAGTTTTTTCTGGCTAACTCTTTAATTTTAACTTTGCATATTGAATGTTTAAAACTACATGATTAAGTGACATTTTAGTATACTAGTTCTCGACACGTGTTTTGCTCGTGAATTCCACGAAAATATATGTATGTTGTGTAAATAGCCATTTTTGTACCAATACACCTAAAATAAATCAAGTTTATTACTAAAATAGATCTACATTATTATTAAGAAGTGGTCTTACCTTCTATAACACGGAAACGTCAGGTCTCTGCGAGGAAATTGAAATTCAACTTTTGTCAGTGAGAACACAGATGGACTGTGCATATTCACGTACGACACTTTCTGATAACACGAAAATATCATGTCTCTATGAGGAAATTGAGATTCAACTTTTGTCAATGAGAACACAAGTGGTCTTTGGCGACTCCACGTACAACGCCTTCCGATAACACGAAAATGTTAGATCTCTATAAGGAAATTGAGTATCAACTTTTGTTAATTAGAACATAGATGGATTGTGGCACCTTCATGACCTATTTACAGGGCCAACTCTAGGGTTAGAAAATGAGGTATCTATCTTAGGTCCCGAAATTAGACGTTTCGCGTTTTAAAGCAATAAATAGAATTACTATAGGTTTCCTTTAAAAAATTATTGTCACGACTGGAATCTAGACCCCAGACGAGACCGGCGTCGTTGACCTCTCAGAGGTCGCAGACAAGCCTACTTACGTCATTCTTACTTTACATAGGTTAATTTTAGCGGAAAATTTGAAACTTTTTGTTTCTAAACATTACTTACTAAACATTTCTAATACATTCGTAATTCGTTCAACATCAACCATCTAAACATTAAGAGATAATCAAATGAAAGGAATAGTTCAATAACATAATCGTATAATTGCCAAAATGGCACCCATACATAATCTGAATAAAATAAGAAAGAAACGCTAGTGGAACATGCTCCACTAGCTCAACTCTAAAACTAACCTGGAATGTAAAATAGTAGCATCCTCGAAAGCATGAGGACCTACCAAACTCCGGATGAATGCTGACGTCTGGATAGCTGCAACAATGATCCTGTAGCTCTATCGCCTACCTGTGCCTGCACCTAAAATAGTATAGATGTATAGGGTTAGTACACACTTGTACTAAGTATGGGTATATGCAAGCACACACCAAGGACATGCATGAGAAAGAATAGCTCTTTCCTAACAACATGATTTTTGGAAGTCAAGTCAGTGGACTTGCCAAATTGAGATTAGGAAAGTTTCCAAATTTGGATTAGGAAAGTTAGTGAGCTTTCCAAATTTGGATATGGAAAGTGATACCATGGGAATAACATACATCATCATACTTTTCACATTTGCACACAGCACATAACATTTAGCATACAGTACATTTAACATGTAGCACATAACTTCTTTCATATCATTTATTCATATGCCATGAGACCTTGGAATCATGGACTTGACATTAAGACATCCCAGAAATGAGGGCTCAACATATGGGACCTCAACTACGGAGTCTTCATTGGCAAACACAGAGTCTGCTTCATTCATTCATGCGTACTTCATTTCATTTCGTTCATAGTCCACTGTAACCACCGGTTATACCTAGGATGTAGTTTAAGACTTTCATTAGGTTCGTTGTGCAATGACCAAGAATGACCTAATGTCATTACTTGAATCTAACTCACCTTTTGATTATACTATCCTAACACCTTTGGTATCATTCATTTCATTATGTGCATCATTTGAGGCTGGCATCATTCATTCATTGGGAACTTTAACTTTAACCGACATAGATCATGTGAGCATCATGAAATCCAGTGTCTCCCCCACACCGAAAAGAAGTGGAATCACCGGCCAAAGTGATCCAATAACATGCTAGCGTATATGGGAATTTAACCCCGCCAGATCCCTATATTGGCAGTATAGGTTCGAAGACTAGGAGATGTATGGAGACCCATACCCGGCAAGCCGTACAGTCTCATCTCATGAGAGTTACGTGAACCTTCGTCCTTCCCGAAAGAAGGCATCACCGCTCATAGCTAGTCTATCGGTGCTTAGTATAAAGTTCCATTTCATTCATCTCATACGTCATGGAAGCTGACTTCTAGTATGAGGACATCATAGCTCATTGGATGATTTCTAATTTCATCATTCGTATTAAGTGTGTTAAGCTCAATACTCTCATTAGAGTGTTCATGGTAACATTTACTTAGGCTCATTTGAGATTGCTCTCATCATTTACATTAGCCTCTTATCATGTTGTCACCACATTCATCATCATTAGCATCTTTGCTTTTCATAGTTATTCACCTCTTATTACGTGAATGTTCATTTCATCATATGCCAATACACTTGGCCATTTGGTGTGCTTTACACCCTTACTTAACCCTTCTAGGGTTTCATTATTTCATTGTTCATTTCGTCATTTCATTGTTCATCTCATCATATGCCAATGCACTTGGCCATTTAGTGTATTTACACTCATACTTAACCCTTCTAGGGTTCATCATTTCATTTCATACATCTTAGGTTCACTTACTTTTGAACGTATGTTAGACTTATGAGTCTATACACACAAGCCATGAGGCTTCATTCATAATTCGTTAAGTGATTCATACATTCCTAAGATTATATAGTACAAGACTTATGTATCTTGTATATACGCCAAGATCTTGATTTCGATCTAAGTAGATGGCATTATTCTTGGATGATTTGTTCACGTATGACTTATGTATCAAACGGAAGTTTGGGCAAGGAATCCCAAGTCTTGAATCAATTGAATGTCCTTTGCATTATAAATTGATTTCATTCTAATATTCATAACATTTTAACTCTAAGTCAAATCACAATATTTACATTGAAGGGTTACTTGTCTATTTAAAAATTTTCTTGCATTGGCCGATGGGTTGTGGGTTCAAGCCCCCACAAACTCATTTTCGTTTTTCTTTTATTAGTTTCGGCCTATGGAAGACTTTGGGACCCGAGGTCGAGTCCCCTCAGCCACACTACAATTCTCCTTTATTTTTCCTTTCCCTTCCATTCGCTTAAGGATGAGAGGTTGTGGGTTCGAACCCCCACAACCTCTTTATTTATTCTCCTTTTTGAAAGTTGACTTATTTGAGTTGACTGTGAGGTTGTGGGGTCGAATCCCCACAGCCTCATTTTATTTTTATATTTATCTCCCTCATCCGCATAGAGGTCGTGGGTTCGAATCCCACGCCTCTCAAAATTTTTCTTTATTTTTCCTTTTTCCTTAGCTTCTAACCGAGAGGGTGTGGGTTCGAACCCCACCCCTCTCATTTCTTATTTCTTTTTTCTTCACACTTATTTCCCAACCAAGACAGGTTCGAATCCCCCTCACCACACGAATTTTCTTCTTCTTTAATTAAACTTTTTTTTTTGATTTTAAAGGGGTGAGGTCTCGGGTTCGACCCTCAATGACCTCACCTATTCTTCCTTATTTTTCTTGCCATTCTAAACATCTTAATTAGGTAGAGATATGTTAACATAATGCTGGAAATTTAAAGTAACCCCATTACTCATTTTTATTTCCATTTGTTAGTAAATTCATAGGACAATACATAGTTCATTTGGTATGTTCTTTAATACAATTTTTCACGAGTTCTTAACCAAGATGTTTACTCCTCAAATCAGCCACACTTCATGTCACATGAACATCACATTTTTCTTCAATTGGAGTACATAAAACAACAACATAACATTAACAAAAATCAAGTCTCTAGGCCGAGACTCACACATGCCATGCATTTTTTTTTCTTAATTCGAACACACACACATAGTTGTCTTTTCATGAATTAACATACATCCAATACATTACATTCAGCACAAACATCACATAATCCTAAGTCTACCAGCATTCATACCAACCTATATTCGTTGGGAGCTAATGACAGGGACATGCAATAGGGGAATCTACCTTAGTTTTTGAGCTGAATATACTGAGTCCTAGGGGTCTCTTGGGAAAGGGACCAAGAGTAAGAAGACCCATACCTTGTGTTCTTGTTAAATGTACCGAATGCTACCCAAGAACTCCTCCACAAATCAGCCCACACACCCAAAGTCACACCTCACCCGCCTAGTGTAGTATGTTCTGCTTAACGTTATCGAATTGCTTTCTATTTGTGTTTCTATCTTTCAAGTTCTTGATGAACTTTTGCCTTTACTTTATTTTCCTTTTGCTGATTATTTTCTCACGTTTTCAGCCAAGAAAAAGAGAGTGAAAGAGAGAGAGAAATCGTGCAAAGAGAGTGGGGAAATGGGAGATAGAAATCTAGTATAAGTAGGACTTTGTGGATTTGAATTAGTCAACTCAATAATTAATCAAAATTAATAAAAATCTGATTTTTTCCCCTAAATCATCTAATATTAATTATTTATTAAAAACTAAGTTAACACATTAAAATAAAAGCAAGTTTAATCTTGCTTCTAGTGGGTTTCGAACCCGAGTGACCCCATTTTGCGAAAATGGGTCATTTCGGGTTGCCCCACCCGAATTTCTTTATTTTTTTAACTTAATTAATTAAATAATTAATTACTCAGGGTACTTACAATATTACCCTTGGCCTGGAAAAGACCATTTTACCCTTGGACCCTCAAAACTTAAAATTTCTTCTTTTGAGTCTGGTAAAAACTCTTTCAATTGAATCTTCGTTTTCGTGAGCCTCACATGGTTGGTTCAAACCTTTCCAAGCTCAATTAACTCCCCAAGTTAGTTGGCTTGGTCGTAGTAAGGGTTCTGAGGTCTGGTTCAATGCGTATCAATACGTGTGGACCTTGGTCTAATCGCATGCATTCTTGAAAAACCTAAGTCTTGATCCTATTCATTTTTAGGGTTGTTACATTACCCCCCCCCCCTTAGGAACATTCGTCCCCGAATGACACTACTACTTCATGTTGTAATGCCAGTCAGATCGTAATAAAAGCACTATACACAGTCAATCAATAGCAATAAATTACGGGGAGGTAAGGAAGCATAGGTTTAAGAGTATAAAGTCTAACCTCAAGAGCTGAACAGGTGAGGGTAGCGGGCCCTCATGTCGGCCTCAGCTTCCCATATAGCACCCTCAACAAGATGATTTCTCCAAAATACTTTCACTGTGGCAATCTCTTTGTTCCTCAGCCGCTTGACTTGTCTGTCTAAGATCTCAACCGGTACCTCCTCATAGGACAAGTCTTCATCAACCCCCAAACTTTCAACAGGTAAGATTGATGCTGGATCACCTAGGCACTTCTTCAACATAGATATATGAAAAACTGGATGGACAGAAGCTAACTCTGCGGGCAATGCCAACTCATAGGCCACCTCACCCACACGCTGTAGGATCTCATATGGCCCAACATATCTCGGACTCAGCTTCCCCTTCCTACCAAATCTCATCACCCCTTTCATAGGTGATATTTTTAAGTAAACCTGGTCACCAACATCAAACTCTAAGGGTCGCTTTCTGTTATCAGCATATGACTTCTGCCGACTGTACGCAGTAGCCAACCTGTCCCTAATCATTCTGACCTTCTCTAAGGCCTCATGAATGATCTCCGGCCCCAAAATGGATGACTCTCCAACCTCGAACCACCCAACTGGAGCTCTACACCTCCTACCATACAATGCCTCAAACGGTGCCATCCCAATGCTGGAGTGATAGCTATTATTATATGAGAACTCTATCAAAGGCAGATGATCATCCCAGTTACCTCTGAAGTCAATCACACACGCCCTCAACATATCCTCCAATGTCTGAATGGTGCGCTCTGCCTGCCCATCTGTCTGAGGGTGAAAGGCAGTGCTAAGCTTCACCTGCGTGCCCAAGCTCTTCTGGAAAGATCTCCAGAAATGAGAAGTAAACTGAGCTCCTCTGTCTGAAATAATAGACAAGGGAATCCCATGCCATCTGACAATCTCATCAATGTAGAGCCTCGCATAATCCTCGGCTCTGTAAGTAGACCTCACAGGGATAAAGTGGGCAGACTTAGTCAATCTGTCCACAATAACCCATATAGAGTCATGCTGCCTCCTAGTCCTCGGAAGCCCAACCACGAAGTCCATATTAATGGCCTCCCATTTCCAAGTTGGAACCTCAATAATCTGCGTCAGACCACCAGGCTTAAGATGCTCTGCCTTAACCTGCTGACAATTAGGACACTTGGCCACACATTCTGCAATGTCCTTCTTCATGCCATCCCACCAATAATTCTGCTTGAGATCATGATACATCTTGGTGGAACCTGGATGTATAGAATATCTGGAACTATGGGCCTCAGCAACAATCCTGGTCCGCAAATCATCCACCTCTGGCACACACAGCCTGTCCTTATACCTAAGTATGCCATCACCTCCCAAAGCGAAAGACTCATTCATCTTCATCAGCGCTGAGTCCTTCAACTCCATCAACACGGGATCTAGATGCTGACCCTGGTGACTTCAACTACCAAGGATGATTCAGAACTAGGATGAACTGAAACATCCCCACTAGTGGAGTCAACCAAACGCACACCCAGTCTGGCCAGTCTGTGTACATCTTTGACCAGCTCCTTCTTCTCATCCTCAACGTGAGCTGTACTTCCCATGCTCATCCTGCTCAAAGCATCAGCTACAACATTAGCCTTACCTGGATGATAGTGCACATTCATGTCATAATCCTTCAACATCTCCAACCATCTCCGCTGACGTAGATTCAACTCCCTCTCTGTGAACACGTACTGGAGACTTTTATGGTCTGTGAACACATCTACATGCACTCCATACAGATAATGCCTCCACAGCTTCAGTGCAAATACCACAGCTGCCAACTCCAGGTCATGAGTGGGATAATTCTTCTCATGAACCTTGAGTTGTCCAGATGCATAGGCTATCACCTTGCCAACCTGCATAAGAACACAACCCAAACGAACCCTAGATGCATCACAATAAACAGTGTAGTTCTCACCACACTTAGGCAAGGTAAGCACCGGGGCTGAAGTGAGTCTGTCCTTGAGCTCCTGGAAACTCTTCTCACAAGTATCCGTCCATTTGAACTTGGCTTTCTTCTTAGTCAAAGCTGTCAATGGGGCAGCAATGGAAGAAAAGCCCTCCACAAACCTGCGATAGTAACCAGCCAATCCCAAAAGCTACGAATATCAGTAGGAGTGAGAGGTTTTGGCCAGTTCTTCACAGCCTCAGTCTTCCTGGGATCCACCTCCACGCCCTAATCGGACACAACATGACCCAGGAAGGTCACTGATTTCAGCCAAAATTCACATTTGCTGAATTTGGCATACAACTGATGCTGTCTAAGTACCTGCAAGGTTAGTCTCAAATGTTGTTCATGCTCTTTCTTGGTCTTAGAGTAGATGAGAATGTCATCAATGAATACTATGACGAAAGAGTCAAGGTATTCACGGAAGACCCTATTCATGAGGTCCATAAATGCAGCAGGTGCATTCGTAGACAAAATGACATGACTAAAAACTCATAGTGACCATAGCGGGTACGAAAGGCTGTCTTTGGGATATCTCCATCCCTAACCCTAAGCTGGTGATACCCTGAACGAAGATCAATCTTGGAGAAGAAACTAGACCCTTGGAGTAGATCAAACAGATCATCAATTCTGGGGAGTGGATACTTATAGTGACTTTGTTGAGCTGCCGATAATCGATACACATTCTAAGGGTTCTATCCTTCTTCTTTACAAACAACACTGGAGCGCCCCAAGGGGATATGCTCGGTTGAATGAAACCCTTGTCAGTGAGATCTTTTAACTGCAGCTTCAACTCTTTGAGTTCTGCTGGAGCCATTCGGTAAGGAGGAATTGAGATTGGTTTAGTATCGGGTTCTAAATCGATACCAAAGTCAATCTCTCGAAGGGGAAGGACTCCAGGTAAATCATCAGGGAACACATCTAAGAACTCATTCACTACAGGTACTGAGTCTATGGAAGGAATGTCATGATCTAAATCATTAACACTCACAAGATGACACAATAACCCCTTGGACATCATTTTATTGTCCTTAAGGTTAGAAATCAAGGGGTTAGGATGACTCGAATTGTACCCCTCCTAGACTAACTCTTCTTCATTAGGAAAGCGAAACCTCACCACTCTACTACGACAGTCTAAGCAAGCATAACAACTGTGAAGCCAATACATGCCAAGAATAACATCAAAATCATGCATGGGTAACTCAACCAGGTTTGCACACATAGTTTTACCACTCACAACTATTGGGCAATCTTTGTATACTCTATCAGTTCTTACATTCTCTCCCAAAGGTGTACTAACCACTATAGGATCATGTAGAACTTCAGGCAATACCTCAAAAGTAAGAGCAAGCAGAGGAGTTACAAAGGAAAGTGTAGACCCTGGATCAAGTAAAGCATAAACAGAAGTTGAGAATACTTGCAGCATACCTGTGACCACATCAGTGGACTTCTCCTGCTCCTCTCTGCCCTTCAGGGCATAGAACCTGTTCCTCTTAGGAGGCTCGGCTGCTGCTGCACCCTGTGGATTAGGCCTAGGCTGAGTATTACCTCCATCCTGACCTCTGTTCTGTGGACAGTCTTTGACCATGTGTCCACTCTTACCACAACCGAAGCAGGCATTAGTGCCCTGTCTGCACTCTCCACTGTGAGATCGGCCACACTTAGCACAATTCTTCTTAGTACGCTGCATCTCACCTCCATTTCCCTTCTTGGGCTCAGGTCTGCCTCCTTTAGGTGTAGCACTCCTCTGAGGATTAGAATTTCCAGAACTCTGTTGCCCCTTTTTGAACCTTGGCTGCTCACGGACGCCAAAGTTATTCATGTGGCCTCCATGACTGGGTCCTGTCTGGTCTTGAGGCCTGGGCCTCCTAGCATCACGAACACCTCTTTTTCTGCGGCTGTCCTCTACCTGCTGGACATGCACCATCAACCTGGAAAGATCCATATTGTCATGGAGCATAGCAGATCGACACTCCTCCTCCAGGTCTCCATTGATTCCTGTGAGGAACCTGCTCATCTCATCCCTGCTGTTAGAAACCACGGAAGTAGCATACCTTGACAGCTTAACAAACTTCAGGGAATACTCCCTGACTGTCATGGAGCCTTGTTTGAGGTTGATGAATTCCTCAACCATGGCCTCCCTCATCTCCCTGGGAAAGAATCTCTCCAGAAACGCTGTCTTGAACAGCTCCCATGTGATTGGTACTCCACCTAAGACACGGCTATCTTGCCACATCTTGCACCAAGTCTGTGCAACATCCTTGAGCTGATAGGAAGCCAGCTCAGCCTTCTCAATGTCAGTGGCCCCCATAGCCACCAGGATCTTATACATCTCATCTACAAACTCTTGAGGATCCTTCGATGTCTTAACCCCTGTGAAAATGGGAGGATTCATCCTCGTGAAATCCCTCAGCCTGTCAGCCATGCTACGAACCGGTGGGTTCTCCCTCTGAACATCCTGCCGGTTGACCTGGGCAGTCATAGCCTGGTCCTGCATAGTAATGGCCTGTGCCATTTGGGGCAGAGATGCCCGCACCTCAGCATCAGTCAACCCAACTGGGTTAACTGGTATGGCCACTCCTTCAGCTGGAGCCTGGGGTAGATCCTGATTAACCCTAGCAGCTGCTCCTCCTCTCCTCTAACCATTTCCTCTCCTAGTGTTCATTTTCTGGAAAAACAAAAAGGATTGATGTTAGACACGCTCATAACACCAAGAATTCAGACATTCAGAAAAGCACAATAAGATCAGAAGAAGGGAAATTTTCCTACGCATCATGCAGTCTCTAATTCAGGATAGTGGTGCACTTCACCACCATGACTTAGAAACTACTCAATGTGGTTGATGTGAACTTATTATTTTCGTAATTTAACCTAGTGCTCTGATACCAATTTTGTCACGACTGGAATCTAGACCCCAGACGAGACCGGCGTCGTTGACCTCTCAGAGGTCGCAGACAAGCCTACTTACGTCATTCTTACTTTACATAGGTTAATTTTAGCGGAAAATTTGAAACTTTTTGTTTCTAAACATTACTTACTAAACATTTCTAATACATTCGTAATTCGTTCAACATCAACCATCTAAACATTAAGAGATAATCAAATGAAAGGAATAGTTCAATAACATAATCGTATAACTGCCAAAATGGCACACATACATAATCTGAATAAAATAAGAAAGAAACGCTAGTGGAACATGCTCCACTAGCTCAACTCTAAAACTAACCTGGAATGTAAAATAGTAGCATCCTCGAAAGCATGAGGACCTACCAAACTCCGGATGAATGCTGACGTCCGGATAGCTGCAACAATGATCCTGTAGCTCTATCGCCTACCTGTGCCTGCACCTAAAATAGTATAGATGTATAGGGTTAGTACACACTTGTACTAAGTATGGGTATATGCAAGCACACACCAAGGACATGCATGAGAAAGAATAGCTCTTTCCTAACAACATGATTTTTGGAAGTCAAGTCAGTGGACTTGCCAAATTGAGATTAGGAAAGTTTCCAAATTTGGATTAGAAAAGTTAGTGAGCTTTCCAAATTTGGATATGGAAAGTGATACCATGGGAATAACATACATCATCATACTTTTCACATTTGCACACAGCACATAACATTTAGCATACAGTACATTTAACATGTAGCACATAACTTCTTTCATATCATTTATTCATATGCCATGAGACCTTGGAATCATGGACTTGAGATGTATGGAGACCCATACCCGGCAAGCCGGACAGTCTCATCTCATGAGAGTTACGTGAACCTTCGCCCTTCCCGAAAGAAGGCATCACCGCTCATAGCTAGTCTATCGGTGCTCAGTATAAAGTTCTATTTCATTCATCTCATACGTCATGGAAGCTGACTTCTAGTATGAGGACATCATAGCTCATTGGATGATTTCTCATTTCATCATTCATATTAAGTGTGTTAAGCTCAATACTCTCATTAGAGTTTTCATAGAGACTGGTCTCTTCATTATCTTACACTCTCATAGGTGAGTACGTATTGGTAACATTTACTTAGGCTCATTTGAGATTGCTCTCATCATTTACATTAGCCTCTTATCATGTTGTCACCACATTCATCATCATTAGCATCTTTGCTTTTCATAGTTATTCACCTCTTATTACGTGAATGTTCATTTCATCATATGCCAATGCACTTGGCCATTTGGTGTGCTTTACACCCTTACTTAACCCTTCTAGGGTTTCATTATTTCATTGTTCATTTCGTCATTTCATTGTTCATCTCATCATATGCCAATGCACTTGGCCATTTAGTGTATTTACACTCATACTTAACCCTTCTAGGGTTCATCATTTCATTTCATACATCTTAGGTTCACTTACTTTTGAACGTATGTTAGACTTATGAGTCTATACACACAAGCCATAAGGCTTCATTCATAATTCGTTAAGTGATTCATACATTCCTAAGATTATATAGTACAAGACTTATGTATCTTGTATATACGCCAAGATCTTGATTTCGATCTAAGTAGATGGCATTATTCTTGGATGATTTGTTCACGTATGACTTATGTATCAAACGGAAGTTTGGGCAAGGAATCCCAAGTCTTGAATCAATTGAATGTCCTTTACATTATAAATTGATTTCATTCTAATATTCATAACATTTTAACTCTAAGTCAAATCACAATATTTACATTGAAGGGTTACTTGTCTATTTAAAAATTTTCTTGCATTGGCCGATGGGTTGTGGGTTCAAGCCCCCACAAACTCATTTTCGTTTTTCTTTTATTAGTTTCGGCCTATGGAAGACTTTGGGAGCCGAGGTCGAGTCCCCTCAGCCACACTACAATTCTCCTTTATTTTTCCTTTCCCTTCCATTCGCTTAAGGCTGAGAGGTTGTGGGTTCGAACCCCCACAACCTCTTTATTTATTCTCCTTTTTGAAAGTTGACTTATTTGAGTTGACTGTGAGGTTGTGGGGTCGAATCCCCACAGCCTTATTTTATTTTTATATTTATCTCCCTCATCCGCATAGAGGTCGTGGGTTCGAATTCCACGCCTCTCAAAATTTTTCTTTATTTTTCCTTTTTCCTTAGCTTCTAACCGAGAGGGTGTGGGTTCGAACCCCACCCCTCTCATTTCTTCTTTTCTTGTTTTTCACACTTATTTCCCAACCAAGACAGGTTCGAATCTCCCTCACCACACGAATTTTCTTCTTCTTTAATTAAACTTTTTTTTTTAAAGGGGTGAGGTCTCGTGTTCGACCCTCAATGACCTCATCTATTCTTCCTTATTTTTCTTACATTCTAAACATCTTAATTAGGTAGAGATATGTTAACATAATGCTGGAAATTTAAAGTAACCCCATTACTCATTTTTATTTCCATTTGTTAGTAAATTCATAGGACAATACATAGTTCATTTGGTATGTCCTTTAATACAATTTTTCACGAGTTCTTAACCAAGATGTTTACTCCTCAAATCAGCCACACTTCATGTCACATGAACATCACATTTTTCTTCAATTGGAGTACATAAAACAACAACATAACATTAACAAAAATCAAGTCTCTAGGCCGAGACTCACACATGCCATGCATTTTTCTTTTCTTAATTCGAACACACACACATAGTTTTCTTTTCATGAATTAACATACATCCAATACATTACACTCAGCACAAACATCACATAATCCTAAGTCTACCAGCATTCATACCACCCTACATTCGTTGGGAGCTAATGACAGGGACATGCAATAGGGGAATCAACCTTAGTTTTTGAGCCGAATATACTGAGTCCTAAGGGTCTCTTGGGAAAGGGACCAAGAGTAGGAAGACCCATACCTTGTGTTCTTGTTAAATGTCCAGAATGCTGCCCAAGAACTCCTCCACAAATCAGCCCACACACCCAAAGTCACACCTCACCCGCCTAGTGTAGTATGTTCTGCTTAACGTTATCGGATTGCTTTCTCTTTGTGTTTCTATCTTTCAAGTTCTTGATGAACTTTTGCCTTTACTTTATTTTCCTTTTGCTGATTGTTTTCTCACGTTTTCAGCCAAGAAAAAGAGAGTGAAAGAGAGAGAGAAATCATGCAAAGAGAGTGGGGAAATGGGAGATAGAAGTCTAGTATAAGTAGGACTTTGTGGGTTTGAATTAGTCAACTCAATAATTAATCAAAATTAATAAAAATCTGATTTTTTCCCCCTAAATCAGCTAATATTAATTATTTATTAAAAACTAAGTTAACACATTAAAATAAAAGCAAGTTTAATCTTGCTTCTAGTGGGGTTCGAACCCGGGTGACCCCATTTTGCGAAAATGGGTCATTTCGGGTTGCCCCACCCGAATTTCTTTATTTTTTTAACTTAATTAATTAAATAATTAATTACTCAGGGTAATTACAATATTACCCTTGTCCTGGAAAAGACCATTTTACCCTTGGACCCTCAAAACTTAAAATTTCTTCTTTTGAGTCCGGTAAAAACTCTTTCGGTTGAATCTTCGTTTTCGTGAGCCACACATGGTTGGTTCCAATCTTTCCAAGCTCAATTAACTCCCCAAGTTAGTTGGCTTGGTCGTAGTAAGGGTTCTGAGGTCTGGTTCAACGCGTATCAATACGTGTGGACCTTGGTCTAATCGCATGCATTCTTGAAAAACCTAAGTCTTGATCCTATTCATTTTTAGGGTTGTTACAATTATTTTGTATTGTCTCATTTCAATGGTCTGCTGGACCCTTGTACTTGTATCTGTTTGTTTTCTGGATCCTTTTATTTACCCTTTTGTCATCTGGACCCCTAAACCTATCCAAACACATCATATTAAACACAATTTTTGATGTGACATCCTATGTGGAAAGACTTCACATGGAGCCTGTGATACACACAGAACTAGAGCGTGAGACATCTTAAAAATCAGATTTTTACCTTTAAAGACCATCTCTTATTTCTTTATTTTCACTCAACACCATTGTTGGATAAATTTGAGCTTTTCTCTTGTCTTTTTCTTGATTTTTCTCTTCAAATTTCTTCTCTTTTATTTTTCCTTCGATTTACTCATCTCTTTTTTGTGTTGATTATATTGTATTTTTGTTGGTTTTATTTTGTTAGTCTTTACGATGACGGCTCGATGTAGCCAATCTAATCTCAATAAAAGTATTTAGCTAATAGTTTCGGTTTGTAAACTCAACTCCAACAATTTCCTTCACTAAATCCTTAAGCCCACAACTCCAAAGATTCTCATTCTCAAGTTCCTCCATCACCCACTCCCTCAAATCAACCGTATTCGACACTCTTGTTGGTGTTAAGAAGAAGAACAAGGAAAATGGTGGGTGAATTTAGTATGTTTGGGGGGGGGGTGCAGTGATTGGAGTGGAGGGGGGGAAGCTATGGGTTTGAAGAAGATGACTCCCCCCCCCCTTTTTTTTTTGTTCTTTTCATTTATTTATCTTTTAAATTTTAATGATCTTTTAATATCATACACGGATTATTATTTTTTTCTTTTTGGCCAACATGTACATGTTTGTGCAACACGCTACCATACCACAACAAAAAAAGTGTTTAAAATGTTGGGTTTTGATGAGTTCAAGTGTCCAGATGATAAAAGCGTAAGTAAGAGTGTCCATAATACAATCATATACAAGTACAAGGGTCCAACAGACCATTCTGCCTAATTTTAACTTTGCGTATTGAATGTTCAAAGCTACATGATTAAGTTACATTATAGTATACTAGTTCTCGACACGTGTTTTGCACGTGAGTTCCAAGAAAATATATGTATGTTGTTTAAATAGCCATTTTTGTACAAATACACCTAAAATAAATCAAGTTTATTACTAAAATATATCTACATTATTATTAAAAAGTGGTTTTACCTTCTATAACACGAAAACATCATATCTGTATGAGGAGATTGAAATTCAACTTTTGTCAGTGAGAACACAGATGGACTGTGCATATTCACATACGACACTTTCTGATAACACGAAAATATCATGTCTCTATGAGGAAATTGAGATTCAACTTTTGTCAATGAGAACACAAGTGATCTTTGGCGACTCCACGTACAACGCCTTGTGATAACACGAAAATGTCAGATCTCTATAGGGAAATTGAGTATCAACTTTTGTTAATTAGAACATAGATGGATTGTGGCGCCTTCATGACATATTTACAGGGACAACTCTAGGGTTAGAAAATGAGGTATCTATCTTAGGTCCCGAAACTAGACGTGTCGCGCTTTAAAGCAATAAATAGAATTACTATAGGTTTTCCTTAGAAAATTATTTTGTAATGTCTCATTTAAATTTGTTTGTCGTATTTATTATTTTTAGTCTGTTTTACAAAATAATAAAGAACAGTTTTTTTGTTAACTCTTTAATTTTAAGTTTGCATATTGAATGTTTAAAACCACATGATTAAGTGACATTTTAGTATACTAGTTCTCGACACGTGCTTTGCAAGTGAGTTCCACGAAAATATATGTATATTGTGTAAATAACCCTTTTTGTACCAATACACCTAAAATAAAACAAGTTTATTATTAGGTATTACCTTCTATAACATGGAAACGTCAGATCTCTATGAGGAAACTGAAATTCAACTTTTGTCAGTGAGAACACAGATGGACTGTGCACATTCATGTACGACACTTTTTGATAACACAAAAATATCATTCCTCTATGAGGAAATTGAGATTCAACTTTTGTCAATGAGAACACAAGTGGTCTTTTGCGACTCCACGTACAACGTCTTCCGATAACACGAAAATGTCAGATGTCTATGAAGAAATTCAGTATCAAGTTTTGTCAATTAGATGGACTGCGGCGCCTCCATGACCTATTTACAGGGCTAACTCTAGGGTTAGAAAATGAGGTATTTATCTTAGGTCCAGAAATTAGATGTGTCGCGTTTGAAAGCAATAGATAGAATTACTATAGGTTTTCTTTAGAAAAATTATTTTGTATTATCTCATTTCAATTTGTTTGTCGTATTTATTTATTTTTAGTTTGTTTTAAAAAAGAAAAAAAGAACAGTTTTTTTTGTTAACTCTTTAATTTTAACTTTGCATATTAAATGTTTAAAACCACATGGTTAAGTGATATTTTAGTATACTAGTTCTCGACATGTTATATTAAAATCATTATTATTTTCCCCTAACATCATTATTATGTATTTATTTAATTACTTCTATTTAAACAAAAGTGTATTTTGCATAAACTATTTAAGTGTTACTAGAAGTTTTGTCAATTAAATAGAACTTAAAAGTATAATAACACAAAAACAAAGAAAAAAAATTCATAACAATGTAAAATAATACATAATTATCTCAAAATATGGGTTGCATACCAAATCCATTCTGGATAACCATACCTTAACTCCAAAATGAAAAAGAAAAACTTAAAATCATAATCTAACATAAAAAATGTTAAGGAATATATAAGTCATATCTTATACCGTTAAATTTAACAGTTGAACTATATTGTAAGAAAGCTTCTCTTTTAATTTCAGAATGAAACTATTTGTTCTTCTCCCCAGTTAGCTTCTTGACCACATGTATTCATATCATAATCTAGGAAGAAGAAAAGAGAATAGTAGATGATAGAAAAGAAAAGAATGTGATGACTTAGGAAGCAATTAACTGGTATTTATAGTGATATTTGATTCTCTTTGCACCTATCAAATTTTATTAATGGGGCACATTGAATCATGATAGATAAATTTATTTTAGTTCTATAATTCTAAGAATCACAAAATTTGAAGAGTTTCATACATTGTTGTTTCATGATAGATAAATTTATGTTAATTTCAAAATTCAAAGAATCACAAAATTCGAAGAGTTTCATACATTATTGTTTTCTACTCTAATTTAATTTAACCTAATTAATTATAATCATAATGTCATAACTAAAAAAGTAAAATGTAGTTATTGGACTTCATTTTCTACCATTATGAAATTAAATATTAGTATTTAAAAATAAATTAATTTATTTTGATTTAGTGGAGGGGCAAAATGGTAATCCAACTTTGAAGGTTGGAGCTTCTCACTTATAATTATACTAGTTCTTGAACACGTGTGTAGCACATGTATTTCATACTATTTTAAACTACATGAACACACACAATCAACTATGAACCTGTGTGCTCCAAGCATAGTCCATGTCCACATTTCAAAGTTCAAATATGCAAAGGCTTTCACATATCAACTTGTATACGAATTTGAGTTTTATTGCAACAGAATCTTTTTATAAATAGTATTATACTAAAAGAAGTGAATATGTTGCTAGCTTAGAATTAATACAGATAAGTGTTTGTCAATATTTGTAGCTAAATCAATTATGTTGGAATAGATTTACCTGAAGTAGATTCTTTTTGGAGGAGAAATCTAACCGAAAGATGACAAATGAAATAATTGGACAAACACACCTTATGATGTACTTTATAGAGTATTTAAAGAATGTTAAAAGATTGACCAGAATAAATATCACTGAGAAGATAAAAACTATGTACAACCAATAATAACTAAGAATGTAAAAAGAAGTTACTATTGAAAGATGAAAGAACGAAAATTTAATGAGTGAAATATTTAGGAAATTATACACTTGTGACCTTCCTGCATCCTCACCAAACATTTATGTTCCTCTAAGCATGTAGTAAAGGAGAAGATGAAAGAGATAAATAAAATTATGACAGTAAACGTTTTCGATTTCAGGAAGCATTAATATAGTATTTGGATTCACTGAATTTTGTTATATCATTTTTAACTATAGAATAACAATGATAACCTTGTTAGGAGTTTCATGAAATAAGAAAGTTGAATTTATATAGAAAGAAATGAAAGAATACTAAAAGACATCTTAGAGTTTTAGATTAAATATTTAGAGGTTATGAATATGAAAAGATGAGAATTGTGGATATCAAGAGTAGAAAAATTGAATAGGTAATTAGATATGAGTTATGAATATGAATATTTAAAGCAAATAATGTGTGCCTCTCCATTTTGCAGATTTATAACCTTTTAAATTATTAAATTTCTTTGTTTATCATAAAAGATAATACTTTATCTGCATATATTATACTATTTATGAGAGGAGTAACGAAAAGTTATGAGAAGAAGAAAAGTTGACAAATATATGTAGACATTTTTGTATTTATTATTATTATTAAGATTAATTTATTAATTTATTATTATATACATATAATAGATGATAAATATTATAATTTAGATATTTTAATTAGAAATTAATTTAAGGAAGTGCAAAAGATGATAAATATTATTAAGTTGTATATTTTGATTAAAAGTGCAAAAGTCATTAACATTTTAAATAAAATTATACAATTTAATATTTAAATTAAATAGTTAAATATTTTATAACATTTTAATTTATAGTAGGGGTAAAATCGTAATTCAACTTTTAACTTTTTTGTTCCCACTTATAACTCCCCTTCTTACTTTCATACTAAACATTGATTTTGCTTAAATAGACAAATAAGATTGAATATTGTTACCATTTCTCAAAAGGGCATAGATTTCATCATTTGATTATTCTAGTAGCATATTTTTTGACTTGTCGTCCCTCATTAAAATGGTTGTGGTTAAGTGTTAGTACTCTTTGAGTTAGCGTCTCACTCGTTTTTGCAGAGAACTCAGGTGACATTCGAGAAGACATAATTAATTAGAGAGTGTCAATTGATAGCTATGGTGCGCCTCACATTGTTTCGTGTGGAAAGAGACATATTGGATTCGCCATGATTTATTTGTTCTTTAAAAGCTCTTAGAGTTACTCCATTTGTCATTCTTTTAAGTTGATGATTATTCCTTCGTATTGTAGCAAGTGACTAGTTTGAACTTCTTTTTCGTATTTGGAGATAAAATTGATATTATTGCGTGATAATCAAATCATCGATGAATATTATGTTTTGATTTATAATTGTTATTATTTTTATTGTGAATTTCTGAGACTATAAAAATTCAGGATAGACTCAAAAATAAAGGAAACTCTGCCTGATTTTTTGTAGATGTAACGACCCTCAAAATGAACTAGGATAAATTAGAGTTTCACGTGGATTTTATGAGATAATAACTTGTTAAAATAATGAAATATAGCTTTTCGATTTAGTTTTAAAGAGTTTTGAAGTCAAACGTCAAGGGAAGACCAAGACGTCCAGAAACTAGTCTTTTGTGTGCCAGTGTGTTCTAGTATGTTTTCTTGTTTTGGTGTGTCGTTTGGAGCCAAAAATCAGTGGATATGAATCTAGAGTCTTAATAATTGAGTTTAGGGTCAAAAATCTCGGGTACAAATCACCAAGGAAGAACCTAAGGAACTTTGAGGAGGACCCAAACTTTGGCCAAGCGGCTGCCAAGGCACCGTGCAAGAAACCCCATATTTGGAGGCTAGGGCGCGTCGCACGCCTTTTCCTTCTCATCGCGGTCTTGTCACGCACCTTTCTGCCTCAAATTAATGTTCAGAAACAATATTGGGAGTTGCATGCGCGTCGCACAGTGGCTGCTCAAATTTGGTTGCATCGTTTAAAAGTCAAGTTAGACTTGATTAAAAAGGTCCAACTAATGTAGGGGTGTCTTGGATATTTTTGGGGTCTATTATATATTGATTTTAATTCATTTACACCCATTTCTCCAATCAAAAACCCCAACCCTCAATTAGAATTAAAAAAATAGAAGCTCTCCCTTCTCTCTAAATTCTCTCTCTACTCAAATCCTCCATTGAAGAACTTTCAAGCTCCAAGGAAGAAGGTCAATTCTCCAATTTTTCAATCCAAATTTTGTGGTCTTCTTAATACTAAGGTATGTTAATTCTTCATTCTTGAATAACGTCTCATTCAGGAGTCCAATTAAAAGGTTTTCAAAGAAGTAATAATGATCAAGTTTCCCAATTTCTATTCTATGCATGGGTTCATTGTTAAAATGTTTTCTAAGTCATGATATTGAAGTAATGATGTTGAATCAAGGTTTTAAGATGATTTTAGTGGATTTCTTGAAGAACCCATATCTTGTCCAAATCACTGAAATTGACTTATGAAGTGGGTATTGTGACTATGGTTTCATGTTGATAGAATTGGACTTAAATTGAGAGTATTGTTGGTTCCTATTGTTATATATTGCTATCCATGCCTAATTATGATGAATTATTGGAGAATTGAGAAAGGGGGATCATGACTTGGATGAAGGGTAAGTTCACCTAAATTGCTCTAGTTCTTATTGAATTGCTTTTGTGTGGTATGGTTCACTTATGATGGCGGTGTTTAGCTAATTTATATGAATATGTATGTCTATTGTGGTTATGGACTTCAAGGCATTGAATGTTAAGTAAAGTAATGTTATCATGCTTATGTATAGAGATGTATTATGAAGACATGCATGTGATTCTTGAAGATAGTATGATTATTGGAGTATAAAGTGAATGTGAAGTATGATTGTGTGTGGATTAGGATGAATGTAGTATGATGATGTTTGGAAGACAATGTCCTGAACGATGGTGGTTATGTGAAAAACTTTCTCACATACACACACGCGCACACATGAAAGAATGAATGAAGCTAATGACAATGTAATGAATGTGGGTCTACTGAAAGGTTTTCTCGATAGACCTCTAATGAATGAATGGGGGACTTTGAGGTGGACACTCTCCGTGAGTAGAGGTGTAGTGCCTAGTAACAACCTCAATATTCCTATAATCTTTCCAATGAATGAATGATAGGTTGGGATAAGTATTCTTTTGTGAGTAGAGGTAGTGTACTTAGTAGCAATCCCTTAACCTATAGTTAATGAATGTAATGCAAGTCTAATACTCTGTGGTATTAATGTTTAGCACCGAGAGGATATGAAATGGGGTTGATACTCTCTGCAAGTAAAGGTGTAGTATCCAAAAGCAACCCTTTGAGATGGGTACTCTCCGTGAGTTCAGGTGTAGTACTTAGAAGCAATCTCCATATCCCTTAACTATGTGCCTGCATAGGACTAGCTAGTGGTTTTCCACGTAAAGGATAAAAGAATTACCCTACCTTAGGAAAGTAGGGATACCTCATCCGGTAGGGGTTAAAACCGAGATTCCATGTTAAGCTCTCATGGTCTATGTCGGTTAAATTTTACCCTCACAAAAGAATGTAATGAACTAGGTCTTCCAAAGGGTGTACTACTTAGGGTAGGTGGTGAAATAGGACGTCATATATGCATTGCACAAGTAGGCATTTGGAGGGAGTCTTAGTGTGTCCTTGTAATGTTAATGAATAAATGGGTTTGTATATGATGTTAATGAAGCATGTTGATCTTATGTCTAATGTTAATGAAGGTTATGTAACTTGTTGAATGTGATGTGTCTAGTCTAGGGTGAGTCCAAAGGAGCACTAAGTGGAGTAGTAAAATCGGATACTACTTTCACATTGCACTAGTGTAACTTAGAGTTATCATAGGGGATGGTCTTTATGTGAATTCCTTAAATGCATGAATGTTGCCTCTAGTCTCTCTAGTAATGGATGTTGACTTATTGAGTTGTGATGGAAAGGAAATATTCTTATCTTTGGTAGTCTTATGGAACACTTAGGTGTGATATGAAGAGCTTGTATGGACGGTCTCTTAATGTCTTACCTAGGTGGGTCTTAGGATAACTTTGGATAAGAGGGTCTAAATGGTTAATGGGTTACTTAATGAATATGGTCATATGTTGAGAATTATGGGAGTATTACCTTGTATGTTGATGATTGACTTGTATGATGTCTTTTACACTTGGTCCATGAAGTTTTTTTATCTAAATATCATGAAAAACATATTTAAACTAAATGTCCTCTTTAAAGCATGTTTTTGCATGATTGTTGTACTTAGTCCTTAATTGTACTAACTCCATATTCTTCTCTATTTCTATAAGTGTATGTGGTGGAAAGTGAGGATCTTAGAGTTGAAGTTTGGGAATTAGATTGTTCTCTCAAGACTCTTGGTATGTCCTCATATATTCGAGGACATGGATGTTATTTTTAGTTTTCTTTCACTAAAGATTTTGTATAAAGACTAGTATTTTTCTTTCAATGTAAGAGATGTGACCCTATGAGAATGAGATGTGTCTAAGATGGTTTGTGATGAGACTTAGTTCTTATTACATTTTATAAATAGTTTCCTTATTGACTTTATTATGAAATATTTTAATTCCGCACTACTTTTCATACCTACGTGATGAATGAATGCTAAGACGCTTGTATAAGACCTCCGAGGGGTCAAGTACGCCGTGTGACGCCTAGGGGGTACTCTCGGGTCGTTACAGTAGATATATGTTAAGGCTTACTTTGGTATTCTTTCCCTTTAGCGCCGGTCACGGACCTATTTGTTAGCCTCCTACACATTACAAGTATTTTGATAATTAACAATAAGTTAAATGTTTCTTGCAGAATTCATTGAGCAGTACAAAAACATCGTCGTAATCCAAGCCTACAACAAATAAGAACAAAATCCACAATCAAGCCAATCAAGATCTCAAGTAATTGACTAAATCCCCATAATTTAAGGAAGACAACCATGCCATATCTCAAACCCCTACGAATCAACAAAACACTATCAATAAGGAAATCAACATATCAATTTATCAAGACAAGTATTCAATAATCAATGAAGACAGCAAAACCTTATTGGAAACACCTTATCTAGAAAGGAAGGATATCATGAAAATATCTTATATGGACATGCTCACAATCCTATCCAAATCAGACTGAATCAAGGAATCCCTAAAAATCCTTGATTAAATTAATTCCTTGGGTTATTCCTTAAGAAGAGCAGAACTCTATGCCTATTTAAACAAGAGGATTGTCACTCAGAAAAGCACGCATCTTCACTTAAGCTTAGCAAACAATTTTTTTTTATCTTTCAAAAAGCTTTGTAAACACGTGAGTGATACAATTGAAAAGAAAAGAAAAAGAAAGAATCTAACTGTAGCTATACAAGTAGAGGCAGTGTCAATATAGAAATCTGATTTGCATATCAAACGTGATCAAGTTTCAAATTGTTGTAACGCGACGATCTCCTCAACGCTCTTAAGGAAAACCCTTGAAACCTAAGGGTACTGGACTAGGCACCACATTGTTGATCCGAACCAGTATAAAACTCTTTGTCAATGCTGTAATTTTCTTATACCACCTTATAACTGTGTACTCGTCCATGAAAGCAAAATATATATAGATTGGGGGAATGTAATTGGCATTAAATATCATTATGATCCTACTCCCTCCGTTCCCTTTTAGTTGTGATATTGTGCTTTTCGAAAGTCAATTTGACTAACTTTTAAAGTTAAATTAGATTATATTAGTTCGATAATTTAAACTAAAAAATTTAGATTTTCAAAACCTATACAAAAAATGTATGTTTTTACATATTAATATGATGAAAAAATACATCATAAAAAGTTAATTAAACTCTTAGCGTTTGACTCTATAACAACTAAGAAGGGGCGGAGAGGGAGTATGATTTATTGGCAAATTAACTAGAAACAAAATGTTTTCAGGAGATAATACCTCAGATGGTCACTCAACTTTGAATAGTTTACTTAGAAAGTCACTCAACTTTGGGTTCTATACTTCGAAAGTCACCAAACTTTATTTTTTTTAACTCATAAGTCACTCAACTATTGGTGTTTCACTTAGAAAGTCATCCAACTATTTATATTTCCCTTAGAAAGTCACTTAATCAGTTTAAATAACTTTTTCATAAAATTTTGTAAAAATACAAAAAAATAATTAAATTATTTTATAAAATAAATAAGTTGCTTATTTTAATTATTATTTTTTACTACCTTTTCATTAAACAAAATAGTAGAAGATCGTTACTGTCCCCTTTTTTTTAATTACTTCTTATCAATTCCAATTATTTTTTATTGGTAATCATTTAACTTATTTCTAGTTTTATAATTACTAGAATCGAGATTTTTTTATTTTTTTTTTTGGGGGGGGGGGGGGGGGGGTTGCAGTTGTTACCATACGTTTTTACGTTTTTTTAGAAAAATTACAATTAAATAATTGGAGCGGCTCAATAAAATAATTAAAATGGATATTTTATTATTTCTATAAAAATAGTTTAAGATAAAATTTAGTGAAAAAATTATTTAAATTGATTGAGTGATTTTATAAGTGAAATATAAATAATTGGGTGACTTTTTAATTTAAACATAAATAATTGAATGATTTTTGAGTTATAAAACAAAGTTGAGTGACTTTCTAAGTAAACAACTTAAAGTTGAGTGACTTTCCAAGTAAACAACTCAAAGTTGATTGACCATCTGAGATATTAACTTTGTGTTTTAAGTGATATACATTAAACAAAGGTTTTTTTGATAATTGACCTAATCCCAAGAAATCATAGTAATTCAATTAATTGAATATTTGGATATTTAGTGAGGGTTTGATTGCCGAGCTATATATGTGGACCCACATGAAGATTGTGAAACCGGTTGGAAAAAAATACCAAACAAAGTACTAATAATATACAAAGTTAATTGCATACACTATTTTTTAAATACACTCTATCAATCGACCCCTCTAAGTAATAATGTGATTAATGACTTTTGGGGATGACAGGTTCCCGAGGCAATCAAATGGGTATTGGTGAAGAAATCAAAATCTAGAAATTTAAAAAGCGGAACTAAATTTTTTTTTAAAAAAAATAAAACACCTAAGCCTAGTGTCACAGACTTAGAGTCTTACTAAAGCACCGTGAGGTACTTGACAACTTACTCACAAATTTTTTACGATCTTGTAAGCTCAAGTAAGTCTTTAAAACTAAGATCGCTAAGAGAAGGAGAAGGAAAGATTTAGAAAGATTTGAGAACTTTGGAAGAAGGTTTTTTACTACTTGAAAGATTGCTTACAAGTTGTTGGATGATTTAAAAATGAGAGTCCCCCTATTTATACTACTTCCAATGGGGGCTAAAGTGTAAATAAAAATTACTTTACAAGTCATTACTTATTTACACTTTGGTCCCTTCTCTAGAAATCTCTACACTTTCTAGAAAATTCTACGACTTTCCTAGAAAATATCTAGTTCTTCTTCTAGAACTCTCCAAATTCTACTTGAAAGATCTAGGGGCTTCTAGAGTTTTCTATAAACCACTCCAAAACTCTAGACTTTTTCGCCCCTATCCGGATGCAAAATCTTACTGAGAATTGGCGGGACGTGACACTCTTCCCCACCTATTGATGCGATGACAGCGTTGCATAGTCACTGTATCGGCGACCGAGTTTCGCCTTCTCGTATGCGCGACCAATTGTCCATTGACTCGATCAATTCCCTTGCGCAACTCCTTCAATTGTTTCTTTATCTCTTCTAACTCGGCCTCACGATCTACCTCCTTCCTAGGAGGCAAGCGCCTCGGCGGCTTTTTTGGCATCACGACATTGTTCCCTCTTGGAACCTTCTTCGTGCACGGCGGCAAGGACTTCTTAGCACCATTGTCTTCTTTTGAAATTTTAAGGGTGGCTACAAATGTCGGCTTCTCCTTCTTAGAATTTTTCTTGAGTTGCATGGCCGTTAGTCGGACCTGCCGTTCTGTCTTCGGTGCCTTAACCAAGGGAACCATGCATGTTCCTCCTTGCCACTCGCCTAGCATGATGCTTACTCCATGTGAGACTCCCCTCACAGGATTCGGTGGTACATTGACCATCTTGAGTTGGGCGTTACTTGGACTGTAACGCAGCCCCATCCTTGTCGCTTCCGTCTTAGTCATGATGTTGGCCTCCACACCCGTGTCAATCATAGCACGAGCGGATCTTCCATTGATCGTGATGTCGACATACTGTGTGTTATATTCTTTCGGCTTCCTGGTTGCTTCGTGATGGATCCACATAGTTCTATCAAGACCAATTGTGTCGTCTCTACGCCTTGTCCTTGAAATTGTGCATCCTTCTCTTTCCGCTCCTGCAGGATATCACCAAGACTCTTCAGTTCAGGGCACCTCGCATAGCCATGCGGTCCACCGCTTATGTAGTAACCACCTGTTTTGGCAACCTCTGTACTTCTCTCTATGTCGCCATGACGTCCAAACTTCTTGCCATTGGACTTATAGGTATCATGCTTCTTAGGATGTGCGTTGCTCCTCGCCTTTGCCACAATCTCCCCCACCATGGTCATGACTACCTCTAATCTCCTTTCCACTGGCTCTATCGGGTTTCTCATGCCTGAAGTCTGTCAAAGCTTCGGCTTGCGTGATGGCTTCATCAATAGTCCTGACCTGTCGGCGTTCCAACTCTGTCCTGACCCAATTTTGCAGCCCATCCATGAAGTGGAACAACATATCTTTATCCGTGAGGTTAGGAATTTGAAGCGTAAGGGTGGTGAACTCTTGCACATACGTGCATATGTTGAATGTCTGCTTCAACTCCCTAAACTTGCGCTTCGCCTCATAGATGACGTTGTTAGGGAAGAAAGCCTTCTTGAACTCCTCTTGGAATTGCTCTCAAATGTTGATGGTGCAATGCCCCTTCCGTATTTAAGACTCTTTATGCCTCCACCACAGCATGGCCATCTCCAAAAGATACAACACAGTGGTGTTGATCTTACTCTCGTCGCTCTTCATCCTGTTGCACTTGAAGTAATTCTCCAAGTGTCATAGGAAATTCTCCACCTCTTGCGCGTCACGGACGCCTTTGAACATAGGTGGTTTGGGAGCCTCGACCTTGGCCTCCCTATCTCTGTCGAACAACGACGATCTTCCAACTCCCACGCCTTCCTTGAGTGCTTTTATCTCGGCCTTCATGGTCTTAATCGTGCTCAACGCCTCCATGAGCCGACACTCCACGGAAGTGATAACCTCCTTTATCTCAAACTCAGCCCACTAGTGTCCCTCCAACTTATTACGAATGGATTCAGTCTCTTTTAAACTTGCCATCAGCCACATTCATGCGCCGACCTAAAATCTTCACGGCTACCTCACCACTTCAACCCTCGCGACCCATTCTTCTCCAGCGGTGACGTCAATGGACTCCTTGCCAAGTTCATCATCACTTGCCTCGGTGGTTGAGGGTGGATGGGAAGTTAGCGCCTCGCTTGGTGTGGGATCGGGCAACATTTCTTCATGACCCTTTTGGGGCTTCTTTCCCTTGCGGTGCTTCTTTCCACCATCCAGACGAAAGTTGGTGGTGCTAACGGCGTTTACATCTCCTTTGTTGGCCATTCCTTTAGTATCAAACCTCTCTCTGATACCACGTTGTCATGGACTTAGAGTTTTATTAAAGCTTTGTGTGGCACTTGACAACCTACTCATAAATCTTTCACGGTCTTGTAAGCTCAAGTAAGCCTTTAAAACTAAGATCTCTAAGAGAATGAAAAAGAAAGACTTAGAAAGATTTGAGAACTTTGGAAAAAGACTTTTTACTACTTGGAAGATTGCTTACAAGTTGTTGGATGATTTAAAAATGAGAGTCCCCCTATTTATACTACTTCCTATGGGGGCTAAAGTGTAAATAAAAATTACTTTACAAGTCATTACTTATTTACACTTTGGTCCCTTCTCTAGAAATCTCTACACTTTCTAGAAAATTCTACGACTTTCCTAGAAAATATCTAGTTCTTCTTCTAGAACTCTCCAATTTTTTCTTGAAAGATCTAGGGGCTTCTAGAGTTTTCTATAAACCACTCCAAAACTCTAGACTTTTCCGCCCCTATCCGGATGCAATCTTACTGAGAATTGGGGGGACGTGACACTAGGCTCAAGCCTCCAAGGCAAATTTGAACAACTTTTACCACTAGGCTATCTTTTTTTCAATATTTCAAAGGTTTTCAACAATTACTCTTCCCGTTTTAAAAAGAATGGTCTAGTTTGAGTTGACATGAAGTTTCAGAAGATAAAAAAAACTCTTAAATTTTGTGGTTCAAATTTAAAGTTATATAAAATGTACAAAATTGTCATTTAATCTTGTAGCCTTAAACATGCCATGTGAATATCAAAAAAAAAAAAAAAAGAGGTCATTTTTTATAAAACTGAGCAAAAAGAAAAGAAGATTATTTTTTTAAAACGAACAAAATAGTATAATATCTAAAAATATTAATATATAACATATATACTGGCAAAAAATTTCAACAAAAGTTTTTCTTTGACCACCCTTGTTAAGGTGCAGCGCCGCCCTTGGCAGGGGCGGAGCCAGGATTTTCGATAAGAAGGTTCAACATCTGAAAAAATGGATATACGAAATAGCCGAAAGGGGTTCGACATCTACTATATATACCTAAAAAATTATTTTAACCATATAAAAATAATATAATTTTCCGCCGAAGAGGGTTCGGATGAACCCCCTAAACACACTGTGGCTCCGCCACTGGCCCTTGGTATCATTCATACATTAAAATGGCCCATAACTAATGCAAGCATTTAGTTATACACTCTATTGTCCATTAAGGCGTGTATTGCTAATATCATGAATTTTTAGGTATTAGCAATGCAATGCTTATAATGCATGCATTAACTCAATTAAAAATCTAATTGCCCTTCAATACCTTTTTATATCTTTTCCACCATAATAGTGAAAGATATTTTTGTAAATAATTTTTTAATGCAATACATTCTATTTTTAATGCAACAAACCAAACATATGTATAATTATTGAAAACATAACTAATACATATATTGCTAATACAAACATATACACTCTATTTTGCATTTTATTAATATACTCTACCAAATAACCCCTATAGAAATGTAAATAATCATACAAGTCCAACAAAACAATGTAACCAACTTTGCTACTTCAGTATATATTTTTAATTTGAATTATTAAGTTATTGTGCAATTTAAGTTCTTAAAAAGGGGAATTGTCAACCTGTGTTAAATGACTTCTGAATACTTTTTAACTTAATTGCGCTTACATTAGAATTTTCACTTGTATCTGTTGTGTGAGAAAAAAGAACTCTAGTACTGAAGAATAATAGATCTTTAATTAATTTTATGTAGATTAAGTAATAGCAATACACAATGTATTAATATATACATACACTTTCTGAAATGTTATAATGCATATTGTTATTAATTGTTACTATTAATTGCCTCTAAAAAAACATATATACCATCAATTAATCTATTATTATTAATTAATTCTGCTAACGATGATTTTTGAGGTAGTCTATTCTCATAAATTGTAGCCAGCTCTTATAATTAATTGGTGTATTGTCTTATTCTCATATTTTTGTCCGTCTAAGAAAGAATATCTTTTTTGACAATTCAGTAATTCTAACTTTGCACTTGTTTAATATCATAAAATTAAAATTTATTTGAATATATTTCACATATCTTCAACATAAAACCACAAAATTCGTAAGTGTTCCTTATTTTGCTAAATTCGGTAAAACTAGAAAAACAAATTGAAACGGAGAAAACATTATTTTTAATACAGCTGCATTGTGGTAGTCCATTTATTCTCCTTGACTTAGCTTCTAGTAGTTGTTGATTCTACGAAAGGCACGAACATGTAATCCTCCATCTATATGAAGCTGAAGCATAGTTTTGTAGTTCACAGGCTTTGTGTCATCACTCAATTTGAATACAAAGAATTGCATTAACACTGCAGCAGTAATCTTCGTGTTCTTGTATGCAAATTCTTTTCCAATACATATCCTTGGCCCAGCCTGTGTGAGTGTATATCCAAACAATAATATTTCACACGTCAGATGTAATTTAAACGTGTGGTGATAATAAGATTATGTTGTTGGATGAACGTGTGCAACGAGAGGAGAATCCAGAATCTAAAGTGAAATGAGTCATGTGAATTTTAGTTAATACATGATGCAGGTATATTGTATACCCTTTTTTTGTTTTGCATATGTGCGCAAAAAATTGGAAGTAAATTTGAACATTATGCAGTGTATTTGAGAGAATATTTTAGATGGTCAGTCCACTCAGAAAGTCACTCAACTTCGATTTCTAACTCTAAATTTACTCAACTATAGGTTATTTTCACATAAAGTCAATCAACTTTGATTTTAAATCAGAAGTACTCAACTATGAGTTTTTTCCCACATGAATTAAATAAATTAAACAAGTGAGTGACTTTAAAAGTAACACTTAGTGGTGGCAAATGGGCGCGTTGGGTCAAATGTGGGCGAGTTGAAAATAGGTAAACATAAAATGGGTAATCATTCAACCCGCCCATATTTGATATGGGTAAAAATGGGTTGGGTAATATATAAATGGGTTGGGTAAATACTAGTTTACCCATATTTCATGAATAAATAGTTCTTTACTTAAGAATTCAATATGAAGAAAATATTTTAGTCTTCATTTAATTTTATTTTATTATAAAAGTAAAAAAAAAACTTAAAAAAAAATTCGGGGTTGTGAGGGGGGGGGGGGCTGATAGGGTGCTAGCCGCGGGGGGGGGGGGGGGTCCAGGGTAGAGTGAAAAAAAAATTAAAGTTAAAAATATTTTTTAAAAACAACTTAATTTTTTGAAGGGTGGGGTGGGGGTTGGTAGGGGGTAGGGGTGGGGGGACGATTGCTGGGGTGGGGTGGGGGTCCAGGGGTGGGTGAAAATAAATATTTGAAGTTGAAAATATTTTTTTAAAACAAACTTAATTTTTTTTTTGGTGAGGGTGGGGGTGGGTAGGGGTAGGGGTGGGGTGAGGGGGGACGATGTTAGGGATGAAAAAATAAATTTGTGAAGTTAAAAATATTTTTTAAAAATAAACTTAAATTTTTTTGGGGGGTGGGGTGAGGGTAGGGGTGGAAAAAATGAAATTTTGAAGTTCAAAATATTTTTTAAAAATAAACTTTAATTTTATTTTTGGGAAGGGTTGGGTGGAGGTCGAGAGTTGAAATATTAATAGGGACTCATTTATGAAAGTTTTGAAAAATCGCTTCTAAAACTTGGTAACAGAATATTTTTTGAAAATTTGGAGAAAACTTGCAATACCCATATTTGACCCGTAGTTTATCCATAATATACCCATATTTTAATGGGTAAAATATTGGTATAAGCACAAATATTATCCATATTTAAAATCACTCTTTCAACCCATATTTGATGGGCTATTTGGGCGGGTCAGTGAAAAATGGGCTTAAATTGCCAGTACTAGAACACTCATAGTTGAGTGATTTTTGAATTAAAAATCAAAGTTGAGTGACTTTTTGTGAAAAAGCTCGTACTTCAGTCACTTTCTATGAAAAAAACTCATAGTTGAGTGATTTTCTGTGAAAAGAACTCATACTTGAGTGTCTTTCTGTGAAAAGAACTCGTAGTTGAGTGACTTTTGAATTAAAAATCAAAGTTTAATGACTTTTTGAGAAAAATGCATGGTTACGTAACCATCTGAGATATTATCTCTGCATATTCAAACATGATGTTTATAAGTTATGTTTAGTTAACAGACCTGAAAGGCAGTAAATTTGAAGGGGCTTTCTTGCTTAAAAGAGCCATTCTCATCGAGCCATCTTTCTGGCTTGAATTCTTCAGCATCATCACCCCATAGATATTTCATCCTACCCATGGCGTATGGTGGGTACGCTACCATATCTCCTTTCTTCACATTATATCCGTCTGGAAATACATCATCTTGAAGGCATACTTTGGCATTCTGGATTCATGAAATGTAAACCCCGTGTAAGAAATAGCAGGGGACTTTGAGATAAGAAAATAAGTGTTTCGAGAATATAATAAAATAATAAAAGTGTGCTCTCTCTAACAGCTTAAATTTTTAGATGAGACGGTTACACACTTCAACATGGAATCAGAGCAAGCAGAGGTACTCGAATCGAATGACAACAAGTGTTGAAGTATTTTTATGTTTACTTATGTTTACCACTGGAATGGCTAGATATAGTCTGATAGTCTCAGGAAGAAAGATGAGATAATCCCACACTTCAACGATAAGTTGGAAGTATTTTTATGTTTACCACGGGAATGGCTGGATATAGTCTTATAGTTTCGGAAAGAACAGCATGAAGATAATGCATCTTATCTACTGCTTCCTCTTTCAGATTGGCCGCGAAACCTGAAATTGTTCCACTGCCTCCTTTCGTATTCGTTGTTTCTTTGATTTCTTCAGCCAGTTTTTCCTGCACATATGGATACCTGCAGAGCATTAAAATAAACCACGAAAGTGTCGTTCCTGTTGTGTCTTTACCACCACCCATGAAGTTTATCAGTATATCTCTCAAGTACTTTGGATTCGTCGAAGAGTAATGCCAGAACCTTGACATAATGTTCTCTGCTTTCTCCTGTTAAATGTCCACAATCAACAAATTAGCTTAATTGCTTAGGAAAGAGGGCGAAAAGTTAAATTGATCACAACTTACTGTAGGATCGCGTTGTTGTGAGAGCTGTTCAGCTTTGCTATGGATAAGCTTATACATGTACTCGTCTATGATTTCCATGCTTTTCCTCAACTTTGCTTCGGAACCAAAATTTAGTACCTTTTTTATTTTCCAGAGCATATCAATGTATCGCAGAAGACTCATTTCACTCGCGTCATCAAGTGCTTTGATGAATCTATTAGCCCCTTCCTCACATGAACCACATACACTGTCAAGTTCAATCCCGAAAGCAACTTGAAATACTGAATCCAAACTTGACTTCAGAAGCAAATCCTACAAAATAGACATATACGATGGTTAAGTATGTAGCTAGGCATGACGTTATAAAAGATATGATTTGTTCAATAAAGCTGAAGTAGCTCACTTGAATATCTACTGTTTCTTTTGAATTTGCGGATTCATCTAAGATGTTCGCAAGCTTGACTGCATTTTTGCTGAAGATAACACTGTTAATTTCCCTTATAACCCTTTTCGAGAACTCAGGGCTCGATACTTTCCTCTGTTCTTTCCATTTCTCACTGTCTACAGTAAACATACCGTCTCCATAAAAGTCTTTTAGAATCTCATGATGGTAATCTCCCTGCACGTACATTTTTGGGGGAGTCAATCCATCTGTCCCAGTTTATATGACACAGTTCAAATTTCGAGAGTCAAACAGTTTAACTATATTACACTATTTTATATGGATACTACCTTTCCATAGTTGTCGAAATTGGTTTTTAGAATGTACTCAATGTTAGCTGGATCGGAAGTGTATATCTCTCTCCGAAATGGGCTCTCAAGTCGATAAGTCTTGTATTTTGCAGCAAGATCTGCCATGTGATCGTGGATACGATGAAAGTTTATGAGTTGCTTCGTCGTAGAATCAACAATTGGATGGTATTTCTTTTTCCCTTTTTGCTTTTCTCCTAGTTTGCTCATGAAGAAAACTATCAATAAAAGAAAAGACAGAGAAATAGAAGGAAATGTTGCAAATATAGAGATTGGATTCATTGTTAGAATATCCATCTTACTTTTGGTGCCAATACTTAAAAACATACATTCATTCTATTTATAGAGAGTATGATGGATTGGATTCTCTTTAGCTTTGGTATTTTAAAAGACTTGTCTTTCTTGTTTTCTTGTTCTATGTGTATTTTATTTTATTTTTGGTCTTAACCAATATTTAATTGAAGGTGGAAAATGAGATCCTTATAAATTTGTCCATTTTATGATGATTTATGCGTAGTAGGACAGCAATCTTGAGCTACTTAAAGTTAAAAGGTAAAAAAGTTCCTCTCATTTTATGTGACCATCCTTTTCTTATTGATTCATTCCCCAAAAATAATAATTACGTGACATCTTTTTTTTATTGGTCTATCCCAGAAAGAATGTCATCTTACTATGATCAGAAACAATACTCTTAATAAAATGATTAACAACCATAGAATTATCTTTTAGATCACAAATTTCAATAGTCTTGTTCTTATTCTTTAATATTGTATCAAATTAAATAATGCCACATAAAATGAGACAGATGAAACCCTAATAATGTCTTGGTGGTGGTGTACATTTAAAAAAAAAAGGAGGCCTCAATACAATAAAACTTAGTAGCTACTTGGTCAAATCATCACCAAAAATCAAGAAGTCCCAATAAAAAAATTCAACTTTGTCAAAATTTACCTTAATGTTGGGCATTTGACACTAATTATGTTGAAGCAGATCCTTAGCCTTCGCTGGATGTTGTTGGACGGAATGAAATTATCATTATTTGAAGCATGTTTAGCAAGAAAGTTTGGTGTTACATGTCGTATTAACTATTAAATTAAAGGGTCTCTGAGTCTTCTTTCCAACGCCAATAACCATTCTTAAATGACAATACCCATTTCTCTACAATAGCTGAATTATACTATTAAAAATGGACACTGAAAAGGGAAAATACTATATATCTTTAACAATTTCATAAAAATGATATTGTACATGAACACTGAATGTGGTAAAGATCATTTTATGGTGAACAAACTACAACAGTAAAGGAGCTGGAGAATGAATTGAAGCAGAACAATTTTATTCAGTTCCTTTTTTGTTTCTGAGGCTTCTGCTCTACTGGAGGCGGAAATAGAACACGAAAAATCCATGCAGCCAAAATTGCTCCTATGAAGGGACTGATCCAATAAACATAAAAGTGTTCCCATGTGTTGTGTGTATTGCTTAGGTAAGCCCAGCCAAATGCCTGCAAATAACAAATAGTTGCGTGTTATGGGGCAATTTAACAAGTTAAGCAGGAAACAACGAAAAGAAACAAATGGCTACAGGTTTAGGTGAATTATTTATTATGACTTTTTTCTTTCACTTAAGTCACGTAACTATGTTTTCTAATACAACGCGTTCATAGAAAATGAGGGTAAAATGAAAGATGTGATTCTTGATTGAACTCATTCCCGGTCTTATGTTCCCCACATTGTAAATGAAGATACCTAAAAGTTGGACAGTCAAAAAGAAATGCTTAACTAGGTTATAAATTCCTAAAGAAACTAGAAATCGAAGATTGTAGAGAGAGTAATAATTGTTCATCTTAGGGTGTATTTAGCACTAAGGAAAATGTTTTTCTAAAAAATTAAGTGTTTTAAATTATTTTCAAGTATTTGGTAAGTAAGCAAACAACATTATTCTAAAAAAACAAAGATTCAATGTGGAATGCCACTTATGAAACTTGTTCACTACTTCCATTAGGGAAGTCTCTCTGCGTATCACCATCGCACTAGCAGCACCACTTGTTCTCTGATATCATCAACTTTAATGTGGACTTCTAAAACGCTAGTCACAAGTCCAGCCAATTAGAAGCAAGGTTTGTGATCACAGACACTTCACGCATAGTCTCAAGATTGCTAGAGCCCAAAAGAACACAGAATAGCTTCAAGAGAATATAAATGCATGTAGGTAAACTCGGAAGGATGAATGAGATAGAGTCGGTTTTCAAAAGATACAGACAGATTTGAAGTTCCCTTCCAGTAATGATTCTTCTTTAATTCACAGGGTTGCCTTATTTTCATGTGCTAGAAGAGGCGCTGCTAAAGAAGGTGCTAAAAAGGAATAAAAGAAAAGAGAAAGTGGAAATGAAGAAATCATAGAGCAGAAAATCCGATTATTGTTACACCCACAATTCAATCCCGAGATAACTAGTCCTGGAATATGTTATCCTGCAACTCTATCCAACCAAACATGAGATAAACTCATCCTAAAATTACTACCGTGATTAGTGATCTCTTATCCCTCATATCAGACGAGCCCTAAGGGAATTAAATTCTGACTATTCTTACAATGGGGAAGTCGATAAATCTTCTAAGAGGGCGTTTTCAGATGATTTATGAAAACTGAAGTTAGATTGGATGTTCCTTGAGAAATGGCGATTGCATTCCTATCCTACTTCAGTATCTAGTTTATTGCTTCTACTAAAAGTTCAAAATCATCCCTATCGATAAATTAGATTATTTTTTTTGACATATGCTATATTTATGCATAGACAAAAGCTGAGATCCCAGATATGTAAGTGAAGATCTTTCATAAAATATATAAATACTTAGATAGTTGAAAAGAATTTGTTATCAAAAACCTTCATTTTCTATTTTCCGCCCTACCCTTTGAACACCCTCTAGAAAACTAAGCTTTTCATAAGTAATGTCGATAGCTCAAATCTAGAAACCAAGAGGCAGAAACTGAAGGGTCAACTCATGAAGACAGTCCGATAAAAATATATGAAAGAAATTACCAAACATACATGTTTAAATGTTTTAAATCATAAAAACAGTTCGTTTTAAACAGTTCCATAACAAGAATAACATGTAAAAGTCGAATAATATGTTATGTTCCAAGATGCAAGAAAAAGGTAATACTTACGTTGGCTGGATTCATAGAAGGTCCAGTATAATTTGAACCAGCAAGTACCAATGGTAGAGTTACCATAGTGAGCAACCAATTCTTGAGAAGTACACTTTCCGGACCCCTTAGTACAATGACAAAGATCATAAATGTGATTACGAAGGTCAAGACACCCTCTGCAATAGCTCCGGTTTGTACATCCACCTTCAAAACAGGCCCGTCAAGCATGTGGTGATAGTGTTTAGGCATAAGCTCCATGAGTGCTAGTGAACCAGCAACTGCACCTGCTACCTGTAATGATAAGAAATGGATTGGGCTTATTCCATTCACCTTCTTTCTGTTATTTAAATTTCATTATCAAATCAGACAGTTCTACTTCTAGCACCAATTCGGTAGAACATGAATTTAAAAGTTCCGGAGTCGTTTGGTAACTAGATAAGAAACAAGTTATACTACATGTATTAATTTCCGAATAACTTATACGACATTTGGTAGGTACATAGGAAATAAGTTATTCAAATATAAAATTATTATGACTTGGTTGACAATTTAGAAACTTGCATAATTAATACATGTATAAATTATGAGGAATTCTATGTATTATTACTAATACATGTATATATTATTAGAAAATCTTTGTATTATTTTATAGATAGAAGGTTGAAATAACTAATCTCTATATAACTAATATCTACATAAAATAACACAGAGAGATTCACTAATGACTGGGGTGACAAATGAACGGATATGGTTGAAATTCAAAATATTAAACTAGATTGAAATAGAAATCGGGTTGGATCACGATCCACTCAAATTTATTTTGGGTCAAATGGGCTTAAAAGTGGGTTGAGTCATGATCGGCCCAATTTGACCAACTTAATCTCAATATTTTTAACATCTTGTTATATATCTTTTATAACCCCAACTTGAATTTTAACTTAAGTAAAAAACAAAAAAAGTTACAAATAGATAGATAAATACAATCTTCAATATGAGAACATAGCTTACATCAATGCAAATAAAGAGCCTTAAAATAAAAATTGAAATAGAGATTAAATTAAATTAATTTTTTTTAAAATAGGTTAAATATTGAATTGATTGAGAATGACTCAATTCAAATTATCTTGACCCTAATACATAAAATTTTAGTTTAGTTACCGAAATTTTAGCTCAAAAGGAAAGTAAAAAAACCTGAGCAGGACAACGAACAGCAGCAGAGACAAGAGAATCGTCACCAAGACCAGCAGCATAAAAGGCAGCATTTCCAGTTGGATTGAAACCAGCACCACCCAATACATCACCAAGAAAACCAAAAACCAAGAAAATAAGAAAAACAATAACGGTAGTGATGAAGAGGGATGCAATTTCATTGACAACACCAAAATAAGAAGCTATGAAATAAGTAGAAACCCCAATATTAGAGGAGCAAAAAACCCACAAAAAAGTCAATAACCCATCAGCAATCGTTGCTTTAATAACACCCATCTCTCTGTGTAAGGGTAGATCGATAGACAAGAGTCAACTCCCAAATCCTACTTGAATTGGTAGTACAAATATACATACAAGACGACACAGATGGAAATGAAGGACGATTTATACTTGAGAAATATATTTAATGACTATAACTTTAGTTTAATATTAAAAGTTTAAGGGTGTGTTTGGTAGGAAGAAAAATGTTTTCATGGAAAACAAGTGTGTTTTTAACTTATTTTTTCATGTTTGGTTGGATGGATGGTAGACAATATATATTTTAATGTTTGATTGGTCAATGAAAAATACTTTTCAAGAAAATATCTTTTTTTTTAATTTGAAACTAAAGAAATTTTCTTTCAGAAAATAATTTATGATCCGAAAATCAACTCCTATAATTGATATATGATCCGATCCCAACACTAAACGAGGACAAGATTTGGATGACTATTTCGAAATTTGATCCAAGAGAAAGAAAAATCAAAAACAATTTTGTTAAGAAAAAATTTGGCAGGTAAGGGGGGGTAGGGGGTGGAAGTGGCATAAAAATTGAATTTTTCAAAAGCATTTTTTTTTAAAAAAAATTTTGACGGAAATGGCATGGGTGGGGTGTGGCATAGTGGGGGCGTAATTTTTTTTTTTTTTAAAGTTTGAAATATTTCCCAAAAATATTTTTTTGACGGGAATGGCCTGGATGGAAGTAGGGGTGGAGGTGGCTAAATTTGAAATGTTTCCCAAAAAACATTTTTTTTTTTAATTTGACGGGGGTTGGGGTGGGGGTGGGGGGGATAATGGGATGGCATAAAAATAATTTCTTTTTTAAAAAAATTAAAATTCTTACCAAAATAACTTTTTAATTTTTTAATGGGGGTGGCAGGAGGCCGGGTAGTGGCATAAAAAATTGAAAATTTTCAAAGCATTTTTTTTTTGGGGGGGGGGGGTGGGGGGTGGGGAAAGGGGGAGGGGGGGTGGTGGGTTTTGGGGGAGGTAAACAAATCTTAAAATTTTAAAACATTTATAAAAAAAATCATAATTTAATTTATTTTGGTTGGGGGGGGGGGGGCTGGTTTGGGGGTAGAAAATAAAAATATATTTGAAAATTTTAATTTATTTTATTTTATTGTTTTAATAGAGAGGGTCGGATACGAGGTATGAGTAAGGTCAGAAATCAAAATTAAAGGGTGAAGTATAGTTTTGAAAATATTTTTCTTAATTTTGGAAGGGAATTCATTTTTCTTAAATTTAAGGAAAATGAGTTATTGTTTCCAAACATTTTAAGCCAACCAAACTTGGAAAAATTGAAAAACTACAATGTTTTTCTCCATACCAAACACACCCTAAAAGTTTGCTTATTATTATTTGTTTAAATATTATGTCAAATCAAAATTATATAAATAAATTAAAACACACGAACTAAATGAAAGAGAACCTAACAACTTTATTAAGCTTTTTCTAAGACGAGTTAGAGAGTGTTTGAATTGGTTTATAAGTTTGTCAAATCTAATTTTATGTCAGTTTGATTTCTAAAAGTGTGTGACAAAAATATAAATTAACTTAAAATAAGTTGGTGTCTGACAAAGTTTAAAATAAGTTAGAAACCAAAAGTAAGTATCCCTATTTTTTATTTTTAACTTAAAAATCATTTAAGTTTGATTTTTTTTCCATCTTAAAATATACTTTTTAAGTTAATCCAAATGAGTTCTTAATCATTTTTAACTCGTTTTTGGAGCACTAAACTCGATTTGAGAGATTTTGGAAGGATTTTCGAGATTTCATTGTGAGTATAAAGATCTAAACTTTCAATTATAATTTCCCGCTATTTCATTGTTTAATTAGTGATTTAATTTATTTTCAGGATTGAATTGGGTGGGTGGGTGGGGGTTACCTTAAATTTAGATTTATATAATTTTTTCAATTTGGGGGTCAATTAACGACTCATTTTCAATGTGAGAGTTCCCCAACTCAAAAGAAATTTCAAAATTCGACATAGGGGTTTGAAGTTGAGTTTTTGATATGATTTTCTAGACGAACGAGAGTCTACGAAGTTGTATACTAAACTAGATTATATATTTGATCAAATTGGAAATATGTAAAGGCATTGCGAAAGATAAAAGTCGTAAATTGATTTTGTCACCATTCAAAATTGGGTGTCCTGGAACCTGTCTTATCCCACCAAAATAGGCCAGCCTAACAACCTTCTACAAGGGTAAAACAAGAAATAAGAGAGAAAACAAAGAACTAAGAATAACATATTGCAAAATCCATAATATAAATAAAACATTCCCAAACATGGTTCACGTCTACAAGTCACTAGTATAAGACAAATTCAATTAAAGAACAAGTTTAATGTCTCGAATTCTAGAGTAAAATAAAGACATAATGTATAAGAGTATTTCGAATGTGCTAGAGCAACTAACAACTACCTCACGTACTCCCAAGTGTAAGCCTCGGACACTGATAGGATAATCATGATGACTCGGGTCTCTAGCCCACATAAGTGTAGAAAAGCTAGGGAGTGGGTACCAAAGCAACAACATGTGCTATGACCCTACATGAAGTGGTGCTTAAGTATGGCAATGGTACATAAATCGTGACGGACCGGAACCGGCATGGAACCGAGCGGACCATACCAGACCGGAACCGATAATTCCGAAAAAATATATATATATATAGCCGTCGGACCGGTAACGGACGATCAACCGACTATAATTTTTAAAAAATTTTTTTTTATTAAAATAAAAAAATTAGGATAAATATATTACAATTTTAAAGTTGAAAAATTATTCTTTTAAAATTTAAACATTTAAAGTTTAAAATACAAACTTTCAAACTCTAAAAGTATAAAAGTTTAAATTTCACACTTTAAAAATTTTAAAAATTTAAATTCAAACTTTCAAACTTTAGAAGTATAAAAGTTTAAATTTTCACACTTTAAAAGTTTAAAAATTTAACTTTCACACTTTAAAAGTATAAAAGTTTAAATTTCACACTTCAAAAGTTTGAAAATTTAAATTTTAAACTTTCAAACTTTCAAACTTTAAAAGTATAAAAATTTAACTTTCACACTTTAAAAGTTTGAAAAAATTAAAATTGCAAACTTTAAAAGTTAATAAAAACATAAAATTTTAAATTTCACACAAATTTAAGTTTGAAATATTCAAATTTAAGACAATAATAATAACGAAAAAGGGCCTAAAATACCCTTGAAGTATTGGAAATGATACAAAATTATCCTCCATCCACCTATTGGCTCCAAAATGCCCTTCTCATCTACCTATTGACTCCAAAATACCCTTGTCATCCACCTTTGGGTTCAAAATTGATCACTTATCTAACTATTTTAAAATTAAACTATTTAAATATTTTTTAAAATACTTGGCGCTCAACTATTGGTTATAATTTAATTTATTAATATAATTTATAAACCAACCAACTACCACTCATTATTAACTAAATTCCACAAAATTAATAAACCAATTTTAATATCAAAATTGTCATAAACACTACTAAAACACGACGAAACTATAGATTTCTGAAAATGACATTCAAAATTATTCGAGTCTGAATCAAAGCCCCAATTAAATTTAGGTTGAGCCCCTTATTTAGGAGGACATTTTCAATAGGATTCTATTTCAAGCTTGAATTCGAAATTTATGATTAAAGGTAAAGAAGTAGTACATCCCGAATTAATTCATGCACTTTTATATATAATTTTAAAAATATTTATGGTTTGTTTTAAAACCTTTAATATATTATTTTTAAAAAAAATTTATCTATGAAGTAACATCACATAGTCAGACTTTTAAGTTTATCGTTAATTTTTATTTAGACACTTGAATGTATGATAATTTACTTCTATAGATATTTTTGCCTCAAATTTTTAAAAACTCTCATTGGAAGTAGCTTTCTTGTTGTTGCATTAGTAATGTGACAGGTTTATTAATTTGGTGGAATTTAATTAGTAATGGGTGGGTAGTGGATTGATTTATAAATTATACTAATAAGTTAAATTATAGAAAATACTTGAGCGTCACGTATTTAAAAAAATATTTAAATAGTTTAAATTTAAAACCGTTAAATAAGTGGTCAATTTTGAACCCAAATGTGGATGACAAGGGTATTTTGGAGCCAATAGGTTGGTGGGAAGGGTATTTTGGAGCCAATAGGTGGATGGAGGGTAATTTTGTACCATTTTCAGTACTTCGAGGGTATTTTAGGCCCTTTTTCGTAATAATAAAAAATTAAGGTGAATAGCCTATTGACTTTTATTAATATACTAGTACAATTTGTATTACAAAAAAATCATATATTTATATAAAAAAAGAATCTTAGGCCCGCATATGTGGCTCAGCCACAAATCATGATTTCCTTTTAACTTATTTATTTCAAAAATTAGTCTTCCCTTTTACAAAAAATTGTGACTTTTATGAAAAGTTGCAACTTTTATAAAGAGTTGCAACTTTTATGAAGAGTTGCAACTTTATTGAAGAGTTGCGACTTTACGAAGAGTTGCAACTTTTATAAAAAAATTGTGACTTTTATGAAAAATTGTGACTTGTCCAAAGAGTTGTGACTTATTTGATAAGGCACAATAAGCATTTATTAACACTACCCTTTATTGTCTATAAATAGAGAAATTTTCTCTCATTTTAATACAACAAAAATTCTGAACTTCTTCTTCTTCTGCACAATAAAATATTTGTGCACTTTGCTCATGTTGAGTGGACCATTATTTTTGTATAAACACACCGGTGAATAGAATCGTTCTGTCCTGAGAGGATATATTCCTTTAAACCTCGGGTACTAGAATGAAATAATTTTCTTAAGGGGACAATGTGCATTCAGTGGGCTCGACTTTTCCTTTATGTTTTATTTTATTATTTAAGATCATGATATGTTTTTTTATAGTCATTAATTTATGTTTATTTTATTAATTTTTGTTTTTGAGTACATATTTTAAACTTTGTTGTTTATGTTTATGTTTTTGATCATTATGTTGAAGTAAAAATATGTTAATCAAGAATTTAATGTAATCATTAGACTATTGGTGTCATGTAGATTAAAATTCTTAAACTTGTAAAGTAAATGAGTTTGATCTTTATAGAGTTTTCAGTGGCTAAAAGATAAATGAGATGTCCAAGAAGAGACTTTGAGTGTTCAAAATCTAGGTGGTTCCACACTACCTTGGAGTTTTATTTATTCAACTTTCTATCTTATTGAGATATTCAATCGATTAGTGACATCCAAAAAATAAAAAAATATAGTGGGATGCTAAGTATTGTACTCAACCTTAATCAAATGTTTTGGGTTCAAATGTTGGATTGGAGTCAATGAATTACCCCTGAAAGTAGGATGAATCTATATTAATCAAATATTAATGAAATAATTATATCCTTATAAACTTTAAATTAAAATTCCCAAAAAATAAAGTTGTAACCATATTGATCGAAACATGAACAACAAAATATGTCTTTTGTCTATCAAATTAGAGTCATCGACTGCGTATGATTTTGAATAAGGGACTTGCCAAGACATCATTTAATCCATATTATTTGAGCGACATACGTTATTTCATTGAATCTAAGAGATGTATTTTGTTTTAATAAACTTATCAAGTACACAACTAATTATATAAGATGTATAATATTTAGATTCTGTATGTAGAGTGCTTGAATAGAAGAAAAACTCTTGCAGTTGATGAATAAAATATTTGTACCACTTTTGAAAATACAAATATAGAGAGTGAAACAATTATAAATCATTTTGAAAGACTTTGGTGAGAACAACTACAGTAATATGAAGAATCAATAACAAAATCCATAAACACTTAGAATCAAATATTTTTCGTTTTAAGATTAAAAAACATTTCATATATTTTTTGGATAAAATATTCTTGAAAGTTTATCATAGGGTTGTACCCTCTCGAAAACACTTATATTATCAAATGTTCAGAAGTAGATTATTGACGTAGTTCACCACCGCGCGAAGCGCGGATAAGTTACCTAGTTAGTAGAGTATTAAAAGATCTAATCTACACAGCCACCTTCTTGGAAGGGTTCTGTTTGAATTAGACCTCGAATTATCATACCCATACTAATAGATATTTAAATTTAATAGGTCATGCTAATGTATAAATCATTTCTTAAATCATTTGACAGCCACCTTTTAGGAAGGGTTCTGTTTGAATTAGACCTCTAATTATCATATTCATACTAATAAATATTTAAATTTAATATGTCATGCTACTATATAAATTATTTCTTAAATCATTTGGCAGTTCTCTCTAGTAACATGCTCGGGAATTGGTTCATTAGATACTCTCTCCATATTTGCATCAATGTCGTTGTCACTAAACTCTTGCATTGTTTCATTAACGTCCCTTTCAAATTTGGTCGGTAAAGGTGGACGACCATAACTCTTTCTCTCGCCATTAATTCCATCTCTAAATAGTTTTGATATCTCCAAGCTATCTTCTACTAATGAATGTCTATTCTCTCCAATTTGAGATCTTGCTGCACTAAAAGTGTCTTCCAAAGTCACTAAAGACGCTTGAATAGCTAACACATCTCGAGAAATCAGTTGACGTTTTGGAAATCCCTTGGTGCGATTGCTTCACCATTCTAGAAAATCAAAAGTAGGTTCTGTATTTTGATTAATATATGCATCAAAATTATTTGTATCATTATGAAAAATATCAAGACAACAATCTAACGTATCGTCAATATCATCTTCATTATATTTAGACCTAGAACTTTAAGGTTCTTCATTACGTACTACATTACTTTTATTAGAATTATACAAGTCATTACAAAAGGAACCCCAATTACCAATAAAAAAATCGTTGGTAAATAGATAAAATTGGTTGACAAATTGCATTACCAACCAGTTCAAAATCTAAGACCAAAAAATCAACCAGAAAAATCAATGACCCTACTTGCACTAACACATCTTCTACCACCCCACCCCCGGCCTAGAAATGAATCTATCAGCGAGTTGGAGAATGACATTGGTTCTTTTTGGCCTTCCCAACCCAAGCTTTTGATAAAAATATAAGAGCATCAAATTTATACTTGCCCCTAAATCACACAACCCCCGGGCATGAACACTTTGCCCAATAGTAATCTGCACAGTAAAACTACCCGGATTTTTTAACTTTTTGGTCAGTTTATTTTAATTCTAGAATTGCACTCCTCAGTAAGTGCTACAGTTTCATACTCCTTGAGCCTTCTCTTGCTATCCACAATGTCCTTCACGTATTCATCATACTTTGGAATACCCTGCAAAATGTCAACCAGAGGTAGATCAATGTGAACGTATTGAAGGAGAGAGAGAAACTTACCGAAGAATTCATCTTGATTTTGCTTTTCCAGCCTTTGAAATGCTACTTGGGAGGCCGAGGCTGATATGATGTCCCGATATCCTCATCTTTTTTCTTCCTCTTCTAATCAAAGTTGAGGTTCAAAATTCCTCTTAGTTTTGATTTATGATGAGTTATGTGTGGTTTGAAGTTGACATGATTTTCCTTGTGTGTCACGACTGGAATCTAGACCCCAGACGAGACCGGCGTCGTTGACCTCTCAGAGGTCGCAGACAAGCCTACTTACATTATTCTTACTTCACTTAGGTTAATTTTAGCGGAAAATTTGAAACTTTTTTATTCTTATCATACTTATAAAAACATTCTCATTAATACGTAATTGTTCACCATCAACCATCTAACATTAAGAGATAAGCAACTGAAAGAAATAGTTCAATTCTTATTAAGTGTATAATTGCCAAAATGGCACCAATACATCGTCTGAATAAAAACAGGCAAGAAACGCTAGTGGAACATGCTCCACTAGCTCATCTCTAAAACTAAGCTAGAATATAAAACAATAGCATCCTCTAAAGCATGAGGACCTACCAACTCCGGATGAATGCTAGACGTCCGGATAACTACAACAATGATCCTGTAGCTCTATCGTCCACCTATGCCTGCACCTAAAATAGTATAGTTGTATAGGGTTAGTACACACTTGTACTAAGTATGGGTATATGCAAGCACACACCAAGGACATGCATGAGAAAGAATAGCTCTTTCCTAACAACATGATTTTTGGAAGTCAAGTCAGTGGACTTGCCAAATTGAGATTAGGAAAGTTTCCAAATTTGGATTAGGAAAGTAAGTGAGCTTTCCAAATTTGGATTAGGAAAGTGATACCATGAGAATAACATACATCATCATACTTTTCACATTTGCATACAGCACATAACATTTACACATAGTACATATCATATAGCATACAGTATATTTTACATGTAGCACATAACTTCTTTCATATCATTTATTCATATGCCATGAGACCTTGGAGTCATGGACTTGACATGAAGACATCCCAGAAATGAGGGCTCAACATATGGGACCTCAACTAGGGAGTCTTCATTAGCAAACACAGAGTCTGCTTCATTCATTCATACGTACTTCATTTCATTTCGTTCATAGTCCAGTGTAATCACCGGTTATACCTAGGATGTAGTTTAAGACTTTCATTAGGTTCGTTGTGCAATGACCAAGAATGACCTAATGTCATTACTTGAATCTAACTCACCTTTTGATTATCCGATCCTAACACCTTTGGTATCATTCATTTCATTGTGTGCATCATTTGAGGCTGGCCTCATTCATTTATTGGGAACTTTAACTTTAACCGACATAGATCATGTGAGCATCATGAAATCCAGTGTCTCCCCCACATCGAAAAGAGGTGGAATCACCGGCCAAAGTGATCCAATAACATGCTAGCGTACATGGAAATTTAACCCCGCCAGATCCCTATATTGGCAGTATAGGTTCAAAGACTAGGAGATATAAGGAGACCCATACCCGGCAAGCCGGACAGTCCCATCTCATGAGAGTTACGTGAACCTCCGCCCTTCCAGAAAGAAGGCATCACCGCTCATAGCTAGCCTATCGGTGCTCAGTATAAATTTCCATTACATTCATCTCATACGTCATGGAAGCTAACTTATAGTATGAGGACATCATAGCTTATTAGATGATTTCTCATGTCATCATTCGTATTAAGTGCGTTAAGCTCAATACTCTCATTAGGGTGTTCATAGAGACTGGTCTCTTCATTATCTTACACTCTCATAGGTGAATACATGTTGGTAACCTTTACTTAGGCTCATTTGAGATTACTCTCCTCATTTACATTAGCCTCATATGACGTTGTTACCACATGCATCATCATTTGCATCTTTGTTTTTGTTAGTTATTCACCTCTTATTACGTGTATGTTCATTTCATCATTTCATTGTTCATCTCATCATATGCCAATGCACTTGGCAATTTAGTGTATTTATACTCATACTTTAACCCTTCTAGGGTTCATCATTTCATTTCATACAACTTAGGTTCACTTGCTTTTGAACGTATGTTAGACTTATGTGTCTATACATACAAGCCATGAGGCTTCATTCGTAGTTCATTAAGTGACTCATACATTCCTAAGATTTTATAGCACAAGATTTATGTATCTTGTATATATGCCAAGATCTTGATTTCGATCTAAGTAGATGGCATTATTCTTGAATGATTTGTTCACGTATGACTTATGTATCAAACAGGAGTTTGGGCAAGGAATCCCAAGTCTTGAATCAATTGAATGTCATTTACATTATTAATTGATTTCATTCTAATATTCATAACATTTTAACTCTAAGTCAAATCACAATATTTACACTGAAGGGTTACTTGTCTATTTAAAATTTTTCTTGCATTGACCGATGGGTTGTGGGTTCAAGCCCCCACAACCCCATTTTCGTTTTTCTTTTATTATATTCGGCCTATAGGAGACTTTGGGACCCGAGGTCGAGTCCCCTCAGCCACACTACAATTCTCCTTTATTTTCCTTTCCCTTCCATTCGCTTAAGGCTGAGAGGTTGTGCGTGTGCGTTCGAACCCCCACAACCTCTTTATTTTATTCTCCTTTTTGAAAGTTGACTTATTTGAGTTGACTATGAGGTTGTGGGGTCGAACCCCCACAGCCTTATTTCATTTTTTATTTTATTTTTACTCCTCTCATCCGCATAGAGGTCATGGGTTCGAATCCCATGCCTCTCAAAATTTTTCTTTATTTTTCCTTTTACTTGGTTTCTAACCGAGAGGGTGTGGGTTCGAATCCCACCCCTCTCATTTCTTATTTTCTTTTTCTTCACACTTAGTTCCCAGCCAAGGTAGGTTCGAATCCCCCTCACCACACGAATTTTCTTCTTCTTTATTTATATATTTTTTTATTTTTTTTAAAGGGGTGAGGTCTCGGGTTCGACCCTCAAAGACCTCACCAAATCTTCCTTATTTTTCTTGGCATTTTAAACATCTTAACTTGGCAGAGATATATCAACAAAATGCTGGAAATTCAAAGTGACCTCTTTACTCATTTTTATCTCCATTTGTTAGTAGACTCATAGGACAATACATAGTTCGTTTGGTAAGTTCTTTAATACAATTTTTCACGAATTCTTAACCAAAATGTTTACTCCTCAATTCAGCCACACTTCATATCACATGAACATCACATTTTACTTCAATTAGTGTACATAAAACAACCAACAAAATATTAACAAAATCAAGCCCTTAGGCCGAGACTCAACATGCCATACACATTTTTGTTTTTCTTAATTCGAACACACACATGGTTGAATATTCATGAATTAACATACATCCAATACATTACATTCAGCACAAACATCACATAATCCTTAGTCTACCAGCATTCATACCAACCTACATTCGTTGGGAGCTAATGACAGGGACATGCAATAGGGGAATCAACCTTAGTTTTTGAGCCGAATACACTGAGTCCTAGGGGTCTCTTGGGAAAGGGACCAAGAGTAAGAAAACCCATACCTTTGTTTTCTTGTTAAATGTTCAAAATGCTGCCCAAGAACTCCTCCACAAATCAGTCCACACACCCAAAGTCACACCTCACCCGACTAGCGTAGTAGTTCTGCTTAACGTTACCGGATTGTTTTCTCTTTGAGTTTCTATCTTTCAAGTTCTTGATGAACTTTTGCCTTTACTTTATTTTGCTTTTGCTGATTGTTTTCTCACGTTTTCAGCCAAGAAAAAGAGAGTGAAAGAGAGAAAGAAATCGTGCAAAGAGAGTGGGGAAAAGGGAGATAGAATTCTAGTAGAAGTAGGACTTTGTGGGTTTGAATTAGTCAACTCAATAATTAATAAAAATTAATAAAAATCTGATTTCTTTTTCCTAAATCAGCTAATATTAATTATTTATTAAAAACTAAGTTAACACATTAAAATAAAAGCAAGTTTAATCTTGCTTCTAGTGGGGTTCGAACCCGGGTGACCCCATTTTGCGAAAATGGGTCCCTTCGGGTTGCCCCACCCGAATTTCTTTATTTTATTAACTTAATTAATTAAATAATTAATTACTCAGGGTAATTACAATATTACCCTTGTCCTGGAAAAGACCATTTTACCCTTGGACCCTCAAAACTTAAAATTTCTTCTTTTGAGTCCGGTAAAAACTCTTTCGATTAAATCTTCCTTTTCGTGAGCCTCACATGGTTGGTTCCAACCTTTCCAAGCTCAATTAACTCCCCAAGTTAGTTGTCTTGGTCGTAGTAAGGGTTCTGAGGTCTGGTTCTACGCGTATCAATACATGTGGACCTTGGTCTAATCGCAAGCATTCTTGAAACAACTAAGTCTTGATCCTATTCATTTTTAGGGTTGTTACATTATCCCCCACTTAGGAACATTCGTCCCCGAATGACACTACTACTTCATGTTGTAATGCCAGACAGGTCGTAATAAAAGCACTATACACAGTCAATCAATAGCAACAAAGTACGGGGAGATAAGGAAGCATAGGCTAAAAGTATAAAGTCTAACCTCAAGAGCTGAACAGGTGAGGGTAGCGGGCCCTCATGTTGGCCTCGGCTTTCCACGTAGCACCCTCAACAAGATGATTTCTCCACAGTACTTTCACTGTGGCAATCTCCTTGTTCCTCAGCCGCTTGACCTGTCTGCCTAAGATTTCAACCGGTACCTCCTCATAAGACAAGTCTTCATCAACCCCCAAATCTTCAACAGGTAAGATTGATGTTGGATCACCTAGGAACTTCTTCAACATAGATACATGAAAGACTGGATGGATAGAAGCTAACTCTGCGGGCAATGTTAGCTCATAGGCCACCTCACCCATACGCTGTAGGATCTCATATGGCCCAACATATCTCGGACTCAGCTTCCCTTTCCTACCAAATCTCATCACCCCTTTCATAGGTGATATTTTTAAGTAAACCTGGTCACCAACATCAAACTCTAAGGGTCGCTTTCTGTTATCAGCATATGACTTCTGCCGACTGTACGCAGTAGCCAGCCTGTCCCTAATCATTCTGACCTTCTCTAAGGCCTCATGAATGATCTCCGGCCCCAAAATGGATGACCCTCCAACCTCGAACCACCCAACTGGAGATCTACACCTCCTACCATACAATGCCTCAAACGGTGCCATCCCAATGCTGGAGTGATAGCTATTATTATATGAGAACTCTATCAAAGGCAGATGGTCATCCCAGTTACCTCTGAAGTCAATCACACACGCCCTCAACATATCCTCCAATGTCTGAATGGTGCGCTCTGCCTGCCCATATGTCTGAGGGTGAAAGGCAGTGCTAAGCTTCACCTGCGTGCCCAAGCTCTTCTGGAAAGATCTCCAGAAATGAGAAGTAAACTGAGCTCCTCTATCTGAAATAATAGACAAGGGAATCCCATGCCATCTCACAATTTCATCAATGTAGAGCCTCGCATAATCCTCGGCTCTGTAAGTAGACTTTACAGGGATAAAGTGGGCAGACTTAGTCAACCTGTCCACAATAACCCATATAGAGTCACGCTGCCTCCTAGTCCTCGGAAGCCCAACCACGAAGTCCATATTAATGGCCTTCCATTTCTAAGTCGGAACCTCAATAATATGTGTCAGACCACCAGGCTTAAGATGCTCTGCCTTAACCTGCAGACAATTAGGACACTTGGCCACATATTATGCAATGTCCTTCTTCATGCCATCCCACCAATAAATGTTCTTGAGATCATGATACATCTTGGTGGAACCTGGATGTATAGAATATCTGGAACCATGGGCCTCAGCAACAATCCTGGTCCGCAAATCACCCACATCTGGCATACACAGCCTGTCCTGATATCTAAGTATGCCATCACCTCCCAAAGCGAAAGACTCATTCATCTTCAGCAGCACTGAGTCCTTCAACTCCATCAACACGGGATCTAGATACCGACCCTGCTTGACTTCAACTACCAAGGATGATTCAGAACTAGGATGAACTAAAACATCCCCACTAGTGGAGTCAACCAAACGCACACCCAGTCTGGCCAGTCTGTGTACATCTTTGACCAGCTCCTTCTTCTCATCCTCAACGTGAGCTGTACTTCCCATGCTAATCCTACTAAAAGCATCAGCTACAACATTAGCCTTACCTGGATGATAGTGCACATTCATGTCATAATCCTTCAACAGCTCAAACCATCTCCGCTGACGTAGATTCAACTCCCTCTGTGTGAACACGTACTGGAGACTTTTATGGTCTGTGAACACATCTACATGCACTCCATACAGATAATGCCTCCACAGCTTTAGTGCAAATACCACACCTGCCCACTTCAGGTCATGAGTGGGATAATTCTTCTCATGAACCTTGAGTTGTCTAGATGCATAGGCTATCACCTTGCCAACCTGCATAAGAACACAACCCAAACCAACCCTAGATGCATCACAATAAACAGTGTAGTTCTCACCACACATAGGCAAGGTAAGCACCGGGGCTGAAGTGAGTCTGTCCTTGAGCTCCTGGAAACTCTTCTCACAAGTCTCCGTCCATTCAAACTTGGCTTTCTTCTTAGTCAAAGCTGTCAATGGGGCAGACAAACCTGCGATAGTAACCAGCCAATCCCAAAAAGCTACGGATGTCAGTAGGAGTAAGAGGTTTTGGCCAGTTCTTCACAGCCTCACTCTTCCTGGGATCCACCTCCACACCCTAATCGGACACAACATGACCCAGGAAGGTCACTGATCTCAGCCAGAATTCACATTTGCTGAATTTGGCATACAACTGATGTGTCTAAGTACCTGCAAGGTTAGTCTCAAATGTTGTTCATGCTCTTCCTTGGTCTTAGAGTAGATGAGAATGTCATCAATGAATACTATGACGAAAGAGTCAAGGTATTCACGGAAGACCCTGTTCATGAGGTCCGTAAATGCAGCAGGTACATTCGTGAGACCAAATGACATGACTAAAAACTCATAGTGACCATAGCGGTACGAAAGGCTGTCTTTGGGATATCTCCATCCCTAACCCTAAGCTGATGATACCCTGAATGAAGATCAATCTTAGAGAAGAAACTAGACCCTTGGAGTTGGTTAAACAGATCATCTATTCTGGGGAGTGGATAATTATTCTTTATAGTGATTTTGTTGAGCTGCCGATAATCGATACACATTCTAAGGGTTCCATCCTTCTTCTTTACAAACAACACTGGAGCGCCCCAAGGGGATATGCTCGGTTGAATGAAACCCTTATCAGTGAGATCTTTTAACTACAGCTTCAACTCTTTGAGTTCAGCTGGAGCCATTCTGTAAGGAGGAATTGAGATTGGTTTAGTAACGGGTTCTAAATCAATACCAAAGTCAATCTCTCGAAGGGGAGGGACTCCAGGTAAATCATCAGGAAACACATCTAAGAACTCATTCACTACAGGTACTGAGTCTATGGAAGGAATGTCATGGTCTAAATCATAAACACTCACAAGATGACACAATAACCCCTCGGACATCATTTTATTGGCCTTAAGGTTAGAAATCAAGGGGTTAGGACGACTCAAATTGTACCCCTCCCAGACTAACTCTTCTTTATTAGGAAAGCGAAATCTCACCACTCTACTACGACAGTCCAAGCAAGCATAACAACTGTGAAGCCAATCCATGCCAAGAATAACATCAAAATCGTGCATGGGTAACTCAACCAGGTTTGCACACATATTTTTTTCCACTCACAACTATTGGGCAATCTTTGTATACTCTATCAGTTCTTACATTCTCTCCTAAAGGTGTACTAACCACTATAGGATCATGTAGAACTTCAGGCAATACCTCAAAAGTAAGAGCAAGCCGAGGAGTTACAAAGGAAAGTGTAGACCCTGGATCAAGTAAAGCATAAACAGAAGTTGAGAATACTTGCAGCATACCTGTGACCACATCAGCGGAATTCTCCTGCTCCTCTCTACCCTTCAGGGCATATAACCTGTTCCTCTTAGGAGGCTCGGCTGCTGCTGCACCCTGTGGATTAGGCCTAGGCTGAGTATTACCTCCATCCTGACCTCTGTTCTGTGGACAGTCTCTGACCATGTGTCCACTCTTACCACAACCGAAGCAGGCATTAGTGCCCTATCTGCACTCTCCACTATGAACTCGGCCACACTTAGCACAATTCTTCTTAGTACGCTGCATCTCACCTCCATTTCCCTTCTTGGGCTCAGGTCTGCCTCCTTTAGGTGCAGCACTCCTCTGAGGATTAGAATTCCCAGAACTCTGTTGCCCCTTTTTGAACCTTGGCTTCTCACAGACGCCAAAGTTATTCCTGTGGCCTCCATGACTGGGTCCTGCCTGGTCTTGAGGCCTGGGCCTCCTAGCATCACGAACACCTCTTTTTCTGCGGCTGTCCTCTACCTGCTGGACATGCACCATCAACCTGGAAAGATCCATATTGTCATGGAGCATAGCAGATCGACACTCCTCCTCCAGGTCTCCATTGATTCCTGTGAGGAACCTGCTCATCTCATCCCTGCTGTTAAAAACCAGAAGTAGCATACCTGGGAGATTTCAACAAGGTTCAGTATTATTCTTATTCTTGCTATTAAATACTTAGGGAAAAACAACATACCTTGATAACTTAACAAACTTCAGGTAATACTCCCTGACTGCCATGGAGCCTTGTTTGAGGTTGATGAATTCCTCAACCTTGGCGTCCCTCATCTCCCTAGGAAAGAATCTCTCCAGAAATGCTGTCTTGAATAGCTCCCATGTGACTGGTACTCCACCCAAGACACGGCTATCTTGCCACATCTTGCACCAAGTCTGTGCTACATCCTTGAGCTGATAGGAAGCCAGCTCAGCCTTCTTAATGTCAGTGGCCCCCATAGCCACCAGAATCTTATGCACCTCATCTAAAAACTCCTGAGGATCCTCCGATGTCTTAACCCCTGTGAAAATGGGAGGATTCATCCTCGTGAAATCCTCGGTCTGTCAGCCATGCTACGGACCGGTGGGTTCTCCCTCTGAACAGCAGTCATAGCCTGGGCCTGCATGGTAATGGCCTGTGCCATTTGGGCCAAAGATGCCCGCACCTCAGCATCAGTCAACCCAGCTGGGTTAACTGGCATGGCCACTCCTTCAGCTGGAGCCTGGGGTAGATCCTGATTACCCCCAGCAGCTGCTCCTCCTCTCCTCTCACCAAATCCTCTCCTAGTGTTCATTCTCTGGAAAAAAAAAAAGATTGATGTTAGACACGCTCATAACACAAAGAATTCAGACATTTAGAAAAGCACGATAAGATTAGAAAAAGGGAAACATTCCTACGCATCACGCAATCTCTAATCCAGGATAGTGGTGCACTTCACTACCATGACTTAGAAACTACTCAATGTGGTTGATGTGAAATTATTATTTTCGTAATTTAACCTAGTGCTCTGATACCAACTTTGTCACGACTGGAATCTAGACCCCAGACGATATCGGCGTCGTTGACCTCTCAGAGGTCGCAGACAAGCCTACTTACGTCATTCTTACTTTACATAGGTTAATTTTAGCAGAAAATTTGAAACTTTTTATTTCTAAACATTACTTACTAAACATTTCTAGTACATTCGAAATTCGTTCAACATCAACCATCTAATCATTAAGAGATAATCAAATGAAAGACATAGTCCAATAATATAATCGTATAATTGCCAAAATGACATCCATACATAGTCTGAATAAAATAAGAAAGAAACGCTAGTGGAACATGCTCCACTATCTCAACTCCTAAACTAAGCTAGAACATAAACAGTAGCATCCTCGAAAGCATGAGGACCTACCAAAAACCGGATGAATGCTGGACGTCCAGATAACTACAGCGATGATCCTGTTGCTCTACCGTCCACCTGTGCCTGCACCTAAAATAGTAGAGTTTGTATAGGGTTAGTACACACTTGTACTAAGTATGGGTATATGCAAGCACACACCAAGGACATGCATGAGAAAGAATAGCTCTTTCCTAACAACATGATTTTTGGAAGTCAAGTCAGTGGACTTGCTAAATTGAGATTAGGAAAGTTTCCAAATTTGGATTAGGAAAGTAAGTGAGCTTTCCAAATTTGGATTAGGAAAGTGATACCATGAGAATAACATACATCATCATACTTTTCACATTTGCACACAGCACATAACATTTACACATAGTACATATCATATAGCATACAGTATATTTTACATGTAGCACATAACTTCTTTCATATCATTTATTCATATGCCATGAGACCTTGGAGTCATGGACTTGACATTAAGACATCCCAGAAATGAGGGCTCAACATATGGGACCTCAACTAGGGAGTCTTCATTAGCAAACACAGAGTCTGCTTCATTCATTCATACGTACTTCATTTGATTTCGTTCATAATCCAGTGTAATCATCGGTTATACCTAGGATGTAGTTTAAGACTTTCATTAGGTTCGTTGTGCAATGACCAAGAATGACCTAATGTCATTACTTGAATCTAACTCACCTTTTGATTATCCTATCCTAACACCTTTGGTATCATTCATTTCATTGTGTGCATCATTTGAGGCTGGCCTCATTCATTCATTGGGAACTTTAACTTTAACCGACATAGATCATGTGAGCATCATGAAATCCAGTGTCTCCCCCATACCGAAAAGAGGTGGAATCACCGGCCAAAGTGATCCAATAACATGCTAGCGTACATGGGAATTTAACCCCGCCAGATCCCTATATTGGCAGTATAAGTTCAAAGACTAGGAGATATAAGGAAACCCATACCCGGCAAGCCGGACAGTCTCATCTCATGAGAGTTACGTGAACCTCCGTCCTTCCTGAAAGAAGGCATCACCGCTCATAGCTAGCCTATCAGTGCTCAGTATAAAGTTTCATTACATTCATCTCATACGTCATGGAAGCTAACTTCTAGTATGAGGACATCATAGCTCATTAGATGATTTCTCATCTCATCATTCGTATTAAGTGCGTTAAGCTCAATACTCTCATTAGAGTGTTCATAGAGACTGGTCTCTTCATTATCTTACACTCTCATAGGTGAATACATGTTGGTAACCTTTACTTAGGCTCATTTCAAATTACTCTCCTCATTTACATTAGCCTCATATCATGTTGTTACCACATTCATCATCATTTGCATCTTTGTTTTTGTTAGTTATTCATCTCTTATTACGTGTATGTTCATTTCATCATTTCATTGTTCATCTCATCATATGCCAATGCACTTGGCCATTTAGTGTATTTACACTCATACTTTAACCCTTCTAGGGTTAATCATTTCATTTCATACAACTTAGGTTCACTTGCTTTTGAACGTATGTTAGACTTATGTGTCTATACATACAAGCCATGAGGCTTCATTCGTAGTTCATTAAGTGACTCATACATTCCTAAGATTTTATAGCACAAGATTTATGTATCTTGTATATATGCCAAGATCTTGATTTCGATCTAAGTAGATGGCATTATTCTTGAATGATTTGTTCACGTATGACTTATGTATCAAACGGAAGTTTGGGCAAGGAATCCCAAGTCTTGAATCAATTGAATGTCATTTACATTATTAATTGATTTCATTCTAATATTCATAACATTTTAACTCTAAGTCAAATCACAATATTTACATTGAAGGGTTACTTGTCTATTTAAAATTTTTCTTGCATTGACCGATGGGTTGTGGGTTAAGGCCCCCACAACCCCATTTTCGTTTTTCTTTTATTAGTTTCGGCCTATAGGAGACTTTGGGACCCGAGGTCGAGTCCGCTCAGCCACACTACAATTCTCCTTTATTTTCCTTTCCCTTCCATTCGCTTAAGGCTGAGAGGTTGTGGGTTCGAACCCCCACAACCTCTTTATTTTATTCTCCTTCTTGAAAGTTGACTTATTTGAGTTGACTATGAGGTTGTGGGGTCGAACCCCCACAGCCTCATTTCATTTTATTTTTTATTTTTACTCCTCTCATCCGCATAGAGGTCGTGGGTTTGAATCCCATGCCTCTCAAAATTTTTCTTTATTTTTCCTTTTACTTGGTTTCTAACCGAGAGGGTGTGGGTTCGAATCCCACCCCTCTCATTTCTTATTTTCTTTTTCTTCACACTTAGTTCCCAGCCAAGGCAGGTTCGAATCCCCCTCACCACACGAATTTTCTTCTTCTTTATTTATATATTTTTTTATTTTTTTTAAAGGGGTGAGGTCTCGGGTTCGACCCTCAAAGACCTCACCAAATCTTCCTTATTTTTCTTTGCATTTTAAACATCTTAACTTGGCAGAGATATATCAACAAAATGCTGGAAATTCAAAGTGACCTCTTTACTCATTTTTATCTCCATTTGTTAGTAGACTCATAGGACAATACATAGTTCGTTTGGTACGTTCTTTAATACAATTTTTCATGAATTCTTAACCAAAATATTTACTCCTCAATTCAGCCACACTTCATATCACATGAACATCACATTTTACTTCAATTAGTGTACATAAAACAACCAACAAAATATTAACAAAATCAAGCCCTTAGGCCGAGACTCAATATGCCATACACATTTTTGTTTTTCTTAATTCGAACACACACATGGTTGAATTTTCATGAATTAACATACATCCAATACATTACATTCAGCACAAACATCATATAATCCTAAGTCTACCAGCATTCATACCAACCTACATTCGTTGGGAGCTAATGACAGGGACATGCAATAGGGGAATCAACCTTAGTTTTTGAGCCGAATACACTGAGTCCTAGGGGTCTCTTGGGAAAGAGACCAAGAGTAAGAAAACCCATACCTTTGTTTTCTTCTTAAATGTTCAAAATGCTGCCCAAGAACTCCTCCACAAATCAGTCCACACACCCAAAGTCACACCTCACCCGACTAGCGTAGTAGTTCTGCTTAACGTTACCGGATTGTTTTCTCTTTGAGTTTCTATCTTTCAAGTTCTTGATGAACTTTTGCCTTTACTTTATTTTGCTTTTGCTGATTGTTTTCTCACGTTTTCAGCCAAGAAAAAGAGAGTGAAAGAGAGAAAGAAATCGTGCAAAGAGAGTGGGGAAAAGGAAGATAGAATTCTAGTAGAAGTAGGACTTTGTGGGTTTGAATTAGTCAACTCAATAATTAATAAAAATTAATAAAAATCTGATTTCTTTTTCCTAAATCAGCTAATATTAATTATTTATTAAAAAGTAAGTTAACACATTAAAATAAAAGCAAGTTTAATCTTGTTTCTAGTGGGGTTCGAACACGGGTGACCCCATTTTGCGAAAATGGGTCCCTTTGGGTTGCCCCACCCAAATTTCTTTATTTTTTTAACTTAATTAATTAAATAATTAATTACTCAGGGTAATTACAATATTACCCTTGGCCTCGAAAAGACGATTTTACCCTTGGACCCTCAAAACTTAAAATTTCTTCTTTTGAGTCCGGTAAAAACTCTTTCGATTAAATCTTCGTTTTCGTGAGCCTCACATGGTTGGTTCCAACCTTTCCAAGCTCAATTAACTCCCCAAGTTAGTTGTCTTGGTCGTAGTAAGGGTTATGAGGTCTGGTTCTACGCGTATCAATACGTCTGGACCTTGGTCTAATCGCAAGCATTCTTGAAACACCTAAGTCTTGATCCTATTCATTTTTAGGGTTGTTACAGTAAAGATAAGATTAATTAAGTTTTGAGAGTTCTTTCCTACCCTTTGGAGAGGGTGACTTTGAGCCCTTTTGAGGAGCCTTCTACAACTTCATGTAACTTGCTTCAAGTAAGTACACATGAGAGTGAGGAGAATGTATTTATTAGTATACAATATAACCTAGATCCTTCATATAATAGACCATAACTCTTGAATTCATAATTCACATTCAAGATAAAGTTAAGAGAGAGTTCAAGAAATCCTTTAAGTTCAATTGTGAATTCTTTGAGATCCATCATTGATTTGAACTAAGTTTTGAGTAAGTAAATAATAAAATGGAAGATTCATATACATGAGTTCCCTCCAGTTACTTAGACCTTCGAGTCGACTTGTTCATGCCCATAACTTTCTCATGAATTTCGTAAATTGAGTATCATTGAGAGGAGTAGTATCTCTAAGTTCTAAGTCTTGAGTATTGAGTTCCTTATTCCTTTGGAGATTATATTTCTAATGATGGATCGATTACATGTTACCCATGAAGTTCTTGAGTTAAATTGTTCATGCCAATAATTCTAGATGAACCTTATAAGTCGAAGAATACTGAGATGAGAGGTACCTTTGAGTTCTCGAGTTGAGTAGTTCATGCTTATAATTCTACATGAACCCTCCAACTTGAAAATCATGAAATAATCCATGAACATGAGATTATGAACTTGGAATCCATACTTCAATTCAAGGAAAGTTAAGATTTAAGTTAGAAGTTAAGAAGTAAAGTTCTTAAAGCTTAAAGAGTCTTTATTAAAGATTTAACTTTGTTTTAAGGCTCAAGTTTCAAGTCAAGTAAAGTGTAAAGAGTTGAAGACCTTCCTTAAAAGTAATATAAGGGAACTAAGTATTCCCTAAGAGTTTAGTTCATTTCTCAAAAGTTATAAGGGGACTAAGTATTCCCTAAAAGCTCATAAACGTTTTCACATATACGTTAAGAGGAAAGTAAGATTTCCCAAAAGAATTTTGAACAACAAACGGGAACATCGATTCCAAGAGAGATTTTTGAAGCTAAAATGTTGAGCTAATTATATCAACCTAAAGAAAGGAAGTTATTTTAGAAGCATATGCTAAAGTATATTTTGGGAGCAGTATTGAGCACCGATATGGGGATGAGAGTTCATATTAACTCAAGTCTCCATGAAAACCATGTAGCCATCATGGGTGTTATCGTGTCATATTTTTTCGATGATCACGTAAGTTAAGGTAGTGGATCCACTAAGTTAAGGAGTTCTATGTGACGGTAAAGTATAGGACCTGGCACCGTGGGCAAAACGTTGTATCACCACTTAGGATCATTGTGGTGGTTTTCGGTTAGAGAATCTCCCACAGAAACTATATTACTTTCTTATAGAAGTAAATTTGAGTTTGTTATTGCATTTTCTTTAACAAACTAAATTGTTTTTACTTTTTTATAAAGTTTTTTATACATAATATGTGTATTATTGATTTATATTGAGTTGATTATCCATATTAGTATCATATATTTGAGTTGAATATTTAATCTCTGAGTTGAGTATCTTATCCTTGAGTATGATGAGTTGAGTAAGTTGAATAGTTTGAGTATTCTTGAGTATTCCTTGAGTTTCAAGTTTGAGAAGATATAAGTATGTTTCCATTTTTTAAATAAGGTATCAAACTTATGTTATGCTTTAGAATTCCCCTTACATGCTTGTACATTCTACTTACTGAGCCAATTGGCCTGTATCTTCTTATGATGCAGACACACGTATCATGATCATTAACAGGAGCTTCGTTGATACATCCGAGAGTTTGAGTTAGCTATGGTGAGCATCCTTACTTTTGGAGGATTTCATTTACTTTTTAGTTTAGTTAGGATATCGTGGGTCTTGTCCCGACTTCCATCCTTGTCAGTTAGAGGCTTCATAGATAGTCAATTTAGTTAAGAAGTCTGTATTATTCATTTATTTTACTAAACATTTTAAAGACTTAAGTTGCTTATTTTATGGCGAGATGAATAATTTATTTTTATAGAAAAGACATAAAGTCATCATTAAAGTTGTTCCGTATTTTCAAAAAGACATCTTAACTTTGCAACTGTCCTATTACCCCACTAAATAATTTTGAACATATATTATTATACTATTTATCGACCAACCCATAATTAAAAGAAGAAAGTGTGTTCACACACAAATCATTACATGACACGTGTTAATTTAATTAAAATGTATCTTTTTTATCACCTTAAATTTTCTTTTATTTCTGTCTCTCTTACTTTTTGAATTTTAATTTTGATTAATCTTAGATTTAATTTCACCTTCCACCTTCACTTTCATGTGATTCATCCTTCCATTTTCTTTTTTTTCTTCACCTCCCACCCCCAATATCAAATTGAACTCTACTACCATTTTTTTTCTTTTTCTTTTTCTTTTTTTTCTTCTCTGGTCAAATTCTTTATAGAATTCATACCATTATTTAGACTTTATTGAATTATTGACAATGAAATTAATTATTTTTCTAAGATAACTTAAAATTATGAAGGTATCATCAACTACTCATTTTCATATAAATTCAAAGTTAGAAACGATAGTTTTAAAAGAATTAATTAATTCTACAAAAATTGAAAGAACTTAATTGAAATGGATGAAAAAAAACTTTACGATACTTCCTAACCATCTTGAAATCTAATGAGTTTATTAAATTGTTCGAAAAGTAAGAAAATATTTAGATAAAATTTTAATATTAAAGAGATTAAAACTAATAGTAGTAAAAAACTGAAGGTGAACTTGTGGTAAAAATGGTAACCTTGAAAGTAAAAAGCTTCAATAAATGGAGATGACAATGAATTTTTGAAGAAGAAGGAAGGAAGAAACAAAAAAAAAGGAAAAAAAAGTTAAAATATTTTTAAAAAAATAAGAAAATATATTTTATAATAAAACACATGTAAAAATAAAGTTATATTAGTTATTTAAGGTTGTTCCCTCTCATTAAGAGAGTGCACACCGCTCTCTATGTCAGGTGGACGAAAAATGATATAATAATATATATTCAAAATTGTTTTGTGGGGTAATACGATGGTTGCAATGTTAAGGTGTCTTTTTGAAAATTCAAGACAACTTCAATGGTGATTTTATGTCTTTTCTCTTATTTTTATTCAAAGTTTCTATTTGACTTAAAGCTTTGTGTTTTAGTTTCATTCGGTTTTTAAGCTTTGTATGCTTAAGTAAGTCTTCATCTTGTAGTCAACCAGGATGAGTGTTTGCTTAGGGACCATCAATGGTCTTTGAGTGCTGGCCACGCCCAGGGTGTAGGCTCGCATCGTGACAAACTTGATATCAGAGCATAAAGTTCAAGTGTCCTAGGGTTTCTATGAAGCCATGTTAATAAGATCTTGTTTATGGTTTTGAGGGCCCCACTCTTATAAATGAGGGACTATAGACATTTCAGTAAAGTTTCCCTTCTTTAATTCTCTTAATTGTGCAAAAGAGCTAAGTCATATAGATGTATTCTAACTCGTGCGTTCTCATATTCATTTGACTACCCATCATTCTAGAGGTAGTTGAAAAGTAAAGTTTAAAGATCCTTATCGATGAGATGTTCTTAACAATAGTCTTGAGAAAAACATGAGACTCTAGAGGTGGTTAAGAAAAGTCTAAGAGTAAGTTAAAGTGTAATGTTTAAGAGGAATGCACTCATTTTTATTTGAATAGTGCGTTTGAGCTAAAAGTGAGTTGTACTCTTTCCTTTAAGCCTTGCTTCAACTGTGTTCCTTTTTAAGAAATATGTTTAGAGCTTGGGTATGATTTTCAACTGAAAGAGTAGCATGAGTTATAAGATCATGAGCAGTACTAGTGAAAAGCCAAAGTTAGAGGAAAATATGCAGAGGTTTAGTGATCTAAGTAAGGGAGATAATGTTTTGACAAGTTATGCTTCTATAGCCAGGAACCTAATAAGTTATTAATGAAGAGTTTCCCTTGTGGTAGAATAAGAAGTGAAGAGTTGTAAAGAGTTCAAGATAGATGGTAGAGTAAGTGTTGCAAGTCAATATGAGTTAGAGTATACCTTAACTAGAAAGGGGTTATGATGATGTGTAATTGTGTTAGTAATGACCAAGTGTAAGTGGTGAATATATAGAAGAGCAAGAGTATTCATAAAGTGGTAGATCTAAATCTAGTCTTATGAGTTTTGAAATGAAAACCTCATGCTTTTTAGAGGATGATAGAGTTACTTGAGAGATACTACGTAGCAAGTAAGTAGATAGCACTTAAGTTCTGAATTGGAATGTGATGGTAGTTAAAGTATGCAGACTGAGAGGTAAGGATTGACTAATTGTCATGAGGTCATAGTAGTATTGAGGTATAGTATAGTAAGAAAGCAATCATATTGATATTCAGGTTTAGTAATAAACATTAAGCTTGAATTTGAGATGAGTGTCATGATCCAAAAGAATGGCAACATAAGGGTGATGATGTTAGTCTTGAGATTTAATATAGAAGACTTGACATAGGATGGGTGAGATATTGAGATGGATGTTTCAATGAACGTGAGTAGTAGAGACCCAAACCTTGAGATAAGGGCAGTGAAGTGTGTCTAAGTCACAAATGTAAAAAGATCATTAAGACAAGGTACACCAGTTAGAGACATGGAATAGGTCCATAGCTTTCAACAGTTAGCTTTAGACCTAAGGGGGAGATGATAAAATGCGAAAACAAGTCAAGTGTTCAGAATGGGATAGAAATGAGTTCTATAGAGTTTGGGATGTCTTTTTGGAGGTCCTTCTAGTAATGGATTTGTTAGAGTACTATGCTTGAATGTGATGTTATGAAATAGTAGGTAGTTCTTAATATGAGCCCGAGGTTGATTAAATGTGGTGGTAAGGAGTAATAGTCTTGGGAGGAGATTTCCTATAGAGTTGAATAGAAGCCGAACTTAATGATTTCGGTTAAGCTTTAATGTTGAAAGATCATTCCATTAGAAGCACACCTTAGTGAGAGTAACCCTTTCCATAGCCAGTCCAGCCATCATTCGAGGACGAATGATCCCAAGGGGGAGATAATGTAACACCCCAGAAAATTTTAAGCTAAGACTCAAACCGTTCTTCGTAGTGGGTGATATTTTACCAAGGAATTAAAATTTTCTTAAGTATTCAGGTCGGTTACTAGATTTAGCATCTTGAGTTCCAAAAAGAATTAAATTGGAAATAGCAAAATCTAAAATTTTCCAAGTTAAGCTAAGTATGAGTTTTGGGTCAATTTCAAATAAAAATAACTCCTAGTACAGTATGCGTTTAGTGTGCTACAAGATACCATAGGAAATATGTTTGAATTATATTTCCAATGCGAATAAGTTTGCTAAGTTTCGAGTTCGGATGAGTGAGATATGACCTGTTGAAGTTAGGTTGTCCAGTTAAGGAAACTTAGCCGAAAATATGATGGGGGGTTTGGTCCTTTCCTTATCCAATCAGATTTAATTCATTTTTAGTAATATTTTTAGGTCATAATCCTTTTAGGTTCAGCTTTATAATCCTAAGATATTCCTAGGTTTTTAGTTGAGTGTTCAAGAAGAGACAAGAAGAGAAAAGAAGAGAAAAGAGGAGAAAAGAGGAAAGGATGAAGGCTTTCGTCGACGTTCTTGAGTTTAGTTGCGGATATTAGCAATTATTTAATCCCTAAGAGGTATGTAAGCTTCCACAGTTTTGGGTTTGTTTACCCACACACCAAACATGTTATTTTCAGCGTAATTTCAATCTCAAAAAGGTTAAGGATTAAAGTTCTCGATAGGTGTTCTTGAGGTTCGTTGTAGATCTTATGTTGTTGGGGTTTTGATGATTTCTTGAGATGAAAGTGATTACTTTGGAGTGCTGTTTTGAGTTTATTAGTGTTTAATTAGATTTGGTAATTGAATCTAAGGACTAGAGGAAAAAAATCAATCGAAAGTGATTTAGGGTCAGAAAACGAGAAGCGAAATTCGTCAAAAGCTTGCCTGGGGAGATACTAGCGCGGCGCACACCAGATGCTCCCAAGGGGATGGGGAGGCGGGATTGCAGTGATCTTAAATGCAGCCTCTAATGTTAAGTTCTGGCTCCCCTCGCCCGCAACGCTCCAGGGTCGCCTTCCCCACTCCTTTTCCGTCAATTGTCCCGTTTGAGCTGATTTAAAGTTTATCTTCACTCCTTTTGATTCTAAACACTTTAAACTACTTCTAATAACTTAGAAATCATTCATAATATGAATTATCACCTTGAATTAATAATTCAAAGTCAAGGTAAAGTTAAGTTTAAGTTTTGATTGTTCTTCTAAACCTTTTGGAGAGGGACCCTTTGAGCCTTTTTCAGGAGCCTTCTACAACTTTGAGTAACTTGTTTAAAGTAAGTGAGAATGAGAGTGAGTATAATGTATTCATGATTCTACAATATCACCTAGATCCTTCATATCATGAACAATAACTCTTTAATTCATAATTCATATTCAAGAGAGAGTTAAGAGTAGAGTTCAAGAAAGTCATTAAGTTCAATTCTGAATTCTTTGAGATCCATCATTGAGTTGAACTAAGTTTTGAGAAAGTAAATAAGAAAATGGGAAGAAACAAATACATAAGTTTCATCCAGTTACTTAGACCTTCGAGGCTAGTTATTCATGCCCATAACTTTCGCATGAATTCCATAAACTGAGTATCATTGAGAGGAGTAGTATCTCAAAGTTCTAAGTCATGAGTATTGAGTTCCTTATTTCTTTGGAGATTATATTTCTAATTATGGGTTTATTACATGTTACCCATGAAGTCCTTGAGTTGAATTGTTCATGCCAATAATTCCACATGAACCCTATAAGTCGAACAATCTTGAGATGAGAGGTACCTTTGAGTTCTCGAGTTGAGTAGTTCGTGCTCATAATTCCACATGAACCCTCCAAGTTGAAAATTATGAAATGATCCATAAACATGAGATCATGAATCTTGAATTCATACTTCAATTCAAGGAAAGTTAAGAGTTAAGTTAGAAGTTAAGAACAAAGTCAAACAAAAGTTCTTAAAGTTTCATGAGCCTTTATTACACGTTTTAACTTCGTTTAAGGCTCAAATTTCAAGTCAAGTAAAGAGTAAAGAGTTGAAGACCTTCCTTCAAAGTAATATAAGGGAACTAAGTATTCCCTAAGAGTTGCGTTCATTTCTCAAAAGTTATAAGGGAACTAAGTATTTGCTAAAAGTTTATAAATGTTTTCACATATACGTTAAGAGAAAAGTAAGATTTCCCAAAAGTGTTTTTAACAAGAAAAGGTAACATTGATTCCAAGAGAGATTTTTAAATCTAAAGAGTTGAGCAAATTATCTCAACCCAAAGAAAGGAAGTTATTTTAAAAGCATGAGCTAAAGTATATTTGGGAGTAGTATTGAGCACCGATGTGGGGATGATAGTTCATATTAACTCAAGTCTCCAGGAAAACCATGTATCCATCATGGGTATTAACGGATTATACTTTTAGATGATTACGTAATTTAAGCTAGTAGATCCACTAACTTGAGGAGTTCTATGCGACGACAAAGGATATGACAGTTCTGGCAGCGTGGGCAAGATGTTGTATCACCACTTAGGCTCATAATGGTTGTTTTCGGTTAGAGAATCTCCCAGAATAACTATATTACTTTCTTACATAAGTAAAGTTGAGTTTATTATTGCATTTTCATTAATGAACTAAATTGCTTTTATTGTTATATAAAGTTTTTTATATATAGTATGTGTATTATTTCTTTATATTTAGTTGAGTATCCATAGTCGAGTATCATATTTTTGAGTTCAATATTTAATCTTTGAGTTGAATATCTTATCCTTGAGTAAGGCTTAGTTGAGTAAGTTGAGTAGTTTGAGTATTCCTAAGTATTCTTGAATATTCATTGAGTTTTAAGTTTGTGAAGAGGTAAGTATGTTTCTATTTTTTTTATCAAGTATCAAGCTTATGTTATGCCATAGAATTCCCTTTACATGCTCGTACATTTCACGTACTAAGACAATTGGCATGCATCTTCTTATGATGTAGACACAGGTATAAGGATCATCAATAAGAGCTTCGTTGATACATCCGAGAGTTCGAGTTAGCTATGGTGAGCCTCCTTGCTTCCAGAGAATTTCATTTACTTTTCTATTTAGTCAGGATGTCGTAGGTCTTGTCCCGACTTCCATCCTTGTTAGTTAGAGGCTTAATAGATAGTCAGTTTAGTTAAGAAGTGTGTATAATTCATTTATTTTATTAAGTATTTTAAAGACTTAAGTTTCCTATTTTATGGCGAGTTGAATAATTTATTCAAAGTTTTCATTTGACTTAAAGCTTTGTATTTTTGTTTAATTCAGTTTTTAAGTTTTGTATGCTTAAGTAAGTCTTCCGCTTGTAGTCAGTAAGGATGAGGGTTTTCTTGGGGACCAGCAATGGTCTTCGAGTGCCGACTGTATCTAGGGTGTAGACTCTGGTCGTGATACATTCATCCTCGAAGGATGACTAAAAAACCACAATTTGGAGGAAAAAGTTGCAATCTTTCAGTTATTATTAGCTCTTAGTTCATTTCATATATTCAGACAAGTTGGGCATTCCCCACTTTCAGTTACCACTGTTTTACCTTCCGCATAGTACCTCTTTATTCAGATTATTTTGTATGATTATCATATGTCAGGTTCAAGGTTATCTTGGGGTCACTCATGATACTAGGTACCGTGTTTACGTCAAGGGGGTAACCTTGGGGAGTGATAGATCCACAAAACTGGAGTTTTACCCTACCAAATGACCTCCGCCTACTTCCAAGTTATCAAATAAATGATGATGGTATCAAAACACAATAATTGAATTTTTTTTCTAAAAACAAGCATAAATTTCTTTGTGGGACCCACGCATAAAATTGGTTCTACCAATAGGTCCCAACCTATTCAAGGAATTTGTACCCCCAAAACATTCACTATTTGAGCATTAACTCACCCTAAACAGGTCAAAATACTATCAAAAACATATATCTTTGTTTTTGTAGAAGCACACAACTCCGACCATCAGGGATTTTTTATTTCATCGAGAGTCATGGCCGGTCCAGCCATTGATCAGACATCTCACGTGATTGATCAGACTAAAGATTTTCCACCTTTAATCCATCCCAACATTTCTTCTCTTTCAAACCATAGGTTGCTTGAACCTAACTTGCCTACATGTCCTATGAATTTGCCTATAGATAGTTCGAGAAGGAGGAACTTGCTACTAAAGTACAATATGCTAACATTGTTAAGGTTTCTAATAAAGACAATATGAATCAGCCTTTGATAAAACAAATCCCTCTGAAAAATCTAACGTACAATAATGGAGTCCCGGGAATTGTTTGGAATGAAGATGAAGTGGAGAGAATGAATACCATAGAAAAATGAGAATATGCAGTGGCTGGTAAGTTTTCTTATGGGTTGCCAAAATCGGATGAACTTCAAATTAAAATAGAAAAACAGTGCGATATAAAGGGATATTGCAAAATCGTCTTATTGCGGAATAGACGCCTATTAATGAGATTTACTCATGAGGATGAATTTTTTAATATGATGTCTTAAACTAGCTATTTTATTTTGTCTAAAGATTGATATACATATGTTGGAATGTATGCATCCACTTACGTTGATGGGTCCAGGTTCTCAAGACTGTAATAACAACAAGTAAGGACCAAATGCAGAAAGTAAAGATGACAATCAACTTTACATGGAAACCTCCTTGCTTAAGGGAGGAAAACCAGGACTTGTTTTCAGCAGGACTTTTCAAAACCTTTTCTACTAATCTTCAACAAGCCAGAGTAAAAGTCGGTTACAAATAAAAATCAACCTACTTATCTCTGCACTACTCTCTATCATTTAGCTAAGCATGAGGAGATATAACACTTCTCTCTATACTAATCCTACCTAATTAATATATACTTGAAGTAAAAGACAAAGTTACCTGTAACCCAGCCCTTACAATGATTAACCCGAGTTCGAAACGTTTCTAACGCAATTGAAAAGAATCCTACAATATAAGAACAGTTACAAGCAACCATATGCAGCAAGTACAAAAAGTAATAAACGCACTTCTATTAGTTCCCTTGTTGTTCTTGAAGCTTGGAAAAAACTCTATTTGAATGAATGAACGAATGTTGTTGTTTTTTGTTTGCTATATACAATTAAAGGTTATTATTTAATAAGCAAACAATATAGTCGTCCCTGATTGGAGAAGTACTCTGGTGCTTCATAAACCTTCCTAACACATACAACTTTTAGAGTTGTCCAGCACTTTGGCAACTGAACAAGCTTTCAACTATGCAGAGGACCAGGTCCCTGCACATGTGAGGATATCATCAAAACACCAAGAAGCTCTTATCTCTTATCAATTTCCACCTTTTTGATGATGACAAACAACCTTCATAATTCCTTGCACATATTTATTCAAACCACAATTATGTTCCCCCCTTAATCCATGTTCCCTCATAGAACATAACAAATACACACAAGAATATTCCCCCTTTTGACATCATTGAAAAAGAGAGACAACAAACATATGCATATTAAAACACCAGTGAAACAAGAGAATCCAAGGCTATTAGCCACACAGAACATGCGTATGTAAGTGTAAAGAGTTTATAAAAACACATTAAAATAGGGTCGTTATACCAAAAAGATATTAGATCATATATATGCTAGCCACTGAATTATGTCAAAAACATCAAGCCACAAGAATTGAGTACACAGGGATAGAAGGAAACAACAGGACACATTTAGGACAGAGGGGGAATGGGGGTAAAATTGCGCATAAGAAAAAGAAATCCCTCATTTGCATCCTCACGAGCTTTGATGAGTTTCTTATTGAGAGTATAAATTTCCTCACTAAGTGAGGCATTCTTGGTTGGCAACAGTGCATTCTCAGCCCTCAACTTGCTCAACACCTCCTCATTATCCTGAATGGAACGAGGTCCTCTTGAGATCACCTTTTGCACTGTAGACTTAAGCGTAGAAATTTCAAACTCTTTGGCATTCAAAATATTAGTCAGATCATTAACCTCGCATTTTAAAGTTGCCTGCTGCTCAAGAACCACTGCAACCTGAGAGTAACCCCGAGTCTATCCTTCAATACACTCGCATTCTAGAAGAGTGGCCTTGGTGAACATTTGCTTAGTGGTACCAGGTACCCCGACTCCTAATGGTACTTCAAGTGGTTAAACAGAAAGTTCAAAAGGTACCCATATGGAATGCCATGATTTTCCTTTTTCCACATCATAACTCTGTGCATGTGTTCGAGCATGAGGGTAGGAAGAAATATCTCTTCAAGATTTACTAGCTTTTCCATAAGAAAAAGATCTGTCGCAGATGCATTAGTACCTTTTTCCGCTTTAGGCACTAGCGCTTTATTGACGAATTCGAAGGTTAACTGAAAATCACCTTGGAGATACTTCTTGGGCACTCCAGCCCGGTTAACTTTACCTCGTTTTGTGGCAAGGTTGGTGAATGCTTCAGATGGCTTGCACAATTCTATGGACCTAACTCCTTCCATAGGCACCCCTAAAATTACTCCAAAAATCTCTTCATTCAAATTGATTTCCACCCCTTTGACTGTAGTCTTAATCGCCCCATCTTCAAGCAACTCTATTTTGTAGTAGAACTTGTGCACCTTAGGTTCATGCAGCTATGAGGAAGGTGGTTAATACAAGTGACTCTACTCTTGAATGGTAACAATATCAAGCAGTGCTGACATGCCAGATTTTGTTAGTATGTCTAAGGTAAACACTCTCCAATTCGGCACCTTTTGGAGTTCCATTTTTTCAATTATTTCCTCTTTTGTCATCTCTGGTTCTTCTCTTAAAATCTAAACACTGGGACTGGGTCCCTTTATGGGTTGGACAGTCATATTCCCTTTTACTTTTACCCGTTTGATTTGAGACTTTCCTTTTGATACCTTGTCTCGTTTTGCAGGGGATTCCTATGCTCTCTTCTGATTCACTTTGGATTTTACTCTTTCTTCCTCGACTTCCCTACGACTTTTAGCCACATACTTGGTGACATCCTCACATTGAGTCTCATTGTCATCAATAGGAACATGATCTACCATGGGTTCTTTTGGCAAGACCCGTTGTTCTTGTTGTCGCCTTATCCTGTCAGTATGAGCCACATTTGCACTACCTAATACCTTTTGAGTGACGCTCCTCATCCCATATTTTTTTCTTGCTTCTATTCACATATGCCTTAACCAATTTTCCCTTCCCTTTTCGTTTCATTTCTTCTTCTCTATTAACACGTGGACGGTCAGCATCCACAGGAGTACATGTGATAGTGTTTATTTCATGTGTTTTGACTTGGGAAGTGTTTGATCCTCTTGTACCTCTCATTCTCCATTTTATGGAACTTCCTCCTCATCACTAACAACATTCAAAGATTTAAGAGTTTTGTCAAAGATTGGTTGACTTCTGGAGGGGACCTGCTTCGTGGTCTAAATACATCACTTAGTAGAGATGGTTACGAATCACCTCTAAGTGATGCTAGGCTTTGAATAACCAACAATTTTGCCCCTGCTATTAGGATACACGATTTCGTACCTTTCCCTTCCGGCAAGTCTCCTTAGAAGAGCCTTTCAGACATAAAGAAAACAACCATTGACGCAACATCGATATCTTTATAAACTAGCTCAAAATAGATTTTGCCACGGACTGTACTTTGGAGGTTTCAGAGCCTCCCTCAGATATAACTAATGTTGGAGAACATGGTACCTCACCCACAATTGGCGAAAAAGACCCTTCCTCAACTGCAGGCTTAGGTATTTCTGACACATCCTTAGTTCCATCTCCACATAATCGAGTTTGTGGTGATTCTTCTAGAATGGAGCGGAGAAATTAACTGAACTAGGATTTTTTATTTCTTGGGTGATTGAAACTTTAAAAGGAGAATTAGGGTTAGACGTTATGAAGACAAATATAAGAAACACTAAGATCTCTTAAAATTGTTTTAGAAACCTTGCTCCAAGCAGACGTGTTGAGAAGATTTAATGATATGATTTGAACAATGAAGAGTATTTAAAATGAAAGAGGCATTGGGTCCCCAAAAGTGATGACGATTTATTTAAAGGTTAAAAGACCTCAGAAAGTGATGCGATGAAGACACGTGGCAGCGATGTTGATAGTTAACAGAGCGTAGCATAAAATGATACTAACCTCAGGAGGACCAGGTCCCCTTTTCATTTTGTCAACCCAGTTTGTGTGATTGAATAATCTTTTCAGATAAGTACACAATGAGTGTATACCTGCATTAAGGTACAAGGAGTAAATTCTCAAGTAACCAGTATTAAAACAAGCATAGATACTTGCCCTTCTAGACATACTCAAGTAAGGAGTTTCTTGAGTAGTCTCGTCCAGAGATCATGTGATCTTGTGCATTCCTGATCTCATTCTACTTTTAATAAAGCTTTCTTTTCTCAGAGTCTTTTTAAAAATATCTTCTAGTTCATCTTCAGTTTTGCAAAACGTCATCACCACATTCATCTTCTCGACATTATCCCTCAAAAAATAGTGTGTCACGTCTATGTGTTTCGACCTCTTGTGTTGAACATGATTTTTTTTTCCTTGTTCATTGTACTAGTGTTATCACACAAAAGAGGAATGGTGTATGTACGTACACCAAAATCTTCCAATTATTGCTTGTTCCACAGAAGTTGCGCACAACATGACATACTCTGCTTCAGGCATAAAATAAGCTTCAGAATTTTGCTTCTTAGTTCCCTTGGAAATCAATGTTGATCCCATGAACTGTGCCATTCGTGATGTGCTTTTTTGATCCACCTAGAAACCTTCATAGTCTGCATCAGCATAGACGTTTAGATCAAAAGTGTAACATGTTGGGTAGAAGAGGACTAGGTCCTATGTTCCCTTTATATATCTCAGAATTCTTTTTGCCGCTTTGGATTGTGACTCATTTGGTGCTACTTGAAATCTTGCACACATTCCCACACTGAAGACTATGTCAGGTCTGCTAGCAGTAAGGTATATAAATGATCCAATTATACCCCTAAATATGATTTGATTAACTTCTATACCAACTTCATCTTTGTCAATTCCCGCACTTGTACTCATGGGAGTATCTAAGAACTTTGCCTCTAGCATATTGAACTTGTTGCGTAGCTCCTTGATATACTTATTTTGGAAAATTTAAGTGCCTTGAGATGATTGTGTGATTTGCAGTCCCAAGAAGAAGGTAAGTTCACCCATCATACTCATCTTGAACTCATTTGTCATCAACTCGACAAACTCCTTGCATAGTACATTTGAGGTTGCTCCAAAAATGGCATCATCATCATAGACGTTCACAATAATCTGTCCCTATAGATTTAAGAAATAAGGTATTGTCAATTTTACCTCTCTTGAACCCATTTGTAAACAAGAATTTTGACAACCGTTCATACCAAGCTCTAGGAGCTTGCTTTAGACCATACAAGGCTTTGTCCAACTTCAAAACATGATCAGGTAATTAATATGATCAGGCAGTTCAATATCTTCAAAGCCTGGAGGATGCTTGGAATATACTTCTTCATTCAGATTTCCATTCAGGAAATCACTCTTGATATCCATTTGAAACAGCATGAATTCTTTATGAGTAGCAAACATGATCAAAATTCCAATGGCTTCCATTCTAGCTACAGGAGCAAAGGTCTCATCACAGTCAATTCCTTCCTCTTAGTTGTATTATTGCCCCACCAGTTTTGACTTATTTTGAGTGATAATCCCCTGCTCATCAAGTTTGTTTTTTTAATACCCATCGTGTTCCTATAATAATTCTGTCAATTGGTCTAGGGATCATGTGCCACACTTGGCTTTGTTCAAACTAATGAAGCTCTTCTTGCATAGACATCACCCAATCTGGATCCTTCAAAGATTCTTTAATATTCTTTGGTTCAATGGATGATATGAATGGAATATACAACCAGGTTTTGTGACTTTGACCTTGTCTAAATTCCTTAGTCAAGTGGAGATATCAGATTGTCTAGCGGATGTGAAGATTGATGTTTCCATACGGATTTTCTGGTTATCTCCTCTTCTTTGTCAGCATCAGAATCACGTTCATCTTCTATAGGAAATTGAGATCCAGTTTCATGTAATAGGTCGCGGGACCAGGTCCTTTGGAGTGTTTCGCATCCTTGTCTTTATTTCCCTGAACCTCTTCTTTATCTTTTATCAGTTCCTCAACTTCATGATCTTTGATGTTTTCACACCTTATTCCGGACACATCGAACTTAACATGCACACTTTATTCCACACAGAGGTTTCTTTTGTTGAACACTTTGTATGCCTTGTTTGTACAAGAGTACCCAACAAAAAACCCTTCATTACTTATGGCATCAAACTTCCCTACGTCATCTTTCCCATTGTTCAACACAAAGCATTTGCATCCAAACAACCTAAGATGTGCAATTGAAGGTTTTCTATCATTTAGCAGTACATAGGGAAATTTCTTAATCACTGACTTGATGAGACATATATTTGTCACATAGCATGATGTGTTCACTGCCTCAGCTTAGAAGTTCATAGAATGTACTGAATCAATTAGCATGGTTCTAGCAATCTCAATTAAGTTCCTCGTATTGTTTCAACTACCCCACTTTGTTGAGGAGTCCTTGGTGCTGAGAAGTTGTGAGTAATCCCATTGTCTATGCAGAACTCTTCAATTTGAGCATTTTCAAACTCTGTGCCATGATCAGATATGATGCACCCAATTTTGCAATTTAGATTTGATTGGATGGCTTTGGCGAAGATGATAAGTTGTCCAGTTATCTCATCTTTCGTTCTCAAGAACATGTTCCAAGTATACCTAGAGAAGTCATCAACAACGACAAGAATAAGTTTCTTACCTCCCCTGCTTTGGATGACTTGTCCACACAAGTCCATATGAAGGAGTTCTGGAGGTCTGGTTGAGTTGACTCCCTTCTTTGCTTTAAAAGATAATTTAGTTTGTTTGCCCTTTGCAAATGTATTACAGACTTTATAATTTGTGAACTTAAGTTTAGGCAACCCACGGACCAGGTCCACTTCAACAAGTTTGTTCATCAAGGAGGAACTTACATGACCCAAACGTCGACGCCAGATATTAGTATCATGTGCTTGAGCACTCAGACATGACAAATCATCACCATCAATGGAATCAAGATTGGAAACATACATATCTGTTATCCTTGAAGCATACATAACCACCATTTTAGTGACACTGATCAAGACCAGACATTTATCATCCATGAACTTAACCTCATTCTCTTTATCACATATTTGAGATATGCTCAAGATATTGTATTTGAGGCCTTCCACATAGTGCACATTGCCAATAGGGTTGACATTGGATTTACCTATCTTGCTAACTCCGAGAATAGAACCATTCTTTCAACGGACAAATGACACACCACCACCTTGTTGTGCCTTCAAAGAGAGGAAGTCTGTAGTTTAACGTGTCATGTGCCGTGAGCATCCATTATCCATGTACCAACACTAACTTCTTCCTCCCCGGTGCACAAGAATTACTTGTTAGTCTTAGGAATCCACTTTAAATGGAGTTCCCCGTAGTTGTCAAAACACTTAAAAAGAAACCTTACTGTCCACGAAGTCAAGGTATTTTTGCAAAAACGATAGCGAGGACCAGGTCTCTTTCGTTTTTCTTCCGTAATTCTGTCAGATCTGACAGATTTAGCACGGGGAATAGAGGACCAGGTCCCAATTATTTCTTTTCTTGATCATTTTCAGATTTGACAAACTTCACATGGCTTGCTCTAGCTCCTTTCAGTTTATCACAATTCTCTTTTAGGTGTCCATTACGCCCACAATGAATACATAAGAGATTATCAGCTATAGACACATATTTGCTATGAGGATTAAAAGGGGGTTCTATCGGACTACATCCTAGTCCTTTATTCCTATTGAAACTCTGTTCAGACAGATTAGGAGAGAATTTTGGAAGATCTAGTCCATTTTAGAGAGAGAATCAACTCTTCCTTGATCCTACTCAGATCCTTTCTCAGTTTAGCGTTAGTTTCAAGAGAAGCAGCTAACTTAAATTCAGAAACTTTAAGCTTGTCCTCCAATTCTTCCTAAAAAAATACTAAGTTTTTCATTTGTCATTTTATGAAGTGCTAGGCCCCTTTTCAAGAGTTATGTTGTTAGATTCCAACATCCCTATTCTAGCACCCATTTCAAAAAACTGAGCTACAAGAGTAGTATTTTCATCCTCACACAAGCTTAATTTTTCATTCAATATTAAGTTTTCAGTAGTACTCTCATCCACCTAATCAATTAGTAAAGCATCAAGTTTCCTAAAATTTTATGCTGGAAGATTATCTAGATCGTCTTTTAATTCAAAAATACTTACCTCATTTGAGGCCTCTTCGTCATCAAATTTTGCCATGACGGAGAATATTTAGTTGAAGACACTCTCATCATATTAAATATCCATCATTGAGACATCCTCATGATCTTCTGCATCTCGTTCTGACTCACTTGAATAATCTCCATAGACATCAAAGCATTTTCACCAACTGATCAGTATGAGCCTTCATCTGAAAGTTGTCTGGGACCAGGTCTTTCACGCGGTGTCTGGTTTTATGAGATTCTTGCTTTTGACTAGTCAATCTCTCATAAAGTGACCAGGCTTACTACACTTATGACACATATCATTTGTTGTTGCAGTTCTGCTGGTTGATGCTGTCTTATGAAATCCTCCATGCTTTTTTATGATATATTGAAACCTCTTTGTTACATATGCCATCTCAGTCTCCTCCTCAGTCACCTCACTTTGAGACGACTTCAGTGCAATAGACTTCTCCTTCTTTCCTTCATTTGCTGAGGTTCCCTGTTTTCTATTTAACTCATATGTCTATAAATTTCGTATCAACTAATCCATAGGAAGTTTCATAAGATCCTTAGCCTCTGTGATTGTGTCCACCCTTCTTTCCCAAATTTTCCGAAGCACCTTAAGAATTTTGCCAACTTCCTTACACACTGGCATGGGTTCTCCCAGGCCTCTAATCTCATTAGTGATAGTAGTTAAACAATAGTTCATCTCAAAGATGGTTTCACCCTGCTTCATCACAAAATTCTCATATTGAGTGGTGAGAATGTCAACCTTCAACTCCTTCACCCGTTTATTTCCTTTATGTGTAGTTTAAAGACAGTCCCAAATCTCCTTTCCATATTCACACACAGCGATTCTATTATACATCAGCACCAATACCGCATACTAGAATCTTTTTTGCCTTGTAGTTCTTTTCGATCTTTTTCATGTCAGCCTCACCGTATTCTTTTTTGGTCTTAACCACAAAGGTTGTAAGATATCCATATTGTACTTACTTCAAGGGAATGTAGGGTCTATCAAGAATGGCATCTCACAGCTCAAAGTCCTCAACATTGATGTAGTCATGCATTCAAATTTTCCACCATCCATTATACTGGCCATTAAAGCGAAGTAGTCTGCTAGATGATTGTCCTTCCTCCAGATTTGGTAGAGTAGTCATTCCTTCAGGATCTTCATTTTCTTGGTGTTAACCAATCTGAAAAGTGAAGCTCTGATACCACTTATTGGAATTTAAGCATCCACTTACGTTGATGGGACCAGGTCCTCAAGACAGTAATAACAGCAAGTAAGGACAAATGCAGAGAGTAAAGATGACAATCAACTTTATGTGGAAACCTCCTTGCTCAAGGAAGGAAAACCACGACATGTTCTCAACAGGACTTTTCAAAACCACTTCTACTAATGTTTAACAAACAAGAGTAAAAGTGGGTTACAAATAAGAGATTAACCTACTAATCTCCGCACTAAGTAATACTCCCTATCACTTAGCTGAGAGTGAGCAGACACCACACTACTCTCTATATTAATCCTACCTGGTTAATATATACTTAAAGTAACAACCAAAGTTCGTCGTAACCCAGCCCTTACAATGATTCTCCCAAGTTGGAAACGTTTCTAACACAGTTGAAATGAATCCTATAATATAAGAACAATTACAACCAACCAAATACAGCAAGTACAAAAAGCGATAAACGCACTTCTATCAGTTCCCTTGTTGTTCTGGAAGCTTGAAAAATACACTCTTTGAATGAATGAAGAATGATTGAATGATTGTTATTGTTTTTTGTTTGATATATACCATGAAAGGCAGACAATTTTTACAGTTGTCCAGCACTTTGTCGATTGAACGAGCTTTCAACTCTGCAAAGGACCAGGTCCCTGCACATGTGAGGAGATCATCAAAACATTGAGAAACACTAACCTCTTATCAGCATACTTGATAAGACCTTTGATTTATGATTCTAGATTCTTGTTGAATGAGGAAACTATTCCAGCAATCGCTTGGATTTCCTTTCCCGATATAAAACCAACATACTTTGTTAAGGAATCATTTATTCTTTACCCTCTGTTGTGGGGAAACCTCTTCATCTTGATATGGCTAGTATCAAAAAGACTAGACCAAGTTGTGCTAGGGTTAAGGTGAAAGTTGATCTCTTGGCTAATTTTCCTAAGTTTGTTGAACTTGAAGTGGTTAATGAGTATTTACAGACATCTAGAGTGGAGAAATATATATTGAGGAGGATGTAGGATGTTCCACCCAGAACTAAGGAGAAGTGATCTTGATAATGACAAAGGGAAGCAAGCCGGGGAAGAAAATAATAAAGAGGCTTCTGAAGTTCCTGTTCCTTTGATAAGATTTGGAAGACAATTTATGAAGTGACATCTTACTAACAAAAGGTTTCCCAGAAAAACTCACAATGATAAGGAGGATATGGAATCAAGTAAAATTGAGGAAGGAATTTCTACTGCTAATGCTTTTGAGGCTTTGAAAGAAGAAAATTGTACAAACATTGAAATTGTACAACAAAACAACAAGGTAATAACAACAAATTCAATCAGTCAAACATGTTCAATTAGGGCCAGTCCATAGTCGAAGAATAAGGAAGGGCATAAATCATAAATTTCACCAAGTTTACAAGGGATTTCACAAGTAGCAAGAATTGACAATGGTATGATGTAGCAGTCTACAAAGGAAATTGATAACAAAGGCTTTTGGCATGCATCAAAAGAATGATGAAAAGGTGGCTGGAATTAGAGAAGATATAGTGAGTACAAGAACACCATCAATTCAGCTGGAGGCTGAACATGTTAATACAGATCAGGGAGTTATTTCACCATATCCTGCTTATGTTGGGACCAATACTGAAATGCCATCAATAACAGTTTATATTCTGGAAAATCAAAGTCCGGTATTTGTCCTTGAAAAGAAGGTGATAGTAGTAGTAGCAGCAACAACAACAACAAAGCGACGTATGTTAAAGACAATGATCTTTCCTTGGTAAGTTATGATGATATGGACGATAAGCATAATGAACTCATCATCATGGCAGATTTGGCAAATACAGTGGAACCACATCCACTTCAAACAATTAGTGAGACAGAAGTAACTTTGAATTAGTTTCATCAGATAAATTTGATTTATTTATCGTGTTGAGTGAGTTTTCTACTACAAAATTAATGGTAAAGTAATTGCATCAAAATAGCTTTAATAATTGTCAATCAAACGTAAAAGAATATATACTAAGAAAGTGTAAGAGAGTGAGTAAATTTAGAAAAATATATTATAAGGAATTACAATACGTATTTCACCAAAGATAGGCCTGTTGGTCCTATCAGAGTTCCTAAGTTTCCACAACCAGAGAATATTGTAATTCAAACAGTAACATATTTCGATATAGCACCTAAGCATATGATAAACTATTCTTATAAACAATTTTAATCAAAATTTAAAAAAGTTTATGCACGTATTTGAAGGTGGACTCTCTCCTTTAAATATACATAATATATAATACTCTTAATAAACCTTAAAACTACATAAACATTTCAACATATTAAATTTTCCTAAATTGAATTATCATAATAGGTTATTATGTAATTTGTCTTGTTAGCAATTGATGTTTATTATAGAGAATCACCTATCATCACATCATAAGCAATGTGATCATGTGAAATAATTTTACACCATCTATTTGTGGTGTTCGCGCTTTTTTCATAAGATGATCTAAATTTTACTGCTTTTATATATGAATGTTATCAATATATCATGTACAAAGGCGATTGATAGGTTAATTTATATGCATTAATAAATTTTTTTTAGGTTTAGCGGCTAATATTCATTATAGAGAATTACTTCTTATCACATTTTAAGCAATATGATCATGTAAAATTATTTTACACAATCTAATTATATATTTTGCACCTTTTTTTCCATAAGATAATCTCGATTTGAATCCTTTTATATATAAATAGACGTTATCAGTACTTCATGTACAAAGGAGATTGATAAGTTCATTTCTATGCATTAAATATTAATTGTGAAACATTTTGTTACATAATAGTATAAAATTAATTGATTGATAGGTCTATTTAACAAGTATTAATTGATAATGTAGAATAAGGATTTTTAAGTAATTTATTATAACAAGTGAAAAAAGACTATCGTAATAAAGTTTGAAATTGTTTAATTTTATTTTGTCTATATATAAAGGATTTACATGTCCCCTAATTCGTTCTTGAGCAAGGGAAAGACTCAATTGAGGACCAAGATAGGATGCTTGCAGATGTACCTATGTTAGATATTTTAATATTTATAAGGAAAAACTTCAGAATATGGCAAACATCCATATATATTTAAAAAATAGCTATGTTTTATTTTTTTCATGTTATATGAATATAATTAGACTATAAATAGCAAAATTAATTTTATGCAAATATTTTTTTATATATATTCAATATAATAAATAAATATTAAATAGGAAAGTAATTATAATTGAATGCCTAAATAATTATGGCAGACATATTTGTGATCTTTTTCCATGTTTACCATCATCAAATTTTTTTCTTTTATCAATATTCATACATCACATATTTTATGTCTCCCCCCCCCCCCCCCCCCCCCCCAAAAAAAAATCATTCAAATTCAAGATACTTTACATTAATGTAGGATCAATTTTTGTTAATTTGTATCCAGCAAATACTTTTTAGTTACATATTTGTCTCGTACTTATACAGTTTGATACCCACAAATTATATTTTCTTTTGCTTGTTTGTCTAATGTATCAATATTTATACTGTTTGATACCCACAAATTGTACATTTTTTGCTCGTTTGTATAATATATCCATATTTTTGCTTAACTAGAATGTTGAAATGTATCCATTTTTATATACATAGATACTTGTAGTATTATATAAGCACAAGTTAAAAAGTTGATTTACGAAGACAATTATATCTAGATATATAAGTAATATATCCAAGATAAAAATTTGATTCGGGAATGCAAGTAAAGTTGTATCCAACGTATATATTTTTGTGCTTAACGACAATGTATTCATTGTATTCTATATCGTGTATTCATTTTTTGTTTAACAACTAGTGTATCTATTGACATGTAGTTCATCCATTCAAAATCGAAATACTTAACCTTCATTCTCAAATGCAACTATTTGCTTACAACAATAACTTGAATTAACAAAAAATATATATAAATACCTTTGCGATAACAAAATCAGAAATATGGAGACTACAAGAAAATTGAGTATGATGTATCACAATTTTTGTTAAACTGATAAAGAATAAGATCTGATATGTCTTTAAATAAGTAATATTTAGTTAAAGTTAATTATGGTAAATTGTTCATTGTATGGACGTAATGTAATTAAGGATAGTGAGTTATATTTAGAGTGAATTCCTTTTTTAGTTTGTTGTACTTAAAGATGTATTAATGTATAAATAAAAAAGAATATAAAACTATAGAAAAATACAACCAAAAAGTAATATAAACTATAGTCATTTATTGTAAATAACATACTTATAGCTATTGATATTCATTAACCCTATAAATATAGTTATTTTTGTAAGTTGCTCTATTTATATATTATAACGGTGAATTGATGGTATAATATATATTATTAATTTTGACTGTTAGCTTATGTTTGTTTATGCTTTTTTTGTGTGCAGAAGACTAAGTTGGGACAGTATGGAGTTAATTAAGAGTTTGGATACTTTTTCTTTATTTTATTAGTGAAACATTTTATAATGCTAAGAACATATTTAAAAAAATTACATAGGTACAATTATACATAACTTTGTTTTACATCATTCATATATAAGAAAGTATTGGTAAAATATATTTGTTGTGTTCTCAACACTTTTTAACAAGGTTAAAAGTGAACTGTTCAATTAATTTATATTCAAATCAAAAGCAACATCTCTAAAAATAGAAAAAATGCACAAGTACCCCCTTAACCTATGCCCGAAATCATAGAGACAAACTTATACTATACTAAGTTCCTATTACCCCCCTGAAATTATTTTATAAGTAATTTTCTACTCATTTTCGGCCTACGTGGAACTAGCTTTAAAAAAAAAGTCAACCAGCGTTGGCCCACAATATAGTGCCACGTAGGCCGTAAAGGGGTAGAAAATTATTAATAAAATATGTTCAGGGGGGTAATAGGACCTTAGTATAGTATAAATGTGTCTCTGAGATTTCGAGCATTGGTTGAGGGGGTACTTGTGCAATATCCCCTAAAACTATGACTAATACACGAAAATTCATGCAAAAAAAAAATAAAAGAAAATTAACTTGTAAATTGACTTTCGTAAAATAAGTTGTTGATATGGAGTGTATAGGTTGTCCTCAAACACATCTTTTTACTTGTAACGTATTAACATGAGCTTTTTTTTTAATAAATAATGAATAAAAACTAATTAGCTTTTTGTGAAAATCAAAACTAAACAAAGACTTGTATTATACTTACGGTACTTTCTTTATGATATATTTCTTTTAGTTTGTCTCAATATATTTTGCTACTTTCTCTGCAAACAATTGGAGTTGTTACTTGAAGAGTGTTCAATATCTTGTATTCTATATTTTTCTATCATTTTGTTGAAGTATGATAGTATGCAATTTTTGAAGATAGTTGTCTAACTCAAATGAAGCATTTACGATATTTCTTTGAAACTATTCAGAACTCTCTATATTTCATTTGCTAAGATGATTAAGACATTGAGAGGTTTGTACCACACTATTAGAATAAACAATTTTAGATTCTGAAATTTCATGGATAACATAACTCTTATTGGCAGATTTCTTTTTTTTTTCTAACATTTTTGTTCATCTCTTAATTAAATATGTATTCCTACGGAATTATACATACTTCATATATGTTGGGAAAAAATATGTAGATAATGTGCACATACGATATCAATATATTCATATTTGTTTTTGCAACTACATGTCACATGTAATATTATAGATTAAACTCATCAAATTAGATCTTCCTTAAATCTGCATTCTTATTTGATACAACATACTTGTGTCTCAATTGAACATTAGAACATGTCCTAGATCCTTTGGAAAAAAAGTTCTCAAATGTGTTATGAATCTCATGAGTGTAGATTGCAAATTGTGTTAAAGTTGGACTATATTTAACAACAAGAATAGGCTTACATTATTAATTACACCTGAAGTCATTTTGTTCTTCATTCAACTGCCACTTAGTAAATACATTTTTCTCATATCTATCATACAAATTTGTAATTAAGAATTTAAATGTCCAAATCCATTTAGAACGTGATTATTACTTCGAGATGTCACTTTTCATCTAGCTCTAAACACATTATTATTAAAATTGTCGACCACATGTGTCGAGTATTATAAAATTATTCAACCAATCATGTTATTCTACAAATTACGTTGTTAGCATAATCTTTAATGTTTCTTCAAATTCAATAATAAAATTACATTCAGACACTGCATTTGTCAAATTTTATAAAGAACCTTTGTCATTGTCAAGGGAACTCAAATGAGATGGGGCATTTGGCGCTAACACTATCAATGTTAGATGCTCGACATTATTTCTCTTATGGATATTTTTAATGCTCGAGCTGCTTAAGTTATATTATGTGGAAAAATATTTACAAATGACTTTTGAAATGTCATTCAAATAAAAGAGCACAGTAAAAATTATAATTGTATTTGATGATTTATTCCAATAAATGATGCATAAATCATATGATATTTTTTTGTTCGATATATGGAATCAAAATACATGACTTTGTTAAGAAAAGTAAAGTCCATTCTGGATCGACCATCTCTCCATAAAATTAACTATACACCTTTCAGAATCAAGTTGAACATCGCAATAAAATAAGTCTATCACTTGTCTACTATTGAATCGTTAGCAACACTTTTATGATTCCCTGCTTGCACCTTTGATTTCTTCAAGTGAAATATAAATGAGATAAAATTTGAAAATTAAGTCACAAGCAAGAAAAAAAAAAATTGTTGTCCTTTTAACTATTTTTATTTATATAAGTCTTTTCACCGTTACATTTAGTTAGCTACTAACTTTACTCCCTTTTGGGTTATAACTAATCTTTATTTTCTTTTTAATTATTTATTAAAATAAGTCCTCTGATATATTTTTATTTGTTTTATACAGTTAATTCAACTTAATTGGGTATTAACACGGTTGTATGACTATAGATCATTTTTATGATAAAATAATGAAAAACAATTTAAAATTAAATTATTTCTAAATAAAAAAAAGAATCATCAATTTTAAAATAGTTATCACTTTGTAAAACTAAAAATCATACTATCTATTAATTTAATATAGCACCGATTGATTTTCTTTTTAATACCACCTCAAATAAAATTTTGTTACTCAAATACTATAGATGATTATCTCAATAGTTAAATTTAAATATAAAAGGACAACAACACTTCAAATGATATAAAAATGACCAATTTCATCAAAAAAGTTAATTGAAGATTCGTTATTTCTAATCTCTTCCTAAATCTTTTGGATTGGGTGGGGTAGAATTAGATTGGGTCTTCCATTCACTTCTTATGAATATAAATAGTTTTGCTCTCTTATACTACATTCCTAAAATAGTATAATGAGATACTATAAAGAAAAACAATTAAATTTTAAAGAAAAAAGTACCACTATGATCTCTTCATTTTTCCTCCACTTTATTCAACTTTTACTCAATATTCTCTAACAACAATGTTGTTGACAGTAGCATCCATTGTTGCTTCTGTGTTCCTTGAATCCGTTAAATTCTCTAAATCAGACGCATAATTTTTAACTTCTTTTCGTATCATATCTTGTAACACTTTTTAAATATTTGGGCTCAACAACTGTTTCTCCATACTTGTAAGACCATAATTATCATTCGGAGTTATTGATGTTTGGGGCATAAAATATGATGGATCGGGTTCAGATGTTGATACAACTGTTTGTTCATCTTCTTGCTCGATTCGATTTAACATATTCAAATTCTTGCTAGATTGGAATCCAGGTAAAGAGAGACTCAAAGTTGTTGATGGACCAACGATCCCTACACGATTTTGCAGTTCGACTAGGAATTGATTGGCTGATAAACGACCAGTTCTTTGCTCTATGTTCCTCTACTAGCTTCTTTAATAGTTCATCCTCTACATGATTCCATCGACGCTTGATCTGAACCATTTTCTTGATTATTTTAACTTAATAAAATCAATTGAGTATATGAGATATCATAAATAGAGAATTAGGATATGGGTTTACTGATAAATATTTGAGGGAGAGTGGGATATATATAGTGGGGATATGGAAAAAGGGGTGTGAGTTACCGAGTTAATAGGTAATTATTGATTATCAAGTTTTTTAAGTTTTAGGAATTAATTAGAATTTTCATTTAATAAGTTTTTAGTGGGTTAGGTTTGTTGGATTAGAGGGATAGATTAATTGATGTTTGACTATCAATTAGTTTAGGAAAAAGAATAAAATAACATTCAAACTAATTATTTTAACTATATTTATAAGTTGATTGATAAAAGTTTTCAAGAAAAAAAACTTCAAGTGTATTCACATTAAACTAATGAATACAAAATATTTACTTTGATATGCATTTTTATTATTTAGTAATAATTGATCAACTATATTCTATACTTAATTTACCATTTAATATGACAAATGATTTATGTGAAATTTTCAAATCAATAACCGTTTAAGAAATTTTTATAAATTTGAGAAAGGAAGTGAAATATATTATTAAGGGAGAGGATATATAATGGATATTTTACTAGCTGACCTTCCTAGAGAACATACAGTATGTGGAAAGTTGGAAGTTATATATTGAGTTTGTCTTTCACATGTATTTTAAAATTCATATATTTTTATTATTTTTGTTCATTGTTGATACTCTCATTGAATATTAATTAATTTAAGTTCATGCATTATGAGGGTCATTTATCATGACAGCAATTGTTTCTCCTGAGGCTACACCCTAGACGCGACATAATGCTTTGTATCACAAGTGACACCAAACTAACTCATGGCCTTACATATCTATATAAGTTAAGTCAAATCATGCACTATGCAGATCCAAAAGACAATTAATATATGAAATAGGGAAAATCCTAACAAGTCTAAATATATCACATATATGAAAAGTATAGTGATGATAGAAAACAACACTAACAACTCAAGTTAAATCTACTCTATGTCTGAAAGCCTCTAACTGATATAAGTTGTTGGGACAACTAACTCTAACAAGACTTAAACTAAAATGTACAGACTGGAAAGTAAATCATGTCTATTATCTTCACACTATGAGGACTCACAACTGCTGAGTACGACTGGAAGTCGAGCTAAGCGTGATTTGGATACTGAGTGCCTAAAAGCTATATGATAAAACGATGTAGCGCAAAAGTATGCATCAATACTTTGAATATACTGAGCATGCAAGATACATGCTAAGCTAAACAATATAACAAGTAAACATGGAAATAGATATACTGAAGCATAACTGGAAACTGAGTTCGATGGAATGACTAAGTACTAATCATGAAGATAATATACAGAAAAGAATATTGAAGTAAATACAGAATACATGTGAAATACACCAGAAATCCAATGACCTAAGATAAAACCTCATATTATGAATAATGGCTTTAAAATGGTTCAAATGATATTTCTACACCTAAACTAAAGTGATTAACTTTGTTTGGAAGTGTTAGTACCTAAACGTCAAGAAACGACCATGACATCTGGAAAATAGTGAAATTGAACTAGTAGGTGTTCTAGGTGCTTGTAAAGGCTTGGTAGTGTCGTACGAGGGTTAAATATTGTATAAATACTTTAAATAGGTAAAATCACTATGTTAAGTATCAAAACTTCCAGCTACGAACCACCAATGACAACCAAGGACCCAAACTTTTGAGTTGAATGCTGCAATTTGCAGCAGCCATCCACAAGACCCCTTGACGGGGCGTGGGTGGGTTTCATGAGATGAGACATAGTCTCTTCACCAAATCCTCCCCAATAATACTCTATGAATCAAACTATGATATGCAGTATTGGGCGTCACACCACCTACGGTCTATAGGTGGTGTCCGTCAATGGTGCTAGGTAATTCGACTTATAGTTTTAAGTCAAGGGTCTTATTTTAGTTGGTCATTTGATTGGGGGTTAAGGGGGGTGGTTAGTAGGTTAATTATGACTAAACTTAACTATAATACCCCGACCCCAACCCCATTACTCCATGTCTTTCTAACTCAACACATTAAATCAAAATACAAACTTTATTCCATAATCCTTTGAATATTAACAAGGTATGATTTCTTTTAACTACTGGAATCCTTTCACCAAGAGGTTCCCTCAAACAACGCATTCAAAAGTTCCCCCAAAAGATAGTTTTTTTTTCTTAAACAAATTTTATAGATTATTTATGATTTATTATGATTAGTTAGGGTTGATTATGTGTATAATGTTGAGTAATTGTTGTTGTTTACTTGATATTCCCGTAGACCCATGTTCTTCCCCAATTTCCTAAATGTTTGATGTGATATTGTAAATTAGTTTAAGATGATGAATATACCAATTGCTTATGTTGATGGTAGTTATGTTACTACTTCATGAATTTCCCTATATTATGTATTTATTATGCATTTTTGGGTTGATTGATGTATCAAGTCCCTTAAAGGGCAAAAAGGTATGAAGGTTGGTTCTCCGTGGAACTTATGTATGAAAGGTGAATTACTTAGATAGTAATGTTGCTATATCTATTGTGTTGTTATAGTATTGATGACAAGGTTTCCTCATCATACACCCTATACATTTGAATTAAGTATGAATTATGTATGCATGCAATGGTAATATTATTATATGATTGAAAGGTAGTTCTCATGATTATAATGTAATGATAAAGTGAAAGGTGTACTCACATGCTAATGTTTCTAAAGTTAAATAATCATTCTCACTTATGAACATATATGAGCTATTATGATAAGATGTTGAAATGAGTGTATAGTAAAGACTAATGTTAACATATAGTAATGACTAAAGATGACTACTAAAGGAAATAAATTTGTAGCACCGAGAGGGCATGAAAATGAGATTGGGTTTTTTACGCTTAGTATGTCCGGCTCCCCATATGAGTTCCTTATACGTTAGTATGTCCTTATACGTTAGTATGTCCGGGTTCCTAATGATATGTTTTGTCTCATGAGATGGAAGCCTTCTACGTTAGTAAGCCCGGGTTTCTAGTAGCAATCTCCATGTCCCTTAAATATGTGCCCACATAGAATCATAGCTTAGTGGATCAACTTAGATTGCTAGTATGAAAGGTGTCACCTTAGGCAAGTGGAAACCCTCTCTTTTCAGTGTGGGAGTAGAACACCGGGTTCCATATAGATAATATGATCTATTCGATTATTGCAACTTTTCCCTAAAATTTAAAAGTAAAGGTATGAAAGAATGAAAGAAAGGATATGAGCCCCCACTAGCAAATATAAAAGTAAAGGTATGAAAAAATGAACGATATGATATAAGCTCCCACTAGGACTTTCTTAGATTTCTACATAGTTGAAGAGAGGGTAGGGGATTTCTCTTGCACATTGCACATGTAGCATTTTAAGAGGTGGTTAGTAGGGTTCTCTTATGCTTGTGATGATTATGGATTATGTATTTTAAGCTATGTATAAATATCATGAACATGATTGGTTTCGTCTTATGGTATGCTTATAATGATTATGTGTTGACATATGATTGTAGTAGGTGGCTTATAGTTGACACTTAGATTTTGATGGGGGTTATGGGATCCTATCCTTGGTATTGCACTAGTGTTGCTTAGGTTTTTATACGTTGGGTTACTATTATGTTGATTTAGCTTATGTTCCCTATCTTGTATGCATATTGAGTTTTACTTGATAACGATCATGTTTTCAACTAAAATGTCCTTTTGTGTATATTTCAAATGTTTTATGTGCATGGCACCATACATAGTACGTGTGTTGTACTAACCCATATTGCTTTCCTTTTTCCCTCACATGTAGGATCGGTCCATCGATGTGATTCAAGTCCATTTCTCAAGAAGCTTGGATTTGCTTTCCCAAGTTGGTGAGTCCTCATGTCCGAGGATAAATTACCTATAATTCTCGCTTTAGTTCATTTTGTATATTTGATAGACTATGTTGTTCTATCCTATTCTAAGACTTTTTATTGATGTAAGGGTTAAGTCCCAATTGTCATATTTCTATGTCTAGATGGTACTATGACACAAAGTTTCTATATTGGTATAAAGAAGAAGTTAACTTCTAAATTGTAAATTTTTTTATAATTCCGTATTTTTTGATGACCATATGTGATGATGAATGCTAAGGGCTAGTCTAAGACCTCTTCGAGGTTGATGACGCCGGTTACGACTAGGGGGTTGTCTCGGGTCTTGACAACTTGGTCTGTGCAACTTGAATCTGAGTGTAGGAGGTACTATCAACCGACATAAACTACATGAGCTAAATGTTGAGTCCAATCTATATGCCCCCATCGAGAGGATCCAATATATCTTGTTGGGGTATAAAGGTATGACTCTGGAGTGATCACTAAAACTGATGCCCAATAAAGGGGACTTATAAATATATGGAGGAAGGTAGTTTTGGGATTTGAGGGGACGATCAACCCTAGTCTAACTCAGTGCTTAGTCTACTCCCAAATGAATGAAAGCTAAAATGTAGCTGAAATATTGAGTATCTCAAAATACTGATAATTATCTAAGAATATAACAAACCTATACCGAAAGATATGACATTAAAATTCAGAAGCATTATTGTATAACTAATCTTCCTAGAAAGTGTAATTCATGAAATACTGATAACTAACACAAACTAGGGTTTCTGAGTTCTATACATGGGACTACCCTAGTTCTCCAAGAAACATGTAATTATCATTATAAAGACTATAGCAACTGAATTGCAGTGGATCCCTAAGATTTAGGAACACTGGGTCTGAACAATTTATGGAGAAACTAAAGAATTGATTAAATTCCCGAGATCTAATGGCTGAAAGGAACCCATTAGTGAAATCTTACATACCTGCTGACAAAAACTACGGAGAAATCCTTTTGATTTTTGGGCAGAATTTGAAGTAGTGGGAGAAATTGTCACATTTTTCTCTTCTTTTCTTTCTTAATTAGATGATTTTAGGAGAATGAGGGTTTTAGGTTGTTTTTGACTAATTACTTAGGCTTAGACTAAGTAAAACAACGTAGTTTAAGTACCAAACACATAAGAAATAATAGCAATACAACCCTGACTTATAGTTGACGAAGTGACCTTGATGACGGGCCTGATGGCCCGTCTAGTTGGTCTCATGATTTCCTGCCCAACAGGGCTTCACTAAAACAAGCATAACTCTTTAGTCCAGGTCGAAATTAGGTAAGCTTTGTGGCGTTGGAAAGAGAACTCAAAGATGTTTAATTTGATAGGTTATGGGCCACCTAATTTATTTTGTGCTTAAATATATGATTGTTGAAGTTGACCCAAAACTCAAAGTCTAATAAGTCTCTTTCACGGATGACTTCAAGGTCCATGTGAAGCTCCACGGACCGCCCCGGCATCTTAGGTGCTTCACAGTGACCTTGGGTGCAACCCCATTGTTTGGGTGATTTGTACTGAACCTTAGATGGGTCTTCCAAGTCACCAAGGGTCGTCAGTGTCTAGGTGTCTCCCTCCTTGTTAGATCCTAGAGGGTTGTTCAAGATGCCCTTGATGGTCATGAACCAATACACATGTCACGCTCGAGCCTCCACCCTGGACGTGGCTACTGCCCAACAACCATTGTTGGCCTTGAGCGAACCCTATACCTCGCGTTCTTAACTAGGCGAAAGACTTAATTTAACTCAATCATAAAGCTGGAACATTCTCATGAAAAAATACTTTAAATATTTATCTTTGCCAAAATGACACATAAGTCTGAAAGTTAAAATATCTGAAATATAAGATAAAAGAGACTAAAACTGAACTATCTGACTGTCTATCTGTCTAAGAAGCCTCTATAAATACAAAGGTGAATGTTTGGACAGATCCCACAACATTCTAACAAAGAAACAAGTCTGAAAAGCATAAAGGGATCCTCCGAAATGCAAGGAGGCTCCCCACTAACTCTTAACGCACAAAATGGATCAACAAGGTGTTGGATGCTGATCCTTGTTACCTATGTCTGCATCATAAGACGATGCATCAGTACATTGAATGTACGAGTATGCGAGTTGGAATGCTAAACAACAACTATTAAGCTTGAAAGGATTAAGAATGAAATTACCTCTGGCTCTACTCAACTCAAGAAGTCATTACTCAATATAAAGCAGTAAAGACACATGCAATATATATATATATATATATATATATATATATATATATATATATATATATATATATATATATATATAAACACTTAGTTTATTAGAGGAAATAATATAATAAACTCAACTTTACTTATAAATAAAAGTAATATAGTTTTTGTGGGAGATTGTTTAACCGAAAACCATCATTATGAGCCTATGCAATGGTACAACGTCTTCCCTCACGTTGCAAGAGGACCGCTCTATACCTTGTCATCGATATGGAACCTGAACTACAAAGTGGATCCACTAGTCTATGCTAAAAAGCACTAAGAAATCATCAAAAAAGTATGATCATTTATCTCTCCATGCTGGCTACATGGTTTATGGAGACTTGAGTTGATATGAACTTGCGTCCCCATATCGGTGCTCCATGCTACTCTCAAAATACTTATATCATATATTTTTAAAACAATTTTTTCTTTGGTTTGATGTAATTGCTCAAACATAGCTTTAAAAACTCTCTTGGAAATCAAAGTTCCCATTTTCTAAAACTAGCCAAAGGGTCAGTGGAACTCTAGCTTACTTTATTTCTCAAAATGTGAAAACATTTGAAACTCTTAGGGACTACTTAGTTCCCTTATAGCTTTTGAGAAATGAACTCACTCTTTGCTTTTACTTGAAACCTAAATCTTAGGGAATACTTAGTTCCCTTATAACTTTTGAGATTTAACTCAACTCATTACACTTTGCTCAACTTGTAGCTTGATCCTTAAAACAAAGTTAAAATGTTTGTTTAATACTCTTGAAAAACTTAAGAACTTACTTTAACTTGCTTCTTAACTTTTAAACTTGACTCTTAACTTCTTGACTTTGATCTTAACTTTCCTTGAATTGGATTATGGATTCAAGGATCATGATCTCACTTTTATGGATGTTTATGTACTTTAGAGTATTGGAATCAACTAGGAATTATAGGTACAACACTTAGGAACTCGTATAAAAATATAAGGGAAAATGGGATCTCCAGGTGACCGTGCAGCTCTGAGAGGTACAGGGCGCCAGGCCCTGTCACATAGAGGTTGCCCTGAGGGGGGCAGGCGCGGCGCACCAGGGCTTGTCAGACGAGATTTACGACTTTTCTTCTCCAATTTTCAATTCTAAACCTTCTAAAATCCCATGGATCTCACCCCAAACACTTAGGATCACTAAAATCCTCAATATCCAATTGTTTAGACTCGTAAAAAAGCCCGGAAACACGAATCAAACAACCCAAGTTATACTACAACTCAACCAACAATACTTCTAACGGTTTTTTTTATCAAGAACTTCATTGTTCATTATTCAATCTACTCAAATTGCTCTGAATTAAACATATTATTGTGTGGGTGAAAGAAACCATCACAGAAAGATCTCACATACCTTAAAGGGATCACCCCCGACGAAACTCACTCAACGATCTTGGCAAAATCTTGGTCTTTTCTCCTTGCTCCTTCTTCTCTTATCTTTTCTCCAAGTCCTAAGCGTAATAAATCTTCTGAAAACTGACATAAGACTTAATTTTACACCGAATAAACCCTTAAAACAAATAGAAAATAATAGGGTAAAAAGACTACTTTACCCTTACTAAACTCCGGATTGGATTTTTCTCAACCCAACAGCCCAACTTCCGATAAGCATATCTCTCTTATAGAAAATTGAAATTACGCAAACTTAGCAGTGTTGGAAAGATATCATCAATGGCTTTCCATCCATATTAATACCTAGACTTAACAAATAATGAGATAGAAGTTATGGTTGTTTGAAAACGACCAAAAACTTACTTTTACACTAAGGAAATTTTCCAGATTTCTCCTATGCTTTCCATAAATAACTATTCTTAGTTTCTTTGATTAATCCTAGCTATTTTGGTTTATGAGATGTTACAATATCTCTTTCTTGGGAACATTCGTCTTCGGATGAGAACTTTTCCACTAAGTTATGGGTAGTAACGTCTTTTCACCACTCACCAACAAAAGCAAGTAATGCATGCTTACACATAGTCTTATAAAGTGCTAAGAAGAAAATTTAGTACCTTGATAAGTATTCTCTCCGGATTCAAAAAGATGTGGGTACCTCTTCTTCATATCCTCCTCAGCTTCCCAAGTTGCTTCTTTGACAAATTGGTTCCTCCAAAGGACCTTGACTGATGCAACTTTGTTAATTCTCAACTTGCTTCTTTGACAAATTGGTTCCTCCAAAGGACCTTGATTGATGCAACTTCCTTAATTCTCAACTTGCAAACTATACGATCCAACATTTGAACCAGAATCTCTTCATAGGATAGGTTATCCTTAATCCCAACATTCTAAGTTGGTATAATGATCACCCAAGCACTTCTTCAACATAGACACATGGAATACCTATGCTACATTGCCAACCATTTTAGAGATTCTGCAAGGGCCAATATATCGGGGAATAAATTTCCCCTTTATACCAAAAATCATAACCCCCTTCATAAGTGAAACTTTCAGATACACCCAATCGTCCACCTCAAACTCTAACGATCTTCTCCTAACATCTGTGTAGGACTTATGGCGACTTTGTACTTTTTTCAATCTCTCTTGAATCACTTTCACTTTATCCATGTCTTGGTGAACTAAATTTGGTCCTATTAGCCATGCTTCACCAACTTCGAACCACCCAATAGGAGATTTGCTTCTTCTCCCATCAAGAGCCTCAGATGGAGCCATTTGGATGCTCGAATGGTAATTGTTGTTATAAGCGCACTCAATGAGATGTATTTGATCATCCCGGTTCCCTTAAAAGTTGATCACACAAGCTCTCCACATATATTCTAAGGTTCGTATAGTATGCTCTTCTTGTCCATCTGTTTGACGATGAAAAGCAGTACCTAAGTTCACCTTCGAACCCAAATATTTTTGGAAAGATTTCCAGAATTGTGCAATAAATTTTGCACCTTTATCTGAAATAATGGAGACCGGAACTCCATGAAGTCTCACCACCTCTTGAAGGAACAACTTAACATAATCCTCGGCCGAAAAGGTAGTCTTTACCAACAGGAAATGGGCTGATTTTGTCATTCTATCGACAATCACCCAAATAGAATCATGTTGCCTGCGAGATTTTGGAAACCCTGTGACAAAGTCCATATTAATCATCTCCCGCTTCCACTCTAGAAGTTTTATAGTCTGAGCCAAACCTCCAAGCCTTTGGTGCTCTAATTTCACTTGTTGGAAATTCGGACACTTAGCAACAAACTCACTATCGTTCTTCGTGCCTTCCTACAATATACCTCTCTCAAATCGCGGTACATCTTGGTGGAACCCGAATGAATGGAATATCTGGAGTTATGATCCTCGTCCAAGATCCTCTCTTGGATTCCATCCACCCTAGCTACACACAACCTACCTTAATACTTCAGCACACCATCTCTTCCTTATTTAAAAGCCAATATTCTTTGCTTATGAACATTTTCTTTCAAATCATGCAAGATAGGGTTTTGTTCTTGTTTCTCTTTCACCTATGACATAGTGATGATTCAGCCCCATTAGTTACCACTATCCCTCCTTCTGTGGAATCCATAAGTCTAACTATCAAATGTGCGAGTCTTTGCACATATCTAGATAACTCCCTCTTTTCTTTTTCAGTATGGTAGTTACACCCCATGGATAACCTGGTTAAGGCATCAACAACTACATTAGCCTTACCTGGGTGGTAGAGAATACTCATGTCACAATCCTTGAGTAATTCTAACCACCTCCTTTGTCTGAGATTTAACTCCTTCTGAGTGAACATATATTGGAGGCTCTTGCGATCAGTGAATATGTCAACATGAACACCATACAAGTAGTGATGCTATATCTTCAAAGAAAAAACTACTACAACCAATTCTAAGTCATGAGTCACATAATTCTTCTCATGAACCTTGAACTGTCTGGAGGCATAGGCTATAACCTTGTCATTTTTCATTAATACACAACACAAAACAACTCTTGATGCATCACAGTACACCACAAAAGCTTGAGTACCCTCTCCTAAGGTCAAAACCGAAGAGGTAGTTAATCTTTTTTTCAATTCTTGAAAGATTTTCTCACAAGCTTCAAACGATTGAAACTTAACTGTCTTCTGAGTTTGCTTGGTCAAAGAAGACGAGATAGATGAAAAACCTTTGACAAATATCGTATAAAAGCTAGCCAAACCCAAGAAGCTCCTTATATCTGTTATAGATATGGATCTAGGACAATTCTGAACTTCTTCTATCTTTTGGGTATCAACTTTAATCCCATCACTGGAAACGATGTGGCCCAAGAATGCCACAGACTTAAGCCAAATCACACTTAGAGAAAGCTCCTTATCTATCAAAGTCTGCAGAACAATTTTGAGGTGACTAGAATGATCTTCTTCATTCCTTGAATAACCAGTATGTCATCAATGAAGACGATGACAAACAGATCTAAATAAGGTTTGAAGACTTTGTTCATAAGATCCATGAATTTTGCTGGTGCATTTGTCAAACCAAAGGAAATAACTAAAAACTTATAATGCCCATACCTAGTTCTAAAATTTATCTTTGGAATGTCACATTCCCTAACTTTCAACTGATTGTGGCCTGATCTGAGATCAATTTTCAAGAAGCAAGAAGAACCCTAAAGCTGGTAGAAAATATCATCTATCCTTGGAAGAGGATACTTTTCTTGATGGTCAACAAATTAAATTAGCGGTAGTCTATACACATTCTAAGGGAACCATCCTGATTTCTCACAAATAAGACTAGAGCGCCTCAAGATGAGACACTTAGTTTAATAAAACCTTTATCTAACAGATCTTTCAATTGTTCTTTTAGATCTTTTAACTATGCTAGTACTATTCTATATGGCTGAATAGTGATAGGACGAGTATCTGGAATAATTTCTATGTCGAAGTCTATCTCTCTTACAAGAGGGACTCCGGGTAGATCATCAAGAAAGACATCTGGAAACTCTTTCACTATAGAAACTGACTAAATAGAAGGTACCTCAACACTTGAATCATTAACTCGGACTAATTGATAGATACAACCCTTTGAAACTAACTTTCTCTCTTTAAGGTAAGAAATGAAACGACCCTTAGGCACTGCTGAACTACTACTTCACTCAATGACTGACTCATTATGAATCTAGAACTTGACAACTTGAGTTCTACTAGATCAGCCATGTTGGAAATTGCAAAATCACGATAGAATCTTTTAGCTAGAATAGACTCCCCAATAGGTGTAGAAACACAGAAGTGTTCACAAAGTTTCTCTGCAAGGATCTCAAAATGATTTGCAACATAAGGAGTTATAAAACATAAACTTGTTCGTGGGTTTAACAAAGCATAAACGTCAAAATTAAAGACTTTGGTCATACCCGTGACAACATATAGAGAGTTCTCTTGCTCCTGGCGGCTAGTGATTGCATAGAGACGGTTTGCCCCTTTGCTACCAGTAGTTGCTTCTCTAGGTGCAGCCCTATCTGGTGGAGCAGGTGATGAACATGGGCTCTATTGTTCGGGTTTCCACCTCCCTACTTATTCTTGGGACAATATTTCATGTAGTGCCCCTCTTGACAACATTTGAACAACCTGACTGGCCATCACGACACTTACCAGCGTGGTTTCTACCACACATACCACAGGAAGGAACCCTATTACCTTTTTATGCCACACTACCTTAGGACATGGCTGGTCTAGCCTTAAAGTTTTTCGAATTCTAGCCATTATATTGACATCTGTTTCTGTGCACAGGTGCACTAGCAGATGATGGTGCATGCCCTTTTTGTTTATGAAATTATGGTCAACTTTAACCACCCTTATGTTGACTAGTCTCATTAACAGCCTTAGATTTATTGTTCATGTACTCCTCTATGTACCTGAACTTCTCCTCTTCAACTTGTTGTACATAGACCATTAACCTTGAAATGTCCATGTCCCCAGTAAACATGTCATGCCCCGAGCCTACACCCTGGGCGGGACCGGCACTCGAAAACCATTGTTGGCCCTCAAGAGAACCCCTGGCCTGGCTACTTAAATCAGCGGAAGAAAAAACCTCAACTTTCACACGAGTAACACATAATAAAAAGGAAATACATCATGTCATAACTTTGGCACAATAGCACTTGAGTCTTAATAACTGAAAGTAACTCAAAAATGAGATACTTTAGTCTACGAAGCCTCTAAACTATCTAGAGAGGGATGTTGGGACATACCCCACAACATCCGAAAAACTAATCTAACATAGAAATGAAAATGATGTCCTCCAAGATGCAAGGAGGCTCACCACAAACTCTGAAGCTCAATCTAGATCAACGAAACGCTGTGTGCTGATCCTGGGTACCTGCGTCTCCATCATGAAAAGATGCATACCAACTGGCATCACTACATTAAATGTACGAGTATGCGACTTGGAGAACTAAACAACGACTTAAGCTAGGGGTGATTAGAGGAACTTACCTTAGCTCTCCGCAACTCAAGAGTACACTTAAATCAAATGATATACATATAAAGCGATTGAAATCACATGCAGGATGTGTATATATATATATATATGTATATATATATATATATATATATATATATATATATATATCATTAAATAGTGGAAACAACTTAGTTCATTAAAGAAAATGCAATAACAAACTCAACTTTTCTTATATAAGAAAGTAATATCGCCTCTGTGAGAGTTTGTCTAACCAACAACCATCACTATAACCCTAAGTGATGGTACAACGTCTTACCTCACGTTGCAAGAGGACCATCTTACACCTTGCTATCGGTATAGGACTTTAATCAACTTAGTGAATACATTAGCTCTCCTTACTTGATCATCTAAGAAGTATGACATGTCAATTCCCATGTTGGCTACATGGTTTACATGGAGACTTGAGTTAATATGAACTCTATCTCCACATCGGTGCTCAATACTTCTCCCAAAAATGTACTTTAGCTCATACTTTTAATAAAACTTATTCCTTTGGGTTGAGATAATTTACTGAACCCATTAGCTTTTAAAAAGATCCTTTTGGAATCAATGTTCCCCATTTAGTTCAAAACTCTTTTGGAACTTCTAGTTCTCCTCTTTAATCAAATGTAAAACATTTGTAAAACTCTAGGGAATACTTAGTTCCATTATATATTTTGATAAATGAACTCAACTCTTGCTCTTTCATAACTTGAAACTTTAATTCTTAGGGAATACTTAGTTCCCTTATAGCTTTTGAGAAATGAACTCTACTCTTGTTCTTTACTTAACTTGAAACTTTAACTCTTAGGTAATACTTAGTTCCCTTATAGCTTTTGAGAAATGAACTCAACTCTTTATTTTACTTTGAACTTTAAGTCTTTGAAACAAAGTGAAAACATTTGTGAACACTTTAGAGTACTTATAACTTTACTTTGACTTGCTTCTTAACTTGTAAACTTGGCCCTTAACTTCTTTGACTTTGATCTTAACTTTACTTGAATTGAATTATGGATTCAAGGATCATGATCTCATGTTTATGAATGATTTCATGATGTATATATGTACCTTAGAGTGTTGGAAACAACTAGGAATGAGGGTTACATCACTTAGAAACTAGTACCAAAAGATAGGGAAAGAATGGGGTCTCCAAGGGGTCATGGCGCTCTAAGAGGCGCGAGCGACATAGCCTGATCAACAGAAGCTGTCCTCAGGCACTCTGAGAGGCGCGGCACGCCAGATTCTGATAGACAGGCTCTTTTCTAAGGGGTTTTGGAGGCGCGGTGCCCCAACATTCTTCCAACGGATTTTCTGACTTTCTTTTTTGTTTTTCATCTCTAAACCTTCCCAAAATAGCATGGATCCCACCCCAAACACTTAGGATTCTTAATTAACTTAATACCCAGTTATTTTGACCCGAAAATAGTCTTAAAACATGGATTACAACTAACAGCGATCAACAACAATCCAATCAATAAGAACGTCAAACTTTCTTTCAAGATTCCAACCTCTAACATGAGTTAATTCATGAGCTTGACTGATTTGAATGAAATTGGTGTGTGGGTGAAGTAACCCAACACAAAAGAGACCACTTACCTTGTTAGGGATCACCACCCACGATAATCTACAAAGCTAAACTTGTTGTTGTTGCGTCTTCTTCCTTTTCCTCTTTTCTTTTTGCTTTCAAAAACCCTAGTCTATTTTCTAAGTGAGTAAACTGAATCGGATTAGTTTAGACCCCAACATATTACCCCAAAATGAAATAATTAATTGACTTAAGGAAAGGCCCAAAACACCCTTACTAAATCCGGTTTTGGAACTTTCCCTGCTTAACATCACATCTTCTGAAGATCATATCTCACTTATACTACCTGGGGCATTCACAAACTTGACGTCGTTGTAAAGTTCTTCCAACTAGATTTCCATCCATATAAAGAACTCACCCAAACCCTTCTTGAGCTGGAAGTTATGGTCTTTTGAAAATGACCAAAACTTGCTTTTGAAATCTGGAAATTTTCCAGATTTCCTTACTTATTTCCAATTTGATCTTTCTTGTTTCTCTTATCTTAACATTTGTTTATCTAGAATCCCCATGGGAACATTCGTCCTCGAATGAGAATTCTTTCTCTTAGTTAAGGATAGTAATATCATTTCAGCACTCAACCACAAAAGCAAATAATAACATGCTTATACATAATCATATAAAGTGCTAAGAAGAGAATTTAGTACCTTGATTTGCATTCTCTTCGGATTCAAAGAGATGTGGATATCTCTTCTTCATATCCTCCTCAGCTTCCCAAGTCGCTTCTTCAACAAATTGGTTCCTCCAAAGGACCTTGACTGAAGCAACTTCTTTTGTCCTCAACTTGCGAACCTGCCGATCAAAAATTTGAACCAAAACTTCTTCATAGGATAAGTTATCCTTAATCCAAACATTCTTTGTTGGTACTATCTATGAAGGATCACACAAGCACTTCTTCAACATTGAAATATGGAATACCGGATGAACCACTTCTAACTCTTGGGATAGCTCCAACTTATAAGCCACATTGCCCACTCTCTTGGTGATTCTATAAGGTCCAATATACCGGGGACTAAGTTTCCATTTCTTACCAAACATCATAACTCCTTTCAAAGGTGAAACCTTATGATACACCCAATCATCTACCTCAAACTCTAATGGCCTTCTTGTAACATCTGTGTAGGACTTGTGACGACTTTGTGCAGTCTTCAACCTTTCTTGAATCACTTTCACCTTCTCCATAGCTTGGTGAACTAAATATTATCCTATCAACCCTGCTTCGCCAACTTCTAACCACCCAATAGGAGATCTGCACCTTCTCCTATAAAGAGCTTCATATGGAGCCATTTGGATGCTCGAATGATAAATGTTGTTGTAAGCGAACTCAAAGAGAGGTAGATGATAATCCCAATTTTCTTTAAAGTCGATCACACAAGCTCTCAACATATCTTCTAAGGTCTGGATATTACTCTCTGCTTGTCCATATGTCTGATCATGAAAAGAAGTGCTCAAATTCACGTAGGAACCCAAACCTTTCTCGAAAGCGTTTAAGAATTGTGCAATAAATTGTGCACCTCTATATGAAATAATGGAGATTGGAACTCCATGAAGTCTTAACACTTCCTGAAGGTACAACTTAGAATAATACTCAGCCGAATAGGTAGTCTTGACCAACAAGAAATGGGTTGACTTTGTCATCTTGTCGACAATCCCTCAAATGGAATCATGTTGCCTTTGCGATCTTGGCAAGCCCGTGATGAAGTCCATATTAATAATCTCCCACTTCAATGAAAGCTCTACATTATGAGCTAAACCTCCAGGACTTTGGTGTTCTATTTACACTTGCTGACAATTTGAACACTTGGCAACAAACTCAGTAATGTCTCTCTTCATGCCTTCCCACCAATATACCTCTATCAAATCACGGTACATTTTGGTGGAACCCGGATGAATGGAATATCTGGAGCTATGAGCCTCCTCCAAGATCCTCTGTTGAAGTCCATCAACCTTAGGTACACATAATCTGCCTTGGTATTTCATCACATCATCTCCCCCTTGTTCGAAAGCCAATACTCTTTGGCTATGGACACTTGCTTTCAAATCAAGCAGAATAGAGTCTTGGCCTTGATTCTCTTTCACTTCTGACACTAAGGATGATTCATCCCCATTCATTACCACTATGTTTCCTTCTGCTGAGTCCATAAGTCTGACTCCCAAACGTGCAAGTTTGAGCACATATCTTGCTAACTCCCTATTTTCTTCTTGGACATGGGAAGTTCTTCCCATGGACAACCTGCTTAAGGCATCAACAACTACATTAGCCTTACCTGGGTGGTAAAGAATACTCATGTCATAATCCTTGAGTAATTCCAACCACCTTCTCTGTCTGAGGTTGAGCTCTTTCTAAGTGAACATATATTGGAGGCTCTTGTGATCAATGAATATATCCACATGAACACCATATAAATAATGACACCATATCTTCAATGTAAACACTAATGCAGCCAATTCTAAGTCATGAGTTAGATAATTCTTCTCATGAACTTTCAACTGCCTGGAAGCATAAGCTATAACCTTTTTATTCTGCATTAACACAAAGCCCAAGCCAACTCTTGATGCATCGCAATACACTACAAAGCCTTGAGTACACTATGGTAAGGTTAAAACCGGAGCGATAGTCAATCTCTTTTTCAACTCCCGAAAGCTTTTCTCAAAAGCTTCATACCATTGAAACTTGACTGTCTTCTAAGTTAACTTGGTCAAAGAAGAAGAGATAGATGAGAATCCTTCAATAAATATCCTATAATACCCATCCAAACCCAATAAACTCCTTATATCTGTCGAAGATGTGGGTCTAGGCCAATTCTGAATTACTCTTATCTTCTGAGTGTCAACTTTAATACCTTTACCAGAAACAATGTGGCCTAAGAATGATACAGACTTAAGCCAAAACTCACACTTGGAGAACTTGGCATACAACTTCTTATCTTTTAGTCTGAAGAACAACCCTTAGGTAAGTAGCATGATCTTCTTCATTCCTTGAATAAATCAGTATGTCATCAATGAAAACGATAACAAAAAAATTCAAATAAGGTTTGAAGACTCTGTTCATAAGATCCATGAATGTTGCAGATGCATTAGTCAAACTAAAGGACATAACCAAAAATTCATAATGCCCATACCTTGTTCTAAAAGTTGTCTTGGGAATATCATATTACCTAACCTTCAACAGATGATAGCCTGATCTGAAGTCAATCTTGTAAAAGCAAGAAGCACCTTGAAGTTGATAGAAGAGATCCTCTATCATTGGAAGAAGATATTTATTCTTGATGGTCTCCTTATTTAACTGACGATAATCTATACACATCCTAAGGGACCCATACTTCTTCCTAACAAACAAGACCGCAGCAGCCCAAGGTGAGACACTTGGTCGAATGAATACTTTATTTAACATATCTTTTAGATGTTTTTTCAGTTCTTTTAATTCTGTTGGTGCCATTTTGTATGGTGGAATAGAGATAGGATGAGTATCTGGGATGCCATCTATGCCGAAGTCTATCTCTCTTTCAGGAGGGACTCTGGGTAGATCATCACGAAAGACTTCTGGGAACTCACTCACTATAGGAACAGACTGAAGGGAATTTACCTCAACACTTGAGTCATTAACTCGTACTAAGTGATACATACATCCCTTAGAAACTAACTTCATTGCCTTAAGGTACGAAATGAAGTGACCCCTAGGCATTGTTGAACTACTGGCCCACTCTATGACTAGCTCATTTGGAATCTCGAACTTGAAAACTTAAGTTCTGCAATCTATTGATGAATAACAGGCATGGAGCCAGTCCATACCTAGAATGACATCAAAATCTATAATTTCTAACTCTATTAAATCATCCATGGTACTCGTGATTGATGGAAACAGGACAATCACGATAGACTCTTTCCCCTAGAATAGACTATCCAACAGGTCTAGAAACACAGAAAGGTTCACAAAGCTTTTTAGGGAGAATTTCAAACTTATTTGCAACATAAGGAGTTTTAAAGGATAACTTTCTCATGGCTCTAATAAAACATAAACATCAAAAGTAAAGACTTTGATCATACCCGTGACAACATCTAGAGAGTTCTCTTGCTCTTGGCGGCTAGTGAATGCATAGAGGCGATTTGCCCCTCCGTCGGTACCAGAAGTAGCTCCTCTAGGTGCAGCCCTGTTTGGTAAAGTAACTGATAAAGATTGGGCTTTGTTGCTAGGATTTTCACCACCTTGCTTATTATTAGGGCATTCTCTCATAAAGTGACCCTCTTGACCACACTTGAAACAAACTGTCTGGACATCACGACATTTGCCAGGGTGGATTCTACCACATCTACCACACGCAGAACTTCCGCCACCTCTTTATGCCACGCTACCCTGAGATTGGGCTGGTCTAGCATTGAAGTGCTTTGAATTGTGACTGCTATACTCACCTCAGTTTCTGGATGATGGTGCATCCCTCTTTGATTTCTGGAATTGTGGTTGGCTCGAACCACCTTTCTTCCCAGTCTTTGCCTTCTTGTTTCGGTACTCTTCTCTATCCTTCAACTTCTCTTCTTCAACTTGTTGAACGTATGCCATCATCTTGGATATATCCAGTAACCTATCAATATGGTAGCCCTACCTTCCTTGCTTGAAGCACGACTAACCCTCTAACAAACAGACTCATTCCGCTCCTCATGTATTTCACCATCTCCGGAGCATAGCGAGATAGCTGGGTGAACTACAAACCATATTCATGAACACTCCTGGAGTCCTGTTTCAAAGTGAGGAACTCTCTCACCTTGGCTTCCTTTAGTTCACGAGGAAATAACCTCCCCAAGAAGGCTTCCTCGAAGCAAGCTCAACTTGGATGTGGTGCATCATCAGCCATACCATCCTTCCATTGATCGAACCATGTTTTGGCCACACCATTCAGTTGGTATGCAGCCAATTCAACCCTCTCAGCATCAACCACATGCATTACCTCATACACCTTCTTCAAATCCTCTATGAAGTTCTCCGGATCTTCATTAGTGTTTGATCCAGTGAAACTAGGAGGGTTCATCCTAATGAACTCACAAATTCTCAAAGTATCCACCCCTTCTTGTTGATCTCCTCTCTGCTGCCCGACTTGGTTGGTCACAACCAGACTCAACATCTGGATAGCTTCTCGGAATTCATCATTGGTAACCTCTCCTTGAGGTTGTGCCTCAGGTTCATTGGGAACCTCTTGTTCCTGAACATTCCTTTGTGGACGACCTCTGACTGCTCTTCTTGAATGGATGATCTAAAAATATGTGTAAGCACGAATTAGAGAGAGACTTTAGATATAAATTATTTGCACGAAAGGAACATGAAATAAGAGAAACATTCCTAAATGTTGTAGCCTCCTAATCATATATGTAGCGCGCTTCACACCGATGACTAAGACTCTACATAAACGGCTTCATAGACTCCCTAGGACTCTTGAACTATGTGCTCTGATACCAAGTTTGTCATGCCCCGAGCCTACACCCTGGGCGGGACCGGTACTTGAAGACCATTGCTGGCCCTCAAGAGAAACCCTAGTCTAGCTATTTAAATCAGCGGAGCACAAAAACTCAACTTTGACACGAGTAACACATAATAAAAGGGAAATACGTCCTGTCATAACTTTTGCCAAAATAACACTTGAGTCATAATAACTGCAAACAACTCCAAAATAAAATATTTTAGTCTACGAAGCCTCTAAACTGTCTAGAGATGGATGTTGGGATGGACCCCACAACATCCTAAAAACCAAGTTAATATAGAAATGAAAAGGGTGTCCTCCAGGATGCATGGAAGCTCACCATAAACTCTGATGCTCAATCTGGATCAACAAAACATTGCGTGCTGATCCTGGGTACCTGCGTCTACATCATGAAATTATTTAGGCCAACTTGCATCATTACATTGAATGTACGAGTATGCGAGTTGGAGAACTAAACAATGACTTAAGCTTGAGGGGATTAGATGAACTTACCTTGGCTCTACTCAACTCAAGAGTACACTTAACTCAAATGATATACATATAAAGCATTTTAAATCACATGCAAGATTTATATATATATATATATATATATATATATATATATATATATATATATATATATATATATATATATATATATATATATATATATATAAAGCTCATAAAATGGTGAAATCTTAGTTCGTTAAAGGAAATGCAATAACAAACTCAACTTTACTTATATAAAAAATTAATTCACCTCTGCGGGAGTTTCTCTAACCGACAAACATCATTATGAGCCTAAGTGATGGTACAACGTCTTACCTCACATTGTAAGATGACCATCCTACACCTTGCCATCAGAATAATTTCCTACTCAAGTTAGTGGATCCACTAGCTCTCCTTACGTGATCATCTAAAAAGTATGACACATCAATTCACATGTTGGCTACATGGTTTACATGGATTCTTAAGTTAATATGAACTCTCATCTCCACATCGGTGCTCAATACTACTCCCAAAAATGTTCTTTAGCTCATACTTTCAATAAAACTTCCTTCATTTGGGTTGAGATAATTTAGTGAACCCATTAGCTTAGTTCCTTTTGGAATCAATGTTCCTCTTTTAGTTCAAAACTCTTTTGGAACTTCTAGTTCCCCTCTTTACTCAAATGTGAAACATTTCTAATACTCTAGGGAATACTTATTTCCCTTATATATTTTGAGAAATGAACTTAACTCTTGTTCTTTACTTAAGTTGAAACTTTAACTCTTAGGGAATACTTAGTTCCCTTATACCTTTTGAGAAATGAACTCAACTCTTGCTCTTTACTTAACTTGAAAATTTAACTCTTAGGGAATACTTAGTTCCCTTATAGGTTTTGAGAAATGAACTCAACTCTTTACTTGACTTTGAACTTTAAGTCTTTAAAACAAAGTGAAAACATTTGTAAAAGACTTTAGAGAACTTATAACTTTACTTTGACTTGCTTCTTAACTTCTAGACTTGGCTTTTAACTTCTTTGACGTTGATCTTAACTTTCCTTTAATTGAATTATGGACTCAAGGATCATGATCTCATGTTTGTGGATGATTTCATGATGTTTAGATGTACCTTAAAGTGTTGGAAATAACTAGGAATGAGGGGTACACCACTTAGGAACTAGTACGAAAAGATAGGGAAAGAGCGGAGTCTGTAGGGGATCCTGGCGCTCTGAGAGGCGCAGAGCGACATATCTAGATGGACAGAGGCTGTCCTCAGTCACTCTGAGAGGCGCGGCCCGCCAGATCCTGACGGACAGACTCTATCCTGAGGTGCCCCAGCATTCCTCCAACAGTTGTCCGACTTTGTTCTTCGTTTTTCATCTCTAAACCTTCCCAAATTCCCATGGATCCCATTCCAAACACTTATGATCCCTAATTAATTTATTAAGCAGTGATTTAGACCCAAAAATAGTCTTAATACATGGATTACAACTAACAGCGATCAACAACAATCCAATCAACAAGAACGTTAAACTTTCTTTCAAGATTCCAACCCTTAACATGAGTTATTTCATGAGCTTGACTGATTTGAATGAAAATGGTGTGTGGGTGAAGTAATCCAACACAAAAGAGCCACATACCTTGTTAGGAATCACCCCCGACAAAAATCCACAAAGCTAAACTTGGTGTTCTTGCGTCTTCTACTTCCTTTTCCTCTTTTATTCTTGCTTTCAAAACCCTAGTCTATTTTCTAAGTGCGTAAACTGAATGGGATCAGTTTATACCCTAACATATTATGCCAAAATGAAATAATTAATTGACTTAAGGAAAAGACCAAAACAACCTTACTAAATCCGGTTTTGGAACTTTCCCTGCTCAACAACCCATCTTCCAAATGCCATATCTCACTCATATGACCTTGGAAATTCTCAAACTTAGCGTCGTTGGAAAGATCTTTCAACGTGATTTCCATCCATATAAAAAACTCACCCAAACTCTTCCTGAGCTGGAATTTATGGTCGTTTGAAAATGACCAGAACTTACTTTTGAAATATAGAAATTTTCAAGATTTCCTTACTTATTTCAAAAATTGATATTTCTTGTTTTTCTTACCTTAACCTTAGTTTATATAGAATCCGAGATGTTACACAACATTGCATCCCTACCTTCTTTGCTTGAAGCACGACCCAAGCCAGCAACAAACAAGCTCATCCCCCTTATCATATCCTTAACCATCTCCAGAGCATAGCAAGATAAATGGGTAAAATATAACCCATATTAATGAATAGTTTCAAAGTAAGGAACTCCCGTATATTTGCTTCCTTCAGTTGTTGGGGCAAAAAAACTTCCCAAGAAGGCTTTTTAAAAGTAATTGCAACTTAAATGTGGTGCATCCTCATCTCTATTCTCCCTCCACTGATCAGACCAAGTCCTATCCACATTCTTCAAATTATATATGGCCAATTCAACTCTCTCAGCATCTACCACATGTATCACATCAAATACCTTCTTCAATTCTTCCACAAAGTTTTCCGGATCCTAAGTGGTGCTTGAACCAGTGAAGCTGGGAAGATTCATTCTTAGGAACTCACAAATCCTCGAGGTGTCAGCCTCTTTTTGTCAAGCTCTTCTCTGTTGACCAACCTGGTAAGTCCCCACTTGGCTTAGCATCCGGATAGCCTCACAAAACTCCGCATTGGCCAAAATGGCACTTAAGTCTCAAAGTTAAAACATCTGAAATGTAAGATAAAAGAGACTAAAACTGAACTATTTGAATGTCTATCTGTCTATAAAGCCTCTATAAATACTAAGAAGAATGTTGGGAAAAACCCAACAACATTCTAGTAAGGAAACAATTCTGAAAAGCATAAAAAGGATCCTCCGAAATGCAAAGAGGCTCACCACTGACTCAAAATGCTCAAACTGGATCAATGAGGCGCTGAATGCTTATCCAGGTTGCCTGAATTAGCATCATAAGATGATGCAGGCCAATTGTATCAGTATATTGAATGTACAAGTATGCGAGTTGGAATGCTAAACAACAATTACTAAGCTTTACAAGATTAAGAATGAACTTACCTATGGATCTACTCAACTCAAGAAGTTGTAACTCAATATAAAGCAGTAAAGACAAATGCAACATATATATATATATATATATATATTTATATATATAACTTGTAAAACAATGTAAAAACTTTGTTCATTAAAGGAAATGCAATAGTAAACTCAACTTTACTTATAAATGAAAGTAATATAGTTTTTGTGCGCGATACTCTAACCGACGACCATCACCATGAGCCTAAGCGATGGTACAACGTGTTACCTCACCTTGCAGGAGGACCACTCTATAAATTGCCGTCGGTATATAACCTGAACTACTAAGTGCATCCACCAGTCTATGCTAAAAAGCACTAAGAAATCATCTAAAAAGTATGATCCTTTATATGTCTCTGCTCGCTACATGGTTTATAGAGACTTGAGTTGATATGAACTCGCTACCCCATATCGGTGCTCAATACTACTGCCAAAATACTTAGCTCATATGTTTTTAAAACAACTTCTTTTCTGGTTTAAGGTAATTCCTCAAACTTAGATTTAAAGGTCTCTTGGAAATTATAGTTCCCATTTCTAAAACTAGCCAAAGGGTCTGTGGAAGTCTAGCTTCCTTTCTTTATCAAAATTTGAAAACATTTGAAACTTTTAGGGACTAGTTAGTTCCCTTATAGCTTTTGAGAAATGAACTCACTATTTGCTCTTTGCTTTACTTGAAACTTAACTCTTAAGGAATACTTATTTCCCTTATAACGTTTGAGATTTAAACTCAACTCATTACACTTTTCTCAACATGTAGCTTGATCCTTAAAACAAAGTTAAAATATTTTTTTAAGACTTGAAAAGTTTATGAACTCACTTTGACTTGATTCTTAGCTTTTAAACTTGAATCTTAACTTCTTTGACTTTGATCTTAACTTTCCTTGAATTGGATTATGGATTCAAGGATCATGATCTCATTTTTATGGATGTTTTCATAATGTTTAGATGTACTTTAGAGTGTTGGAATTAACTAGGAATTATAGGTACATCACTTAGGAACTCGTACGAAGAGATGGAGGGAAAATGGAATTTCCAAGTGACCCTGGCATTCGGAGAGGCGTGGGGCGCTAGATCCTGATGGACACAGACTGTCCTGAGGGGCTCTTGCTGGCACGGGGTGCCAGGCTCTGTCAGACAGACGTTGCCCTGAGGGGCTCTGGCAGGCGCGGCGCACCAAGGCTTGTCAAATGAGATTTCTGACTTTTCTTCTTTGATTTTCAATTCTAAACCTTCTAAACTCCCATGGATCCCACCCCAAACACTTAGGATCACTAAAATACTAAATATCCAATAGTTTGGACTCGTAAAATAGTCCAGAAACACGAATCAAACAACTCAAGGTATACTACATCTCAACCAACAAGACTTCAACGATTTTTCATCAAGAACTTCAATGTTCATTATTCAATCTACTCAAATTGCTTTTAATTAAACATATTATTGTGTAGGTGAAAGAACCCATCACAGAAAGATCTCATATACCTTAAAGGGATCACCCTCGATGAAACTCATTCAATGTTCATTATTCCTTCTCTTCTCTTTTCTCCCAAGCCCTAAGTGTATACAATCTTCTAAAAACTGACTTAAGCCTTAAATTTACCCCAGTTAAAACCTTAAAATAAATTAGTAAATAGTAGGGTGAAAAAATTACTTTACCCTTACGAAAATCCGGATTGGACTTTCCGCACTTCAACAGTCCAACTTCGATCGGCATATCTCACTCATACAAAATTGAAATTATGCAAACTCAGAGGCGTTGGGAAGATATCTTCAAGGGCTTTCCAACTATATAAATAATTTTCCTAACTCATCCTGAGATAGAAGTTATGGCCATTTGAAATAACCAAAAACTTACTTTTACACTTAGGAAATTATCCAGCTTTCTCCTATTCTTTCCAAAAATAACTATTCTTAGTTTGTTTGATTAATCCTAGCTATTTTGGTTTACGAGATGTTACTAGAAGGACCATCTAGGGTGTCGTTTTTGTGAACCCTGCAGGGTAGTCTTGGATGAGTACTGAGAAAGCCCTTAATGGGTCATAGACCTTCAAACTCCGAGGTGTTAAAATATCTCCCCCTTGGGATCATTCATCCTCGAATGAAGAATAAACTACCTCAATTTGGAGAAAAGAGTTGCAATCTTTCAGTTGTTATTGAACTCTTATTACATTTCATATATTCACACCAGTTGGGTATTCCCCAATTTCTGTTACCACTGTTTATGCTTCCGTATAGTATCTCTTTATTCAGATTGTTTTTGTATGCTTATGATATGCCACGTTCAGGATTAGCTTACTAGAGGTTTTCCCTACCAAACCACCGCCGACTATTTCCAAGTTGTGACACATCAATGATCATGGCATCAAAACAAAATAATTGTAAATTGGTCCAAAAAAAGCCAAAATGGATTTGTGGGACCCACACAAGGAAACGAACAATTGGTTCTACCATAGGACCCAACCATCTCATGGAACTTGTGCCCCCAAAACATGCACAATCTGAGCTTCAACTCACACCAAACAAGTCAAAATACTTTCAAAAACATATATCTTATTTTAAGAGAAGCACGCAACTCTGACCGACGGGGATTTCCTTTGATTTCACCGACAATCATGGCCGGCCCGTCCACAGATCAACCACTTATAGTGACTGATCAGACTAAAGATTTTCCACCTTTAATACATCCTAACACTTCTTCTTTTTCAAACCTTAGGCTGATTCAACCTAACTTGCCTACCGGTCCTATGAGTTTGCCTAGAGATAGTTTGGAGAAAAAGGAACTTGCTACTAAAGTACAGTATGCTAATATCGTTAAGGTTTCCAATATAGACAATATGAGTAAGCCTTTTATAGAACCCATCCCTCTAAAAAAACTAACGTACAATAATGGAGTCCCTAGAATTGTTTGGACTAAAAATAAAGTGGAGAGAATGTATACCATATAAAACTTACAATATGCAGTGGTTGGTAAGTTTTCGTATGGTTTTCCAGAATTAGATGAACTTTGAATTCAAATACCAAAACAAAGTGATATAAAGGGAGATCCAAAAATTGGCTTATTGCGTAATAGACACATATTAATGAGATGCAGTCATGATGGGAAAAACTAGCTATTATATTTTGTCTAAAGACAGATATTCATACTTGATGAGACCTTTGATTTATGATGCTAGATTCTCGGGATGAGAAAACTACTCAGGTGATGGCTTGATCCTTTCTCCCTTTAAAACCAACATACTTTGTTAAGGAATCAATTTTTTCTTTAGCCTCCGCTGTGGGGAAACCTCTTCATCTTGATACGGCTACTATCAACAAGACTAGACCAAGTTGTGCTAGGGTTAACGTGCAAGTACATCTCTTGGCTAATTTTCCTAAGTTTGTTGAACTTGAGGTGGTTAATGAGGCTTTACATACATCTAGAGTGGAGAAAGTTAAAGTATATTATGACATGCTTCCTAAGTATTGTAAGACATGCAAATTACAAGGGCATAATGAGGAGGAATGTAGGGTGTTACACCCAGAACTAAGGAGAAGTGATCTTGATAATGACAAAAGGAAGCAAGCCTGGGAAGAAAATAATAAAGAGGTTACTAAAAAAGTTCATGCTCCTTTGATAAGATTTGGAAGACAGTTTATGAAGTGGCATCCTACTAACAAAAGGTTTCCCAGAAAAACTCACAATGATAAGAAGGATATGGAATCAGGAAAATTTAAAGAAGGAATTTCTACTGCTAATGCTTTTGAGGCTTTGAAAGAAGAAGATTGTACAAACATTGAAATTGTACAACAAAACAGTAAGGTAATAACAACAAACCCAATCAGTCCAAGATGTTCAAATAGGGCCAGTCCACAGTCATAGAATAAGGAATAGGATAAAACACAAAATTCACCAAGTTTATGTCACAACCCAAAACGAGTCGTGAGTGGCACCCACACGTAACCTCCTTGGTGGAGAACCAACAAATTTAACCCAAATAAAAAATACAAGCATAATGCGGAAGCTCAAAATCTTACTAAATATCATTTCCCAAAACCTGAAAGTCATCACATCAAGGACATCTAATCTCCAAATACTAAGTCTAAAAATATAAAATACACCAAAATAAAAGAATAAAATGGTGTCTGAAAATATTGGACATCATGTCATGACAGAGAGAATCCAACACGAGCTTCTATGAATAAATCACCCTGGAACCTGATAAGGTGGAGACTGGCTAGAGCTGAGGGCACTTCAAAGTCATTGGTACACTCGTTGCACTCCATAAAAGGAAAACAAAGAAAAACACAAGTAGTGCTCAGTACAGGGCAACATGTACTAAGTAGGTATCATCGGTCAACCCAAAATAGAAACTATATACAATGTATAATAGTATGAACTCACTATGACACCGAACAGGTTGTAAGCAAAAAACAACATGAACAAGTGACTACATAATCAATCATAATATAAAGCACGCCCATGAGGACTCATGCCTCCACGCCACACTCATTTGAGAAATGGGTTCTTTTAGATTGAGTATATTAAGTTAATTCCATATCTTTTTCCTTTAATGTTAGTGTGTCAGAACGTGTCACTCCGATCCAAGAATACGGTGTCTAAACGTGAAACTATGATCCAAGAATATCGTGTCGGAACGTGATACTTCGATCCAAGAATACCATGTCAGGACGTGACACTCCGATCAAAGAATACTGTGTAGGAACGTGACACTCCGATCCAAGAATACCTTGTTGGAACGTGACCTTCCAATCCAATAATACCATTAATTTGTCATTTGTTATCACCACTTTCAATTCATTGACAATATTTCATCAAGTCTTCTTTATTCAAGGCATCACTTCCATAAAGAGGGTTCAAGAATATAAATTCCACAATCTCAGGATTTCAGACCAATCACAAAACACACAACCACACAATCAAGTACATAGAAAACTTCACAATATCATTCAGTGCATATCAATCACTATTAAGAGTTTACTATATATCAAATAGCATAAACCATAACCTACCTCCACCGAAGAACCAAAGTCAAGCAACTACTTCTCCTATTCTTTTCCTTTACTCAATACTTCAAAACATTTCCAATCTATCAAGTATATATGCATAATTTGTGAGTTAACAACCTATAAACACTTGTATTATTCTATGTCTAGTCTAGACCCAAAAACTCATATAATTATATAAACAATTTCCTAAAGTTCAAACCTAAGGGTAATTATTAGTTTCTCCAATTTTTATGACCTTAATGGTATTCAATCAATATAATACGCCTTATATTTAATTACCTATCTTAATATGTCGAAAAATAATTTATAGTATGAGACCATAATATTAATATTAAAGGTCTGAAGCCAATGGTTAAGAAACCAGCTGCATCCAACCCTCCATCATACACTTACCTGAGTGTTGCACGATGCCAATACCCATATGTCATGATAGTTATACTCCTATAACATATTCCCATCGCCAGCACTCCAATTCTTTACCCCAATTAGGAACTTTAGTTGCTAAATATATTATCCATTAATTATATCAATATAGACACATTCATATCAATGCAACACCTTAATTTTCTTCCCCCCTAACATTATAATAATTATATAATAATAATATGCCTCCATCACTTATCATTAATGTTTGATTAATTTTTCCAATCAACTCACGTGGTAAATTAAGTGTCTTATGACTAGTCAAACTTTCACTCTATAGTTATAAACAATATCTTATTTGAGTTGAGATTGAAAATGTTATGATAATAAATATTTGTATAAGCAGTAATCTCAATATTGATTTGCTCACCTGAAGCTGCCATGATTTTCCTTCGTTCAACGTCGTTTGCTTTATTCCCCTCTTCTTCTCTTTTCTTTTCGTCTACCAATTATTTCTTTTTTTTCCCTAATTATTATATGACTAATTATAAAAGAAATGGTAAAAGTGACCCACAATAAATATTAATGTTATTTTCTTTAACAACCAACTAAACAAATTATTAAAACTACCCCACCAATTTCATAATTATAATTATAAATAATCCAAAATATCACTTTAGAACCTATAAGAAAGTATTTTATGTCATAGAAAGCTCTAGTACTCAAAATAACCAAATGGGTTGTTGTTACATTAGATACCAATTAACTCATATTTCGTACTCGAACCATCAAAGAAGGTGAGGGTAAGAAATGCTACTTTAATCGACAAAAAAGATGTTGATATATTTTGTGCATATAATGCTCAGTCTCCCAATGTATTATCTGAAATGTATCAAACCAACCAATTGAATACCTACACTTTCTCTCATACAATGCCTCAAACAGGGTCAATCACTACTCATGTGGTAGCTATTGTTGTATGTAAACTCAATTAACAACTAAATGTATTCTCAATAGCCATCCAAACTAATTGTACGCACATATGTAACATGTTCTCAAGAACCTTGACACAACAATTAGGTGGAATCTTTTTCACATAACCATGATATAATGTTGAATCAATACTGATTCCAATCAGAAGTGAACTTAAACGAACCACCACACACTCATAATGCACAAACCATCATAGATCTTATCAATATTTCATCCTCACAACATAAGCTTTCACAAGCTTAAGTTATAAAAAAAACTCTTTTGACATCAAGTAATTATTAAGGAGAATCGAAATCGCCTGATTCAAAGAAGGAAATGATCTAGTACCCACCATCGAGTGATACAGCCAAGCATACAAAACATCTAACAACACTATCGAAATGCTACATTAGTAGCTATTATAGTTAAACTATAAGAATGACAAAACTAGACCCAATGGTCCTCACATTCAATCAAACCTAGCCAAAACATGATATCCGTGATGTCATAAATTTTAAGTCTATCGAACAACTGTTAATTTTCATGGTAGCTCTCCTATAAATGCTCATAAGCAAAGTTAGGTGTTTTGAATCACTAGTATACTTCAACTATCCTAAACAACTAACTCTTTCATAACTGGAATGAACAAGTCTAACAAAGGATGCTACCCTACCAAGATGATAATCATAGAATCGATACTGCAGATCCACTACTAGGGACTCCCCTATAGAAGCAAAAACCCACACGAACGTTGAATGGAAATCATACTCTAAATCATGTGCATAATGAAGTAGGTGTCACATAAGAATGTACATATCCAAGGTTGAATAACTCTAGTTACTCCTTCTATAGTACTTATATCAAACATTTTCATTTATCTTATTCTATCTCTTTGATTTTATAGCTACCCACAATCACCAACTTAGTCCCTATTATAATTGCACACATACTTGATTTAACGAACCCCACACCCACTGAAGTCAACACTCTTAATGCTAACAAAACATTGTAATCACACCGATCATTTACCTTACTCCTAAACCATCATTAGTATCAAAGTATTCTTATTAAATACATGTTCAAACTATAGCTATGTCTCTATCTATTTAAGCATTTCATGACAAATACGAGTTTCAAACAAGGCTAATAGCACTAATTTCAAATTTGATAGTACCTTTCCATCAAGATAAGATATTAAATCACACCCAAAGTCAACTTCACACCACTTCCACATACCATGATTTAACTACCAGTCTAAACTATCACATACCTCATGCCAACACTTAGGGAAATTCTTGGTCACTCAAATCATTATCTATACTATAAACTCATAACCTCTATTCACCATCAAACGTCTATGTAACACATCTTAACATTCTATGTAGTTCCATCGATAGAGTAGTGTTAACTCAACTCTAAATTCTTAATAACCATGTAGAATTACATCACACCTTGTACATCATTCTTAAGTCATATATCATAATTTAAGCAATCTAACCCCACGTAAAACACTAAATTTTCCATGACTCATTATTTGTCACCCAAATCAAAACTCAATCTTTGTAAAAGTCAATGATAAATTCCTAGTAAGTCTGTACTGAACTAGTTCATATCTCACTGTCATATCAAAACTCATAGAAAATAAAAATAAAAATATAATCAATACAACCTTCAACTTCAACCCAAGGATTCATACGAGAGGTCTTATTCTTTCACTTTTTTTAAATTCTTCCCATGGTGCAAAATTCTAAATATCTCAACCCTTCAACATATCAGACTCTCGCTCCTTTTTGCTGACTCACTTACCAATATTATTCTTTGGTAAAAAAAATCCTTGACATTTTTATCTTAGCATTTAAATCAAAACATTACGGGAAGCCCTTTAACAATCAAAAGTAATCAAATTTTTGACTCAGATTATACATAAGTCCTTCCAAATGCTCCATACTAAATGTGATTAATCATTTCTTACCTTACCAATCCATACCTTTATAAACATACCACCACTAATGTAGAATTATAATGAAAAACTCAAATTGTAAATCTATAACTCCATCTCCTTTTCTATCAACATAGATCATACCTTGAAGATTTTTATGAATTTATGTATCTTAACTTAATTGATCACCTCTTCATCAATCTTATCATAGCCTTCACTAAATATCCAAATGTAGTCATTAACAAACTAAAAACCACAAGAGAACTTATCATCACGCTCGATCTCAAAGCTTACACATTCCTCTCTTAAGTCATATTCTATAATTTTTATCAATATGATAAACCCGTGACACTATTACAATAGCCATTGTAAAATATATGACACCACACGTCTTTGAAATCAATTCTCAACTTACTGAAGATACCTCTATAGCCCTTGAAATCAGCAAAATATTATTGCGCTCACCTCTATTTGAGGGCTACACTCATCCCGCTTATTTTATATTTATTATGACTCTAGTTCCTTTAAATTCTACTCGAGTGGTTCCCCAATGTCTCCTAATACTTTCCGTAAAATCACATTACTTACTAATTAGTAGAAAATCACAACCTTAGATACTCACCAGTCTTTATTACCATAGAAAATTCATTTAACCGACAAATCCTTATTATATAGTTTCATCCCAATTACAATTCATTACGAACTCTTTTTACCATGATGCTTAACTAGACCTTTTCATCACCAAGAAATGAACCTTTTCCTCGACCTGACACCTTAAACTCAAGTATACAAATCAAATTTAAGGGACTAACTCAATTTTATAATCATTTTCTTACTAAAATCTTTAATTTAGTTCACCCAAGTATACTCACTAGGACTTTATTTCCCTATAACTTTTTAATTCTAGTATCAATCTACCCTTTGAAGCTTGAGATAAAATCATCAGTCCTTATTTAGAACCCTCAAGATACATTTCACAACCTAAATGAATTAATACTGTTTCAAAGATCCACCACTAAAATTTTTCTTAAAAATAATGCTCAATCCAAGCTTCCGTAGTATAAACTAGTTGGTTTCTCAAATGTGAAAGCAACACCGAATCTCATTATCTAAACATGCAATACAACGAATAACTTCTTAAGTAATTAGTATTCTCATTTGACTATCGAGTTATTCGTATCAACAGTACCCTCTCTAATATATAATCAATTTATGGAATTGTAGAAAAGATTTTAATCTCAATTGGTGCAACATAATTTAATCATTCGTTAAGCAACCCACACATATTATGAAAAATTTACTAACTGTATTTTTCAGAGTAATGACTCTCATTATCTAGTCGTCATTTACGAAACTTCTTAAATTTTGTAACTCACCTAGATAAAGCACAAAATTTAACCTCATAGGCTGAAACACATACTCCGTTTCTCTATATTCAGGAAACTATATCTCTTCCTATAGCTCAAAGTTTGAGGGCATGTAATTGGGTGAAGAAACTAGAAAATTATGCATTATGTCATAGGTAGTGCCTTTATCAATCGGCACTCAATATGAGACTACCACCACAATTTGCGTCTCTCCAAAACTAGTATGTCACAAACTCAACACTAAGTCTCTCCACTATATTAATTTTATGAAGCGGTCAAAAAAGTCAACAATAAAAGCATATGCATCTTCGTAATCAATACACATGAAGAATGAGAATTTTAACTTTACGAACGAAAAAAAATTATGTTGATCACTAGTCATTACGGGACCTATTGTCAATCGAGAAAATATACCTATTCCAAGGACATATTTATTTTCTTCTGGTGTTGCTATTTCAACTTCTAATACTCTAGTACCAACCTTATGTAACATAGAGTGAAGAAGTTCAGATACCAATTTGTATAGACTAGATACCAATTGGATTCAAGTAGTAGCACGAAAGAAGTAATGAATAAAGTTTTCCTAAAGTCGTATAGCGTCTCGAAGAAAAGTATAGGCATCCCCATACCATTCTAGAAGACTCTACTAGACTTGTCCTTGTGTGATGAGATCACCGAACGTAATGCTCTGATACCAAGTTTGTCACGACCCAAAATAACTCGTGAGTGACACCCACACTTAACCTCCTAGGTGGGAGAACCAATAAATTTAACCCAACTTACAAAATACAAGCATAATGCGGAAGCTCAAAATCTTACTAAATATCATTTCCCAACACTTGAAACTCATCATATCAAGGACATCTAATCTCCAAATACTAAGTCTAAGAATATCAAATAAACCAAAATAAAAGAATAAAATGGTATGTGTCCGAAAACATAGGACATCATGTCATGATTGAGAGAATCTAACACGATCTTGTATGAATATCTCACCCTGAACCTGATAAGTTGGAGACTGGCTAGAGCTGAGGGCAATTCGAAGTCATTGGTACACTCGCTGCACTCCATAAAAGGAAAACAAAAAAAACACAAGTAGGGCTGCCCTGTACTGAGTAGGTATCATCGGCCAACCGAAAATAGAAACTAATATACATTGTATAATAGTATGAACTCAACTATAACACTTAACAAGTGGTAAGCAACAAACAACATAAACAAGTGATTACACAATCAATCATAATATCAAACACACCCATGAGGACTCGTGCCTCCACGCCACGCTCATTTGAGAAATGAGTTCTTGATATTAAGTATATTAAGTTAATTACATATATTTTTCTTTTAATGTTACTGTGTCGGAAGGTGACACTCCGATCCAAGATTATCGTGTCGAAATGTGATACTCCAATTCAAGAATATCGTGTTGGAACATGACATGTCGGAATGTGACACTCCAACCCAAGAATACTGTGTCGGAACGTGACACTCCGATCCAAGAATACCGTGTCGGAATGTAACACTCTGCTCCAAGAATACCGTGTTGGAACGTGACCCTCCGATCCAATAATACCATTAAATTATCATTTATTATCACCACTTTCGATTTATTTACAATATTTCATCAAGTCTTCTTTATTCAAGGCATCACTTCGATAAAGAGGGTTCAAGAATATAAATTCCACGGTCTCGGGATTTCTGACCAATCACAAAGCACACAACCACACAATCAAGTACATAGAAAAATTCACAATATCATTCAGTGCATATCAATCACTCTTAAGCGTTTACTATATATCAAATAGCATAAACCATAACTACCTTCACCAAAGAACCGAAGTCAAGCAACTACTTCTCCAATGCTTTTGCTTTCCTCAATACTTCCAAACCTTTCCAATCTATCAAGTATATATGCATAATTTGTGAGTTAAAAAGCCTATAAACACTCATATTATTCTATGTCTAGCCTAGACCCAATAACTCACATAATCATATAAACAATTTCCTAAAGTTCAAATCTAAGGGTAATTATTAGTTTCTCCAATTTTTATGACCTTAATGGTATTCAATCAATATAATACGCCTTATATTTAGTTACATATCTTAATATGTCAAAAAATAATTTATAATATGAGACCATAATATTAATATTAAAGGTCTGAAGCCACTGGTTAAGAAACCAGCGGCATCCAACCCTACACCATACACTTACCTGAGTGTTGCACGATGTAAATACCCATATGTCATGATAGTTATACTCCTATAACATATTCCCATCGCTAGCACTCCAATTCTTTACCCCAATTAGGAACTTTAGTTGCTAAATATATTCTCCATTAATTATATCAATATAGACACATCATATAAATGCAGCACCTTAATCTTCTTACCCCCTAACATTATAATAATTATTTAATAATAATATGCCTCCATCACTGATCATTAATGTTTGATTAATTTTTCCAATCAATTCACGTGCAAATTAAGTGTGTTATGACTAGTCAAACTTCCACCCTATAGTTATAAACATTATCTAATTTGAGTTGAGATTGAAAATGTTATGATAATACATATTTGTATATGCAGTAATGTCAATATTGATTTGCTCGCCTCAAGCTGCCATGATTTTCCTTCGTTCAGCGTTGTTTGCTTTATTCCCCTCTTCTCCTCTTTTCTTTTCTTCTACCAATTATTTCTTTTTTTCCCCTAATTATTATATGATTAATTATAAAATAAATGATAAAAGTGACACACAATAAATATTAATCCATTTAAAACCTATCAGAAAGTATTTTATGTCATAGAAAGCTCTAGTACTCAAAACAACCAAATGGATCGTTACAGTTTACCAGGGATATCACAAGCATCAAGCATCGACAATGGTATGATGCAACGGTCTACAAAATAATGGATAAAAAAGGCTTTTGGTAAGGAGCAAAAGAATGATGAAAAGGTGGTTGGAATTACAGAAGATATATAGAGTACAAGAACTCCATCAATTCAGCTGGAGGTTGAACATGTTAATACAGATCAGGGAGCTATTTCAACATATCATGCAAATGTTGGGACCAATACAGAAATGCCATCAATAACAGTTTATATTATGGAAAATCGCAGTCCGGTGTTTGTCCTGAAAAAGGAGATAGTAGTAGTAGTTGCAGCAACAACAAAGCGACATATGTAAAAGACAATGATCTTTCCTTGGTAAGTTATGATGATATGGAAGGTAGACATAATGAACTCATCATCATGGCAGATTTGGCAAATACAGTGGAACCACATCCACTTAAAACAATTAGTGAGACAGAAGTAACTTTGAATTAGTTTCATCAGATAAATTTGATTTATTTATCGTGCTTAGTGAATTTTCTAATACAAAATTAATGGTAAAGTAATTGCATGAAAATAGCTTTAATAATTATCAACCAAATGTAAAAAAATATATAACGAGAAAGATTAAGAGAGAGAGTAAATTTAGAAAAATATATTACAAAGAATTACAATAGGTATTTCCCGAAAGATAGGCATGGTGGTCCTATCAAAGTTCCTAAGTTTCCAACCCAGAGAATATTGTAGTTCAAACAATAACATATTTCAATTTATCATATGATAAACTGTTATTATAAACAATTTCGAATAAAATTTAAAAAGGTTTATGCACGTGTTTTGAGGTTACTCTCTCTCCTTATATATACACACAATATATAATACTCTTAATAAACCTTAAGACCACATAAACAATTCAACATATTAAACTTTCCTAAATGAATTATCATAATAGCTTATTATGTAATTTTTCTGGTTAGCAATTAATGTTTATTATAGAGAATCACCATCTATTTATGGTGTTTGCGCTTTTTTCATAAGATGATCTAAATTGAATCCTTTTATATATAGATGTTATCGATACATCATGTACAAAGGCGGTTGATAGGTTAATACTATGCATTAATGATGATTTTATTTAGGTTTAGCGGCTAATAGTCATTATAGAGAATTACATAGTATCACATTATAAGCACTGTGATCATGTAAAATTATTTTACACAATCTAATCATAAAGTTTACACCATTTTTTCTATAAGATAATCTCCATTTGAATCCTTTTATATATAGATAGATGTTATCAATACTTCATGTGCAAAGGAGGTTGATAGGTACTATGCATTAAATATTAATAGTGAAACATTTTGTTACATAATAGTATAAATTAATTGATTGATAGGTCTATTTAACAAGTATGAAATGATAATGTAGAATAAGGATTTTAAATAATTTACTAGAACAAGTGAAAAAAGACTATTGCAATAACGTTTGAAATAGTTTAATTTTATTTTGTCTATATATATAGGATTTGCATGTCCCCTAATTCGTGCTTGAGCAAGGGAAGACTCAATTGAGGACAAATACAGGATGCTTGAAGATGTACCTATGTTAGATTTTTTAATATTTATTAATTATAATTGTCAATTGATGGTATAATATATACAATTAATTTTGACTGTTAGCTTATGTTTGTTTATGCTTTTTCTGTGTGCAGAAGGCTAAATTGGGAGAGTATGGAGTTAACTAAGAGTTTGGATACTTTTGCTTTATTTTATTAGTGAAACATTTTATTATGTTAAGAACATATTGAAAAAAACTACATAGGTACAATTATATATAACCTTTTTTTACATGATTCATATATAAGAAAGTAGTGGTAAAATATATTTGTTGTGTTCTCAACACTTTTTAACAAGGTTAAAAGTGAAACGTTCAATTAATTTATATTCAAATCAAAAGCAACATTTCTAAAAAATATGATTAATATAAGAAAATTCATGCGAAAAAGAAATAAAAGAAAATTAACTTGTAGATTGAGTTTCCGTAAAAGAAGTTATTGATATGGAGTGTATAGGTGGTCCTCAAACATAGTTTTTACTTGTAATGTATTAACTTGAGCTTTTTTTATAAATAATAAATAAAAACTAATTAGCGTATTGTGAAAATCAAAACTAAACAAAGACTTGTATTATACTTACGGTACTTTCTTTATGATATGTTTCTTTTACTTTGTCTTAATATATTTTGCAACTTTCTCTTCAAATAATTGGAGTTGTTACTTGAAGAATGTTCAATATCTTGTATTCTATATATGTCTTTCATTTTGTTGAAGTATGATATTATGCAATTTTTGAAGATAGTTGTCTAACTCAAATGAAGTATTTACGATATTTTTTTGAAAATATTCACAACACTCTATATATCATTTTCTAAGATGATTAAGACATTAAGAGGTTTGCATCACACTATTAGTATAAACAATCTTAGATTATGAAATTTCATGGATAACATAACTCTTACTTGGCAGATTTTTTTTTTCTAACTTTTTTGTTCATCTCTTAATTAAATATGTATTCCTATAGAATTATACATACTTCATATATGTTGAAAAAATAAGCAGATAATGTGCACATACGATATCCATATATTCATATTTGTTCTTGCAACTTCATGTCACATGCAATATTATAGGATTGAACTCATCAAATCAGATCTTCCTTAAATTATGCATTCTTATTTAATATGACATACTTGATTAGTACAACATACTTGTATCTCAATTGAACATTGGAACATGTCCTAGCTCCTTTGGAAAAAAAAAAGTTCTCAAATGTGTTATAAATCTTATGGGTGTAGATTGCAAAAAATTGTGTTAAAGTTGGACTATATTTAACAACAAGAATAGGCTTACATTATTAATTACTCCTGAAGTCATTTTGTTCTTCATTCGACTGCTACTTAGTAAATACATTTTTCTTATAATCTACCATAAAAATATGTAATTAAGAATTTAAATGTCCAAATCCATTTAAGACATGATTAGTACTTCGAGATGTCATTTTCATCAAGCACTAAACACATTATTATTAAAAATTGTTGACCACATGTGTCGAGTATTATAAAATTATTCAACCAATCATGTTATTCTACATATTACGTTGTTAGCATAATCTTTAATGTTTCTTCAGATTCAATAATAAAATTACATTCAAACATTGCATTTGTCAAATTTTATAGAGAACCTTTGTCATTGTCAAGTGAACTCAAATGAGATGGGGCATTTGGTGCCAAAACAATCTATGTCATATGATGGACACTATTTCTCTTATGGCAATTTTTAATGATCGAGCTTCATAAGTTATATTATGTGAAAAATTACTTACATTTGACTTTTATAATGTCATTCAAATAAAATAGCACAGTAAAAACTATAATTGTATTTGATGATTTATTCCAATAAATGATGCATAAATCATTTGATATTTTTTTGTTCGATATATGAAACAAAATACATTACTTCGTTAAAAAAAAGTAGAGTCCATTCTGGATCGACCATCTGTCCATAAAATTAACTATACGCCTTGAACATCTCAATAAAATAAGTCTCACTCACTTGTCTACTATTGAATCATTAACAACACTCTTAGGATGCCCTGCTTTCACCTTTGATTTCTTCAAATGAACTATAAATGAGATAGAACTTGACAATTAAGTCACAAGCAAGAAAAAAAAATTAATATTTGTTGTCTTTTTAATTATTTTTGTTAATATAAGTCTTTTCACCGTTAGATTTAGTTAGTTAATAACGTAACTCCCTTTTGAGTTATAACTAATCTTTAATTATTTTTTTCAATTATTTATTAAAATAAGTCATCTGATATATTTTAATTTATTTTATACAGTTAATTCAACTTAATTGGGTATTAACACAGTTATCTGACTATAGATAATTTTTATGGTAAAATAATGATAAAAAATTTAAAATTTAATTAATTCTAAATTAAAAAAAATAATCATCAATTTTAAAATAGTTATCACTTTATAAAACTAAAAATCATACCATCTATTAATTTAATATATCACCGATTAATTTTCTTTTTGATACCACCTCAAATAAAATTTAGTTAATCAAATATCATAGATAATTATCTCAATAGTTAAATTTAAATATAAAAGGACCAAAGAAAAAACTATATTAAGAACAACACTTCAAATTATATAAAAATGACCAATTTGATCAAAAACTTTTATTGAAGTTGGGGTAGGATGGAGTGATTGGGTCTTCCATACACTTCTTATGAATATAGATAGTTTTTCTCTCTTATCCTACATTCTTAAAATAGTCTAATGAGATACTATAAAGAAAAACAATTAAATATTAAAGAAAAAATTACCACTATGATCTCTTCATTTCTCCTCCTCTTTATTCAACTTTTATTCAATCTTTGCTAACTACAATGTTGTTGACAATAGCATACATTGTTGCTTATGTGTTCCTTGAATCCCTTTCATTCTCTAACTCAGAAACATAATTTTTAACTTGTTTTCGTATCATACCTTGTAACACTTTCAAAATATATGGGCTCAACAACTGTTTCTCCATACTTGTAAGAACAGAATTATCATTCTGAGTTATTGAAGTTTAGGGCAAAACATTTGATGGATTGGGTTCAGATGCTGATACAACTGTCTGTTCATCTTCTTGCTCAATTTGATTTATCGAATTCAAATTCTTGCTAGATTGGAATCAAGATAAAGAGAGACTCCAAGTTGTTGATGGACCAGACAATACTGGTGAAACTGATGAAAGTGGGAAAATTTCACTTAATTGGGCTATGTATGGATAAAGGCTCAACCAAGGGTACCTAGATGTACCCAAATTTCTTAAATCAGATCCATACGAACTCAAAGATATTAATGGATTGGGAATTACTTGTGAATATGTTAAATGAAGCAAATTTTGACAGGGTAGAATAGTAGGCGGATAAAGACACAACTGAGGAAACCTAGAAAATTCCAAATTGCTCAAACGAGATTTAGATGGGCTTCCTGAATTTATACATGTCCCGACACCAAATGATCTCTTCAAAGGAAGTTGAGGCTTTTGGAATGTCAAATCTTATGACATGGTCGAATTCCAATGATTTTTATGAATTCAATGGTTCGACCCGGCAACAAAGATGCTATCATAGCCCATTGGTTACCGAATTTGGCATGAGCTTTCGAAATAGTATCTTCTTCTTCAGGAGTAAAAGGTTGATGATCCAATTGAGGATTAAGATGATTACACCAAAACTCCGTACATAATTTTCCATTTCGACTAGGAATTGATTGGCTGATAAACGACCAGTTCTTTGCTCCATGTTCCTATACTAGCTTCTTTAATAGTTCATCCTTTCCAGGATTCCATCGACGGTTGATCTTACTCATTTTCTTGATTATTTCCACTTAATAAAATCAACTGAGTATATGAGATATCATAAATGGAGAACTGGGCTATGAGTTTACTTATAACATCTTGCAGGGAGAGTGGGATATATATAGTGGGGATATGGAAAGAGGGCTGTGAGTGACTGAGTTAATAGGGCGTTATAGATTATCTAGTTGTTAAGAAATTAATTAGTATTTTCCTTTAATAAGTATTTAGTGGGTTAGGTTTGTTGGATTAGAGGAATAGATTAATTAAAGTTTGACTAGTAATTAGTTTAGGGAGAAAAATAGAATAATATTTAAACTTATTATTTTTACAATATTTATAAGTTGACTGATAAATGTTTTCAGGAAAAATAACCTTAAGTGTATTCACATCAGCCTAATGAATACAAAAGATTTACTTTGATATGCATTTTTAATATTTAGTAATAATTGATCAACTATATTCTAAACTTAATTAATCATTTAATATGACAAATGATTTATGTGAAATTTTCAAATCATCAACCGTTTAAGAAATTTGTGTAAATTTGAGAAAGGAAGTGAAATATATTATTAAGGGAGAGGATATACAATGGGCATTTCACTAGCTGACCTACCTAGACAACATACAGTATGTGGAAAGTGGGAAGTTAATATATTAGGATTGTCTTTCATGTGTATTTTAAAATTTATTTATTTTTATTATTTTTGTTCATTGTTGATACTCTCATTGAATATTAATTAATTCAAATTCGTGGATTATAAGGGTCATTCATCATGACAACAATTGTTGCTCCCGAGGCTACCCCCTAGGCGTGACACAATGCTTAGTGTCACAAATGCCACCAAGCTATCTCATGGCCTGACACATCTATACAAGTTCAGTTAAATCATGCACTGTGCGGAACCAAAAGACAATTAATATATGAAATAGGGAAAAGCCCAACAAGTCTGAATATATCAAATATTTTAAAAGTATAGTGATGACCGAAAACAACACTAACAACTCTAGTTAAATCTACTCTATGTCTGAAAGCCTCTAACTAATATAAGTTGTTTGGACATGCACCCAGCTAACTCTAACAAGACTAAAACTAAAATGTAAAGACTGGAAAGTAAATCATGTCTATTGTCCTCGAACTGTGAGGACTCACTACTGAAGCTATTGAGTACGGACTGGAAGTCGAGCTAAGCGGTATTTGGATATTGAGTGCCTAAAACCTATATGATAAAATGATGTAGCGCAAAAGTATGCATCAATACTTTGAATATACTAGGCATGCAAGATACATGCTAAGCCGAACAATATAACAAGTAAACATGGAAACAGATATACTGAAGCATAACTGGAAACTGAGTTGGATGCAATGACTAAGTACTAATCATGAAGATAATATACTAAAATGAATACGGAAGTAAATACTGAATATATGTGAAATACTTGGAAAATCCACTGACCTAAGCTACAACCTCATATTATGAATAATGACTTAAAAATGGTTAAAACGATATTTCTAGACCTAAACTAATGTGATTAACTTGGTTTGGAAGTGTTAGTACCTAAACATCAAGAAACGTCATGACGTCTCCAAAATAGTGAAATTGAACTAGTAGGTGTTCTAGGGGGGATTGTGAAGGCCTGGGAGTGTCGTACGAGGTTAAAATCTTGTATAAATACTTTAATTAGGTAAAAAAATATGTTTAGGATCAAAACTTCTGTGTACAACTCCCCCAAGGATCACCTTAGGGGTCCTTGAGGAGGACCCAAACTTTTGAGCAGAATGCTGCAATTTGTAGCAACCACCCACGAGACCCATTGACGGGGCGTGGGTGGGATTCGTGAGTTGAAACTTAGTCTCCTCACCAAATCCTCCCCATGAAAACTCTCTGAATCAAACAACGACGTGCAGTATGGTGCGTCACACCGTCCGTCAATTGTGCCAGGTAATTTGACTTTTAGTTTTAAGTCAAGGGTCTTATTTTAGTTGGTCATTTGATTGGGGGTTAAGGGGTCGGGGTTTAGTGGGTTAATTACCTAACTAAACCTAACTATAAGACCCTATCCCATTAACCCAAGTCAGTCTAACTCGACACATTAAATCAAAATACAAACTCCCTTCAAACTCTCTCAACTCAAGACTCCATTGAAGAGGAAGATCAAGATCTCAGTAGGGCTTCAAGAACTGAAATGTCATGACGCGAGTCTACACCCTGGACGTGGACTTCACTCAAGAACCATTGGTGGTACCCAAGCGAACCCTCATTCTAGCTGACTACAAGCGAAAGACAAACTTAAGCATGCAAAAGCTTAAAAGTGAATAAAATTCAATAAACTCAACTTTACAATACTTTAACTCAAAATAAAACTATGAACAATATAATATATTCAATTCTCCATTAATAGGCAACTTAAGTCTTTAAAATATTTAATAAAATAAATAAATAATACAGACTTCTTAACTATACTGACTATCTATGAAGCCTCTAACTGATAAGGATGGAAGCCGAGACAAGACTCACGACCTCCTAACTAAACGGAAAAGTCTATGAAAACCTCAGGAAGCAAAGAGGCTCACCATAGCTAACTCGAACTCTCGAATATATCAACGAAGCTCCTGTTGATGAACCTGAATACATGTGTCTGCATCATGAGAAGATTCAGGCCAAATGACTCATTATTTGGAATGTACGAGCATGTAAGGAGAATACTAAAGTATAACATAAGCTTGAAACTTGAATAAAAAGGATACATACTTACCTCTTTTCAAACTCATTCAACTCAACTCAACTCACCTTAAGAATAAGATACTCAACTCAAGGATTGGATACTAAACTTCAAAGTTATGATACTCGACTCAATGAAGCACAAATTAAATCAAGATACTCAACTTAAGGTACTCAACTCGAAATACTCAACTGGTGATACTTAACTGAACTCATTTTAATATAACGCAGTTTAAAACAAGTGCAATATAAAGAAAAGTTGTTTAAAAACATGATGTCAACTCTGTATATATAACAAGGATACAACATAACTCTGAAATATATATGAAAATACAATTAACTGATGTATATAAAAATACAAGAACTTCTGTGGGAGTTTCTCTAACCGACAAGCATCACTTAAGAGATACAATGATGATATAGTGATCTACCTCACGCTGCCAGTGCATCCTATACCCGACCAAAGGTATAAGACCTGAATTGCCTATTGGATCTACTAGTCTACTGTGAAAAGGGATCATCTAAAAAGTATGACCCTCTTGTACCCATGGTGGCTACATGGTTTATGGGAGCTGTGAGTTGTTTGAACTCTCCCCCATATCGGTACTCAATACTACTCCCAAAATATATTGGCTCTTATGTTTTTAAAAAACTATACTAATTTTGTGGTTTGAGATTCGTGCTCAAAATACTTATCTCAAAGGCTATCTTGGAAATCTTAGTTTACCTGCTTGCTTCTTATAGAAAGCTATAGTTCTTTTCTGAAAACTTGCCCTAAGCCTCCTTGGAAATCAAAGTTTCCTTACTTGTTTCAATGTGAAAACATTTTTAAGTCTTTGTGGTAATACTCAATCCCCATACACCTTGGAAGAAATGAACTTCAACTTAACTCTTTTCTTAGCTTGAAACTTGAGTATTAAAAACAGGATTTAAATGTTTAAATAAGACAACTTTACCTTAACTTACTTCTTAGCTTTAGACTTGAATTCTGAACTTCCTTGAATTGAAGTATGGATTCAGGGTTCATGATCTCATGTTTATGGATGATTTCATGATTTTCAACTTTGAGGGTTGATGTAGAATTATGATCATGAATTACTCAACTCTAGAACTCAAAGGTACTTCTCATCTCAAAATTGTTCGACTTATAGGGTTCATGAGGAATTATGGGCATGAACAATTCAACTCAAGGAATTCATGAGTAACATGTAATAGTCCCATTATTAGAAATATAATCTCAAAAGTAATAAGGAAATCAATAATTAAGACTTAGAACTTGGAGATACTACTCCTCTCAATGATACTCAATATATGAAATTCATGCGGGTGTTATGGGCTTGAACAACTCGAATCGAAGGTCTAAGTAACTAGATAGAAATAATGTATATGACTCTTCTCATTATCTTATTTACCTCTTCAAAACATAGTTCAATTCAATGATGGATCTCAAAAAATTCATAATTGAACTCAAAGACTTTCTTGAATTCTACCCTTAACTCTCTCTCTTGAATGTGAATTATGAATTCAATAGTTATGGTTCATGATCTGAAGGATCTAGGTGATATTTTAGACTCATTAATACATTCTAATCACTCTCATTCTCACTTACTTGAGTCTTGAAAAAATTACTAGACGTTGTAAAAGACTCCACTAAAGGAGTAAAAGGGCTTTCTTAGAGTGTTGGAAAGAATTCTCAAAATTAACTCTCAACTCTATCTTGAATTTTAGTTGTGAATTCAAGGTTATTATCATGTTAGGAATGATTTTAGGTGTTTAGAAGTAGCTTAGAGTAGTTAGAATCGAAAAAGAGTGAATGTGAACTTTAAAAGAACTCAAACAGAGCAACCGGAGGCAAACTGGATGGGGCAGGCGACCCTGAGGCTATCCTCTATTATTATATTAATGAATCCCCTTACTCAAACATAAGAAAGGAGGCTTATAACTTTCTTGAAGACAAGCTTCAGCCTGTTGGCGATCCACGCCATGCTTTTGAGCGAAATCTTCTTGAGGGGAGTCTTCACTTCTTGGGTGGCGTGGTTCATGGCCCCTGAAGTACAGAGAAGGGTTTGGGGCGCTCTGGAAGGCGCATCGCGCGAGGCCTTAACCCAGGAAATATGCTAAACATTCTTGCTCGTTTTCTCACCCTAACTCTCCTAAAAGAAAATGGTTTCTTCCCCAATCACTTTGATTCGATTACTTAACATCATTACACTCTAATATACTGGAAACAACACTAAATTTACTGAATTCCATCTCAATAAATCATCAAAACCCGAACACAATAAGATTTAGAATGAACTTCAAAAACACCTTTCAAGAACTCATCAAGAACTCTTATCTTTAAACTTTAAGAATGAAACATGATTGGCATGTGGGTGAAAAATCCCAACACTATGAAAGCTTAATACCTCTTAGGTATTAATACCATGGTGAAAATGTGCAACTAAATTCAAGAACGTCGACGGACACCTTCATCCTTTCCTCTTTTCTCCTTTTTTCTCTTCTTTTCTCTTCTTTTCTCTTCTTGAACTCTCAACTAAAACCCTAGGTGTATATTAGGATTATAAAACTGAACCCTAAAGGACTATACCCCTAAAATATTACTAAAAATGAATTAAATCTGATTGGCTAAGTAAAGGACCAAAATACCCCTCATATTTTTGGCTAACTTTCCTTAACTAGATAGCCTAACTTCAAAAGGTCATATCTCATTCATCAAAACTTGAAACTTAAAACACTCGGCGGCGTTGGAAAGATAATTCAAAGATATTTCCTATGATACCTTTTAGCACAAATAAATCATCATCTTCTAGATTTTATTATCATTTGAAGTTGACCCAAAACTCATACTTAATTGAACTTGCAACATTTTAGATTTTGCTATTTCCAATTTAATTCTTTTTGGAAATCAAGGTGCTAAATCTAGTGAAATGACCATAATACTTAATAAATTTGTTATTACTTGCTAAAATTTCACTTACTACGATGAACGTTTCAAGTCTTCGTTCGAAAAATTTTCTGGGGTGTTACATGAACTTTATTGTACAATTATTTGAAGATTAACAAGGTATGGTTTCTTTTCATTCTTGGGAATCCTTTCCCCAAGAGGTCCCCTCAAACTAAGCTTTCAAAAGTTCCCCCCAAAGCTAGGGTATTATTCTTACACATGGGTTTCCTTATTAAACGAATTTTAGTGATTAATTATGATTTCTTATAATTAGTTAGAGTTGATTATGTGCATAATGATGAGTATTGTTGTTGTTCACTTGATATTCACTTAGACCCATGTTCTTCCCCAATTTCCTAAATCTTGGATGTGATATTATGGATTAATTGAAGATGATGAATATATCAATTGTTTATGTTGATGGTAATTATGTTATTACTTCATAAATTTCCCTATATTATGTGCTGATTATGCATTGTTGGGTTTCTTGAAGTATCAAGTCCCTTGAAGGTCAAAAAGGTATGGAGGTTGGTTCTCCATAGAACTTATGTATGAAAGCTAAATTACTTAGATAATAATGATGCTATATCTATTGTGTTGATGTGGTATTGGCGACAACTTTTCCTAATCCTAAACCCTATACATTTGAATTAAGTATGAATTATGTATGAATGCTATGGTGAGATTGTTATATGATTGAAAGGTAGTTCTGATTATAATGTATTGATCAAGTGAAAGGCGTACTCACTTTCTAGTGTTTCTAAAGTAAAATGATCATTCTCACTTATGCACATATATGAGCTATTATGATAATATGTTGACATGAGTGTATAGTAAAGACTAATTTGAACGTATGTAATGACTAAAGATTACTACTAAAGGAAATAAATGCGTAGCACCGAGAGGACATGAAAATGATATGGGATTTTTTTTACGTTTAGCAAGTCCGGTTCCCACATAGGTTTCTTATACGTTAGTAAGTCCGGGTTCCCAAAGATATGTGTTGTATCATAAGATGGAAGCCTTCTACGTTAGTAAGTACGGGTTTCTAGTAGACATTTCCTTGTCCCTCAAATATGTGCCCACATATGATGATAGCTTAGTGGATCCACTTAGATATCAAGTATGACAGGTTCCACCTTAGGCAAGTGGAAACCCTCTCTTTTCGGTGTGGGAGTAGAACACCGAGTTCCATGTAGCTCACATGGTCTATGTCGGTTATTGCGACTTTTCCATACAAAGTTAAAGTAAAGGTATGAAAGAATGAAAGAAAGGATATGAGCTCCCACTTGGACTTTCTTAAGGATCCCTAGATATTGAAACGGAGGGTATGAGACTTCTCTTGCACATTGCACATGTAGGATTCTGAGAGGTTGTTGTAGTAGGGTTCTATTATGATTGTGATGATTATGGATTATGTATTTTAAGTTATGTATGACTGTCATAAAAATGATTGGTATCGTCTTATGGTATGCTTATAATGATTATGATGTTGACATATGATTGTAGTTGGTGGCTTATAGTTGACACTTAGATTTTGATGGGGTTATTGGATCATATCATTGGCATGGTACTAGTGTTGCTTAGATTTCTTATATGTTGGGTCACTATTATGTTGATTTATCTTATGTTCCCTATCTTGTATGCATATTGAGTTTTACTTGATAAAGAGCCTGTTTTCAACTAAAATGTCCTTTTGTGAATATTTCAAATGTTTTATATGTATGGCTCCATACTTAGTATGTGTGTTGTACTAACCCCATATTGTTTTTCTTTTTCCCCATGTGTAGGTTCGGGCCATTGAGGTGATTCAAGGCCATTTCTCAAGAAGCTTCGATTTTCTTTCCCAAGTTGGTGAGTCCTCAAGTTCGAGGACAAAGTACTTATAATTCTAGCTTTAGTTCGTTTTGCATATTTGATATACTATGTTATTCTATCCTATTCTAAGACTTTCTAGTGATGTAAGGGTTAAATCCCAATTGTCATATTCCTATGTCTAGATGGTACTATGAGACAAATTTAGTTTCTACTTTGGTATAAAGAAGAAGTTGACTTCTAAATTGTAAGAGTTTTTATAATTCCATATTTTTCGATGATTATATGCTATGATGAATGCTAAGGTCTTGTCTAAGACCTCTTCGAGGTCGACGACACTGGTTGAGACTAGGGGATTATCTCGTGTCGTGACAATATGTTCCATGCAACATAAATCTGACGGTAGGACATACTATTAACCAACATGAACTACATGAGCTTAATATTGAATCTGATGTATATGCCCCCATAGAGAGTATCCAATATATCTTGTTGGGGTATAAAGGCATGACTGTGGAGTGATCACTAAAACTGATGCCCAATAAAGGGGACTTATAAATATATGGAGGAAGGTAGTTTTGGGACTTGAGGGGACGATGATCCTTAGTCCAACTCAGTGCTAAGTCTACTCCCAACTGAATGTAAAGCTAAAATGCAGCTGATATATTGAGTAGCTCAAAATGCTGATAATTATCTAAGAATATAACAAACATATACAGAAAGATATGACATTAAAATTCTAAAGCATTATTGTATAAGTAATCTTCCTAGCAAGTGTAATTCATGACATACTGATAACTAACACAAACTAGGGTTTCTGAGTTCTATACATGGGACTACACTAGTTCTCCAAAAAACATGTAATTGTAATTATAGAGACTATATCAGCTGAATTACAATGGATCCCTAAGATTTAGGAACCCTGTGTCTGAATAATTTATGGAGAATCGAAAGAATTGATTAAATTCCCGAGATCTAATGTATGAAAGGAACCCACTAGAGAAATCTCACATACATGGTGACAAAAACTATGGAGAAATCCTTTGGATTTTGGGGTAGAATTTGAAGTAGTGGGAGAAGTTGTCACCTTTTTCTCTTCTTTACTTTCTTAGTTATATGATTTTAGGAGAATGAGGGTTTTAGGTTGTTTTTGACTAATTACTTAGGCTTAGACTAATTAAAACGATGTAGTTTAAGTACAAAATACATAGGGAAAAATATTAATACAGACCTGACTTAAAGTTGACGAAGTGACCTTCACGAGGGGCTTGATGGCGTGTCTAGTTGGTCTCATTATTGCCTGGCCGACAGGGCTTCACTAAAGCAAGCATAACTTTTTAGTCCGAGCTCGGAATTAGGTGAACTTTGTGGCGTTGGAAAAAGGACTCAAAGATATTTAATTTGATAGGTCATGAGCCCCCTAATTTAATTTGTGCTGAAAGATATGTTCATTGAAGTTGATCCAAAACTCCAAGTCTAATAAGTCTCTTTCACGGATGACTTCACGGTCCATGTGAAGCTCTACGGACCGTCTAGGCACCTAAGGTGCTTTACAGTGAACTTGGGTGCAACCTCATTTTTTGGGTGACTTGTATGGACCCTTAGATGGGTCGTCCAAGTCACCAAGAGTTCGTCAAAGGCAGCGTATAGGTGGATCCCTCCTAGGTAGATCCTAGGAGGTTGTTCAGGATGCCCTTGATGGTCGTTAACCACGAGACGGACCGACTAGGGTGCAGTCTCGGTGACCCCTATAGGTTAGTCCTGGATGAGTACTTACAAAACTCTTAACGGGTCATGGACTCGCAAACTGCTCGTTTAGGGAGTTTTAAAGGGTCCATGGTCCGTTTTGGGTTTGTGATCTTGCTCATTTTCCTTTTTAGGCCTTTCTCAAAGTCCGAGGTGTTCCAACATCTCCCCCTTGGGATCATTCATCCTCGAATGAAGACAAAACAACCTCAATTTGGAAGAAAGAGTTGCAATCTGTCAGTTGTTATTGAACTTTCATTACATTTTGTATATTCAGACTAATCGGGTATTCCCCACTTTCACTTACCACTATTTTAGCTTCTGCATAGATCTCTTTATTCAGATTGTTTTTATATACATATGCTATGCCACGTTCAGGGTTATCTTTGGGTCACTCATGATCCTAGGTACCGTGTTTACATCAGGGGAGTAACCTTGGGGAGTGACAGATCATGTGTGCTCCAAAGTCCACCAAACTAGAGTTTTACCCTACAAAACCGCCTCCGAATGCTTCCAAGTTATCACATCAATAATTATGAAATCACAACAAAATAATTGTAAATTGGTCTAAGAAAAAAGCCAAATTGGATTTGTGGGACCCACACAAGGAAACAAAAAATTGGCTCTACCAATAGGTCCCAACCAGCTCAAGGAACTTGTGCCCCGAAAAAATGCACAATCTGAGCTTTAGCTCACCTCGAAAAGGTCAAAATACTTTCAAAAACATATATATAGTTTTTGGAGAAGCACGTAACTCCGACCACCAGGGATTTTCTTGGATTTCACCGACAGTCATTGCCGGCCTGGCCATTTATAAGCCACCCCCAAGTGACTGATCAGACAGACAATTTTCAACCTTTTAATACATCCTAACGCTTCTTCTTTTTCAAACCTTAGGTTGATTGAACCTAACTTGCTTAACGATCCTATGAATTTACCTAGAGATAGTTTGGAGAAGAAGGAACTTCCTACTTAAGTACAATATGCTAATAATGTTAAGGTTTCTAATAAAGACAATATGAGTAAGCCTTTGATAGCACCCATCCCTCTGAAAAAGATAATGTACAATAATGGAGTTCTGAGAATTGTTTGGACTAAAGATGAAGTGGCGAGAATGAATACATAAAAAACTTACAATATGCAGTGGTTGGTAAGTTTTTGTATAGGTTACCGGAATTAGATGAACTTCGAATTCAAATACCAAAACAGTGTGATATAAAGGGAGATATCAAAATCGGCTTATTGCGGAATAGACACATATTTATGAGATTCAGTCATGAGGATGACTTTGTTAATATGATGTGTAAAACTAGCTATTATATTTTGTCTAAATATGGATATGCATACTTGATAAGACCTTTGATTTATGATGCTAGATTCTCGGTGGATGAGGAAACTACTCATGCTATGGCTTGAATTTCTTTCCCGATCTAAAATCAACATACTTTGTTAAGGAATCAATTTTTTTCTTTAGGCTCCCGCTGCGGGGAAACCTCTTCATCTATATATGACTATTATCAACAAAACTAGACCAAGTTGTGCCAGGGTTAAGGTGCAAGTAGATCTCTTGGCTAATTTTCCTAAGTTTGTTGGACTTGAAGTGGTTAATGAGGCTTTACAAACATCTAGAGTTGAGAAAGTTAAAGTATGTTATGACATGCTTCCTAAGTATTGTATGACATGCAAATTACAAGGGCATAATGAGGAGGAATGTAGGGTGTTCACGCAGAACTAAGGAGAAGTGATCTTGATATTGACAAAGGGAAGCAAGTCGAGGAAGAAAATAATAAAGTTTCTACTGAAGCTCATGTTCCTTAGATAAGATTTGGAAGACAATTTATGAAGTGGCATCCTACTAACAAAAGGTTTCCATGAATAACTCACAATGATAAGGATGATATGGAATTATGCAAAATTGAAGAAGGAATTTCTTCTGCTAATGCTTTCGAGGCTTTGAAAGAAGAAGATTGTACAAAACTTTGAAATTGTACAAAAAAATAGTAAGGTATTAACAACAAACTTAATCAGTCCAAGATGTTCAAATAGGGCCTGTCCACAGTCAAAGAATAAGGAATGGGATAAATCACAAAATTCACCAAGTTTACCAGGGATATCACAAGCAGCAAGCATTGACAATGGTGTGATGCAGCAGTCTAGATAAGAATGGATAACAAAGTCTTTTGGCAAGGAGAAAAAGAATGACAAAAAGGTGGTTGGAATTAAAGAAGATAAAGAGAGTAAAAGAACACCATCAATTCAGCTGGAGGTTGAACATGTTAATACAGATCAGGGAGGTATTTCAATATATCCTGCAAATGTTGGGACCAATACAAAGAGACATATGTCAAAGACAATGATCTTTCATTGGTAAGTTATGATGATATGGAAGATAAACATACTGAACTCATCATCATGGAAGATTTGGCAACTACAGTGGAACCACATCCACTTCAAACAATTGGTCAGACAGAAGTAACTTTGAATTAATTTCATCAGATAATTTACATTTATTATCGTGTTGAGTAAATTTTCTACTACAAAATTAATGTTCAAGTAATTGCATGAAAATGGCTTTAATAAATATCAAACAAACTTAAAAGAATATATTCCGAGAAAGAGTAAGAGAGGGAGTAAATTTCGGCAAATATATTATAAGGATTTACAATAGGTATTTCCCCAAAGATAGGCATGGTGGTCCCATCAGAGTTCCTAAGTTTCCACACCCAGAGAATATTTTAGTTCAAACAGTAACATATTTCAATTTGAGAACCTGATTAACTGTTCTTATAAACATTTTGAACCAAATTTAAATAGGTTTAAGCATGTCTTTTGAAGTTGCAATCTCTCCTTTAAATATACACACATATAATACTCTTAATAAACCTTAAAATCACATATACATTTCAATATACATCATAGTCACATATTAGATTTTACTAAATTCAATTATCGTAATAGGTTATTACGTAATTTGTCTTGTTAGCGATTAATGTTTATTATGGAGATAACTTATTATCACATCATAAGCAACGTGATCATGTAAAATAATTTTACACCATCTATCTATGGTGTTTACACCTTTTTTTTTATAAGATCATCTAAATTTGAATGCTTTTATATAGATGATATCAATACTTCTTGTACAAAGGAGGTTCATAGGTTAATTTCTATGCATTAATGATGATATTTTTCCAGGTTTAGCGGTTAATGTTCATTATAGATAATTATTTATTATCATATTATAAACAATGTGATCGTGTAAAATTATTTTACACAATCTATCCATAAAGTTTGCTCCTTTTTTTCCATAAGTTAATCTCGATTTGAATCCTTTTAGTTATCAGTACATCATGTATAAAGGAGGTTGATAGGTTAATTCTATGCATTAAACATTCATAGTGAAACCTTTTGTTACATAATAACATAAAATTAATTGATTGATAGATATATTTAACAAGTATTAATTGATAACGTAGAATAAATATTTTAAGTAATTTACTATAACAAGTGAAAAAAAGACTACTGTAATAAATTTTGAAATTGTTTAATTTTAATTTGTCTATATATAGAGGATTTACAAGTCCCCTAATTCGTGCTTGAGCAAGGGAAAGACTCAATTGAGGGCCAAGATAGGAAATACGCAAGGGAAAGACTTAATTTTGTTTCATTTGAGATACTTGACTATGACAGCATATTTGTGTCTCAATTGAACATTAGAACATGTCCTAGCTCCTTTGGAAAAAAAAATTCAAATATCTTATGAATCGTATGAGTGTAAATTGCAAAAAAATGTGTTAAAGTTGAACTATATCTATCTACAAGAATAGGCTTATGTTATTAATTATACTTGATGTCATTTTGTTCTTCATTCAACTGCTACTTAGTAAATATATTTTTCTCATAATCAATCATACAAATATGTAATTAAGAATTTGAATGTCCAAATCCATTTAGAAGATGATTAGTACTTCGAGATGTCACTTTTCATCAAGCACTAAACACATGATTATTAAAAATTATTGACCACATGTGTCGAGTATTATAAAAATAATTCAACCAATCATGTTCTTCTACATATTACATTGTTAGAATAATCTTTAATGTTTCTTCAAATTCAATAATGAAATTACATTCAGACGTTGCATTTGTTAATTTTTAAGAGAACCTTTGTCATTTTCAAGTGAAGTGGTGAACCCAAATGAGATGAGGTATTCTGACACTTATACAATCTATGTCAGATGCTCGACAATATTTCTCTTATAACAATTTTAATGCTCGAGCTTCGTAATATATAGTATGTGTGGAAAAATACTTTCCATTGACTTTCAAAATGTCATACAAATAAAACAGCACAATAAAAATTATAATCTGTCTTTGGTTATTTATTTCAATAAATGATGCATAAATCCTATGATACTTTTTTGTTTGATATATGGAATCAAAATACATGAATTCTTTAGAAAAAGAATATTCCATTCTGGATTGACTATCTCTATAAAATTAACTGTACGCCTTTCATAATCAAGTTGAACATGTCAATAAAATAAGTCTCACTCACTTGTCTAGTATTGAATCATTAACAACACTTTTAGGATGCCCTGCTTGTACCTTTGATTTCATCAGTTTATCTATAAATGAGATAGAACTTGACAATTAATTCATAAGCAAAATAAATATTTTCTTTTTAATTATCTTTATTAAAATAAACCCTTTCATTGTTTGTTTTAGTTAGCTACTACCTTTACTCACTTTTTGGTTATAACTGATCTTTATTTTCTTTCTAATTATTTATTAACATAAGTCATCTCATATATTTTAATTTGTTTTATATAGTTAATTCAACTTAAGTATGTATTAACACAATTGTATGACTATAGATCATTTTTTATGGTAAAATAATGATTAAAAAATTAAAATTAAAGTATTTCTAGATTAAAAAAAGATCCTCAATTTTAAAATAGTTATCACTCTATAAAACTAAAAATCATACCATCTGTTAATTTAATATACCACCAATTAATTTTCTTTTTGATACCACCTCAAATAAAATTTAGTTAATCAAATACCATAGTTCATTATCTCATTAGTTAAATTTAAATATAGGACAAAAGAAAAACCTATATTAATAACAACACTTCAAATGATATACATTTACTGATTTCATCATAAAAGTTACTTGAAGATTCATCATTTCTAATCTCTTTCTAAATCTTTTGGGGTGGAGTGGGGTAGGGTGGCGGTGATTGGGCCTTCCATACACTTCTGATGAATATAGATAGTTTTGCTCTCTTATACTACATTCCTAAAATAGTCTAATAAGATACTATAAAAAAACGATTAAAGTTTAAAGAAAATAATAACTATGATCTCTTCATTTTTCCTCCTCCTCCTTATTCAACTTTTACTCAATCTTTGCCAACACCAGTGTTGTTGACAGTAGCATCAAATGTTGCTTTTGTGTTCATTGAATCTCTTTCATTCTGTAACTCAGACACAAAATTTTTTACTTGTTTTCGTATCAGATCTTGTAACACTTCCAAAATATTTGGGCTCAACAACTGTTTCTCCATACTTGTAAGACAAGAATTATCATTTTGAGTTGTTGAAGTTTGGGACATAAAATTTGATAGATTGGGTTCAGATGTTGATACATGTGTCAGTTCAGCTACTTTATCGATTCGGTTTATCGGATTCAAATTCTCACCAGATTTGGATCTAGGTAAAGAGAGACTCAAAGTTTTTGATGGACCATGCGATACTGGTGAAACTAAAGAAAGAGGCATATTTTCACCTAATTGGGTAATGGAAGAATTCAGACTCAAATGAGGTAACTTAGCTAAATTTGAATTGGTCAGATCAGATCAATATGGACTCACAATTGTAAAAGGATTAGGAATTACTGGTGAAACTGATGAATGAGGGAAAATTTCTACTAATGGGGCAATGTGCGGATAAAGGCTCAAAGAAGGGCACCTAGATATACCCAAATTGTTCAAATCACATCCATACAAACTCAGAGATGTTAATGGATCAGGAATTACCGGTGAATATGTTGAAAGAGGCAAATTTTGACACGGTCGGACAGTAGGGGGATAACGACACAACTAAGGAAACCTAGAAAATTCCAAATGAGATCCAGATGGGTTTCCTGAATTTATACCTATCCACACAATAAATGATCTCTTCAAAGGAAGTTGAGGCTTTTCAAATGTCAAATATTTTGACATTGAAGAGTGTTTCCCTTTAAGGGTGGAATTCCACTGATTTCATATGAAGTCATTGGTTCGACCCGGTAACAAAGATGCTATCATAGTCCATTGATTACTGAATTTTGCATAAGCTTTGAAAATATTATCTTCTTCTTCTGGAGTTAAAGGATGATGATCCGATTGAGGATTAAGATGATTACACCAACGCACCCTACACGATTTTGCAGTTCGACTAGGAATTGATTGGCAGATAAACGACCAATTCATTGCTCCATGTTCCTCTACTAGCTTCTTTAATCGTTCATCCTCTCCAGGATTCCATCGACATTTGATTTGACCCATTTTCTTGATTATTTCAACTTAATAAAATCAAATGAGTATATGATATATCATAAATTGAGAATTGGGCTATGGGTTTACTTATAACAATTTGTTGGGAAAGTGGGATATATATAGTGGGGATAGGGAAAGAGTGTTGTGAATGACCGAGTTAATAGGCGATTATTGATTATCAAGTTTTTAATTCTTAGGATAATTAGTATTTTCCTTTATTAAGTTTTTAGTGGGTTAGGTTGGTTGGATTAGAGGGATATTGTAATTGAAGTTTGACTAACAATTAGTTTAGGGAAAAAACAAAATAATATTCAAACTAACCATTTTAACTATAATTAAAAGTTGACTGATAAAAGTTTTAAGGAAAAAAACCTTTAACTGTATTCACATCAAACTAATGAATACAAGAGATTTAGTTTAATAGGCACTTTTATTATTTAGTAATAAATGATCAACTATATTCTAAAAGTAATTTCTCATTTAATATTACAAATGATTTATGTGAAATCTTCTGTAACACCCCGTAGCCAAAACAGACAATAAATCAGTTTTTAGAAAAATCTGCTGGTGCGGCCAACGTGACCATTGACGGACCGTAGCCTGACCCAAAGGTCCGTTCTGCACAACCGTCGATGGGATCAGAGACTCCAAAAAACTCAGCCGGGAAAAATTGGCTAAGGCTTGATCGACAGATCCGTCCGTAGGTCAGACGACGGTCCGTAGTCCGTGACCGTCGATCGAGACCCACTTTAGCCACTCTCTGACAAGGACCACGGGTGAAAATCACGGTCCGTAAGTGGACACACGGTCCGTACGTGGGAACTAGCAGCCAGTTAGGGGGGAAATGCAGTAGAGTCAACTTCAAATGATTACAACTCTTAGCACATAATGAATTAGGTGTCCTGTGAAATATCAACAGATATATAATTGAATTATCTTTCCATAGCCACCGACCTTGCTAAAATCAGAGCTCCGAGTAAAAAGCCCATTTTAGTAAAGGCATGTAGAACAGACCCAACCTACGGACCATCGATGGAACGACAGACCGTCTGTCCAGGTCGTTGTTTGGTCAGACAGCAACTTACCCAAGGGTCTTTTTGACTTTTCCCACTTTGTTTAAACACTAAGATACATCGTTTTGACCCTAAATCATCAAATTTTAATCATTTTAATCCTAGAAACATAACTAATTTACCTAAGTCAAATCATTAATCAAAAGTTAAAAAAATAGAAGCAAGAAAGGAGAAAAAAAGGTCAAGAACCCTAGTGAAGAACGCAACAAGTTTCGAGCAGTTCAAGCCACGAAATCTAAGTATTTTTCTATGAATTTCATCACCATGTATGTGGGATTTCACTAGTGGGTTCCTTTCACCCATTGAGTCCCTAGTTTTCAGTCAGTTCTTGATTCTCTTATTATGATTAAACATAGGGTTTCTAGAACTTTGATAGAACTTCATGAATTTATTAAATATATGTTCCAAATCAGATTGTAAAGTTATTATTCAGATTATCGCATGAATTTTAGAACCCTAGCTTTGTATTTCTTTAGTTCTTGAATTACATATGCTAAGTCAGATATTTCAGTTTTTCAGTTATACATGCCTCAGTTTTAATGCATCATTATAAGATTAAATGTTACATTCCCAGTTTTCATATTCAATTTTGAGCTATCCAGTATTTACAGAAAATTCAAAAATAACCAGTTAACTACATAAATCAATGGGAGTAGCATAATACCGAGTTAGACTAGGGTTCAGCTTACCCAATAGTCCCAGAAATACTAGCCAAGAAAGTTGTAAGTCCCCTCGGTGGGCATCAATTTAGTGATTACGCTAGCATGCCTTTATACCTTTGGCAGGGTGTATTGGGTCCTCTCGATGGGGCGTATACATTGGACTCCACATTTAGCTAATGTGGTTTTATTATCGGTTATTAGTAGCTCACACAGTTCAGTTAGACTCTCTTGCATTGACCATTTATCAGTATACTCATATTCAGTTTCAGTATGTAATAAATTGGTCATTGCATTCAGTTAGCTCAAAATTCAGTATATCATGTTCAGATTATTATGCTTGCTTTTGTGCTTGTTCAGTTATGTTTTATTTCAGCTTTACTCTATCCTACATGCTCAGTACCTTCAAGTACTGACACATATGTGCGCTACATCTTCTCGTGATGTAGGTTCAGGTTCTCAGCATCCAGATTACGCATAGATCGATTTTCCATCTCCAGCTCAGCAGATTAGTGGTGAGTCCTCATTCTCTGAGGACAACAATCATGAGTTTCATTTCAGTGTTTTAGTCATTTAGTTTCAGTTTTTACTAGATTTAGCTGGGGCTTGTCCCATTATTTCTAGTCCAGTTTAGAGGCTTATTTCAGACATAGTTAGTTTCATCTTAGTATTGAGTTGATATTTTCTTTGTATTAAACTAATATTTTTTCATATTTCTCAGATTTAGTATATGGGTATTCTCCATATTTTCATTTTAGTATGATATAGCTTCCGCAAAAGTTTATCATTCTTTAGTATGCTCATTATCATGCCAGCAGGGTTAGCTTGGGATCACTTATGGTACTAGGATGTCTAAAAAGTCGCACTAAGTAGAGTCCTTTTCATGGGTGTGAAGTGCACCATATCTAATGAGAGGGAGGCTATGAAGTGTTTTAGGAAAACTTCACTTTGTTGTTACTCTTATTGTGCGTAAGGTATGATATAATCCCATTCTTACTTGACGTTCTACGTTTCAGATCATGCCTTCTCGTAGAGCTAAAACTAGGAATGTGAATGCCAGGAATGCAAACGCAGCTCCTCCAGTCCCAGATCAAGAAGTCTCCAAAGATGAGTTCAGTAATTCCACACAGATGTTGGCTCAGAGTATGACCCACCAGAACAATCGGGTTCATGCTCCTCTGAATAAAAATGGTGGATCAGCAGCAGCAGGGGTCCATGACTTTGTTAGGATGAATACGCCTGAGTTCTTAGGATCGCAGACTAATGAGGATCCTCAATATTTCTTGGATGAGATCAAGAAAATCTTTGAGGTAATGAAAGTCACTGGGAATTATCGGGTTGAGTTGGCATCATACCAGTTGAAGGATGTTGCTCATATCTAGTACACTCAGTGGAAGGAAAATAGGGGTACAAATGCAGCTCCTATCACTTGGGATTGTTTTATTGAGACTTTGCTCGACAGGTTTTTCCCAATAGAGTTTAGAGAAGCAAAGGCTCAAGAATTCATGAACTTGAGGCAGGGAAACATGACGGTCCAAGAGTATGGGCAGAAGTTTAACCAACTCTCCAGGTATGCTCCTCACATGGTTGCTGACTCCAGGGCTCAGATGAATAAGTTCTTGTATGGAGTGTTAGATTTCGTGACAACAGAGTGCAGAAATGCTATGTTACTGGGAGATATGAACATCTCTAGGCTTATGACAGGTAGAGGGTGATAAGCTTAGAGAACAGAACAAAGAGAATAAGAAGGCTAGGACTGGGAACTATGACTATTCTCAGCAGAAATTGGGTTGTGGAAATCGCTCGCAGAGTCAGCAGAAGTTCTCATCTCCAGCCCCTTCATCAGCTAGTGTTCCATCCTCCAAGAAAAAGTTTGACCAGAAGATTAGAGCACCAGTCTCTAAGTCTCAGGGAAGTGTTTCAGGCACCAAGAATTACCCCGCTTGCCCTAAGTGTGGTAAGAACCATCTGGGCGAGTGTCTTGCAGGAAAAGAAGGATGTGTTGGGTCAGGTCAGTCTGGTCACAGGTTGAGGGATTGTCCTTCGAGACAGGGTCAAGGAGGTAGAAATGGTAGAGCTCAGTCTACAACCTCATCAGCACCAGCAAATTGCCCGACTTAGCAGGGTAACTCATCTGGTATAGGTGGAGGTCAGCGCCAAAAAAGGTTGTATGCTCTTCAGACTCGCCAGGCTCAGAAAGGTTCTCCTGATGTAGTCACTGGTACGTTACGTGTCTTTGACCTTGATGTTTATGCATTGTTAGATCCAGGGGCTACTCTTTTTTTGTAACTCCTTACATAACAGTCCAATTCAGTGTCAATCAAGAAACTCTCTTAGAAAATTTCTCAGTCTCTACTCCAGTCGATGACCCAGTTATAGCTAGATGGGTATACATAATTTGCCCTTTCACAGTCTCTCAGAAAGTCACCTCAACAGATCTAGTAGAGTTATAAATGGTAGACTTTGATGTCATTCTAGGCATGGATTGGTTACATTCATGTTCTGCCTCAATCGATTGTAGAACTAGGATTGCTCATTTCCAGTTTCTAGACGAACCAATCTTAGAATGGAAGGGTAGTAGCTTAGCGCCTATGGGTCGATTTATTTCTTACCTTAAGGCCAGAAAGATGATCTCTAAGAGTTATCTCTATCATCTAGTTCGGGTTAAGGATTCTAGCTATGAAATCCCAACTCTTGAGTCAGTTCCAGTAGTTAGTGAATTTCCATAAGTGTTTCCAAAAGATCTTCCCGGAGTTCCTCCCGAAAGGGAAATCGACTTTGTCATTGATCTCCTTCCAGATACCCAACCTATTTCTATTCCTCCTTACAAAATGGCTCCAACAGAGTTTAAGGAATTGAAAGAGCAGTTGAAAGACCTTCTAGATAATGGTTTCATCAAACCTATCATTTCACCATGGGGTGCACCAGTGTTGTTCGTAAAGAAGAAAGTTGGTTCTCTCAGAATATGTATTGACTATAGACAGTTGAACAAGGTCACAATCAAGAATAAGTATCCCATCCCCAGGATTGATGACTTATTTGACAAACTTCAGGGTGCTAGTCATTTCTCAAAGATAGACCTTAGATCGGGTTATCATCAGCTCAGTGTCAGAGATAGTGACATTCCAAAAACAACCTTCAGAACTCAGTATGGTCATTATGAATTTGTAGTTATATCGTTTGGACTAACCAATTCTCCTACAACTTTCATCGATTTGATGAACAGAGTGTTCAAATATTACTTGGACTTGTTCGTTATCGCCTTTATTTATGATACCCTCATTTACTGTAGGAATGAGAAAGAACATGCAAGTCATTTGAGAGTTGTTCTGCAGACTCTCAAATATCACTAGTTATTCGCTAAGTTTAGCAAATGTGAGTTCTGGTTGCAATCTGTTACTTTTCTTGGTCACCTTGTATCTAGCGAAGGGATCCGAGTGGATTCACAAAAGATAGAAGCAGTGAAACAATGGCCCAGACCTATCTCTGCTACAGATATAAGAAGTTTCTTAGGTATAGCGGGTTATTATAGAAGGTTCGTTCAAGTATTTTCATCCATAGCCTCACCATTGACTAGGTTGACGCAGAATATGGTCAAGTTTCAATGATCAGATGATTGTGAGAAAAGTTTTGCAGAATTGAAAACTAGATTGACTACAACTCCACTTTTGAATCTACCAAAGGGTTCAGATGGTTATATGATCTATTGTGACGCATCCAAAGTTGGCCTTGGTTGTGTGTTGATGCAACGAGATAAGGTTATAGCTTATGCTTCTAGATAGTTTAAGGTGCATGAGAAGAACTATCCAACTCATGACCTCGAGCTTGCAGCAATGGTGTTTCAACTCAAGATTTGGAGACACTACTTGTATGGTGTTTATGTAGATGTGTTCACTGACCATAAGAGCCTTCAGTATGTGTTCACCCAGAAAGAGTTGAATCTTGCCAGAGGAGATGGCTTGAATTCCTTAAGGATTATGATATGAGTGTGCATTACCATCCTGGTAAGGCGAATGTAGTAGCAGATGCTCTTAGTAGACTATCTATGGGTAATGTAGCACATGTTGAGGAAGAAAGGAAGGAGCTATTGAAGGATTTTCACAGGTTTGCTCTCTTAGGAGTTCGACTTATGAGCATATCAGACAGTGGAGTAATAGTTCAGAATGGGGCAGAATCTTCTTTGGTAGTGGAGGTTAAGGAAAAGCAAGACAGTGATCCAATCTTGCTTGAACTTAAGTGTGCAGTCCATAATCAGAGAGTGGAGGTTTTCTCCCAAGGGGTAGATAGTGTACTTCGCTACCAGGGTATATTGTGTGTTGCTGATGTGGGCGAGTTGAGACAACATATTCTTGCAGAAGCCCATAACTCCAGATATTCTATTCCCCCAGGTGCCACTAGGATGTACCGCGATCTGCGGGAAGTCTATTGGTGGAATGGCATGAAGAGGGATATAGCAGATTTTGTGAGTAAGTGCCCCAATTGTCAGCAAGTCAAGATAGAACATCAGAAACCAGGGGGTATGACTCAAGAGATCGACATTCCTACTTGGAAGTGGGAAGTAATCAATATGGATTTCATCACAAGGTTACCACGTACTCGCAGACAACATGACTCCATTTGGGTGATAGTTGATAGGATGACTAAGTCTTCTCACTTTTTGGCAATCAAGACTACAAATTCGGCAGAGGACTATGCCAAGCCTTACATTAATGAAATTGTGAGATTGCATGCGGTTCCTTTGTCTATCATCTCAGATAGAGGTCCTTAGTTTATCTCTCATTTCTGGAAGTCATTTCAGAAGGGTCTTGGTACTCAAGTTAACCTTAGCACAGCATTTCATTCGCAGACGGATGGACAGGCAGAGCGCACTATTCAGACCCTAGAGGATATGTTGAGAGCTTGTGTGATCGATTTCAAAGGTAGTTGGTATGATCACCTTCCTCTGATTGTGTTTGCCTACAATAATAGCTACCATTCCAGCTTTCAGATGGCCCCTTATGAGGCTTTGTATGGACGTAAATGTAGATCTCCTGTTGGTTGGTTTGAAGAAGGTGAAACAACTTTGATAGGGCCCGATTCAGTCCTTCATGTTATTGAGAAAGCGAAACTCATTAGAGATAGACTTAGGACATCCCAGAGTCGTCAGAAATCTTACGCAGATGTAAGAAGAAGGGAACTAGAGTTCAAAGTTGATGATTGGGTTTTTCTGAAAGTCTCACCTATGAAAGGGGTGATGAGATTTGGAAAGAAAGGGAAGCTCAGTCCTAGATATGTATGCCCTTACAAGATCTTGAAAATGGTTGGAAAGGTAGCATATGAGTTAGAGTTACCAACAGACTAAGCAGGAGTGCATCCGGTTTTCCACATCTCACTCTTGAAGAAGTGTGTGGGTGACCCAGCCTCTATAGTGCCATTAAAGAGTGTGAAAGATAGTCTTTCTTATGAGGATGTACCTGTTGACATTCTTGACCGTCAGGTTAAAAGGTTGAGAAACAAAGAAATCACTTCAGTCAAGGTTTTGTAGAGGAGTCAGTCCATAGAGGGAGCTACTTGAGAAGCAGAAGCAGCCATGAAAGCCAAGTATCCTCACCTCTTTCCTTCCGATTCCACTCTAGCTTGAGGTAATAGTTCCTCTTCAGTTTCCAGTCATTCATGCGTGAATTCAGTCTTAGAATCATGTTCCCTCAGTTTGTACTTGCATTCTCAGCGTAATTGCATGTTCTCGGAAATCAATTCAGTCAGAAACTCAGTTATAAGTGTTTAGTACTATGGTTTGCATCTCTCTCCCTCTATTTCAGCTAGTTTATTCTTCATTCAAGGACGAATGTTTCCAAGGGGGAGATAATGTAACACCCCGTAGCCAAAAGAGACCAAAAATTAGTTTTTTAGAAAGATATGCAGGTGCAACCGACGTGACCATCGACGGACCTTAGCCTGACCCACTGTTCGTCCTGTACAACCGTCGATGGGATCAGAGACTCCCAAAAAATTATCAGGGAAAAATTGGCTAAGTCTTGACCGACGAATCCGTCCGTAGGTCAGACAACGGTCCATAGTCAATGATCGTCGATCAAGACCCCCTTCAGCCACTCTAAAAAAAAGGACCACGGGTGACCAGCACGGTCCGTAAGTGGACACACGGTCCGTAGGTGGGAACTAGCAGCCACTTACGGGGGAAATGCAGTAGGGTTCATTTCAAACAATCATAACTCTTAGAACAAAATGAATTAGGTGTCCCATGACATATCAACGGATAGATAATTGAATTACCTTTCCATATCCACCGAGTAAAAAGTTATTCCCGTTTTAGTAAAATCCTATCGAAAAGACCCAACCTACGGACCCAAACGACGGACCGTCGATGGAATGACGGACCGTCTGTCCAGGTTGTCGTTTGGTCCGACAACAACTTAACTAGGGGTCTTTCGGTCTTTTTTCACTTCGTTTAAACTCTAAGATACGTCGTTTTGCCCCTAAATCATTATATTTTAGTCAGTTTAAAACTTAGAAACATAACTAAACCTTACATAAGTCAAATCATTAATCAAAAGTTAGAAAATTAGAAGCAATATAGGAGAAAAAAAGGTCAAGAACCCTAGTGAAGAACGCAACAAGTTTCGAGCAGTTCCACCACGAAATCAAAGTATTTTTCCGTGAATTTCATCACCAGGTATGTGGGATTTCACTAGTGGGTTCCTTTCACCCATTGGGTCCCTAGTTTTGAGTCAATTTTTGATTCTCGTATGATGATTAAACCTAGGATTTCTAGAACTCTGATAGAACTTCATGAATTTTTTAAATATATGTTCCAAATCAGATTTTAAAGTTATTATTCAAATTATCGCATGAATTTCAAAACTCTAGATTTGTATTTCTTTAGTTCTTGAATTACATATGCTAGGTCAGATATGTTAGTTATTCAGTTATACATGCCTCAGTTTTAATGCATCATTATCAGATTAAATATTGCATTCCCAGTTTGCATGTTCAGTTTTGAGCTATCCAGTATTTACAGAAAATTCAGACATAATCATTTAACTACATAAATCAATGGGAGTAGCATAATACCAAGTTGGACTAGGGTTCAGCTTACCCATTAGTCCTACAAATACTAGCCAAGTAGGTTGTAAGTCCCCTTTGTGGGCATCAGTTTAGTGATCACGCCAACATGCCTTTATACCTTTGACAGGGTATATTGGGTCCTCTCGATGGGGCGTATATATTGGACTCCACATGTAGCTCATGTGGTTTTATTATCGGTTATTAGTAGCTCCCACATTTCAGTTAGAATCTCTTGCATTGACAATTTATCAGTATACTCAGTATTCAGTTTCAGTATGTTATAAATTGGTCATTGCATCCAGTTAGCTCAGAAATTCAGTATATCATGTTCAGATTATTATGCTTGCTTTTGTTCTTGTTCAGTTATATTTTATTTCAGCTTTACTCTATCCTACATGCTCAGTACCTTCAAGTACTGACACATACATTTGCTACATCTTCTCGTGATATAGGTTCAGGTTCTCAGTATCCAGATCACGCATAGGTTGATTTTCGATCTCCAGCTCAGCAGATTCAGTTGTGAGTCCTCATTCTCCGAGGACAACAGTAATGAGTTTCATTTCAGTCTTTTAGTCATTTATTTTCAGTTTTTGCTAGATTTAGCTGGGGCTTGTCTCAGTATTTTTAGTCCAGTTTAGAAGCTTATTTCAGACATAGATTGTTTCAGCTTAGTATTGAGTTGATATTTTCTTTGTATTAAACTCGTCATTTTTTATATATCTCAGATTTAGCATATGGGTATTCCCCATCTTTTCATTTTAAGTATGATTCGCAACAGTTTATTATTCTTTAGTATGCTCATGATCATGCCAGCAGGGTTAGATTGGGATCACTTGTTGTCCTAGGTTCCGTGTCCGCGTCTCGGGGGTAGCTCGGGGCGTGACATATTCAAATCATCAACTGTTTAAGAAGTTTGTATAAATTTGAGAAAGTAAGTTAAATGTATTATTAATGGAGAGGATATAGAATGGACACACCTATCTAGAGAACATAAAGTACATGGGAAGTTGGTTGTTAATATATTTGAATTGTCTTTGTGTGTATTTTAAAATTTATTTTATTTGTTGTCCGTGTTCATTGTTGATACTCTCATTGAATTTTTGATGAATTAAAATTTGTGCATTATAAGGTCCATTCATCATGATAGCAATTGTCACGCCCCGAGGATACCCCCCAAGTCACGACACATTGCTTAGTGTCACAAGTGACCCCAAGCTAACCGATGGCCTTATATATCCGTACAAGTTCAGGTAAATAATGCACTGTGAGGAGTAAAAAGACAATTAATAGATGAAATAAGAAAAAGCCCAACAATTCCAAATATATGAAAGAATAGAGATGACCGAAAAAACTCTAAAAATACAAGCTGAGTTTACTCTATGTCTGAAAGCCTCTAACTGATCTAAGTTGTTATGATATGCACCCAGCTAACTCCAACAAGACTGAAACTAAAATGTAAATAATGGAAGTAAAGCATGCCTATTGTCCTTGAACTATGAGGACTCACCACTGAAGTGGTTGAGTACGGACTGGAAGTTGAGTTAAGCGTGATTTGGATGTAGAGCGCCTGAAACCTACATCATACAACGATGTAGCGCAAAACTATACATCAGTACTTTTAATATACTGAGAATGCAAGATACAATCTAGGATGAACAATATAACAAGTAAACATGATAACAAATATATTTAAGCATAACTGGAAACTGAGTTGGATACAATGATCAAGTACTAAACATGAAGATAATATGTTGGAATGAATACATAAGTAAATATTAAATACATGGTCAATGTAACATGATTCTGGGTGTGGGAGATACTATTAACCGACATAACCACATGAGTTAAATGTTGATTCCGATGTATATGCTCCATCGAGAGGATTCAATATTCCTTGTTGGGGTATAAGGACATGATTGTGGAGTGATCACTAAAATTGATGCCCAATAGAGGGGACTTATAGAACTATGATAGAAGGTTAGTCAGGGACTTGAAGGTATATTGAACCGTATTCCAACTTTGTGCTAAGTCTACTACCATATGAATGTAAAGCTGAAATGCAACTGAAATATTGAGTAGCTCAAAATACTGTTAATTCATTAAGAATATAACAAATGTATACTGAAATATATGACATTCAAAATCTAAAGCATGATTGTATAACTAATCTTCCTACCAAGTATAATTCATAAATACTGACAATTAACACAATATAGGATTTTTGGGTTACACAGGACTACACTAGTTCTTCAGGAAACATGTAATTTTCATTATAGAGACTATAGCAGCTGAATTACAAATGAAAGATTAAAGAACCCTAGGTCTGAACAGTTTATGGAGAAACTGAAGAAATGGCTGAATTCTCAGGATCTAATCGATGAAAGAAACCCACTAGTTAAATCTCACATACCTAGTGACAAACCTATAGAGAAATCCTTTGGATTTTTGGGAAGAACTTAAAGCAGACCTCGCTTGTTCTTCGGACAAATTGTCGCCTTTTTTAATTCCTTTCTATCAAAGGTAGATGATTTAGGAGAATGATGGTTTTAGGTTGTTTCTGACTAGTTACTTAGGATTTGACTAAGTAAAATGATGTATTTTAAGTACCAAATGATGTAGTTTAAGTACCAAACACATAGGGAAAAGTACCAATACGACCCTAACTTAAAGTTGACAAAGTGACCTTCAAAAGGGGCTTGATGGACCGTCTAAGACATGATGGACCATCTAGTGGGTCTCATGATTTCCTGTACAATAGGGCTTCACTAATACAAGCATAAAGTTTCACTCCAGGCATATAATTAGGCAAACTTGGTGGAATTGTAAGAAGGACTCAAATATGTTTAATTTGATAAATCATAGGCCACCTAATTTATTTTGTGCTCAAAGATATGATAATTAATAGTTGACCCAAAACTCAAAGTTTGATAAGTCTCTTTCACGGATGCTTCACTCTCCATGTGAATTTCCACTGACAGTCTAGGCATTTTAGGGGATTCACAGTGAACCTCATTCATGGGGTGACTTGCACGGACCATTAGATGGGTATTCCAAGTCACTAAAGGTCATTAAAGGCATTGTCTAGGTTACTCCCTCCTAGGAATCTTTTGGAGGGTGGTTCAGGATTCCCTTGATGATCGTGAACCACTAGATGGACCGTCTAGGTGACCCCTACAGGGTAGTCCTGGATGGGTACTAACAAAGCCCTTAAGAAGGTGTGGACCCCCAAATTGCTCGTCTAGAGAGATGTAAAGGGTCTGTGGTCTATTTTGGGTTTTTGATATTTCTCATTGTCATGTTTATACATTTCTCAAAGTCTAAGGTGTTACCATATCTCCACCTTGGGATCATTCATCCTTCAATGAAGACTAAACAACCTCAATTTAGAGGAAAGAGTTGCAATCCATGCCATTGAGTTCTATAAACTAATATTTAACTAAGTTGAGTTCCATGAACATGAAAACATTTTGAAATTCATAGATAATTGTGGGAACAATATATTAAGACTAAATTACGTAAGAGTAAGCTGAGAAACTGAATGAGAAAATATTACCTCAAGATGAAATTGAATCGAAACGAAAAAATTGAGGATACTTGGTAATCTTGGTTGCTTCTGCTTCCAAAGTAACTCCTTGTATGGAATGATTCCTCTACAAAACCTTTACTAAAGCGATCTCCTTATTTTTCAACTTACGAACCTAACGGTCAAGAATCTCAATTAGAACCTCTTCATAGGTGAGGTTATTCGTCGCCACACTCTATGAAGGTACTATCAATTCTTGATCACCCACTCACTTTTTCAACAAGGAAATGTGAAAGACTGGATGAACCGATACTAGTTTTGCTGGTAAATCTAACTCATAAGCAACATTACAAACCCTTTTAAGGATTCAGTAAGTACCTACATACTCTAAGTTGTCCTTAGTCTATCTTTGTTGAAAAGAACTTTCTTCATAGCCTCGTGAACCTAATCTAGTCAAATCAAGACTAATTCACCTACTTTAAACAAACTGATGACCGACATCTATACCCATAGAGTGCCTCAAAAGGGGTCATCTAAATACTAGAATAGAAGTTGTTACTGTAAGTGAAATATATGAGAGGTAGTTGATCATCCCAATTAACCTTTGTAACATCTCGAAATTTGAAATAGCAAAGAAGAAGCTATGAACTGAAAATAGTCATTTTTGGAAAGAAGGAAAATCTAGAAGATTGCTTAAGTTAGTAAAAAAGAGTTTTTGATGACCTTCAAACGGCCATAACTTCTTCCATATATGATTGAAAATCTCATAGAATAATCTTTTCAACGCCGCTGAGTTTGGGCGATTCCAAGGTTGCATGATTAAGTTATTTCCTTTGGAAGTTGGGTTGTTGGAAAAAGGAAAGTTTAATCCAGATTTTGAAAGGATAGTTTGGTCTTTTCTGTACCCAATTAATTTATTTCATTTTTGGTAGTTCAGTTAGGGTCTAATCAAAATTATATCAATTTAAGCTTTTACCAAAATATGCTAGGACTTGGAGAAGAGAGAGAAGAAGAGGATAAAGGAGAAGAGAAGCAAGATTCACAAAGATTGTCGAGTTTAGCTTGAAGATTTTGTTGGAAGGATCCCTACAAGGTATGTGAGATCACATAGCGTTGTGTTAATTCTCCCACCAATCATAATTTATGTATGCGGGTTTAAGTTCATGAAATCTTTGAAATTGAGTTCTTGATGGGTTTGATGAAGTAATATTAATTTCTTGATTTGTTGAAATCATTGAGGTGTTTTTTGAATCAAATCCATGAAATTAGGTTTATTTTTTGTATAAATTGATGTACTTTTAACATTTAATCGATTTTAAGTGTTTGGGTAAAGAACCCATGGATTTTAGAGGGTTTAAAGATGAAAAAAGAATAAGAAATTTCATCGGACGATATCTGACATCAGTTGTGCATCGCGCTCCCACCTCCCAGATTTGAAAATTTTTGCATCGCGTCGGGGAGCTGACACGAGGTGTTCTTCCTCAATAGTCATTTTCAAAACCAAATTTTAAAAGCTTCTCTACATCACGGACCCACATTCAAATATTGATTTTTTCAGTATTTTCTCATGTCTAGCTATCTATAATCATTCCTAAACATCATGACATCTTTTCAATCACAAATCATAATCCTTGAATCCATAATTCAATCCAAGAATTAGTTTAGAGTCAAATCAATAGCATTTAAGAATTAAAGTCAAGTGTCTAGTTAAGATAAACTTTTAAAGTTTTTCAAAAGTCTTTCACAAATGTTTCAACTTTGCTTTAAGATGTAAGTTTTAAGATCACTAAAGAGTAAATTTGAAGTTCTATTCTTCAAAGAAGTATATGGGGACTATGTACTTCTCAAGAAATTTAAAATGTTTTCACATTTAAATGAGAACAGAAATCGAGACTTCCAAAGAGCTCTCGGGCTAGTTTTTGGAAAAGAGTAATCATTTTCTAAATGAAGCATGAGAGAAATTGATATTTCCAAAATAGCATTTGAGCTAAGTTTTTGAGCATCAAGCAAAAATCACAGAAGAAGCATGTTTTTAAACATAAAAATCTGATATAATATATTATTTTTTGGAGTAGTATTGAGCAGTGATATGGGAAGAGCTTAAACAACTATCAGCGCCTAAAAACCATGTAGCCATCATGGATAGAAAAGGGTCATACATTTGGCCGGGTATAGGATGTGTTGGAAGCGTAAGGAAGATCATTGTATCATCACAATAGCTCTTATGTGATGATTATTGGTTAGATAAACTCCCACGAAAGTTATTGTATTTTATATACATCATCTTATTTTATTTCTACAAACATTTCAGAGTTATGTTGTATCCTTGATATATAAACATATTTTTCATAATGTTTTTAAACAATTTTTTTATATTGCACTTGTTTTAACTGCTTTATATTGAAATGAGTTCAGTTAAATATTCATGAGTTGAGAGGAGCTAAGGTAAGTGTTTTTTTGGGAATCTCTTTCAAGCCTATATTGTTTAAGCATTCCAACTCGCATACTCGAACATTCAATGTACTGATGTCAGTTGTCTTGCATCAAATTATGATGCAACCACATGTAATAGGGTCAGCAAGCAGCACATCGCTTATCTAGTGAGCACTCGATAGTCAGTTGGTGAGCCTCCTTGCATTCCGGAGGACTTCCCTTTATTTATTTCAGTTATTATATTAGTTCATTAGGATGTCATGGGGTTTGTCCCGACATCCATATCAGTTGTTTAGAGGCTTCATAGAGAGTCATATGTTAGTACTTTGAGTCTTTTCATTATCATTTCTTAATGTTAAGACTTGGGTTACCACTTTGGCAAAGTTAAATGTTTAACCTTTAAGTATTCTCAGTTATTTTAGTATTTAGTTCAGTTAAGTGCTATTGATCTTTATTAATATGCATATTGGCTTCCGCTGAGTTAAGTAAGCTAGGCCAGGGGTTTGCTTGGGGCCATAAATGGTCTTCGAGTGACAGTCACGCCCAGGAGGCAGGCTCGTGGTGTGACAAACTTTGTATCACAATACAGAGTTCAAGATTCCTAGGGAGTCTATGAATTCCTTCACTTCTTTCATACTCACTTTGTGCTATAGAGTTCATCTCTATATAGTTTTTTTTAACTCGTGCTTACGTGTAACTGATTGTGAGTTGGCCTATGGTTGAGGGTGCCTTCATGAAGCATTTCTTTCCTTGTGAGCTAAGAGAACCAAAGAGATGGTTTCTGACATGATGAGTAGGATGAGTGTATCCATTGTTGGGTTAACTCGACTTTCAATTAAGGAAAGTAAGGCAGCCATGTTAATAGGTGGCATGGGCACATCAAGGCTTATGATCCATGTACAACAAGTTGAGGTGAATAAGTTGAAATATAGAGAAGAGTTTAATAACAAGAGGGTTAAGACATCATGGAACAAGTTCGGCTACCAAAAGAGTAATGCAAACCGGCCATCCCCCCAGCAGAAGCAGAAGAGATCTGCTTCATTATCTGCTAGTGCACCTGCACCTAGGAAAAAAAGTGAGTACAATGTCAAAATTCTAGAGCTAAACTTGTCTATTCTCAGGGTAATTTGGCGCAATGGGTAGTAAGCCTGATGCATGTGCCAAGTGTGGTAGAAACCATTCCGGTACATGTCAGGAGGGATCCACTGATTGTTTCATGTGTGGTCAGAGTTGGCATATCATGCGAGAGTGTCCAAAGAACATGAAAGGTAATGGTAATGGGGGCAACAGAGATCAGTCTGCTTCATTTGATCCACCAGGCATAGCTGCACCTAGAGGGGCTACTTCCGGTACTGGCGGAAGAACAAACCATTTATATGCTATCAATAATCGCCAAGAGCAAGAGGATTCGCCAGATTGTTGTCACTGGTATGATCCAAGTCTTTGACTTTACTGTTTATGCTTTGTTAGTTCCACGGGCAAGTTTATTTTTTTGTAACCCCTTATGTTGCAAATAAGTTTAATGTTCTTCCTAAGAAACTTAGTGAACCATTCAGTGTTTCTACACCTGTTGGTGATTCTATTCTAACCGAAAGAGTCTATCATGATTGTCCCATTTCCTTCAATTACAAGAGTACCATGGCTGATTTAATTGAGTTAGACATGGTAGATTTTGATTTCATTCTTGTTATGGATTGCTTCATGCTTGTTATACCTTAGTTGATTGTCGGACTCAAGTAGTAAAGTTTCAGTTTCTAAATGAGCTAGTCTTAGAGTTGAAAAGCAGTTAAGTATTACCTAAGGGTTATTTAATTTCATAAAGGAAGTTAGTTTCCAAGGGGGTGTCTATCATTTAGTCTGAGTTAATGACTCTAGTGTTGAAATACCTCCCATTCAGTCAGTTCCTATAGTAAGAGAGTTTCTAGAAGTTTTCCTCTACCCAGAGACCCTCTTGAGAGAGAAATAGACTTCGGTATAGACATCATTTCAGATACTCGTCATATATTTATTCTGCCATATAGAATGGCACCAACAGAGTTTAAAGAGCTTAAGGAGCAACTGAAAGATCAATTAGAGAAAGACTTTATTCGACCAAGTGTCTCACCTTTGGGCACTTCGGTCTTATTTGTGAGAAAGAAAGATGGTTTCGTTAGAATATGTATGGATTACCGCCAGTTGAACAAGGGTACCATCAAGAACAAATATCTTCTTCCAAGAATTGATGTTATTTTGGATCAGCTCTAGGGTGCCACATGTTTCTCAAAAGTCGACCTTAGATCAAGTTACCATCAGTTGAGAGTAATGGAATGTGATATTCCAAGGATAACTTTCAGTACCCATTGATACGCTCAAACTTACTTCTCAAAAAAAAAGTAAAGCGATCGTATCAAGTAAAGAACCCAACTAGTGAGGTTGGGGTCGATCCCACGAGGAAAATGGTTCATACTTAACTTTATTCTATTATTACTTCTATTTAGCCAATAATTTCCCGAAACAAATAACTAAAGGGAGGTTTTAATTAACAACTATAATTAACTAATTCTATATAAGTAAATGACAAGTTCAAAGATTGGGTTTTTATCAAGTAATTAAAGTAACTAGGGCTTAAGTGTTCCCCATAGGTTCATAACTCGGCAATTCTAACTATAACAATCCCTTCCTAATATCTTGCATGCAAAGTGATAAGTTGTGTATCCCTAAATCCTTGGTCCAGCATATAGAGAATTTCACTCTGCACCTTGGTCCGGATACGTGTGGTGCTTTACTAAACCTTACCTTTACCTCATATTAAGCATCATAATCGATATTTGACTAAGTTGTTACTTCGTACCAACCGACACTAGCCTATTAGATAGTATACACTAAAACTATGTTGATAATTCTTTTCCTATTATCTACCTCCTTGGTCCGGCAAGTAGCATTAAGGCAATTTCTAACGTTGGCCATCCGTTAAAAAGACTTCTAAACGAAAGAATTATCAATACATATAAGACACTATTCTGGAATTGTTATTTTAGCTAGATTTTACCTTATTATTTACCAATGGTTCCCACAACCCTAGTTATGGAGTTTAGTTACCCATGCTAACAATCACACAATTCATATTGATAATATAAGAATTCATGCACTTACTTTAATGAGAATGAAGAAAATCCAGAAATTCACTTGAATAATTCACAAAAACACTAACAATCGATTCCGAAAAAGTATGATCAAATACCAAAATCAAGAGTTCAATACTTAAACAAGAGAACTAAAAAATATCCAAAAGTTTAACCCCAAAAATGAGGTTTTTCGAACTATTTATAATAAACAAAACCTAATAAAAGAGGGAATCTAATTAAGGAAAATCTGCCCAAAATGCGTCTGAGTTGACGACCCTTGTGATGGACCGTCGTGGCCATGATGGACCATCGTGGCCTCTGTCGTTCCATACTTAGCACAAATCTCTGTTACTTTCTTCATCAACTCTCTGTTACCCTCGACGGACAGGTATGACGGACCATTGCAAGCACGCCGGTCCGTCAAGGGGTTCCGTTCCACAACACTTAGAAACTTCGTGAAATTGGGTACTGGGACTACTCTCTGACAACCACGAGGAATGTGCAGGATGGACCGTCGTGGCTATGACGGTCCGTCGTGAGCTTCCGTAGTCCCACACTTGGTCAGACTTCCCCAACTTCCTTCAGCAGCTATTTTCTTCTCACTACGGTGCCACCTACGGACCGTCACAGTCACAACGGACCGTCGTGGCCTCCGTAGGTGGTCACTTCTGCAATTTCTGCTCAAATCCTCCGCGTTCTCCTTTGGACAAATTTCCTGCAAATAAAGAGAAACCTACATCAAAAATCAATACAAAAAGGCTTTAGACACACACTAAACTTAAGGAAAAAGCATTAAAAGTACCGTGAAACCACGGTACATCAACACCCTCAACTTAAATTCGTTGTTTGTCCTCAAGCGACGTACTATGACTCTCTACCAAATCTTTGTACAAGAGTATCCGTATTTTAGCTTTCGCAATCATTTGGCTATCAATCCCGATTATTCTCATTATATTCATGCATGCTATCACTATTAGGCTTGAATTATGTGGATCAGACCATGACATAAACTCACTACACACTGACACCTATCCTCTTCGATTCTCACAAAGGTGCTAATTTTTCCGGTATTGCAGCTAGTGTCCTCACTTCAAAATAACATCCTCATTTTTCAGACAATGACTTCAGTTTGAGTATAAGGATTACTTTTCAACAATCGCTCTCAGAACAACTTCACAACTCATTTATACATATTGCCATAGGCTTGCCCTTATTTTCACTGCTTTAAGTTCGCCATAACAACTCTTAGGATCACGATAGGACTTTCTTAGCTTGTAACATAGGCTCAGGGTCAGGTAGGGTATATTTAGGTATAATTTAGTGACTTGTTACCCTCCTTGACATATCGGCTAAGCGTACCACCTTTTTATCATTTTATTTCGCGTTATTACTCAATTTTCTTTCACCTTGCTTCTCCCTTTCTTCTATTTATGTGTAAGTGACACTTCTCTTTTCTTGTGTTTATTTTATTTTATATATATATTTTTTTTTTATAAAGTCACTTTTGTTTTGTTCTTTCTTCCTCTTTATTCTATCAACCCCACTTTTTGGAGTATTCCTTATAACAGCCACCCTCAACTCATGATTTTGCCATGAGTCAAGGTTTACAATACCCAAGATTGGGTCAGGGCCACGACAAGGTTGCTTCTACATTAGCCACCCTCAACTTATGCTTTTGGCGTAAGATGAGGTGCACATGTACAAGGAGGGACCAGGGCCAACACATTGTTCCCAGAGAAGATCAGTTGGGGTGAAAAAGAAAGATCTATTTTAAGCTCAAATCATTTGGATCAATAAGGGATTTACTTCATTTGGTTTTCTGCTATTTTAGGCTCAAGATTGACTATTTCGAACAAGGGCCTATGATCCTTTCCTAATTGTTTATTACGGCTTACTTTAAGGAGGACTAACCAGGCAAGTTCTAGCTCAGTACCAATGGTGGACAATTCAACTTTTCCTCACACTCACTTGACATCTCATTACTCTACCAGATTATCAGACACCTAGTTCGAATCTTAGATTTAGGGTCATGCAGCAGTGTATTTCTATGTCATGCTTAGAGCCACACCCTTATCAATTACTATGCCTAGTCATGCATCATTTTTATTACATCAGGATATCATTTCTGTTTTAGCCATCAAGCTTCAGAGTTATACTATGTACAAGATATAAACATGCCGGTTCAACAATAAAAGTAATCAGTCTCTTGGGGAAAAAGAACACAGGCAAGAAAACCCCAAGAGAGGATCGTGAATTGGGCTACTCAGACTTCACCCTAGCACTAACTTTCCAGTTACCCCACCCCTAACAAAAAAGATATGCAATTCTCCCCAATGCATAAAAGAATCTAAAATAATTGAGTGGTAGGTGAAGCAAACCTGAGGCGCAAAGCACCGGCGATCAACAAGCTGGTGGGTCAGGTGTCCCGGAACCCACTCCCTCTGTAGTCTGGACACCCTCAGTAGTGTCCTCAGCAGCAACAGCACCATCAGTAGTGCCTCTCTCCTCCTCAACAACTCTGGAGCTAGACGCCCTAGCAGCCAACTCTATGGTCCTCAACTGACGGGCCTCCTTGTCAGTAATCGAGGCTCTCCTCGCAGCCTCCAACTCTTGGCTCTCCTTCTTCCGCGCCCTAGATTCATCCTCATCTCGACCTCTACGCCTCTTGGCATGCTCTCGTGGGGGAGGTGGTGGCACATAAGTAGTGGCGAATAGGGCAGCCATCACCGTGTCCTCAGCAGGCTCTGTAGAAGGGGCCTCAGACTCGGGCACCCTAGCCTCTAGAATCGTGTCCAGGTCCGCTCTCAAACTCTCTACAGCAGCCTGAAGGGTCGACACGTCCACTGGAGGGGCTGGCCGGGCTAGCACCCGCAACTCAAAAGCGTCCAGTCGCTGATGAAACTCCATGATCTTCCTCTCCGTGTGCTGGGCCATCTTCCACTCCATGCGCTCCTCCGCCTCAGCAATAGACCTCTGCATCCAAGGCTGGATGTGATACAGAAGTGTGGAAATTTGGGCCTCGAGTTTCTGGACCATAGAAAGTGGGACCAGAGTAGTGGAAGGAGTCGAGCGAGAGGAGCTTGGGGCAGTGTTACGACCGGGGATAGACTCGACCGGGGTGGTGTCAGTAGGCTCAGATGTAGCCTGGGTAGCCACTCGGTCTTGCTCTACTGTATCCGCCAGGTTATCACCAAGCAGAGGCACCTCCGGGCGGGGCCCTCTATGTGGAGCCAACTCATTGGCCTCATCCCTGATGAGGCCGACATCAACATTGCCCGGCGGGGTCTTGAGCTGATCTATGTGCCAAATGGGCACACCTGCGGACCTGCAGAAAGAAAACACCATGCACGGAAATGGGTAAGTAGTAGTGACCTTGAAGGCCGTCTCGTGCATGACCACCTGAAGAAGCCAAGTGAAGTCCACCTCGAACCCCGCTATCATCGCTACCATCAGAATTGACCGATCCCATATGACAATATTGTGTGCAACAGTGCGGGAAAGGCAGTGGCGGACTATCAACCATAAAAACTTAGCCGTGAAGGTCATGTTAGCCTTCTTGATGGCTCCCTTCGTCTCAAGTACCCAGTCAGCAGCCTCTCCATTAACAGACAAGTACTGGGCAATCCACCTCTTGGTCGTCTCTCTCAACTCTGGCTCACGCAAGAACTGTCCATCTTTAACAAGTTTCCACCGGTAGTCGAACTCGGCGGTGAGGGGAGTCGGGTGGCACCAACATCATCGCCGTATAGATACCGGTGGATGGCTAGCAAGGAGATGTCTACCCGCTTGCCGCGGACTCGGATGTTATCTAGCGGGGCCTGTTTGGCGGGGGCAGTCCACTTATCTATCTGAGATCGAAGAGTCGCCACATACGAGACGTAGAACTCTCTGACCAACTCCTCACTGTATTGGCCCACATCACGAGCCGTCCATTCTAGCCGATGCCTGGTGAAGAGGGCATGGAGTGCCGGCATGGTGGGAAGACTCCCCGTACGGACTCGCCTCTCCAGTGTAAGGGTCCTGGTCATAACCCCCTTATCATTCGGCAGCTTGGCGTCAGTGTACACCTGAAATTGCCCCTCAACACACCATCGGTTGGGCTAGTCGGCAACCAGGGCAGGGACTCCAGTCTGTGGTGCTGGAGGGGAATCAGCACTATTGGCCTCATCAGACGAGGCGGACTGGGATGCGGTAGCTGGAGCAGAAACCTCCTCAGACCCGGAGACTTCTTCTAAACCCGACACTTCCTCAGAACCGGAAGCATCCCTTGGGTGTGCAGCAGACCCAGAAGGCGTACCGGTTAGTGTGCGCTCCTCTTCAGACTGGGAGGCAGTGACTATGCAGGGCGCCACCTTCGTGGGCGTAGCTCTGGTGGTACGTACAGCCCGTGCAGGAGTGACAGTGCCTAGGGGCACGTATTCGGGGTCACGCTCATCGTCAGAGCCAATGACCAGTCAGGCAGATGGGGCGACGGAATTTGAACGCCCTCGTGAGTACACGCGATCTTACTTTGGTGCCATTAGTGTTAGTACCTGAAAGGAACAACAATTAGTACCAGTAGAAGCAAATGAGACATGCATAGAAGAAAACAAAAACGTAAAACCAAAACTAAAATGGCAGTGCTGCAGTTGTTGCGCTGCGCGACGGACCCATTGACGGTCCGTCGAAAGCACGATAGACCGTCATGGGAGTCCTTCATGAAACACTTAGGAAAATATTTTGAGACTCTTAGAAAGAATGTTTCTGAAAACCATGACGGTTATGCATGACAGATCGTCGAGGACACGACGGTCTGTCGTAGTCATCCATCGTGGGACACTTAGAAAAAACTTTGAGAGCCTCAGGAACAGGGTCTCTGACAACCATGATGGTTGTGCAGGACGGACCGTCGAGGGCACGACGGTCCGTCGTAGTGGTCCGTCGTCGGACACATAGAGAAAATTTTGAGACCCTTAGAAATAGGGTCTCTGACAACCATAACGATTGTGCAGGACGGACTGTCGAGGGCACGACAGTCCGTCGTAGAGGTCCGTCAACGGGTACTTAGAGAAAATAAATTGGGATTGGTGGGATGGACCCCACGACGGTCCGTTGAGGGCACGACGGTCCGTCGATGGGGTCTCGTTCTGTCCTTCAGTGACAGAACTGAGGATGCCTCAATCGTCCCCTAAAATTCTAATATATAGAACACTCATCAACCCACTAATTCTAACCAAATTACCCAGCATATTAGCAATCCTAAGGCAATAATTTCTCGAGTTTTAGCATGCCAATTTGGAAAACTATCAACGTAGGTCAGAAATAATTATCAGAAACATACACCCCCTTTTGATTTAGTTAACACAACACCCCCATTCTATTTACTGTATGAAGGGTCTTAGGGCACGTACGATTAACGGGGTGAGTTCATAGCATGCAGTAGGGGTCAAATTTTGAAGACCCAACATTCAGAAACATGCATATAGTATGGGAAACCAAGAATGAAATGTAGATGAGTTATATATCAGAACCACATACCTGATACTTGGACAAGATGAAAACAAAGAAGGCACAAAACTCTGGTGATCAGCAGACTTACACTTGACACCGACCGGCAGATTATTTGAAGAAGCAGGGAGTTTGGGAGAGGGAAGATTTAGGGGAATTTGGGAAGGGATGGGAAATATGATGTTTTGGGGAGAGTATGAGAGTTCTAGGGAGTTGAAGAGGGACTATAAATGGAGGAAATGAGGGAAAGAAACGTTTAGAATGAAGAGGTGGGAAGTTAAAAGGTTTAAAAACTTTTAATATTCGCCGGTCGGGTCGGGTTGGGTTTACGGGTATTGATGCGACGAGTCTCCGTCGACGGTCCATCACAGGTGTGACGGTCCGTCGTGGTTTCCGTCATGGGTGCCCTAACTTAGAAAAATTGAAAAACATACCTGGGCACGACGGTGGCTTGCGACGGTCTATCGCAAGCGTGACGGTCCGTCGATGGGTCCGTCAAAGAAAATGCAACTGTTACTAGAAAGTTATGAAAAACCTATAGTTGGCTTAGATGATACATATTGGGTTGCCTCCCAACCAGCTCTTGATTTAACGTCGCGGCACGACGGAGGACACTTGATTACTCAGACTTCATCAAGATGGTATGCCTCGATCACTTCATTCGCCATTTCAGCATGCCCCAGATATTTTTTTATTCGCTGTTCGTTCACCTAAAACCGCACACCCTCTTTGTTTTACAACTCAACCGCTCCGTGAGGGAATATTTGGGTGATCAAGTAAGGGCCAGTCCATTTGGACTTGAGTTTGCCCGAAAATAAGCGCAACCTAGAATTGAATAAAAGCATCAAATCCCCAACCATAAAATCGTGTTTCTCAATCTTTTGGTCATGGTACTTCTTCATCTTTTCTTTGTAGAGGGCTGAACTTTCATAAGATTTTAGGCGAAAATCATCGAGCTCATTCAACCCATTTAACCTTTGTTCCGCAGCTTCATTCCAATCCATTTTCAACTTCTTCATTGCCCACATGGCTTTATGCTCTAATTCAACCGGTAGGTGACAAGCCTTCCCATATACAAGTTGGTATGGGGACATTCCTATGGGAGTCTTGTATGTTGTCCGGTAGGCCCAAAGAGCATCCTCAAGCCTCCTTGACCAATCCGTTCTATTTGCATTCACCGTTTTCGTCAAAATCTGCTTAATCTCCCTATTTGACACGTCAACTTGCCCACTAGTTTGAGGATGGTAAGGAGTGGCCACATTATGGTGAACCCCATATTTCTCCAATAATCCTTTAAACAATTTGTTGCAAAAGTGGGATCCCCCATCACTAATAATAGCCCTTGGGGTGCCAAATCGGGAATATATATTCTTTTTCAAGAATGCGGTGACACTCTTTCCTTTATTATTTGCGAGTGAGATAGCTTCCACCCATTTAGACACATAATCAACCGCTACTAGAATGTACTTTATTCCATGAGAACTCACTAAAGAGCCCATAAAGTCAATACCTCACACATCAAATAACTCAATCACAAGAATGGGGTTTAAAGGGAGCTCTTACTTTCTTGATATGCCGCCATCTCTTTGGCATCTGTCACATGCCTTGGCGAACTCATGAGCATCTTGATGAATAGTTGGTCAATAGTAGCCACATTGCAAGATCTTGTTAGCGGTCCGGATACCACTATGATGTCCACCTACGGGTGAAGAATGGTATGCCTCCAAAACACTCAACATCTAACCTTCTGGCACACAACGCTGAATAAGCCCATCGGCACAACTCCTATATAAGTATGGTTCATCCCAAAAGAACTTTTTCACATCGTACATGAACTTTTTCCTTTGATGAAAGGCAAGTCCGGTGGGATAATATCGGTAGCCAGATAATTCGCAAAATCTGCGAACCATGGAATCAAGTCTTGAGAGGGGGCCAATACATGCTCATCGGGGAAAGTATCATCAATTTCAGTCTTATCCCCCCAAATCTCTCATAGCTTCATCTTCTAAACGGGACAAGTGATCAGCAACTTGATTCTCGATCCCTTTTCTATCTCTCACCTCAAAGCCAAATTCTTTCATTAGTAACACCCAACGAATCAACCTCGATTTCGCATCCTTCTTTGCCATCAAATATCTCAAAGCGGAATGATCAGTATGCACTATAACTCTAGTGCCTAGCAAATAAGAGCAAAATTTCTCGAAAGCAAAGACTACTGCAAGGAGCTCTTGCTCAGTCACTGTGTAGTTCTTTTGGGCTTCATTGAGGGCTTTACTAGCATAGTAAATAGGGTGAAGGATTTTATCCCTTCTTTGTCCCAATACCACACCAAGAGCAACCGCACTAGCATTGCACATCACCTCAAATGGAATGCTCCAATCCGGAGAAATAATGATGGGTGCATACACCAACTTTTCTTTCAAATCACCGAATGCCTTAAGACAGGATTCATCAAAATAAAATTTACACTCTTTCTCAAGAAACTTGCACAAAGGATGCGCAATTTTTGAAAAATCCTTGATGAACCTCAGGTAAAAACCTGCATGTCCAAGAAACCTTCTCACACCTTTTACAGATATAGGTGGGGGAAGTCTCTCTATTACCTCGACTTTAGCTCGATCAACCTCTATACCCTTCTCTGAAATGCGATGACCCAATACAATACCCTCTTTCAGCATGAAGTGGCATTTTTCCCAATTTAGTACTAGATTGCAGTCTTCACACCTATTAAGAACCTCAGATAAATGACTCAAACACCGCTCAAAGGAGTCACTAACCACAGAAAAATCATCCATAAACACCTCAATAGTGTCCTCCGCCATATCGGAGAATATCGACATCATACATCTCTTAAATATGGCGGGTGCATTGCACAATCCAAACGGCATTCTCTTGAATGCGAAGGTCACATATGGAAAAGTGAAGGTGGTTTTCTCTTGATCTTCCGGTGCAATACAAATCTGATTGTACCCCGAATAACCATCAAGAAAACAGTACCACCCTTTTCCAGCAAGTCTATCCAACATCTGATCCATGAAGGGCATAGGAAAATTGTCTTTTTTGGTCCGTGCATTTAATTTCCGGTAGTCCATACACACCCTCCATCCAGTCACCGGTCTCATTGGAACAAGTTCATTTTTCTCATTGGGTACCACATTCATTCCCCCTTTCTTAGGTACACACTGAACAGGGCATACCCAACTACTATCAGTAATCGGATATATTACTCCGGCATCCAACCACTTAATAATTTCCTTCTTCACTACCTCTTTCATAGGTGGATTTAAGCGTCTCTGGTGCTCAATACTTGGCTTATGATCGGACATGAGTTGTATTTTATGAGAATAAATATCGGGAGGGATCAGAATAATATCCGCAAAAGTCCACCCAATAGCTCTTTTGAACCTTTTTAACACTTTCACAAAACTCTCAACTTGTTGTACATTCAGATCTGATGCAATGATTACCGGCAAAGTGTCACCATTTCCTAAGAATTCATACCTCAGATGAAAAGCTCTAATTTTGGAGCCTCCTCTATAGATGGTTTCACGGGTGGAGACTCATGATTCTTCATATCTAACTCATATTTCTTCGATTTAAACCGAACATCACCTCGATCAAGTGCTGCGACCAATGACCCATACTCTTTAATGCAATCGCTATCAAAATTCATGATCACTGCCGCTAGTGCTTCTATTCCCAGACGTTCTTCAATTTGTACCTCAGATGACTTTTCAACTTTGTATGATATGGCAGATACCGATTGGAGCTCACCACTCTGCCTCATGGACCTACAAATGTTGAAGGTCACTTCTTTATTGTTCAACCGAAATTTCATCTGCCCTTTTTCCATATCAACCAAGGCTCTACCCGTAGCAAGGAACGGCCTCCCAAGAATAATAGGCACCTCAAAATCGACCTCACAATCAAGAATAACAAAATTGGCCAAAAATATGAACGACTCCACTTTTACTAGCACATCGTGGAGTATCCCTATAGGCCTTTTTACTTTTCGATCGGCCATCAGTAGCCGCATCGCAGTGGGCTTTGGATCACCCAAACCCAACTTCTTGTAAATCGAGAGGGGCATGAGATTTATGCTTGCCCCAAGATCACATAATGCTTTCGCAAAAATTTAATAACCCGATTGTACAAGGAATAGTGAAAGCACCCGGATCTTCTTTTTTTTGCACTAGAGATCTTGTAGCAATAGCACTACAGTGCTGCATTGTATCATTATCCTCAAAAGTGACCGATCTTTTCTTCGTAACTAGATCATTCATGAACTTGCCATACCCGGGCATTTGTTCTAGAGCTTCTACCAAAGGGACATTGATGGAAAGTTGTTTCAACATCGTTATAAAACGCCGGTATTTACCATCCTCGGTCTTTTTCACTAATCTTTGTGGGAAGGGGGGGGGGTCTAGGCATGGGAGTCACCTTTTTGGGAATTTCAACATCTTTTCCCGTTTTATCTTCTAACTCACCACTAACCTCCACCACCTTATCATCATCTCTTATCACCTTTTCTACATCAGACGGCATAGGTGGGTCAATGTTTTGCTTACCACCCCGAGTAGTGATTGCCATACAGTGTCCATCATTTTTTGGATTTTGGATAGTGTTGCTAGGGAGAGTGCCCGATTGCCGTGTGTTCATAGTCGCAGATAATTGTGCCATTTGAAACTCAAGTTGCTTAATCGAGATTGCATATGTATCAACTTTCTGCCCAATACCTGCTAAGTCACTCCTTAACTCTTTAGTGTGCTCATCACTAGCATCGAACCTCCTCATTATTTTGTGCAACATATCCTCTACTGGTGCCATACTACCTCCACCATCCCTAGGAGCAACTTCACAATTTTGAGGAGGAACATAGGGGCCACTCCTATCATTTTTGTTACCATAGTTACCCCGGTTGATGTTGTTGTCGCGGTTATAATTCCCATCTCGGACATAATGACCCTCGCAGTTATAATTACCATAGTTCCGACCTTGGTTTCCTTGACCTTGGCGCCAATTATCCTGATTGGAGCCTTGGGCGTTCGGTCGTAAACCCCCCGTCTACTCACTCACTGCATAGGAATCCTCCTCATAATGGCGGTGGTGGTTTAGAAAAGTAGTTCACTGCATTTACCTTTTCTGCACCCCAGTGACATGTTTTAATACCAACCCAGGCTCAGTTCTCATCTGAGCCATCTCTTCACGAATCTCGTCTGTGGCTGGGTTGTGTGCGGATTGCACTGCGAAGGTGTTTCTTCCAGTATCTGACTTCCTAGTACTCCAAGCTTTATTATTTCGGGAGATTTTCTCTAATGTTTCAGCAATCTCGGCATAAGGACACTCCCCATAAGAACCACCCGCTATCATCCTGTCCCCGATAGAAGTATTCTTTCAGTGACTCATCATCGATGCAGTGATTGGGGACACTTCTCAAGAATGAATGAACCTATCCTAAGAACTGCTAACTGACTCTCCCGGTAGTGCAACATAGTTGTTCACTCTGTTTTTGTGGTTTAGTTTCTTAGATACCGGGTAGTAACGTGCTAAGCAAGCATCCCTCAGTTGATTCCAAGTGAAGATTGAGTTATAAGGGAGCTCAGTAAACCAGATCGCAGCCTTTCCCATCAGTGAAAGAGGAAATACTCTTAGCCCTATTACATCCATATTCAAATCGGGCCTCTCTAAACAACTTTTGCACACTGCCCTTACTTTAGCGATGTGGGCATGTGGATCCTCAGAAGGTAGCCCTGAAAACAAACCTCTGGCAGTGAGAATTTGCATCAGACTACTGGTTACCACAAAAGTGTGGCCGTGTGGTAGAGGGGGCACGACAAGTGGCCCATCAGAGTCTGCGATGTTATCATAAACCCTATAGTACTCTTGAGGGCGTGGAGCGGGGTGTTGTCCCCTTTGTTCATCTTCCCCACGATTTTCAGGTAATAACCGACCAGGAGCATCAATCGGAGCTGGAATGTCCTGGTTGGGATCATCATCGTTAATACCCAAGTTTCTATTTATCCTGCGTAGTGTACGCTTCAATTCGTGGTCGTATGAAAACAAGGGTTCTCTTCTACTCCGCATAACTGGCATACATGGAAGTTAGACCTGCAAGAGACAAAAACAACAGGAAAAAGTAAAATTAGGAAAATATTGACTAAACTTTAGTAATAAGTTTTAAGTTAATCTAAAAGCCACTTTCCCCGGCAGCGGCGCCAAAATTTGATACGCTCAAACTTACTTCTCGAAAAAGAAGTAAAGCGGTCATATCAAGTAAAGAACCCAACTAGTGAGGTTGGGGTCGATCCCACGAGGAAAATGGTTCAGACTTAACTTTATTCTATTATTACTTCTATTTAGCCAATTATTTCCCAAAAAAAATTAACTAAAGGGGGGTTTTAATTAACAACTATAATTAACTAATTCTATATAGGTAAATGAAAAGTTCAAAGATCGGGTTTTTATCAAGTAATTAAAGTAACTAGGGCTTAAGTGTTTCCCATAGGTTCATAACTCGGTAATTCTAACTATAACAATCCCTTCCTAATATCTTGCATGCAAAGTGATAAGTTGTGTATCCCTAAATCCTTGGTCCGGCATCTAGAGAATTTCACTCCGCACCTTGGTCTGGCTACGTGTGTTGCTTTACTAAACCTTACATTTACCTCATTTTAAGCATCATAATCGATATTTGACTAAGTTGTTACTTCGTACGAACCGACACTAGCCTATTAGATAGTATACACTAAAACTACGTTGATAATTCTTTTCCTATTATCTACCTCCTTGGTCCGGCAAGTAGCATTAAGGCGATTTCAAACGTTGGTTATCCGTTAAAAAGACTTCTAAACTAAAGAATTATCAATACATGCAAGACACTATTCTGGAATTGTTATTTTAGCTAGATTTTACCTTGTTATTTACCCATGGTTCCCACAACCCTAATTATGGAGTTTAGTTACCCATGCTAATATTCACACAATTCATATTGATAATATAAGAATTCGTGCACTTACTTTAATAAGAATGAAGAAAATCCAGAAATTCACTTGAATAATTCACAAAAACACTAACAATCGATTTCGGAAAAGTATGATCAAATACCAAAATCGAGAGTTCAATACTCAAACAAGAGAACTAAAAAATATCCAAAAGTCTAACCCCAAAAATGAGGTTTTTCGAACTATTTATAATAAACAAAACCTAATAAAAGAGGGAATCTAATTAAGGAAAATCTACCCAAAACGCGTCTGAGTCGACGACCCTTGTGACGGACCGTCGTGGCCTCCGTCGTTCCATACTTAGCACAAATCTTTGCTTCTTTCTTCATCAACTCTTTGTTACCCTCGACGGACAATTATGACAGACCATTGCAAGCACGACGGTCCGTCGAGGGATTCCGTTCCACAACACTTAGAAACTTCTTGAAATTGGGTACTAGGACTACTCTTTGACAAACACGAGGAATGTGCAGGATGGACCTTCGTGGCTATGACGGTCCGTTGTGAGCTTCCGTAGTCCTACACTTCGTCAGACTTCCCCAACTTCCTTCAGCAGCTATTTTTTTCTCGCTACGGTGCCACTTACGGACCGTCACAGTCACAACGGACCGTCGTGGGCTCCGTAGGTGGTCACTTCTGCAATTTCTGCTCAAATCCTCTGCGTTCTCCTTTGGACAGATTTCCTGCAAATAAAGAAAAACCTACATCAAAAATCAATACAAAAAGGCTTTAAACACACACTAAACTTAAGGAAAACGCATTAAAAGTATCGTGAAACCACGGTACATCACCCGTTATGGTCATTATGAGTTTTTGGTCATGTCTTTTGGTTTCACTAATGCACCAGCAACGTTCATAGACTTTATGAATAGATTTTTCAAACCTTATTTAGATATGTTTGTTATCGTCTTTATTTATGACATACTAATCTACTCAAGGAATGAAGAAGATCATACAAGTCAGCTCAGAATAGTTCTTTAGACTTTGAAAGATAAAGAGTTAAATATGCCATGTTCTTCAAATGTCAGTTTTGTATTGAGTCTATAGCGTTGTTTGGCCACATAATTTCCTGTGATGAAATTAGAGTTGTACAAAAAAAAATTAAGCAGTGTAGATTTTGTCTAGACCCACCTCTCCAATTGATATTAGGAGTTTCTTGGGTTTTGCTGGCTATTATAGAAGTTTTGTAGAAGCTTTCTCATCCATTTGACACCCTTTGATGAAGTTGACTCAGAAAACATTAAAGTTTCAATGGTCTGAAGCTTCTGAGAAAAGCTTTCAGGAATTGAAAAAGAGGTTGACTACTATCCCAATTTAAACCTAACCGGAAGGTACTCAAGGTTTTGTGGTGTATTGTGATGCATCTAGATTTGGCTTGGGCTGTAATTTAATGCAGAATGACATAGTTAGAGCTTATGCCTCCATACACTTGAAAGTTTATGAGAAGAACTACCCAACCCATGACTTAGAATTGGCTGCTATAGTATTTGTTTTGAATATATGGCATCATTATTTGTATGGTGTTCATGTTGATATATTCACTGATCATAAGAGTCTTAAGTATATGTTCAATATTAATCACGGATAAAGGAGATGGTTCGAATTACTTAAGGATTATGACATGAGTATTCTTTACCACTCAGGTAAGTCTAATGTTGTTGTTGATGCCTTGAGCAGGTTGTCTATGGGTAGTACTGCCCATGTTGAGGAAGAAAAGAGAGAGTTAGCAAAAGATGTGCATAGGCTTACATGCTTAGGAGTCCGACTTATGGATTCCACAAAAGGAGGAACGGTGGTGACGAATGGGGCTGAATCATCACTAGTGTCAGAAGTTAAAGAAGAAAAATACGAAGATCCTATTTTTCTTGAGTTGAAGGCAAATGTTCAAAAGCAAAAAATATTAGCTTCTGAATAAGGGGGAGATGGTGTATTGAGATATAAAGGTAGATTATGTGTACCTTTGGTGGATTGACTCCAAGAGAGGATCATGGAGGAAACTCTTAGCTCTATATATTCCATTCATCCAATTTCCACATAGATGTATCGCGATTTGAGAGAAGTGTATTCATGGAATAGCATGAAGAAATGCATTGCAGAATTTGTTGCTAAGTGTCCAAATTGCCAGCAGCTAAAACATGAGCACCAAAGGCCCGGTGGTTTGGCGCGATCTATATAATTTCCAGAATGGAAGTGGGAGATTATAAATATGGATTTCATCTCAGGTTTGTCGAGGTCTCGCAGGTAAAATGTTCTATTTGGGTGATTGTTGACAAAATGACATAATTAACCCATATTCTGCCGGTAAAAACTGCCCATTCAGTAGAAGATTATGCCAGTTTATATATTAAGGAGGTGGTAAGACTTCATAGAATGTCTCTATCCATTATTTCGGACATAGGTGCACAATTTACTGCACAGTTCAGGAAATCCTTTCAAAAAGGCTTGGGTTCAAAGGTGAACTTAAGTACTGCCTTTCATCTTCAGACTAATGAGAAAGCAGATGCACTATCACATATTAAAAGATATGTTGAGGGCTTGTGTGAATGATTTCAAAGGGACATGGGATAATAACCTACCTCTTTTTGAGTTCTCTTGCAACAACAATTATCACTCTAGCATCCAAATGGCTTCTTATGAAGCTTTTTCTGGGAGAAGATGCAGATCTTCTATTGGATGGTTTGAAGTTGTTGAAGCAGGGTTGATATGACTAGATTTAGTTCACAAAGCTATGGAGAAGGTGAAAGTGATTTAAGAATGGTTTAAAACGGCACAGAGTCGTCAAAAATCCTTCACTAATGTTAGGAGAAAGGCATTAGAGTTCGAAGTAGATGGTTGGGTATATTTGAAATTTTCACCATGAAGGGTGTTATGAGGTTCGATAAGAAGGAGAAGCTTAGTCCCCGATATATTGGACCTTATCGCATAGCCAAGAGGATTGGCAATGTAGCTTATGAGTTGGAGCTACCATAAGATTTAGCAGCGGTTCATCCAGTGTTTCACATCTCTATGTTGAAAAAGTGCATGGGTGATCCTTCATTGATCATTCCAACTGAAAATATTGGAATCTAGGATAGCTTGTCTTATGAGGAGATTCATGTTCAGATTCTAGATCACCAAGTTAGCAAGTTGAGAACAACAGAGGTAGCATCAATCAAGGTTCTTTGGAGGAACCAATTTGTTGAATAAGCTACTTGGGAATCTGAAGAGATATCCACATCTCTTTGAATCCAAAGGAATTCCATATTTAGGTACTAATCCTTTCTAAGTATTTATTTACAAATTGGCATGTTTGGTTGCATTTGCTTGTGTGGTGTTTGAAATTGATGTTACACCCTTATCCTAGTAGGTGTAATCTCATTCGAGGACGAATATTCCCAAGGGGGAGATATTTCAACATGTCGCAATTTCAAATAGATAAGAAGAAGCTAAGAACTAAAAATAGTCATTTTTGGAAAGAATGAATATATGGAAAATTGTTTTAAGTTAGGAAAAATGAGTTTTTGGTTAACTTCAAATTGTCATAACTTCAAAGCTCAGGATGAGTTAGGTGTACTTCCGTATATGATTGGAAATTAGAATAATCTTTCCAATGTTGCCGAGTTTGCGCGATTCTAAGTTCGTATGAGTGAGTTATTTCCTTTGGAAGTCGGGCTGTTGGAAAAAGGAAATAACAATCCAAAATTTGAAAGGGTTGTTTGGTCTTTACTTACCCAATTAATTTATTTCGTTTTTGGTAATTAAGTTAGGGTCTAATCAAAATTAGAACAATTTACGATTTTACCAAAATACACTAGGGCTTGGAGAAGAAGAGAAAGGAGAAGAGGAGCAAGATTCGCAAAGATCGTTGAGTTTAGCTTGTGGATTTCATTGGGGGATCCCTATAAGGTATGTGAGATCACATAATTTTTGAGTTTTACACCGTCTATTTATGGTGTTTGAGTTTTTTTCATAAGATGATCTAAATTTGAATCCTTTTATGTATCGATGTTATCAACACATCATTTACAAAGGCGGTTGATAGGTTAATTTCTATGCACTAATGATGATTTTTATTAGGTTTAGCGGCTAATATTCATTATAGAGAATTACTTACTATCACATTATAAGTAATGTGATCATGTAAAATTATTATACATGATCTAATCATAAAGTTTGAACCTTTTTTTCATAAGATAATCTCGATTTGAATCCTTTTATATATAGATAGACATTATCAGTACTTCATGTGCAAAGGAGGTTGATAGGTTAATTTCAATGCATTAAATATTAATAGTGAAGCATTTTGTTACATAATAGTATAAAATTAATTGATTGATAGGTCTATTTAACAAGTATTAATTGATACTGTAGAATAAGGATTTTAAGTAATTTACTAGAACAAGTGAAAAAAAGACTATTGTGAATTGATGGTATAATATATACTATTAATTTTGACTCTTAGCTTATGTTTGTTCATGCTTTTTTTTGTGTGTGCAGAAGACTAAATTGGGAGAGTATGGAGTTAATTAAGAGTTTGGATACTTTTGCTTTTTTTTTATTACTGAAGCATTTTATTATGTTAAGAACATATTAAAATAATTGTTTTACATGATTCATATATAAGAAATTATTGGTAAAATATATTTATTGTGTTCTCAATACTTTTTAACAAGGTTAAAAGTGAAACGTTCAATTAATTTATATTCAAGTCAAAAGCAACATCTCTATAAACTATGATTAACATAAGAAAATTCATGCGAAAAAACAAATAAAAGAAAATTAACTTGTAAATTGACTTTCCGTAAAAAAAAGTTATTGATATGGAGTGTATAGGTTGTCCTCAAACACAGTTTTTACTTGAAACGTATTAACATGTGCTTCTTTTATAAATAATAAATAAAAACTAATTAGCTTATTGTAAAAATCGAAACTAAACAAAGACTTGTATTATACTTACGGTACTTTCTTTATGATATATTTCTTTTAGCTTGTCTCAATATATTTTGCTACTTTCTTTGCAACCAAATGGAGTTGTTACTTGAATAGTGTTCAATATCTTGTATTCTATATTTTTCTATCATTTAGTTGAAGTATGATATCATGCAATTTTTGAAGATAGTTGTCTAACTCAAATGAAGCATTTATGATATTTCTTTGAAAATATTCACAACAACTCTCTATTTCATTTGCTAAGATGATTAAGACATTAAGAGGTTTGCATCACACTATTAAAATAAACAATCTTAGATTCTGAAATTTCATGGATCACATAACTATTACTTGGGAGATTTCTTATTTATTTTTTCTAACATTTTTGTTCATCTCTTAATTAGATATGTATTCCTACAGAATTATGCATATTTCATATGTTGGAAAAAAAATAAGTAGATAATGTGCACATACGATATCCATAGATTCATATTTGTTTTTGCAACTTCATGTCACATGTAATATTATAGGAATGAACTCGTCAAATCAGATCTTCCTTAAATTATGCATTCTTATTTGATATGAGATAATTGACTAGCACAACATACTTGTGTCTCAATTGAACATTAGAACATTTCCTAGATCCTTTGGGGAAAAAATAGTTCTCAAATGTGTTATGAATCTTATGAGTGTAGATTGCAAACAATTGTGTTAAAGTTGGACTATATTTAACAACAAGAATATGCTTACATTATTAATTACACCTGACGTCATTTTGCTCTTTATTCAACTGCTACTTATTAAATACATTTTTCTCATAATCAAGCATACAAATAAATAAAGAATTTAAAAGTCCAAATCCATTTAGAACATGATTAGTACTTCGAGATGTCATTTTCATCTAGCACTAAACACATTATTATTAAAAATTGATGACCACATGTGTCGAGTAATAGAAAAATTATTCAACGAATCATGTTATTTTACATATTATGTTGTTCGCATAATCTTTTATGTTTCTTCAAATCCAATAAATAAAATTACATTCAGACATTGCATTTGTCAAATTTTATAAAGAACATTTTTCATTGTCAAGTGAACTCAAATGAGATGGGGCATTTGGCGCTAACACAATCTATGTCAGATGCTCGACATTATTTCTCTTATGGAAAGTTTTAATGCTCGAGTTTCGTAAGTTATATTATGTGGAAAAATACTTACAAATGACTTTTATAATGTCATTCAAATAAAACATCACAGTAAAAATTATAATTGTATTTGATGATTTATTCCAATAAATGATGCATAAATCATACAATATTGTTTTGTTTGATATATGGAATCAAATACATGACTTCATCAAAAAAAGTTAAGTCCATTTTGTATCGACCATCTCGCCATAAAATTAACCATACGCCTTTCAGAATCAAGTTGAGCACCTCAATAAAATAAGTTTCACTCACTTGTCTACTATTGAATCGTTAACAACACTTTTAGGATGCCCTACTTGCACCTTTGATTTCTTCAAATGAACTATAAATGAGATAGAAGTTGACAATTAAGTCACAAGCAAGAAAAAAATTTAATATTTGTTATCTTTTTAATTATTTTTATTAATATAAGTCTTTTCACAGTTAGATTTAGTTAGCTATTAACTTTACTCCCTTTTGGATTATAACTAATCTTTGTTTTATTTTTAATTATTTATTAAAATAAGTCATCTGATTTATTTTAATTTGTTTTATACAGCTAATTCAACTTAATTGGGTATTAAAACGGTTGTATGACTATAGATCATTTTTTATGGTAAAATAATGATAAAAAAATTTAAAAATAAATTATTTCTAAATAAAAAAAGAATCGTCAATTTTAAAATAGTTATTACTTTATAAAACTAAAAGTCATACCATTTATTAATTTAATATAGCACCGATTAATTTTCTTTTTGATACCACCTCAAATAAAAGTATGGCTAATCAAATACCATAGATGCTTATCTCAATAGTTAAATTTAAATATAAAAGGACCAAAGCAAAAAGTATGTTAATAACAACACTTCAAATGATATGAAAATGACCAATTTCATCAAAAAAGTTAATTGAAGATTCAATTTCTAATCTCTTTCTAAATCTTTGGATTGGGGTGGGGTGGGATGTGGGTGAATGGGTCTTCCATACAATTCTTATGAATATAGATAGTTTTGCTCTCTTATCCTAAATTCCTAAAATAGTCTAATGAGATACTATAAAGAAAAACAATTAAATTTTAAAGAAACAATTACCACTACGATCTCTTCATTTTTTCTCCTCTTTATTCAACTTTTACTCAATCTTTGCTAACAACAATGTTGTTCAGAGTAGCATCCATTGTTGCTTCTGTGTTCCTTGAATCCATTTCATTCTCTAACTCAGACACATAATTCTTAACTTCTTTTCGTATCACATCATTTAACACTTTCAAAATATTTGGGCTCAACAAATGTTTCTCCGTACTTGTAAGACCAGAATTATCATTCAGAGTTATTGAAGTTTGGGGCATAAAATTTGATGGATTGGATTCAGATGTTGATACAACTGTCATTTCATCTTCTTGCTCGATTCAATTTATCGGATTCAAATTCTTGCTAGATTGGAATCTAGGTAAAGAGAGACTCAAAGTTGTTGATGCACCAGGCAATACTGGTGAAACTGATCAAAAAGGGAAAATTTCACTTAATTGGGGAATGTATGGATAAAGGCTCAACCAAAGGTACCTAGATTTACCCAAATTTCTCAAATGAGATCCATACGAACTCAAAGATGTAAATGAATTGGGAATTACTGGTGAATATGTTGAATAAGGCAAATTTTGACAGGGTGGGATAGTAGAAGGATAAAGACACAGCTGAGGAAACCTAGAAAATTCCAAATTGGTCAAATGAGATTTAGATAGGCTTCCTGAATTTATACCTATCCCGACACCAAATGATATCTTCAAAGGAAGTTGAGGCTTTTCAAATTTCAAATCTTGTGACATGGAAGAGTGTTTTCGTTTAAGGGTGGAAGTCCAATGATTTTTTATGAATTCAATTGTTCGACCCGGCAACAAAGATGCTATCATAGCCCATTGGTTACCGTATTTGGCATGAGCGTTGAATATATGAGATATCATTTTCTTTGCTCCATGTTCCTCTACTAGCTTCTTTAATAGTTCATCCTCTCCAAGATTCCATCGACGCTTGATCTGACCCATTTTCTTGATTATTTCCTCCTAATAAAATCAATTGAGTATATGAGATATCATAAATGGAGAATTGGGCTATGAATTTAGTTATAACAATTTGTAAGGAGAGTGGGATATATATAGTGGGGATATGGAAAGAGGGATGTGAGTGGCCGAGTTAATAGGCCATTATTGATTATCAAGTTGTTAAAGTCTTAGGAATTAATTAGTATTTTCTTTAATAAGCGTTTAGTGGGTTAGGTTGGTAGGATTAGAGATATAGATTAATTAAAGTTTGACTAGCAATTAGTTTAGGAGAAAAAACAAAATAATATTCAAATTAATTATTTTAACTATAATTATAAGTTGACTCATAAAAGGTTTCAGGAAATAAACTTTAAGTGTATTCACATCAAACTAATGAATACAAAAGATTTACTATGATATGCATTTTTATTATTTAGTAATAATTGATCAACTATATTCTAAACTTAATTTATCATTTAATATGACAAATGATTTATGTGAAATTTTCAAATCATCAACCGCTTAAGAATTTTGTATAAATTTTAGAAAGGAAGTCAAATAAATTATTAAGGGAGAGGATATATAATGGACATTTGACTAGCTGACCTACCAAGAGAATATACAGTATGTGGAAAGTTGGATATTAATATATTCGGATTATCTTTCATGAGCATTTTAAAATTTATTTTTTTTATTTTTTATTAATTGTTGATACTCTCATTTAATATTAATTAATTCAAATTCGTGAATTGTAAGGGCCATTCATCATGAAAACAATTGTTGCTCCCGAGTCACAAGCCACCAAGCTTACCCACGGCCTGACATATCTATACAAGTTCAGTTAAATCATGCATTGTGCGGAACCAAAAGACAATTAATATATGAAATAGGGAAAATCCCAACAAGTCTGAATATATCAAATATATGAAAAGTATAATGATGACCGAAAACAACACTAACAACTCAAGTTAAATCTACTCTATGTCTGAAAGCCTCTAACTGATCTAAGTTGTTGGGACATGCTCCCAGCTAACTCTAACAAGACTGAAACTAAAATGTAAAAACTGGAAAGTAAATCATGTCTATTGTCCTCGATTTATGAGGACTCACTACTGAAGTTGTTGAGTACGCACTGTAAGTCGGGCTAAGCGTTATTTGGATACTGAGTGCCTAAAACCTATTTCATAAAATGATGTAGTGCAAAAGTATGCATCAATACTTTTAATATACTGAGCATGCAAAATACATGTTAAGCTGAATAATATAACAACTAAACATGGAAATAGATACACGGACGTATAACTAAAACTGAGTTGGATGCAATGACTAAGTACTAATCATGAAGATAATATACTGATATGAATAATTAAGTAAATACTGAATACATATGAAATAACCCGGAAATCTAACCTCATATTATGAATAATGACCTAAAAATGGTTAAACATTATCTCTAGACCTAAACTAATGTGATTAACTTTGTTTGGATGTGCTAGTACCTAAACGTCAAGAAACGACCATGACATCTCGAAAATAGTGAAATTGAACTAGTAGGTATTCCAGGGGATTGTGAAGGCTTGGGAGTGTCGTACGAGGTTAAATCTTGTATAAATAATTTAAATAGGTAAAAAAAACTATGTTTAGGATCAAAACTTCCGGGTACGACCCCCCAAGGATGACCAATACTTTTGAGTAGAATGCTGCAATTTGCAGCAGCCATCCACGAGACCCATTGAAGGTGCGTGGGTGGGCTTCGTGAGTTGAGACTTAGTCTTCTCACCAAATCAGACCCATGAAAACTCTGTGAATCAAACGATGACCTGCAGTATGGGGCGTCACACCACCTACGGTCTGTAGGTGGTGTCTGTCAATGGTGTCAGATAATTCGACTTTTAGTTTTAAGTCAAGGGTCTTATTTTTAATTGGTCGTTTAATAAGCGGTATTGGGGGGGTGGTTAGTGGGTTAATTACCTAAATAAACCTAACTATAAGACCCTAACCCCATTACCCCAAGTTATTCTAACTCAACACATTAAATCAAAATACAAACTCCCTCCAAACTCTCTCACCTCAAGACTCCATTGAAGAGGAAGAGGAAGCTTTCACTAGGTCTTCGAGAACTGAAATTTCTTCCATAATTATTTTAATATTAACAACGTATGGTTTCTTTTCACTATTGGGAATCCCTTCCCCAAGAGGTCCCCTCAAACTAAGCTTTCAAAAGTTCCCCAAAAGGCTAGGGTTTTAATCTTACTCGTGGGTTTCCTTCTTAAATTAATTTTATGGATTAATTATGATTTATTATGATTATTTAGGGTTGATTATATGTATAATTATGAGTAATTGTTGTTTTTCACTTGATATTCCCTTAGACCCATGTTCTTCCCCAATTTTCTAAATCTTGGATGTGATATTGTGGATTAGTTGAAGATGATGAATATACCAATTGTTTATATTGATGGAAGTTATGTTATTAATTCATGAATTGCCCTATATTATGTGTTGATTATGCATTGTTGGGTTTATTGAAATATTAATTCCCTTGAAGAGCAAAAACATATGAAGGTTGGTTTTCCGTGGAACTTAAGTATGAAAGGTGAATTACTTAGATAGTAATAATGCTATATCTATTGTGTTGTTGTGGTATTTATGACAAGGTTTCCTCATCCTAAACCATATACACTTGAATTAAGTATGAATTATGTATGTATGCTATGGTAAGATTGTAATATGATTGAAAGGTAGTTCTCACGATTATAATGTAATGATAAAGTTAAAGGTGTACTCGCTAGTGTTTCTAAAGTGAAATTATCATTCTCACTTATGAACATATATGAGTTATTATGATAATATGTTGACATGAGTGTATAGTAAATACTAATGTTAACGTATGTAATGACTAAAGATGACTACTAAAGGGAATAAATGCGTAGCACCAAGAGGACATGAAAATGAGATGTGTTTTTTTACGTTTAGCAAGTCCGGCTCCCCACATGGGTTCCTTATATGTTAGTAAGTCCGGGTTCCCAAAGATATGTGTTGTCTCATGAGATGGAAGCCTTCTACGTTAGTAAGTTCGGGTTTCTAGTGGCAATCTCCATGTCCCTTAAATATGTGCCCATATAGGATGATAGATTAGTAGATCCACTTAGATAGCAAGTATGAAAGTTTCAACCTTATGCAAGTAGAGGTGTGGGAGTAGAACACAGGGTTCCATGTATCTCACATGGTCTATGTCGATTATTTCAACTTTTCCCAAAAATGTAAAAGTAAATGTATGAAAGAATGAATGAAAGGATATGAGCTCCCACTAGGACTTTTTTATACAGTTCTACATAGTGGAAGGGAGGGTATGTGACTTCTCCTGCACAATGCACATGTAGGATTCTAAGAGGTGGTTGTAGTAGGGTTCTCTTATGATTGTGATTATTATGGATTATGTATTGTAAGCTATGTATGAATATCATGAATGATGATTTCATCTTCTGGTATGCTTATAATGATTATGATGTTGACATATGATTGTAGTAGGTGTCTTATAGTTGACACTTAGAATTTGATGAGGTTATGGGATCCTATCCTTGGCATTGCACTAGTGTTGCTTAGGTTGCTTATATGTTGGGTTACTATTATGTTGATTTAGCTTATGTTCCCTATGTTGCATGCATATTGAGTTTTACTTGATAAAAGAGCATGTTTCCAACTAAAATGTCCTATTGTGCATATTTCAAATGTTTTATGTGAACGGCACCATACTTAGTACGTGTGTTGTACTAACCCATATTGTTTTCCTTTTTCACCCACGTGTAGGTTCGGGACATTGAGGTGATTCAAGGCCATTTTTCAAGAAGCATGGATTTGCTTTCCCAAGTCGGTAAGTCCGAGGACAAAGTACCTATAATTCTAGCTTTAGTTCATTTTGTTTATTTGATAGACTATGTTATTCTATCCTATTCTAAGACTTCCTATTGATTTAAGGGTTAAGTCCCAATTGGCATATTCCTATGTCTAGATGGTACTATGAGACAAAGTTAGTTTCTATTTTGGTATAAAGAAGAAGTTGACTTCTAAACTGTAAAAGTTTATATAATTCCTTACATTTGATGACTATATGTGATGATGAATGCTAAGGGCTTGTCTAAGAACTCTTCGAGGTCGACGACGCTGATTACAACTAGAGGGTTCTCTCGGGTCGTGACAACATGGTCTAGCAACATGAATTTTAGTGTCGGATATACTGTTAACCGACATAAACTAGATGATATAAATGTTTAGTCCGATGTAAATGCCCTCTTCGGGAGGATCCAATATATCTTGTTGGGGTATAAAGGCATGATTGTAGAGTGATTACTAAAACTCATGCCTAAGAGGAGACTTATAAATATATGGGGGAATGTAGTTTTGGGACTTGAGGGGATGATGAACCTTAGTCCAATTCATTGCTAAGTCTACTCCCAACTGAATGTAAAGCTAAAATGCAGCTGAAATATTGAGTAGCTCAAAATACTGATAATTATCTAAGAATATAACAAACATATACATAAAGATATGACATTAAAATTCTGAAGCATTATTGTATAACTAATCTTCCTAGGAAGTGTAATTCATGAAATACTGATAACTAACACAAACTAGGGTTTCTTAGTTCTATACATGGGACTACACTAGTTTTCCAAGAAATATGTAATTATCATTATAGAGACTATAGAAGCTGACTTGCAGTGGATCCCTAAGAATTAGGAACCCTGGGTCTGAACAATTTAAGGAGAATCTGAAGAATTGATTAAATTATCGGGATCTAATGATAGGTCATGGTCCACCTAATTTACTTTGTGCTGAAACATATGATCGTTGAAGTTGATCCAAAACTCAGAGTCTGATAAGTCTCCTTCACGAATGACTTCACGGTACATGTGAATCTCCACGAATCATCTAGGAATCTTAGGTGCTTCACAGTGACCTTTGGTGGAATCTCATTGTTTAGGTGACTTTTACGGACCCTTAGATGGATCGTCCAAGTCAGCAAGGGTCGTCAAAGGCACCGTCTAGGTGGCTCCCTCCTAGGTCAATCCTAGAGGGTTGTTCAGGATGCCCTTGATGCTCGTGAACCACTAGAAGGACCGTCTAGGGTGTCGTCACGGTGACCCCTGCAGGGTAGTCTTTGAAGAGTACTTACAAAGCTATTAACGGGTCATGGACCCGCAAACTGCTCGTATAGGGAGTTGTAAAGGGTCCATGGTCGATTTTGGGTTTATGATCTTGCTCATTTTCCTTTTTTGAACTGTCTCAAAGTCTGAGGTGTTAAATTATCTCCCCCTTGGGATCATTCATCCTCGAATGAAAACTAAATAAACTCAATTTGGAGGAAAGAGGTGTAATATTTCAGTTGTTATTGAACTCTTATTAAATTTCATATATTCAAACTAGTTGGGTATTCCCCACTTTCAGTTACCACTATTTTAGCTTCTGCATAGTATCTCTTTATTCAGATTGTTTTTGTATGCTTATGATATGCCACGTTCAGGGTTAGCTTGGGGTTACTCATAATCGTAGGTCCTGCTTTTACATCAACGGGTAACCTCAGGGAGGGAGGGAGATCATGTGCGCTCCAAAGTCCACCAAACTAGAGTTTTACCCTACCAAACCACCTTTGACTTCTTCCAAGTTATCACATGAATGATCATGGAATCAAAACAAAATAATTGTAAATTGGTCAAAAATAAGCCAAAATGGCTTGGTGAGACACACACAAGGAAACACAAAATTGGTTCTACCAATAGGTCCCAACCAGCTCAAGGAACTTGTGCCCCAAAAACATGCACAATCTGAGCTTTAACTCACCTCAAAAAGGTCAAAATACTTTCAAAAACATATATATTTTTTTTGGAGAAGCACGGAACTCCGACCACCAGTGATTTTCTTTGATTTCATCGACAGACATTGCCGGCCCGGCCAGTGCTAAGCCACCCCCAAGTGACTGATTAGACTAAAGATTTTCCTCCTTTAATACATCCTAACAATTCTTCTTTTTCAAACCTTAGGTTGATTGAACCTAACTTGCTTACCGATCTTATGAATTTAGCTAGAGATAGTTTGGAGAAGGAGGAACTTCCTACTAAAGTACAATATGCTAATTATTTTAAGGTTTCTAATAAAGACAATATGAGTAAGCCGTTGATAGAACCCATCCCTATGAAAAAAGATAATGTACAATAATGGAGTTCCAAGAATTGTTTGGACAAAAGATGAAGTGGCGAGAATGAATACCATAGAAAACTTACAATATGCAGTGGTTGGTAAGTTTTCGTATAGGTTGCCGAAAATAGATGAACTTCGAATTCAAATACAAAAATAGTTTGATATAAAGGGAGATATCAAAATTGGCTTATTTCAGAATAGACACATATTAATGAGATTCAGTCATGAGGATGACTTTATTAATATGATGTATAAAACTAGTTATTATATTTTGTCTAAAGATGGATATGCATACTTGATGAGACCTTTGATTTATCATGCTAGATTCTCGGTGGATGAGGAAACTACTCAGGCTATGGCTTGAATTTATTTTCCCGATCTAAAATTGATATATTTTGTTAAGGAATCAATTTTTCCTTTAGCCTCCGCTACGGGGAAACCTCTTAATCTATATACGGCTATTATCAACAAAACTAGACCAAGTTGTGCCAACGTTAAGGTGCAAGTAGATCTCTTGGCTAATTTTCCTAATTTTGTTGGACTTGAAGTGGTTAATGAGTCTTTACACACATCTAGAGTTGAGAAAGTTAAAGTATGTTATGACATACTTCCTAAGTATTGTAAGACATGCAAATTACAAGGGCATAATGAGGAGGAATGTAGGGTGTTACACCTAGAACTAAGGAGAAGTGATCTTGATAATGACAAAGGGAAGCAAGCCGGGGAAGAAAATAATAAAGTTACTACTGAAGCTCATGTTCCTTAGATAAGATTTGGAAGACAATTTATGAAGTGGCATCCTACTAACAAAAGGTTTCCAAGAAAAACTCATAATGATAAGGAGGATATGGAATCATGTAAAATTGAAGAAGGAATCTCTACTGCTAATACTTTCGAGGATTTGAAAGAAGAAGATTGTACAAAACTTTGAAATTGTAAAACAAAACAGTAAGGTAATAACAACAAACTCAATTAGTCCAAGATGTTCAAATAGGGTAGTCAACAGTCAAAGAATAAGGAATGGGATAAATCAAAAAATTCACCAAATTTACCTAGGATATCACAAGCAGCAAGCATTGACAATGGTATGATGCAACAATCTACAAAAGAATGGATAACAAAGGCTTTTGGCAAGGAGCAAAAGAATGACCAAAAGGTGGTTGGAATTAAAGAAGATATAGAGAGTAAAAGAACACCATCAATTCAGCTGGAGGTTGAACATGTTAATACAGATCAGGGAGGTATTTCAACATATCCTGCAAATGTTGGGACCAATACAAAATTACCATCAATAACAGTTCATATTTTGGAAAATCGGATTCTGGTGTTTGTCCTGGAAAAGAAGGAGATAGTAGTAATAGTAGCAGTAACAACAAAGCGACATATGTAAAAGACAATGATCTTTCCTTGGTAAGTTATGATGATATGTAAGATAGGCATAATGAACTCATTATCATGGCAGATTTGGTAAATACAGTGGAACCACATCCATTTCAAACAATTAGTGAGATAGAAGTAACTTCGAATTAGTTTCATCAGATAAATTATATATTTATTTATCCTGTTGAGTGAATTTTCTACTACACAATTAATGGTCAAGTAATTGCATGAAAATGGCTTTAATAATCATCAAACAAACTTAAAAGAATATATTCCGAGAAAGAGTAAGAGAGGGAGTAAATTTCGACAAATATATTATAAGGATTTACAATAAGTATTTCCCCAAAGATAGGCATGGTGGTACCATCAGAGTTCCTAAGTTTCCACACCCAGAGAATATTTTAGTTCAAACAATAACATATTTCAATTTGAGAACCTGATTAACTGTTCTTATAAACATTTTGAACCAAATCTAAATAGGTTTAAGCATGTCTTTTGAAGTTGTAATCTCTCCTTTCAATATACACACATATAATACTCTTAATAAACCTTAAAATCACATATACATTTCAATATACATCATTGTCACATATTAGATTTTCCTAAATTCAATTATCGTAATAGGTTATTATGTAATTTGTCTTGTTAGCGATTAATGTTTATTATGTAGATCACTTATTATCACATCATAAGCAATGTGATCATGTAAAATAATTTTACACCATCTATCTATGGTGTTTACACCTTTTTTTCCATAAGATCATCTAAATTTGAATCCTTTTATATAGATGTTATCAATACTTTATGTACAGAGGAGATTCATAGGTTAATTTCTATGCATTAATGATGATTTTTTTCCAGGTTTAGCGGTTAATGTTCATTATAGAGAATTACTTATTATCATATTATAAACAATGTGATCGTGTAAAATTATTTTACACAATCTATCCATAAAGTTTGCTCCTTTTTTTCCATAAGTTAATCTCAATTTGAATCCTTTTAGTTATCCGTACATCATGTATAAAGGAGGTTGATAGGTTAATTCTATGCATTAAACATTCATAGTTAAACCTTTTGTTACATACTAGCATAAAATTAATTGATTGATAGATATATTTAACAAGTATTAATTGATAACGTAGAATAAATATTTTAAGTAATTTACTATAACAAGTGAAAAAAGACTATTGTAATAAATTTTGAAATTGTTTAATTTTAATTTGTCTATATATAGAGGATTTACATGTCCCCTAATACGTGCTTGAGCAAGGGAAAGACTCACTTGAGGGCCAAGATAGGAAATACGCAAGGTAAAGACTTAATTTTATTTCATTTGAGATACTTGACTATCACAACATATTTGTGTCTCAATTGAACATTAGAACAAGTCCTAGCTAGCTCCTTCTGGAAAAAAAAAATTCAAATATCTTATGAATCTTATGAGTGTAAATTGCAAAAAATTGTGTTAAAGCTGAACTATATCTATCAACAAGAATAGGATTATGTTATTAATTATACTTGATGTCATTTTGTTCTTCATTCAACTGCTACTAAGTAAATATATTTTTCTCATAATCAATCATACAAATATGTAATTAAGAATTTGAATGTCCAAATCCATTTAGAAGATGATTAGTACTTCGAGATGTCACTTTTCATCAAGCACTAAACACATGATTATTAAAAATTATTGACCACATCTGTCGAGTATTATAAAAATAATTCAACCAATCATGTTCTTCTACATATTACATTGTTAGAATAATCTTTAATGTTTCTTCAAATTCAATAATGAAATTACATTCAGACGTTGCATTTGTTAATTTTTTAGAGAACCTTTGTCATTTTCAAGTGAAGTGGTGAACCCAAATGAGATAAGGTATTCTGGCACTTATACAATCTATGTCAGATGCTCGACATTATTTCTCTTATAACATTTTTTAATGATCGAGCTTCGTAATATATAGTATGTGTGGAAAAATACTTTCCAATGACTTTCAAAATGTCATACAAATAAAACAACACAATGAAAATTATAATCTGTCTTTGGTTATTTTTTCCAATAAATGATGTATAAATCATGTGATACTTTTTTGTTTGGTATATGGAATCAAAATACATGACTTCTTTAGAAAAATAATAGTCCATTCTGGATTGACTATCTCTCCATAAAATTAACTGTACGCCTTTCATAAACAAGTTGAACATGTCAATAAAATAAGTCTCACTCACTTGTCTAGTATTGAATCGTTAACAACACTTTTAGGATTCCCTGCTTCTATAAATGAGATAGAACTTGAAATTTAATTCACAAGCAAAACAAAAAAATTAATATTGTCTTTTTAATTATCTTTATTAAAATAAACCCTTTCATTGTTTGTTTTAGTTAGCTACTACCTTTACTCCCTTTTGGGTTATAACTGATCTTTATTTTCTTTCTAATTATTATTAACATAAGTTATCTCATATATTTTAATTTGTTTAATATAGTTAATTCAACTTAATTATGTATTAACACAATTGTATGACTATAGATCATTTTTATGGTAAAATAATGATGAAAAAAATTAAAATTAATGTATTTCTAATTTTAAAAAAAGGATCATCAATTTTAAAATAGTTATCACTCTAAAAAACTAAAAATCGTACCATCTATTAATTTAATATACCACCGATTAATTTTCTTTTTGATACCGCCTTAAATAAAATTTAGTCAATCAAATACCATAGTTCATTATCTCAATAATTAAATTTAAATATAGAAGGACCAAAGAAAAACCTATATTAATAACAACACTTAAAATGATAAAATTACTGATTTCATCATAAAAGTTAATTGAAGATTCATCATTTCTAGTCTCTTTCTAAATCTTTTGGGGTGGAGTGGGGTAGGGTGGCGGTGATTGGGCCTTCCATACACTTCTTATGAATATAGATAGTTTTGCTCTCTTATCCTATATTCCTAAAATAGTCTAATAAGATAGTATAAAAAAAACAATTAAAGTTTAAAGAAAATAATAACTATGATCTCTTCATTTTTCCTTCTCCTCCTTATTCAACTTTTACTCAATCTTTGCTAACACCAATGTTGTTGACAGTAGCATCAACTGTTGCTTTTGTGTTCATTGAATCCCTTTCATTCTGTAACTCAGACATATAATTTTTTACTTCTTTTTGTATCATATATTGTAACTCATTCAAAATATTTGGGCGCAACAACTGTTTCTCCATACTTGTAAGACAAGAATTATCATTCTGAATGGTTAAAGTTTGGGAAATAAAATTTGATAGAGTGGGTTCAGATGTTGATACAGGTGTCACTTCAGCTACTTTCTTGATTCGGTTTATCGAATTCAAATTCTCATCAGATTTGGATCCAGGTAAAGAGAGACTCAAAGTTGTTGATGGACCATGCAATACTGGTGAAACTAATGAAAGAGGCATAATTTCACCTAATTGGATAATGGAAGAATTCAGACTCAAATGAGGTAACTTAGCTAAATTTGAATTGCTCAGATCAGATTCATATGGACTCACAATTGTAAAAGGATTAGGAATTACTGGTGAAACTGATGAATGAGGGAAAATTTCAACTAATGGGGCAATGTGCGGATAAAGGCTCAACGAAGGGCATCTAGATATACCCAAATTGCTCAAATCACATCCATACAAATTCAGAGATGTTAATGGATCAGGAATTACCTGTGAATATGTTGAAAGAGGCAAATTTTGACACGGTGGGATAGTAGGCGGATAACGACACAACTGAGGAAACCTAGAAAATTTCAGATGAGATTCAGATGGGTTTCCTGAATTTATACCTATGCCCACCCTAAATGATCTCTTCAAAGGAATTTGAGGCTTTTCAAATGTCAAATATTCTGACATGGAAGAGTGTTTCCGTTTAAGGGTGGAATTTCATTGATTTTTTATGAAGTCATTGGTTCGACCCGGCAACAAACATGCTATCATAGCCCATTGATTACCGAATTTAGCATGAGCTTTGAAAATAATATCTTCTTCTTCAGGAGTTAAAGGATGATGATCCGATTGAGTATTAAGGTGATTACACCAACGCTCCCTACACGATTTTGCAGTTCGACTAGGAATTGATTGGCAGATAAACGACCAATTCTTTGCTCCATGTTCCTCTACTAGCTTCTTTAATCGTTCATCCTCTCCAGGATTCCATCGACATTTGATTAGACCCATTTTCTTGATTATTTCAACTTAATAAAATCAAATGAGTATATGATATATCATAAATTGAGAATTGGGCTATGGGTTTACTTATAACAATTTGTAGGCAAAGTGGGATATATATAGTGGGGATAGGGAAAGAGGGGTGTGAATGACCGAGTTAATAGGCCATTATTGATTATCAAGTTTTTAAGTCTTAGGAATTAATTAGTATTTTCCTTTAATAAGTGTTTAGTGTGTTAGGCTTGTTGGATTAGAGGGATAGAGTAATTGAAACAATATTCAAACTAATTATTTTAACTATAATTAAAAGTTGACTGATAAAAATTTTCAGGCAAAAAAACTTTAAGTGTATTCACATCAAACTAATGAATACAAGAGATTTACTTTAATAGGCACTTTTATTATTTAGTATAAATGATCAAATATATTCTAAAATTAATTTTTCATTTAATATTACAAATGATTTATGTGAAAATCTTCAAATCATCAACTGTTTAAGAAGTTAGTATAAATTTGAGAAAGGAAGTTAAATGTATTATTAAGGGAGAGGATATAAAATGGACACACCTATCTAGAGAACATAAAGTACATGGGAAGTTGGAAGTTAATATATTTGAATTGTCTTTGTGTGTATTTTAAAATTTGTTTTGTTTATTATCCGTGTTCATTGTTGAACTCTCATTGAATGTCTATTAATTAAAATTCGTGCATTACAAGGTTCATTCATCATGACAATAATTGTCACCCCCCGAGGCTACCCCCTAGTCACGACACATTACTTAGTGTCACAAGTGACCCCAAGCTAACCCATGGCCTGATATATCTATACAAATTCAGGTAAATAATGCACTTTGAGGAAGAAAAAGACAATTAATATATGAAATAGGAAAAAGCCCAACAATTCCAAATATGTGAAAGAATAGAGAAGACCGAAAACAACTCTAACAACTCAAGCTAAACCTACTTTTTGTCTGAAAGCCTCTAACTGATCTAAGTTGTTATGATATGCCCCCAGCTAACTCTAACAAGACTGAAACTAAAATGTAAAGAATGTAAAGCAAAGCATGCCTATTTTCCTTGAACTATGAGGACTCACCACTGAAGTGGTTGAGTACGGACGGGAAGTCGAGTTAAGTGTGATTTGGACATAGAACGCCTGAAACCTACAGCATACAACGATGTAGCGCAAAAGGATACATCAGTACTTTGAATATACTGAGCATGCAAGATACAATCTAAGATGAACAATATAACAAGTAAACATGGAAACAGATATATTTAAGCATAACTGGAAACTTAGTTGGATGCAATGATCAAGTACTAAAGATGAAGATAATATGTTGAAATGAATACAGAAGTAAATACTGAATACATGGTCAATGCAACATGACTCTGGGTGTGGGAGATACTATTAATCGACATAAACCACATGAGTTAAATGTTGAGTCGTATTTATATGCCCCATCGAGAGGATTCAATATACCTTTTTGGGGTATAGGTACATGATTTTGGAGTGATCACTAAAATTGATGCCCAATAGAGGGGACTTATAGACCTATGATAGAAGGTTGGTCTGGGACTTGAAGGTACATTGAACCGCAGTTCAACTAAGTGCTAAGTCTACTCCCACATGAATGTAAAGCTGAAATACAACTGAAATATCGAGTAGCTCAAAATACTGATAATTATTTAAGAATATTACAAATGTAGACCGACATACATGACATTCAAAATATGAAGCATGATTGTATAACTAATCTTACTAACAAGTATAATTCATGAAATACTGATAATTAACATAAGATAGGGTTTTGAGTTCTATATATAGGACTACACTAGTTCTTCAAGAAATATGTAATTATCATCATAGAGACTATAGCAGTTGCATTGCAATGGAAAGATTAAAAAACCCTAGGTCTGAACAGTTTATTGGAAAACTGAAGAACTGGCTGAATTTTCGGGATCTAATCGATGAAAGAAACCCACTAGTGAAATCTCACATACCTAGTGAAAAACCTACAGAGAAATCCTTTGGATTTTTGGGCAGAAGTTAAAGCATACCTCTGCTTGTTCTTCGGACAAATTGTCGCCTTTTATAATTCTTTTCTTTTAAAGGTAGATAATTTTAGGAGAATGATGGTTTTAGGTTGTTTCTGACTAGTTACTTAGGCTTTGACTAAGTAAAACGGCGTATGTTAAGTACCAAATGATGTAGTTTAAGTAACAAACAAATAGGGAAAAATACCAATACAACTCTAACTTAAAGCTGACAAAGTGACCTTCACAAGGGGCTTGATGGGACGTCTAAGACATGATAGCCCATCTAGTGGGTCTCATGATTTCCTACCCAATAGGGCTTCACTAAAACAAGCATAAATTTTTACTCGAGGCATAGAATTAGGCAAACTTGGTGGCGTTGGAAAAAGGACTCAAATATGTTTAATTTGATAAGTCATGGGCCACCTAAAATATTTTGTGCTCAAAGATATGATCATTAATAGTTGACCCAAAACTCAAAGTTTGATAAGTCTCTTTGACGAATGCCTTCACTCTCCATGTGAAGCTCCACTGACAGTCTAGGCATTTAGGTGCTTAACAGTGAACCTCATTCATGGGGTGACTTGCACGGACCATTAGAGGGGTCTTCCATGTCACTAAAGTTTGTTAAAGGCACCTTTTAGGTGACTCCCTCCTAGACAGCTCCTGGAGGGTGGTTCAGGTTTCCCTTGATGGTCGTGAACCACTAGATGGACCGTCTAGGGTGCCGTCTAGGTGACCCTTGTAGGGTAGTCCTGGATGGGTATTAACAAAGCCCTTAACAAGGTGTGGACCCCTAAACTGCTCGTCTAGAGAGATGTAAAGGGTCCGTGGTCCATTTTGGGTTTGTGATATTTCTTGTTGTAATTTTTAGACATTTCTCAAAGTCTGAGGTGTTACAATATCTCCACCTTGGGATCTTTCATCCTTGAATGAAGACTAAACAACCTCAATTTAGAGGAAAGAGTTGTAATCCCTTCCATTGAGTTCTAGAAACTAATATTTAACTAAGTTGAGTTCCATGAACATGAAAACATTTTGATATTCATAGATAACTATCGGAACAATATATTGAGACTGAATTACACAAGAGTAAGCTGAGAAACTGAAGAGGAAATATTACCTCAAGATGAAATCAAATCAAAACGAAAAAGGTGAGGATACTTGGACATCATGGTTGCTTCTGCTTCCCAAGTAACTCCCTGTATGGAATTATTCCTCTACAAAACCTTTACTAAAGTGATCTCCTTATTTCTCAACTTACGAACCTAACGGTCAAGAATCTCAGTTACAACCTCTTCATAGGTGATGCTATCCGTCGCCACACTCTATGAAGTTACTATCAACTCTGGATCACCCACTCACTTTTTCAACAAGGAAATGTGAAAGACTGGATGAACCGATACTAGTTTTTCTGGTAAATCTAACTCATAAGCCACATTACAAACCCTTTTATGGATTCGGTACGTACCTACATACTCTAAGTTGTCCTTAGTCTATCTTTGTTGAAAAGAACTTTCTTCATAGCCTCGTGAACCTAATCTGGTCAAATCAAGACTACTTCACCTACTTTAAACAAAGTGATGACCGACATCTATACCCATAGAGTGCCTCAAAAGGGGTCATCTATATACTAGAATAGAAGTTGTTATTGTAAGTGAAATATATGAGAGGTAGTTGATCATCCCAATTAACCTTTGTTACACCTCAAAATTTGAAATAGCAAAGAAGAATCTATTAACTGAAAATTGTCATTTTTGGAAAGAAGGAAAATCTAGAAAATTGTTTAAGTTAGTAAAAATGATTTTTTGATGACCTTCATAACTTCTAACTCAGGATGAGTTAGGTGTACTTCCAAATATGATTGAAAATCTCATAAAATAATCTTTTCAACGCCGCCGAGTTTGGGCGATTCCAAGGTTGCATGAGTGAGTTATTTCCTTTGGAAGTTGGGTTGTTGGAAAAAAGAAAGTCCAATCCAGATTTTGAAAGGGTAGTTTGGTCTTTTCCTTACCCAATTAATTTATTTCGTTTTTGGTAGTTAAGTTAGGGTCTAATAAAAAATATATCAGTTTACGCTTTGACCAAAATATGATAGGACTTGGAGAAGAGAGAGAAGAAGAGGAGAAAGGAGAAGAAAAGCAAGATTCGCAAAGATTGTCGAGTTTAGCTTGCGGATTTCGTTGGGAGGATCCCCACAAGGTATGTGAGATAACATAGAGTTGTGTTAATTCTCCCACCAATCATAATTTATGTGTGCGGGTTTAAGTTCTTGAAAGCTTTGAAATTGAGTTCTTTGATGGGTTTGATGAAGTTATATTAATTCCTTGATTTGTTAAAATCATTGAGGTGTTGTTTGAATCAAATCCATGAAATAAGGTTTATTTTTAGTAGAATCTGATGTACTTTTAACATTTAATCGATTTCAAGTGTTTGGGGAAAGAACCAACGGAGTTTAGAGGGTTTAAAGTTGAAAAAATGAATAAGAAATTTCGTCGGACGATATCTGACATCAGTGGCGCATCGCGCTCCCACCTCCCAGATTTAAAAAATTCTGCATTGCGTCGGGGAGCTGACACGAGGTGTTCTGCCTCTATAGTCATTTTCGAAACCAAATTTTAAAAGATTCTCTGCATCACGGACCCACCTTTAAATATTGATTTTCAGTATTTTCTCATGTCTAGCTATCTAGAATCATTCCTAAATATGATGAGATCTTTTCAATAACAAATCATAAACCTTGAATCCATAATTCAATCCAAGAATCTGTTAAGAGTAAAGTCAAGAGCATTTAAGAATTAAAGTCAAGTGTCAAGTTAAGATAATTTTTTAAAGTTTTTTAAAAGTCTTTCACAAATGTTTTAACTTAGCTTTAAGACGTAAGTATTAATATCAGTATAGAGTAAATTTGAAGTTCTTTTCTTCAAAGAAGTATATGAGGACTATGTATTTTTCAAGAAATTTAAAATGTTTTCACATTTAAATAATAATGGAAACCAAGATTTCCAAAGAGCTCTTGGGCTAGTTTTTGGAAAAGAGTTATCGTTTTCTAAATGAAGCAAGAGAGAAACTGATGTTTCCAAAATATACTTTGAGCTAAGTTTTTGAGCACTAATCACAAATCATAGAAGAAACATGTTTTTACACATAAAAAGCTAATATAATATATTATTTTTTGGAGTAGTATTGAGCAGTGATATGGGGAAGAGCTTAAACAACTATCAGCCCTTAAAAACCATATAGATATCACGGATATAAAGGGGTCATACTTTTTATATGAATCCTCTTCGCAGAGACTAGTCGATACACTTAGTAGTTCAGGTCCTATACGTTTGGCCGGGTATAGGATGTGTTGGCAGCGTAAGGAAGATCATTATATCATCACAATAGCTCTTATGTGATGGTTATTAGTTAGAGAAACTCCCACGGAAGTTATTGTATTTTTATATACATCAGTTTATTTTATTTCCACAAACATTTCAGAGTTATGTTGTATCCTTGATATATAAACAGAGTTGTCATAATGTTTTAAAACAATTTTTTTATATTGCACTTGTTTAAATTGCTTTATATTGAAATGAGTTCAGTTAAATATTCATGAGTTGAGAAGAGCTAAGGTAAGTGTTTCTTTCAGAATCTCTTTCAAGCCTATATTTTTTAGCATTCTAACTCGCATACTCGAACATTCAATGTACTGATGTCAGTTGTCTTGAATCATATAATGATGCAGCCGCAAATAATAGGGTCAGCAAGTAGCGCATCGTTGATCCAATGAGCACTGCAGAGTCAGTTAGTGAGCCTCCTTGCATTTCGGAGGACTTTTTTTTATCCATTTCAGTTATTATATTAGTTCATTAGCATGTCATGGGATTTGTCCCGACATCCATATCAGTTGATTAGAGGCTTCATAGAGAGTCATATGTCAATACTTTGAGTCTTTTCATTATCATCTCTTATTGTTAAGACTTGGGTTGCCACTTTTGGCCAAGTTGAATGTTTAACGTTTAAGTATTCTCAATTTTTTTTAGTATTCAATTCAATTAACTGCTATTGATCTTTATTAATATGCATATTGTCTTCCGCTGATTTAAGTAAGCTAGGCCAGGGGTTCGCTTGGGGGCATAAATGGTCTTCGAGTGACAGTCACGCCCAGGAGGTAGGCTCGAGGCGTGACAAACTTTGTATCACAGTATAGAGTTCAAGATTCCTAGTGAGTCTATGAATTCCTTCAGTTCTTTCATACTCACTTCGTGCTATAGAGCTCATCTATATATAGTTTTTTCTAACTCGTGCTTACGTGTAACTGATTGTGAGTTGGCCTATGGTTGAGAGTGCCTTCATGAAGCATTTCTTTCCTCGTGATCTAAGAGAAGCAAAGACATGGTTGCTGACATGATGAGTAGGATGAGTTTATCCGTTACTGGGTTAACTTGACTTTTAATTAGGGAAAGTAAGGCAGCCATGTTAATAGGTGACATGGGCACATCAAGGCTTATGATCCATGTACAACAAGTTGAGGAGGATAAGCTGAAGGATAGAGAAGAGTTTAAGAACAAGAGGGTTAAGACATCATGGAACAAGTTAGGGCACCAAAAGAGTAATGTCAACCGGTCATCCCCCCAGCAGCAGCAGAAGGGATTTTCTCCATCATATGCTAGTGCACCTGCTCCTAGGAACAAAGGTGAGTACAATGGTCAAAATTCTAGATTTAAACATGTTTATTCTCATGGTAGTTCGGCACAAAGGGTAGTAATCCTGATGGATGTTCTAAGTGTGGTAAAACCATTCAGGTACATGTCGGGAAGGCTCCATTGGTTGTTTCATGTGTGGTCAGAGTGGGCATTTCATACGAGAGTGTCCAAAGAACATGAAAGGTAATGGTAATGGCGGTAATAGAGATCAGTCTGCTTCATTCGATCCACCATAAAGGGGCTACTTTCAGTACTGACATAGGAACAAACCGTTTATATGCTATCAATAATCGCCAAGATCAAGAGGATTCGCCAGATTGTTGTCACTGGTATGATCCAATTCTTTTGACTTTACTGTTTATGCTTTGTAAGACCCACGGACAAGTTTATTTTTTTGTAACCCCTTATGTTGCAAATAAGTTTAATGTTCTTCCTAAGAAACTTAGTGAACCATTCAGTGTTTCCACACCTATTGGTGATTCTATTCTAACCAAAAGAGTCTATCGTGATTGTCCCATTTCCGTCAATCACAAGAGTACCATGGCTGATTTAATTGAGTTAGACATGGTAGATTTAGATATCATTCTTCGTATGGATTGCTTCATGCTTGTTATACCTCAGTTGATTGTCGGACTCAAGTCATAAAGTTTCAGTTTCTAAATGAGCCAGTCGTAGAGTGGAAAAGCAGTTCAGCAGTGCCTAAGGGTCGTTTCATTTGATACCTTAAGGCAAGGAAGTAAGTTTCCAAGGGGTGTGTCTATCATTTAGTCCGAGTTAATGACTCTAGTGTTGATATACCTCACATTCAGTCAGTTCCTATAGTAAGAGAGTTTCTAGAATTACCTGATGATATACATAGAGTCCCTCTTGAGAGAGAAATAGACTTCGGTATAGACATCATTCCAGATACTCGTCATATATTTATTCCGCCATATAGAATGGCACCAGCAGAGTTGAAAGAGATTAAGGAGCAATTGAAAGATCTTTTAGAGAAAGACTTCATTCGACCAAGTTTCTCACCTTTGGGTGTTTTGGTCTTATTTGTGAGAAAGAAAGATGGTTTACTTAGACTGTGTATGGATTACCGCCAATTAAACAAGGTTACCATCAAGAAAAAATATCCTCTTCCAAGAATTGATGATCTTTTGGATCAGCTTCAGGGTGCCACATGTTTCTCAAAAGTCGACCTTAGATCAAGTTACCATCAGTTAAGAGTAATGGAATGGATATTCTAAGGACAACTTTCAGGACCCGTTATGGTCATTATGAGTTTTTGGTCATGTCTTTTGGTTTGACTAATGCATCAGCAGCATTCATGGACTTTGTGAATAAACTTTTCAAACCTTATTTAGATATGTTTGTTATCGTCTTCATTGAGGATATACTAATCTACTCAAGGAATGAAGAAGATCATACAAGTTAGCTCAGAATAGTTCTTCATACTTTTAAAGATAAAGAGTTAAATATGCCAAGTTCTTCAAATGTGAGTTTCGTCTTTAATCTATGGCGTTCGTGGGCCACATAATTTCTGGTGATGAAATTAGAGTTGTACTAAAAAAAATAAGCAGTGCAGAATTGGCCAAGACCCACCTCCCCAATTGATATTAGGAGTTTCTTGGGTTATGCTGGCTATTATAGAAGTTTTGTAGAGGGTTTCTCATCCATTTGGTACCCTTTGATGATGTTTACTCAGAAAACATTAAAGTTTCAATGGTCTGAAGCTTGTGAGAAAAGCTTTCAGGAATTGAAAAAGAGGTTGACTACTATCCCAATTTTAACCTAACCGAAAGGTACTCAAGGTTTTGTGGTGTATTGTGATGCATCTAGATTTGGCTTGGGCTGTGTTTTAATGCAGAATGACAAAGTTATAGCTTAAGCCTCCAGTCACTTTAAAGTTTATGAGAAGAACTACACAACCCATGACTTAGAATTGGCTGCTATAGTATTTGTTTTGAAGATATTGCGTCATTATTTGTATGGTGTTCATGTTGAGATATTCACTAATCATAAGAGTCTTAAGTATGTGTTAAAGTTTAATCTCAAATAAAGGAGATGGTTAGAATTACTTAAGGATTATGACATGAGTATTCTTTACCACTCAAGTAAGTCTAATGTTGTTGTTGATGCCTTGAGCAGGTTGTCTATGGGTAGTACTGCCCATGATGAGGAAGAAAAGAAAGAGTTATCAAAAGATGTGCATAGGCTTACATGCTTAGGTGTCCGACTTATGGATTCCACAAAAGGAGGAATGGTGGTGACGAATGGGGATGAATCATCACTAGTATCAGAAGTTAAAGAAGAACAATACCAAGATCCTATTTTTCTTGAGTTGAAGGCAAATGTTCAAAAGCAAAAAGTATTAGCTTCTAAACAAGGAGGAATTGGTGTATTGAGATATCAAGGTAGATTTTGTGTACCTATGGTGGATGGACTCCAAGAGAGGATCATGGAGGACGCTCATAGCTCTATATATTCCATTCATCCAGTTTACACATAGATGTATCGCCATTTGAGAGAAGTGTGTTGGTGGAATAGCATGAAGAAAGGCATTGTAGAATTTGTTGCTAAGTGTCCAAATTGCCAACAGCTGAAACTTGAGCACCAAAGGCCCCGTGGTTTGGCGCGATATATATAACTTCCAAAATGGAAGTGGGACATGATAAATATGGATTTCATCTCAGGTTTACCGAGGTCTCGCAGGTAAAACGATTCTATTTGGGTGATTGTTGACAAAATGACATAATCAACCCATATTCTGCCGGTAAAGACTACCCATTCAGTAGAAGATTATGCGAGGTTATATATTAAGGAGGTGGTAAGACTTCATAGAGTGTCTGTCTCTATTATTACGGACATAGGTGCACAATTTACTGCACAATTCTGGAAATCCTTTCAAAAAGGCTTGGGTTCAAAGGTGAACTTAAGTACTGCCTTTCATCTTCAGACTGATGGGAAAGCAGACGCACTATTCACATATTAAAAGATATGTTGAGGGCTTGTGTGAATGATTTCAAAGGGACATGGGATAATAACCTACCTCTCATTGAGTTTGCTTACAACAACAATTATCACTCTAGCATCCAAATGGCTTCTTAGGAAGCTTTTTATGGGAGAAGATGCAGACCTTCTATTAGATGGTTTAAAGTTGTTGAAGTAGGGTTGATATGACTAGATTTAGTTCACAAAGCTATGGAGAAGGTGAAAGTGATTTAAGAAAGGTTGAAAATGGCACAGAGTCGTTAAAGATCCTTCACTAATGTTAGGAGAAGGGCAAATAGATGGTGGGTTATATTTTGAAGTTTCACCATGAAGGGTGTTATGAGGTTTGGTAAGAAGGAGAAGCTTAGTCCCCGATATATTGGACCTTATTGCATAGCCAAGAAGATTGGCAATGTATCTTATGAGTTGGAGCTACCACAAGAATTAGCAGCGGTTCATCCGGTGTTTCACATCTCTATGTTGGAAAAGTGCATGGGCGATCATTCATTGTTCATTCCAACTGAAAATATTCGAATCAAGGATAGCTTGTCTTATGAGAAGATTCATGTTCAAATTCTAGATCTCCAAGTTCTCAAGTTGAGAACAAAAGAGGTAGCATCAATCAATGTCCTTTGGAGGAACCAATTTGTTGAAGAATCTACTTGGGAAGCTGAAGAGATATCCACATCTCTTTGAATTTGGAGGAATTCCATATATAGTTACTAATCCTTTCTAAGTATTTATTTACAAATTGTCATGTTTGGTTGCATTTGCTTGTGGGGTGTTTGAAATTGATGTTACACCATTATCCTAGTAAGTGTAATCTCATTCGAGGATGAATATTCCCAAAGGGGAGATATTTCAACATGTTGCAATTTCAATTAGCTAAGAAGAAGCTAAGAATTGAAACTAGTCATTTTTAGAAAGAATGAAAATCTGGAAAAATTGTTTAAGTTATGAAAAATGAGTTTTTGGTTAACTTCAAACGTTCATAACTTCAAGCTCATGATGAATTAGGTATACTTCTAGATATGATTGGAAATCTCTTAGAATAATCTTTCCAACGCCGCCGAGTTTACGCGATTCTGAGTTCGTATGAGTGAGTTATTTGCTTTGGAAGTTGGGCTGATAGAAAAAGGAAAGTCCAATTCAGAATTTGAAAGGGTAGTTTGGTGTTTTCCTTACCCAATTAATTTATTTCTTTTTTGGTAATTAAGTTAGGGTCTATAAAAATTAGATCAATTTACGCGTTTACCAAAATACACTAGGGCTTGGAGAAGAGGAGAAAGGAGAAGAGGAGAACGGAGAAGAGGAGCAAGATTCGCAAAGATCGTCGAGTTTAGCTTGTTGATTTCGTTGGGGTATCCCTACAAGGTATGTGATATCACATAGCGTTGGGTCAATTCTCCCATGTGTCAATCATGATTTATTTCAACGAATTTAACTTCTTGAAAGCTTAGAAATTGAGTTCTTGCAGGGTTTGATGGAGTTATATTAATTCTTTGATTTGATGAAATCGTTGAGGTGTTGTTTAAATGAATCCATGAAATTAGATTGATCTTGAGTTGAATCTGATGTACTTTTAACATTTAATTGATTCTAAGTGTTTGGGGAAAGAACTCATGGAGTTTAGAGGGTTTAGAACTAAAAAACGAAGAAGAAATTTCGTCGGACGATATTTGACATCAGTGGCGTGTCGCACTCCCACCTCCCATATTTGAAAACTTCTACTTTGCGTCCCGGAGATGACACAAGGTGTTCTGCCTCAAAAGCCATGTCGAAACCAAATTTTAAAAGCTTCTCTGCATCGCGGACCCACCTTCAAATATTGATTTTTGGTATTTTCTCATATCTAGCTATCTAGAATCATTCCAAAATATCATGAGATCTTTCTAATCACAAATCATAATCCTTTAATCCATAATTCAATCCAAGGATCAGTTAAGAGTCAAGTCAAGAGTAGTTAAGAATCAAAGTCAAGAGAAGTCAAGAGTCAAGTTAACATAATTTTTTAAAGTCTTTCACAAATGTTTTAACTCTGTTTTAAGACTTAAGTTTTAAGTTCAGTAAAGAGTAAAGTTGAAGTTATTTTCTTCAAAGAAGTATATGGGGGCTATGTATTCCCAAAAAGATTTAAAATGTTTTCACATTTAAATAAGAACAGAAACTGAGATTTCCAAAGAGTAAGCATTTGAAGAACCCCTCCCCCTAAAAAGGCTAACGTACAATAATGGAGTTCCGAGAATTATTTGGACTGAATATGAAGTGGAGATAATGAATACCATAGAAAACTTACAATATGCAATGGTTGGTAAGTTTTCGTATGGGTTACCGGAATTTGATGAACTTTGAATTCAAATACCAATTGCGGAATATACACATATTAATGAGATTCAATCATGAGAATGACTTTATTATTATGATGTGTAAAACTAGCTATTATATTTTGTCTAAAGATGGATATGCATACTTGATGAGACCTTTGATTATGTGTCTATTCTGCAAACTTTATGATTATGATCATGTAAAATAATTTTACACTGTCTATTTATGGTTTTTGCGCTTTTTTCATTAGATGATCTAAATGTGAATCCTTTTATGTATAGATGTTATCAACACATCATGTACAAAGGCGGTTGATAGGTTAATTTCTATGCATTAATGATGATTTTTTTAGGTTTAGCGGCTAATATTCATTATAGAGAATTACTTACTATCACATTATAAGCAATGTGATCATGTAAAATTATTTTACACGATCTAATCATAAAGTTTGCACCTTTTTTTCATAAGATAATCTCGATTTGAATCCTTTTATATATAGATAGAATATATCAGTACTTCATGTGCAAAGGAGGTTGATAGGTTAATTTCTATGTATTAAATATTAATAGTGAAACATTTTTTTACATAATTGTATAAAATTAATTGATTGATAGGTCTTTTTAACAAGTATTAATTGATAATGTAGAATAACGATTTTAAGTAATTTACTTGAACAAGTGAAAAAAAGACTATTGTGATAAACTTTGAAATAGTTTAATTTTATTTTGTCTATATATAGAGGATTTACATGTACCCTAATTCGTGCTTGAGCAAGGGAAAGACTCAATTGAGGACCAAGATAGAATGCTTGCAGATGTACCTATGTTAGATATTTTAATATTTATGAATTATAATTGTGAATTGATGGTATAATATATAGTATTAATTTTGATTGTTAGCTAATGTTTGTTTATGCTTTTTTTTGTGTGTGCAGAAGACTAAATTGGGAGAGTATGGAGTTAATTAAGAGTTTGAATACTTTTGCTTTCTTTTTATTAGTGATTCATTTTATTATGTTAAGAACATATTAAAATAATTGTTTTACATGATTCATATGTAAGAAATTATTGGTAAAATATATTTATTGTGTTCTCAACACATTTTAACAAGGTTAAAAGTGAAACGTTCAATTACTTTATATTCAAATCAAAAGCAACATCTCTATAAACTATGATTAACATAAGAAAATTCATGCGAAAAAACAAATAAAAGAAAATTAACTTGGAAATTGACTTTCCGTTAAAAAAGTTGTTGATATGGAGTGTATAGGTTGTCCTCAAAAACAGTTTTTGCTTGAAACGTATTAACTTGAGCTTTTTTATAAATAATAAATAAAAACTAATTAGCTTACTGTAAAAATTGAAACTAAACAAAGACTTGTATTATACTTATGGTACTTTCTTTCTGATATATTTCTTTTAGTTTGTCTCAATATATTTGCTACTTTCTCAGCAAACAATTGGAGTTGTTACTTGAAGAGTGTTCAATATCTTGTATTCTATATTTTTCTATCATTTAGTTGAAGTATGATATTATGCAATTTTTGAAGATAGTTGTCTAACTCAAATGAAGCATTTACGATATTTCTTTGAAAATATTCACAACTCTCTATTTCATTTGCTAAGATGATTAAGACATTAAGAGGTTTGTATCACACTATTAAAATAAACAGTCCTATATTCTGAAATTTCATGGATCACATAACTATTACTTGGCAGATTTCTGATTTATTTTTTCTAACATTTTTGTTCATCTCTTAATTCGATATGTATTCCTACAGAATTATGCATAGGTCATATGTTGGGGAAAAAATAAGTAGATAATGTGCACATACAATATCCATAGATACATATTTGTTTTTGCAACTTCATGTCACATGTAATATTATAGGATTGAACTCGTCAAATCAGATCTTCCTTAAATTATGCATTCTTATTTGATATGAGATACTTTACTAGCACAACATACTTGTGTCTCAATTGAACATTAGAACATGTCCTAGATCCTTTGCGGGAAAAAAAGTCCTCAAATGTGTTATGAATCTTATGAGTGTAGATTGCAAAAATTTGTGTTAAAGTTGGACTATATTTAACAACAAGAATAGGCTTACATTATTAATTACACCTGACGTCATTTTGCTCTTTATTCAACTGATACTTAGTAAATACATTTTTCTCATAATCAAACATACAAATAAGTAAAGAATTTAATAGTCCAAATCCGTTAAGAACAGGATTAGTACTTCGAGATGTCATTTTCATCTAGCACTAAACACATTTTTATTAAAATTGATGATCTCATGTGTCGAGTATTATAAAAATTGTTCAACGAATCATGTTATTCTACATATTACGTTATTCGCATAATCTTTAATGTTTCTTTAAATTCAATAAATAAAATTACATTCAGACATTGCATTTGTCAAATTTAATAAAGAACATTTTTCATTGTCAAGTGAACTCAAATGAGATGGGGCATTTGGCGCTAACACAATCTATGTCAGATGCTCGACATTATTTCTCTTATGGCAGTTTTTATTTCTCGAGTTTCGTAAGTTATATTATGTGGAAAAATACTTACAAATGACTTTTATAATATCATTCAAATAAAACATCACAGTAAAAATTATAATTGTATTTGATGATTTATTCCAATAAATGATGCATAAATCATACGATATTTTTTTGTTCGATATATGGAATTATATACATGACTTCGTTAAAAAAAAAGTAAAGTCCATTCTTGATCGACCATCTTTCCATTAAACTAACCATACGCCTTTCAGAATCAAGTTGAAGATCTCAATAAAATAAGTCTCACTCACTTGTCTACTATTGAATCGTTAACAACACTTTTAGGATGCTTAGACCTTTGATTACTTCAAATGAACTATAAATGAGATAGAACTTGACAATTAAGTCACAAGCAAGAAAAAAAATTAATATTTGTTGTCTTTTTAATTATTTTTTATTAATATAAGTCTTTTCACTGTTAGATTTAGTTAGCTACTAACTTTACTCCCTTTTGGGTTATAACTAATCTTTGTTTTCTTCTTAATTATTTATTAAAATAAGTCATCTGATATATTTTAATTTGTTTTATACAGCTAATTCAACTTAATTGGTATTAAAACGGTTGTATGACTGTAGATCATTTTTTATGGTAAAATAATGATAAAAATTTTAAAAATAAATTATTTCTAAATAAAAAACTAATCATCAATTTTATAATAGTTATCACTTTATAAAATTAAAAATCATACAATCTATTAATTTAATATCGCACCGATTAATTTTCTTTTTGATACCACCTCAAATAAAAGTATGGATAATCAAACACCATATATGCTTATCTCAATAGTTAAACTTAAATATAAAAGGAACAAAGCAAAAACTATATTAATAACAACACTTTAAATGATATGAAAATGACCAGTTTCATCAAAAAAAGTTAATTAAAGATTCAATATTTCTATCTCTTTCTAAATCTTTTGGGTTGGGTTGGGGTGGGATGCCCCGATTGGGTCTTCCATACAATTCTTATGAATATAGATAGGTTTGCTCTCTTATCCTAAATTCCTAAAATAGTCTAATGAGATACTATTAAGAAAAACAATTAAATTTTAAAGAAACAATTACCACTACGATCTCTTTCTTTTTCCTCCTCTTTATTCAACTTTTACTCAATCTTTGCTAACAACAATGTTGTTCAGAGTAGCATCCATTGCTGCTTCTGTGTTCCTTGAATCCATTTCATTCTCTAACTCAGACGCATAATTCTTAACTTCTTTTTCGTATCACATCTTGTAACACTTTCAAAATATTTGGGCTCAACAACTGTTTCTCTATACTTGTAAGACCAGAATTGTCATTCAGAGTTATTGAATTTTAGGGCATAAAATTTGATGGATTGGATTTAGATGCTGATACAACTGTCAGTTCATCTTCTTGCTCGATTCGATTTATCGGATTCAAATTCTAGCTAGATTGGAATCCAGGTAAAGAAAGACTGAAAGTTGTTGATGGACGACGCAATAATGGTGAAACTGATGAAAAAGGGAAAATTTCACTTAATTGGGGAATGTATGGATAAAGACTCAATCAAGGGTACCTAGATTTACCCAAATTTCTCAAATCAGTTCCATACGAACTCAAAGATGTAAATGAATTGGGAATTACTGGTGAAAATGTTGAATGAGGCAAATTTTGACAGGGTGGGATGGTAGAAGGATAAAGACACAGCTGAGGAAACCTAGAAAATTCCAGATTGCTCAAATGAGATTTCGATAGGCTTCCTGAATTTATACCTATCCCGACACCGAATGATCTCTTCAAAGGAAGTTGAGGCTTTTCAAATGTCAAATCTGGTGACATGGAAGAGTGTTTTCATTTAAGGGTGGAATTCAAATAATGTTTTATGAATTCAATTGTTCGACCCGGCAACAAAGATGCTATCATAGCCCATTGGTTACTGAATTTGGCATGAGCGTTGAATGTAATATCTTCTTCTTCAGGAGTAAAAGGTTGATGATTCAATTGGGGATTAAGATGATTACACCAACGCTCCCTACACTATTTTGCAGTTCGACTAGGAATCGATTGGCTGATAAACAACCATTTCTTTGATCCATATTTCTCTACTAGCTTCTTTAATAGTTCAACCTCTCCAGGATTCCATCGATGCTTGATCTAACCCATTTTCTTGATTATTTCCACCTAATAAAGTCAATTGAGTATATGAGATATCATAAATGGAGAATTGGGCTATGGATTTAGTTATAACAATTTGTAGGGAGAGTGGGATATATATAGTGGGGATATGGAAAGAGGGGTGTGAGTGACCCAGTTAATAGGCCGTTATTGATTATCAATTTGTTAAAGTCTTAGGAATTAATTAGTATTTTCTTTTATAAGCATTTAGTGGGTTAGGTTGGTAGGATTAGAGATATAGATTAATTGAAGTTTGACTAGCAATTAGTTTAGGGAAAAAAACAAAATAATATTCAAACTAATTATTTTAACTATAATTATAAGTTGACTGATAAAAGGTTTCATGAAAAAAAACTTTAAGTGTATTCACATCAAACTAATGAATACAAAAGATTTACTTTGATATGCATTTTTATTATTTAGTAATAATTGATCAACTATATTCTAAACTTAATTTATCATTTAATATGACAAATGATTTATGTGAAATTTTCAAATCATCAACCGTTTAAGAAATTTGTATAAATTTTAGAAAGGAAGTCAAATAAATTATTAAGGGAGAGGATATATAATGGACATTTGACTAGCTGACCTACCTAGAGAATTTACATTATGTGGAAAGTTGGATATTAATATATTCGGATTATCTTTCATGTGTATTTTATAATTTATTTATTTTTATTATTTTTGTTCATTGTTGATACTCTCATTGAATATTAATTAATTCAAATTCGTGAATTGTAAGGGACATTCATCATGAAAACAATTGTTACTCCCGAGTCACAAGCCACCAAGCTAACCCACGGCCTGACATATCTATACAAGTTCAGTTAAATCATGCATTGTGCGGAACCAAAAGACAATTGATATATGAAATAGGGAAAAGCCCAACAAGTCTGAATATATCAAATATATGAAAAGTATAGTGATGACCGAAAACAACACTAACAACTCAAGTTAAATCTACTCTATGTCTGAAAGCATCTAACTGATCTAAGTTGTTGGGACATGCCCCAGCTAACTCTAACAAGACTGAAACTAAAATGTAAAGACTGGAAAGTAAATCAAGTCTATTGTCCTCGAACTATGAGGACTCACTACTGAAGTTGTTGAGTACGCACTGGAAGTCGAGCTAAGCGTTATTTGGATACTGAGTGCCTAAAACCTATTTCATAAAATGATGTAGTGCAAAAGTATGCATCAATACTTTTAATATACTGATCATGCAAGATACATGTTAAGCTGAATAAAATAACAAGTAAACATGGAAACAGATATACGGAGGTATAACTAAAACTAAGTTGGATGCAATGACTAAGTACTAATCATGAAGATAATATACTGAAATGAATACTAAAGAAAATACTGAATACATATGAAATACCCCAGAAATCCAACCTCATATTATGAATAATGACTTAAAAATGGTTAAAAATTATTTCTAGACCTAAACTAATGTGATTAACTTTGTTTGGAACTGCTAGTACCTAAACGTCAAGCAACGACCATAACGTTTGGAAAATAGTGAAATTGAACTAGTAGGTATTCTAGGGGATTGTGAAGGCTTGGAAGTGTCGTACGAGGTTTACATCTCGTATAAATAATTTAAATAGGTAAAAAAACTATGTTTAGGATCAAAACTTCTGGGTACGACCCCCTAAGGACCACCTTAGGGGTCCTTGAGGAGGACCAAAACTTTGAGCAGAATGCTGCAATTTGCAGCAACCATTCACAAGACCCATTAACGGGGCGTGGGTGGGCTTCGTGAGTTGAGACTTAGTCTACTCACCAAATCCTCCCCAATAACACTCTATGAATCAAACAATGACCTGCAGTATGGGGCGTCACACCACCTACGGTCTGTAGGTGGTGTCCGTCAATGGTGCTAGGTAATTTGAATTTTAGCTTTAAGTCAAGGTCTTATTTTTAGTTTATCGTTTGATTAGAGGTTAAGGGGGGTGGTTAGTGGGTTAATTACCTAAATAAACCCAACTATAAGACCCCAACCCCATTACCCCAAGTTATTCTAACTCAACATATTAAATCAAAATACTAACTCCCTCCAAACTCTCTGAACTCAAGACTCCATAGAAGAGGAAGAGGGAGCTTTCACTAGGTCTTCGAGAACTGAAATTTCTTCCATAATTATTTGAATATTAACAACGTATGGTTTATTTTTACTCTTGGGAATCCTTTCCCAAAGCTAAGCTTTCAAAAGTTCCCCAAAAGGCTACGATTTTATTCTTACTCGTAATTTCCTTCTTAAATGAATTTTATGGAGTATTATGATTAGGTATGATTAGTTTGGGTTTATTATGTGTATAATTATGAGTAATTTTTATTTTTCACTTGATATTCCCTTAGACCCATGTTCTTCCCCAATTTCCTAAATCTTGGATGTGATATTGTGGATTAGTTAAAGATGATGAATATACCAATTATTTATGTTGATGGAAGTTATGTTATTACTTCATGAATTGACCTATATTATGTGTTGATTATGCATTGTTGGGTTGATTGAAGTATCAATTCCCTTGAAGGGCAAAATGGTATGAAGGTTTGTTTTCCGTGGAACTTATGTATTTATGTATGAAAGGTGAATTACTTAGATAGTAATAATGCTATATCTATTGTGTTGTTGTGGTATTGATGACAAGGTTTCCTCATGCTAAACCCTATACACTTGAATTAAGTATGAATTATGTATGCATGCTATGGTAATATTGTTATATGATTGAAAGGTAGTTCTCACGATTATAATGTAATGATAAAGTTAAAGGTGTACTCACTTGCTAGTGTTTCTAAAGTGAAATGATCATTCTCACTTATGAACATATATGAGTTATTATGATAAGATGTTGACATGAGTGTATAGTAAATACTAATGTGAACGTATGTAATGAATAAAGATGACTAAAGGGAATATATGCGTAGCACCGAGAGGACATGAAAATGCGATGTGTTTTTTTACGTTTAGCAAGTCCGGTTCCCCACATGGGTTTCTTATACGTTAGTAAGTCCGGGTTTCCAAGGATATGTGTTGTCTCATGAGATGGAAGCCTTCTACGTTAGTAAGTCCGGGTTTCTAGTGGCAATCTCCTTGTCCTTTAAATATGTGCCCATATAGGATGATAGATTAGTAGATCGACTTAGATAGCAAGTATGAAAGTTTCCACCTTAGGTAAGTAGAAACCCTCTCTTTACGGTGTGGGAGTAGAACACCGGGTTCCAAGTAGCTCACATGGTCTATGTCGGTTATTGCAACTTTTCCCAAAAATGTAAAACTAAAGTATTGAAAGAATGAACGAAAGGATATGAGCTCCCACTAGGACTTTCTTATATAGTTCTACATAGTGGAAGGGAGGGTATCGGACTTCTCTTGCACAATGCACATGTAGGATTCCAAGAGGTGGTTGAAGTAGGGTTCTCTTATGATTGTGATGATTATGGATTATGTATTGTAATCTATGTATGAATGTCATGAATGATGGTTTCGTCTTATGGTATGCTTATAATGATTATGATGTTGACATATGATTGTAGTAGGTGGCTTAGAGTTGACACTTAGATTTTGATGGGGTTATGGGATCCTATCCTTGGCATTGCACTAGTGTTGCTTAGGTTGCTTATATGTTGGGATAATATTATGTTGATTTAGCTTATGTTCCCTATGTTGCATGCATATTGAGTTTTACTTGATAAAAGTGCATGTTTTCAACTAAAATGTCCTTTTGTGCATATTTCAAATGTTTTATGTGCACGGCACCATACTTAGTACGTGTGTTGTACTAACCCATATTGTTTTCCTTTTTCACCCACGGGTAGGTTCGGGACATTGAGGTGATTCAAGGCCATTTCTCAAGAAGCTTGGATTTTTTTCCCCAAAGGCGGTAAGTCCTTAAGTCCGAGAAAAAAGTAACTGTAATTTTAGCTTTAGTTCATTTTGCTTATTTGATAGACTATGTTGTTCTATCATATTCTAAGACTTTCTATTGATGTAAGGCTTAAGTCCCAATTGTCATATTCCTATGTCTAGATGGTACTATGAGATAAAGTTAGTTTCTATTTTGGTATAAAGAAGAAGTTGACTTCTAAATTGTAAAAGCTTATATAATTCCTTACTTTTGATGACTATATGTGATGATGAATGCTAAGACTTGTCTAAGACCTCTTCGAGGTCGACGACACCGATTACAACTAGGGGGTTCTCTCGGGTCGTGATAACATGGTCCATGCAACATAAATTTTAGTGTCAGAGATACTGTTAACCGACATAAACTAGATGAGATAAATGTTTAGTCCGATGTAAATGCCCCCATCGAGAGGATCCAATATATCTTGTTGGGGTATAAAGGCATGAATGTGGAGTGATTACTAAAAATCATGCCTAATAGATGGGACATATAAATATATAGAGGAATGTAGTTTTGGGACTTGAGGGGATGCTGAACCTTAGTCCAACTAATTGCTAAGTTTACTCCCAAACTGAATGTAAAGCTAAAATGCAGCTGAAATATTGAGTAGCTCAAAATACTGATAATTATCTAAGAATATAACCATCATATACAGAAAGATATGACATTAAAATTCTGAAGCATTGTTGTTTAACTAATCTTCCTAGGAAGTGTAATTCATGAAATACTGATAATTCATGACATACTGATAACTAACACAAAATAGGGTTTCTGAGTTCTGTACATGGGACTACACTAGTTTTCCAAGAAATATGTAATTATCATTATAGAGACTATAGCAGCTGACTTGCAGTGGATCCCTAAGAATTACAACCCTGGGTCTGGAGAATCTTAAAAATTGATTAAATTCTCGGGATCTAATGGGTGAAAGGAACCCACTAGTGAAATCTCAAATACCTTGTGACAAAAACTACGAAGAAATCCTTTGGATTTTGGGACAGAATTTGAAGTAGTGGGAGAAATTTTCACCTTTTTCTCTTCTTTTCTTTCTTAGTTAGATGATTTTAGGAGAATGAGAGTTTTTGGTTGTTTTTGACTAATTACTTACACTTAGACTAAGTAAAACGACGTAGTTTATGTACCAAACACATAGGGAAAAATACCAACACAACCCTGACTTAAGTTGACGAAGTGACCTTCACGAGGGGCTTGATAGCCCGTCTAGTTGGTCTCCTGATTGCTTGCCCGATATGGCTTCACTAAAACAAGCATAACTTTTTAGTCTGGGCTCAGAATTATGTAAACTTTGTGGAATTGGAAAGAGGACTCAAATATGTTTAATTTGATAGGCCATGGGCCACCTAATTTACCTTGTGCTGAATGATATGATCGTTTAAGTTGATCCAAAACTCAAAGTCTAATAAGTCTCTGTCACAGATGACTTCACGGTCCATGTGAAGCTCCATGGACCGTCTAGGAATCTTAGTTGTTTCACAGTGACCTTAGGTGCAACCTCATTGTTTAGGTGACTTTTACGGACCCTTAGATGGATCGTCCAAGTCAGCAAGGGTCATGAAAGGCACCGTCTAGGTGGCTCCATCCTACATAGATCCTAGAGGGTTGTTCAGGATGCCCTTGATGTTCGTGAACCACTAGACAGACCGTCTAGGGTGCCATCACGGTGACCCCTGCAGGGTAGTCCTGGAGGAGTACTTACAAAGCCATTAACGAGTCATGGACCCGCAAACTGCACGTCTAGTGAGTTGTAAAGGGTCCATGGTCGATTTTGGGTTTGTGATCTTTCTCATTTTCCTTTTAGAACTTTCTCAAAGTTGAAGGTGTTACAATATCTCCCCCTTGGTATCATTCATCCTCGAATGAAGACTAAACAACCTCAATTTGGAGGAAAGAGTTGCAATCTTTCAGTTGTTATTGAACTCTCATTACATTTCATATATTCAACTAGTTGGGTATTCCCCACTTTCAGTTACCACTGTTTTAGCTTTCGCATAGTATCTCTTTATTCATATTGTTTTGTATGCTTATGATATGCCACATTCAGGGTTATCTTGGGGTCACTCATGATCCTAGGTCCCGTTTTTACATCAAGGGGGTAACCTTGGGGAGTGACAGATCATGTGCGCTCCAAAGTCCACCAAACTAGAGTTTTACCCTACCAAACCACCTTTGCCTGATTCAAGTTATCACATCACTGATCATGGAATCAAAACACAATAATTGTAAATTGGTCTAAAAACAAGCCAAAATGGCTTGGTGGGATCCACACAAGGAAACACAAAATTGGTTCTACCAATAGGTCCCAACCAGCTCAAGGAACTTGTGCCCCCAAAACATGCACAATCTGAGCTTTAACTCACCTCAAAAAGGTCAAAATACTTTCAAAAACATATTTATATTTTTTTGGAGAAGCACGCAACTCCGACCACCGGGGATTTCTTTGATTTCACCGACAGTCATTGCCGGCCCGACCACTACTAAGCCACCCCCAAGTGACTGATCAGACTAAGGATTTTCCACATTTAATACATCCTAACACTTCTTATTTTTCAAACCTTAGCTTGATTGAACCTAACTTTCTTACCGATCCTATGAATTTCTAGAGATAGTTTCGAGAAGGAGGAACTTCCTACTAAAGTACAATATGATAATAATGTTAAGGTTTCTAATAAAGACAATATGAGCAAGCCTTTGATAGAACCCATCCCTCTGAAAAAGATAATGTACAATAATGGAGTTCCGAGAATTGGTTGGACTAAAGATGAAGTGGCGAGAATGAATACCATAGAAAACTTACAATATGCAGTGGTTGGTAAGTTTTCGTATAGGTTGCCAGAATTAGATGAACTTCGAATTCAAATACCAAAATAGTGTGATATAAAGGGAGATATCAAATTTGGGTTATTGCGGAATAGACACATATTAATGAGATTTAGTCATGAGGATGACTTTATTAATGGGATGTGTAAAACTAGCTATTATATTTTGTCTAAAGATGGATATGCATCTTTGATGAGACCTTTGATTTATGATGCTAGATTCTCGGTGGATGAGGAAACTACTCAGGCTATGTCTTGAATTTCCTTTCCCGATCTAAAATCGACATAATTTGTTAAGGAATTAATTTTTTCTTTAGCCTCCGCTGCGGGGAAACCTCTTAATCTATATACGAATATTATCAACAAAACTAGACCAAGTTGTGTCAAGGTTAAGGTGCAAGTAGATCTCTTAGCTAATTTTCCTAAGTTTGTTGGACTTGAAGTGGCTAATGAGTCTTTACAGACATCTAGAGTTGAGAAAGTTAAAGTATGTTATGACATGCTTCCTAAGTATTGTAAGACAGGCAAATTACAAGGGCATAATGAGGAGGAATGTAGGGTGTTACACCAAGAACTAAGGAGAACTGATCTTGATAATGACAAAGGGAAGCAAGTCGGGGAAGAAAATAATAAAGTTACTACTGAAGCTCATCTTCCTTAGATAAGATTTGGAAGACAATTTATGAAGTGGCATCCTACTAACAAAAGGTTTCCAAGAAAAACTCACAATGATAAGGATGATACGGAATCATGTAAAATTGAAGAAGGAATTTCTACTACTAATGGTTTCGAGGCTTTTAAAGAAGAAGATTGTACAAAACTTTGAAATTGTACAACAAAACAGTAAGGTAATAACAACAAAATCAATCAGTCCAAGATATTCAAATACGGCCAATCCACAGTCAAAGAATAAGGAATGGGATAAATCACATAATTCACTAAGTTTACCAGGGATATCATAAGCAGCAAGCATTGACAATGGTATGATGCAGCAGTCTACAAAAGTATGGATAACAAAGGCTTTTGGCAAGGAGCAAAAGAATGACGAAAAGGTGGTTGAAATTAAAGAAGATATAGAGAGTAAAAGAACACCATCAATTCAGCTGGAGGTTGAACATGTTAATACAGATCAGGGAGGTATTTCAACATATCCTGCAAATGTTGGCACCAATACAAAATTACCATCAATAACAGTTCATATTCTGGAAAATCGGAGTCTGGTGTTTGTCCTGGAAAAGAAGGAGATAGTAGTAATAGTAGCACCAACAACAAAGCGACATATGTCAAAGACAATGATCTTTCCTTGGTAAGTTATGATGATATGGAAGATAGGCATAATGAACTCATCATCATGGCAGATTTGACAAATACAGTGGAACCACATCCACTTCAAACAATCAGTGAGACACAAGTACCTTCGAATTAGTTTCATCAGATAAATTATATTTATTTATCGAGTTGAGTGAATTTTCTAATACACAATTAATGGTCAAGTAATTGCATGAAAATGGCTTTAATAATTATCAAACAAACGTTAAAGATTATATTCCGAGAAAGAGTAAGAAAAGGAAGTAAATTTTGACAAATATATTATAAGAATTTACAATAGATATTTCCCCAAAGATAGGCATGGTGGTCCCATCAGATTTCCTAAGTTTCCACACCCAGAGAATAATTTTGTTCAAACAATAACATATTTCGATTGAGCACCTCATTAACTGTTCTTATAAACAATTTTGAACCAAATTTAAAAAGGTTTATGCATGTCTTTTGAAGTTGCACTCTCTCCTTTAAATATACACAACATATAATACTCTTAATAAACCTGAAAACCACATATACATTTCAACATATATCATTTTCACATATTAAATTTTCCTAATTGAATTATTATAATAGGTTATTATGTAATTTGTCTTGTTAGCGATTAATGTTTATTATGGAGAATAATTATTATCACATCATAAGCAACGTGATCATGTAAAATAATTTTACACCATCTATCTATGGTGTTTGCACATTTTTTTCCATAAGATGATCTAAATTTGAATCGTTTTATATAGATGTTATCAAAACTTCATGTACAAAGGAGGTACATTGGTTATTTCTATGCATTAATGATGAATTTCTTTTTCAGGTTTAGCGATTAATGTTCATTATAGAGAATTACTTAGTATCATATTATAAGCAATGTGATCGTGTAAAATTATTTTAGACAATCTATCCTTAAAGTTTGCTCCTTTATTTCCATAAGTTAATCTCCATTTGAATCCGTTTATATATAGATGTTATCAGTACTTCATGCATAAAGGAGGTTGATAGGTTAATTTCTATGCATTAAATATTAATAGTGAAACCTTTTGTTACATAATAGCATAAAATTAATTGATTGATAGATATATTTAACAAGTATTAATTGATAAATAGAATAAATATTTTAAGTAATTTACTATAACAAGTGATAAAAGACTATTGTAATAAATTTTGAAATTGTTTAATTTTGGTTTGTCTATATAGAGGATTTACATGTCCCCTAATACGTGCTTGAGCAAGGGAAAGACTCAATTGAGGGCCAAGATAGGAAATTCGCAAGGGAAAGACTTATTTTGTTTAATTTGAGAAACTTGACTAGCACAACATACTTGTGACTCAATTGAACATTAGAACAGGTCCTAGCTCCTTTGGAAAAAAAATCTCAAATATGTTATGAATCTTATGAGTGTAAATTGCAAAAACTTGTGTTAAAGTTGAACTATATCTATCAACAAGAATAGGTTTATGTTATTAATTATAATTGATGTCATTTTGTTCTTCATTCAACTGCTACTTAGTAAATACATTTTTCTCATAATCAATCATACAAATATGTAATTAATAATTTGAATGTCCAAATCCATTTAGAAGATGATTAGTACTTCGAATGTCATTTTTCATCAAGCACTAAACACATGATTACTAAAAATTGTTGACCACATGTGTCGAGTATTATAAAAATAATTCAACCAATCGTGTTCTTCTACATATTACATTGTTAGAATAATCTTTAATGTTTCTTCAAATTCAATAATGAAATTACATTCAGACGTTGCATTTGTTAATTATTAGAGAACCTTTGTCATTTTCAAGTGAAGTAGTGACCCCAAATGAGATAAGGTATTCTGGCACTTATACAATCTATGTCAGATGCTCGACATTATTTCTCTTATAACAATATTAAATGCTCGAGCTTCGTAATATATAGTATGTGTGGAAAATTACTTTCCATTGACTTTCAAAATGTCATACAAATAAAACAGCGCAATGAAAATTATAATTTGTCTTTGGTTATTTTTTCCAATAAATGATATATAAATCATATGATACTTTTTTGTTTGATATATGGAATCAAAATACATGACTTCTTTAGAAAAAGAATAGTCCATTCTCGATTGTCTATCTCTCCATAAAATTAACCGTACGCCTTTCATAAACAAGTTGAACATGTAAATAAAATAAGTCTCACTCACTTGTCTAGTATTGAATCGTTAACAACACTTTTAGGATGCCCTACTTCTATAAATGATATAGAACTTGAAAATTAGTTCACAAGCAAAACAAAAAAATTAATATTGTCTTTTTAATTATCTTTATTAAAATAAACCCTTTCATTGTTTGTTTTAGTTAGCTACTACCTTTACTCCCTTTTGGGTTATAACTGATCTTTATTTTCTTTCTAATTATTTATTAACATAAGTCATCTCATATATTTTAATTTGTTTTATATAGTTAATTCAACTTAATTAGGTATTAACACAATTGTATGACTATAGATCATTTTTATGGTAAAATAATGATGAAAAAAATTAAAATTAATGTATTTCTAATTTTAAAAAAAGGATCATCAATTTTAAAATAGTTATCACTCTAAAAAACTAAAAATCGTACCATCTATTAATTTAATATACCACCGATTAATTTTCTTTTTGATACCGCCTTAAATAAAATTTAGTCAATCAAATACCATAGTTCATTATCTCAATAATTAAATTTAAATATAGAAGGACCAAAGAAAAACCTATATTAATAACAACACTTAAAATGATAAAATTACTGATTTCATCATAAAAGTTAATTGAAGATTCATCATTTCTAGTCTCTTTCTAAATCTTTTGGGGTGGAGTGGGGTAGGGTGGCGGTGATTGGGCCTTCCATACACTTCTTATGAATATAGATAGTTTTGCTCTCTTATCCTATATTCCTAAAATAGTCTAATAAGATAGTATAAAAAAAACAATTAAAGTTTAAAGAAAATAATAACTATGATCTCTTCATTATTCCTTCTCCTCCTTATTCAACTTTTACTCAATCTTTGCTAACACCAATGTTGTTGACAGTAGCATCAACTGTTGCTTTTGTGTTCATTGAATCCCTTTCATTCTGTAACTCAGACACATAATTTTTTACTTCTTTTTGTATCATATATTGTAACACATTCAAAATATTTGGGCGCAACAACTGTTTCTCCATACTTGTAAGACAAGAATTATCATTCTGAGTGGTTAAAGTTTGGGAAATAAAATTTGATAGAGTGGGTTCAGATGTTGATACAGGTGTCACTTCAGCTACTTTCTTGATTCGGTTTATCGAAATCAAATTCTCATCAGATTTGGATCCAGGTAAAGAGAGACTCAAAGTTGTTGATGGACCATGCAATACTGGTGAAACTAATGAAGGAGGCATAATTTCACCTAATTGAGTAATGGAAGAATTCAGACTCAAATGAGGTAACTTAGCTAAATTTAAATTGCTCAGATCAGATTCATATGGACTCACAATTGTAAAAGGATTAGGAATTACTGGTGAAACTGATGAATGAGGGAAAATTTCAACTAATGGGGCAATGTGCGGATAAAGGCTCAACGAAGGGCATCTAGATATACCCAAATTGCTCAAATCACATCCATACAAATTCAGAGATGTTAATGGATCAGGAATTACCTGCGAATATGTTGAAAGAGGAAAATTTTGACACGGTGGGACAGTAGGCGGATAACGACACAACTGAGGAAACCTAGAAAATTTCAGATGAGATTCAGATGGGTTTCCTGAATGTATACCTATCCCCACACTAAATGATCTCTTCAAAGGAAGTTGAGGCTTTTCAACTGTCAAATCTTCTGAAATGGAAGAGTGTTTCTGTTTAAGGGTGGAATTCCATTGATTTTTTATGAAGTCATTGGTTCGACCCGGCAACAAAGATGCTATCATAGCCCATTGATTACACCAACGCTCCATGCACGATTTTGCAGTTCAACTAGGAATTGATTGGCAGATAAACGACCAGTATTTTGCTCCATGTTCCTCCACTAGCTTCTTTAATCGTTCATCCTCTCCAGGATTCCATCAACGTTTGATTTGACCCATTTTCTTGATTATTTCAACTTAATAAAATCAAATGAGTATATGATATATCATAAATTGAGAATTGGGCTATGGGTTTACTTATAACAATTTGTAGGGAAAGTGAGATATATATAGTGGGGATATGGAAAGAGGGTGTGAATGACCGAGTTAATAGGCCATTATTGATTATCAAGTTTTTAAGTCTTAGGAATTAATTAGTATTTTCCTTTAATAAGTGTTTAGTGGGTTAGGTTGGTTGGATTAGAGGGATAGAGTAATTGAAGTTTGACTAGCAATTAGTTTAGGGGAAAAAACAAAATAATATTCAAACTAATTATTTTAACTATAATTATAAGTTGACTGATAAAAGTTTTTAGGAAAAAAAAACTTTAAATGTATTCACATCAAACTAATGAATACAAGAGATTTACTTTAATAGGAACTTTTATTATTTAGTAATAAATGATCAAATATATATTTTAAAATTAATTTTTCATTTAATATTACAAATGATTTATGTGAAAGCTTTAAATCATCAACTGTTTAAGAAGTTCGTATAAATTAAGGAAGTTAAATGCATTATTAAGGGAGAGGATATAAAATGGATAGACCTATCTAGAGAACATAAGGTACATGGGAAGTTGGAAGTTAATATATTTGAATTGTCTTTGTGTGTATTTTAAAATTTATTTTGTTTATTTTCCGTGTTCATTGTTGAACTCTCATTGAATGTCTATTAATTAAAATTCGTGCATTATAAGGTTCATTCATCATGACAGCAATTGTCACGCCCCGAGGCTACCCCTAGTCACGACATATTGCTTAGTGTCACAAGTGACCCCAAGCTAACCCATGGCCTGATATATCTATACAAGTTCAGGTAAATAATGCATTGTGAGGAAGAAAAAGACAATTAATATATGAAATAGGAAAAATCCCAACACTTCCAAATATATCAAATATATGAAAGAATAGAGATGACCGAAAACAACTCTAACAACTCAAGTTGAATCTACTTTATGTCTGAAAGCCTCTAACTGATATAAGTTGTTATGATATGTCCCCATCTAACTCTAACAAGACTGAAACTAAAATGTAAAGAATGTAAAGTAAAGCATGCCTATTGTCCTTGAACTATGAGGACTCACCACTGAAGTGGTTGAGTACGGACGGGAAGTCGAGTTAAGTGTGATTTGGATATAGAGCGCCTGAAACCTACATCATACAACGATGTAGCGCAAAAGTATACATCAGTACTTCAAATATACTTAGCATGCAAGATACAATCTAAGATGAACAATATACAAGTAAACATGGAAACTGATATATTTAAGCATAAATGGAAACAGAGTTGGATGCAATGATCAAGTACTAAAGATGAAGATAATATGTTGAAATGACTACAGAAGTAAATGTTGAATACATGGTCAATGCAACATGACTCTGTGTGTGGGAGATACTATTAACCGATGAGTTAAAAATTGAGTCCTGTGTATATGTCCCGTCGAGAGGATTCAATATAACTTGTTTAGGTATAAGGACATGATTGTGGAGTGATCACTTAAATTGATGCCCAATAGAGGGGACTTATTGACCTATGATAGAAGGCTGGTCTGGGACTTGAAGGTACATTGAACCGTAGTCCAACATAGTGCTAAGTCTACTCCCACATGAATGTAAAGCTGAAATGCAACTGAAATATTGAGTAGCTCAAAATACTGATAATTATTTAAGAATATAACAAATGTATACTGACATATATGACATTTAAAATCTGAAGCATGATTATAATTCATGAAATACTGATAATTACCACAAGATATGGTTTTTGAGTTCTATACATAGGACTATACTAGTTCTTCAAGAAACATGTAATTTTCATTATAGAGACAATAGCAGTTGCATTGCAATGGAAAGATTAAAGAACCCTAGGTCTGAACAGTTTATGGGGAAACTGAAGAACTGGCTGAATTCTCTGGATATAATCGATGAAAGAAACCCACTAGTGAAATCTCACATACCTAGTGACAAACCTACAGAGAAATCCTTTGGATTTTTGGGCAGAACTTAAAGCAGACCTCTGCTTGTTTTTCGGACAAATTGTCGCCTTTTATAATTCTTTTCTTTCAAAGGTAGATGATTTTAGGAGAATCATGGTTTTAGGTTGTTTCTGACTAGTTACTTAGGCTTTGACTAAGTAAAATGGCGTATTTTAAGTGCCAAATGATGTAGTTTAAGTACAAAACACATAGATAAAAATACCAAGACAACCCTATCTTAAAGTTGACGAAGTGACCTTCACAAGGGGCTTGATGGGTCGTCTAAGACATGATGGCCCATCTAGTGGGTCTCATGATTTCCTGCCCAATAGGGCTTCACTAAAACAAGCATAAATTTTTACTCCAGGCATAGAATTAGGCAAACTTGGTGGCATTGGAAAAAGGACTCAAATATGTTTAATTTGATAAGTCATGAGCCACCTAATTTATTTTGTGCTCAAAGATATGATCATTAATAGTTGACCCAAGACTCAAAGTTTGATAAGTATCTTTCACGGATGCCTTCACTCTCTATGTGAAACTCCACTCACAGTCTAGGCATCTTAGGTGCTTCACAGTGAACCTCATTCATGGGGCGACTTGCACGGACCATTAGATGGGTCTTCCAAGTCACTAAAGGTCGTTAAAGGCACCTTCTAGGTGACTCCCTCCTAGGCAGCTCCTGGAGGGTGGTTCAGGATTCCCTTGATTGTCGTGAACCACTAGATGGACTGTCTAGGGTGCCATCTAGGTGACCCCTGCAGGTTAGTCCTGGATGGGTACTAACAAAGCCCTTAACAAGGTGTGGAACCCCAAACTGCTCGTCTAGAAAGATTTAAAGGGTCTGTGGTCCATTTTGGGTTTGTGATATTTCTCATTGTCAATTTTAGACATTTCTTAAAGTCTGAGGTGTTACAATATCTCCACCTTGGGATCATTCATCCTTGAATGAAGACTAAACAACCTCAATTTAGAGGAAAGAGTTGCAATCCCTTCCATTGAGTTCTAGAAACTAATGTTTAACTAAGTTGAGTTCCATGAACATGAAAACATTTTGAAATTCATAGATAACTATGGGAACAATACATTGAGACTGAATTATGCAAGAGTAAGCTGAGAAACTGAAGAGGAAATATTATGTCAAGATGAAATTGAATCAAAACGAAAAAGGTGAAGATACTTGACCATCATGGTTGCTTCTGCTTCCCAAGTAACTCCATGTATGGAATGATTCCTCTACAAAACCTTTACTAAAGCGATCTCCTTATTTCTCAACTTGCGAACCTAACGGTCAAGAATCTCTGTTAAAACCTCTTCATAGGTAATGCTATCCATCGCCACACTCTATGAAGTAACTATATATTCTGGATCACCCACTCACTTTTTCAACAAGGAAATGTGAAAGACTGCATGAACCGATAGTAGTTTTACTGGTAAATCTAACTCATACGCCACATTACAACCCCTTTTAAGGATTCGGTAAGTACCTACATACTCTAAGTTGTCCTTAGTCTATCTTTGTTGAAAAGAAATTTCTTCATAGCCTCGTGAACCTAATCTAGTCAAATCAAGACTTTCACCTACTTTAAACAAACTGATGACCGACATCTATACCCATAGAGTGCCTCAAAAGGGGTCATCTAAATACTAGAATAGAAGTTGTTATTGTAAGTGAAATATATGAGAGATAGTTGATCATCCCAATTAACCTTTGTAACATCTCGAAATTTGAAATAGCAAAGAAGAAGCTATTAACTGAAAATAGTCATTTTTGGAAAGAAGGAAAATCTAGAAAATTGTTTAAGTTAGTAAAAATGATTTTTTGATGACCTTAAAACGGCCATAACTTCTAGCTCAGGATGAGTTAGGTGTACTTCCAGATATGATTGAAAATCTCATAGAATAATCTTTCAACCCGCCGAGTTTGGGTGATTCCAAGGTTGCATGAGTGAGTTATTTCCTTTTGAAGTTGGGTTGTTGGAAAAAGGAAAGTCCAATCCAGAATTTGAAAGGGTAATTTGGTCTTTTCCTTACCCAATTAATCTATTTCATTTTTGGTAGTAAAGTTAGGGTCTAATCAAAATTATATCAGTTTATGCTTTTACCAAAATATTTTAGGACTTGAAGAAGAGAGAGAAGAAGAGGACAAAGGAGAAGAGAAGCAAGATTCAGAAAGATTGTCGAGTTTAGCTTGCGGATTTCGTTGGGAGGATCCCTACAAGGTATGTGAGATCACATAGAGTTGTGTTAATTCGCCCACCAATCATAATTTATGTATGCGGGTTTAAGTTATTGAAAGCTTAAAAATTGAGTTCTTGATGGGTTTGATGAAGTTATATTAATTCCTTGATTTGTTGAAATCATTGAGGTGTTGTTTGAATCAAATCCATTAAATTAGGTTGATTCTTAGTAGAATCTGATGTACTTTTAACATTTAATCGATTTCAAGTGTTTGGGGAAAGAACCAATGGAGCTTAGAGGGTTTAAAGTTGAAAAAATGAATAAGAAATTTCATCAGACGATATCTGACATCAGTAGCGCATCGCGCTCCCACCTCCCAGATTTGAAAATTTCTGCACCGCATCGGGTAGCTGACACTAGGTGTTCTGTCTCTGTAGTCATTTTCGAAACAAAATTTTAAAAGCTTCTCTGCGTCACAGACCCACCTTTCAATATTGATTTTCAGTTTTTTCTCATGTCTAGCTATCTAGAATCATTCCTAAACATCATGAGATCTTTTCAATAACAAATCATAATCCTTGAATCTATAATTCAATCCAAGAATTAGTTAAGAGTCAAGTCAAGAGCATTTAAGAATTAAAGTCAAGTGTCAAGTTAAGATAAATTATTTAAGTTTTTAAAAAGTTTTTCACAAATGTTTTAACTTTGCTTTAAGACGTAAGTTTTAAGATCAGTATAGAGTAAATTTGAAGTTCTTTTCTTCAAAGAAGTATATGGGGAATATGTATTTCTCAAGAAATTTAAAATATTTTCACATTTAAATAAGAATGGAAACCGAGATTTCCAAAGAGCTCTCGGGATAGTTTTTGGAAAAGAGTTATCGTTTTCTGAATAAAGCAAGAGAGAAACTGATGTTTCCAAAATAGTCTTTGAGCTAAGTTTTTGAGCACTAATCACTAATCCTAGAAGAAACATGTTTTTACACATAAAAATCTAATATAATATATTATTTTTAGGAGTAGAATTGAGCAGTGACATGGGGAAGAGCTTAAGCAGAAACTAGTTGATCCACTTAGTAGTTCAGGTCCAATACATTGGCCGGTTATACGATGTGTTGGCAGTGTAAGGAAGATCATTGTATCATCACAATAGCTCTTATGTGATGACTATTGATTAGAGAAACTCCCACGGAAGTTATTGTATTTTTATATACATAAGTTTATTTTATTTCCACAAACATTTCAGAGTTATGTTGTATCCTTGATATATACACAGAGTTGTCATAATGTTTTTAAACAATTTTTTGTATATTGCACTTGTTTCAACTGCTTTATATTGAAATGAGTTCAGTTAAATATTCATGAGTTGAGAAGAGCTAAGGTAAGTGTTTCTTTCAGAATCTCTTTCAAGCCTATATTGTTTTAGCATTCCAACTCGCATACTCGAACATTCAATGTACTGATGTCAGTTGTCTTGAATCATATTATGATGCCGCCGCAAATAATAGGTTCAGCAAGTAGCACATCGTTGATCCAGCGAGCACTCCAGAGTCAGTTGGTGAGCCTCAATGCATTCCGAAGGACTTCTTTTTATTTATTTCAGTTATTATATTAGTTCATTAGGATGTCATGGGGTTTGTTCCGACATCCATCTCAGTTGTTTAGAGGCTTCATAGAGAGTCATATGTCAGTACTTTGACTCTTTTCTTTATCATTTCTTATTGTTAAGACTTGGGTTGCCACTTTTGGCCAAGTTGAATGTTTAACGTTTAAGTATTCTCAGTTTGTTTAGTATTCAATTCAATTAAGTTCTATTGATCTTTATTAATATGCATATTGTCTTCCGCTGAGTTAAGTAAGCTAGGCCAGGGGTTCGCTTGGGGGCATAAATGGTCTTCGAGTGACAGTCACACCTAGGAGGTAGGCTCGGGGCTTGACAAACTTTGTATCACAGTACAGAATTTAGGATTCCTAAGGAGTCTATGAAGTCCTTCACTTCTTTCATACTCACTTTGTGTTATAGAGCTCATCTCTATATAATATTTTCTAACTCGTGCTTACGCGTAACTGATTGTGAGTTGGCCTATGGTTGAGAGTGCCGTCATGAAGCATTTCTTTCCTCGTGAGCTAAGAGAATCAATGAGATGGTTGCTAACATGATGAGTAGGATGAGTTTATCCGTTGCTGGGTTAACTCGACTTTCAATTAGGGAAAGTAAGGCAGCCATGTTAATAGGTGACATGGGCACATCAAGGCTTATGATCCATGTACAACATGTTAAGGAGGATAAGCTGAAGGATAGAGAAGAGTTTAAGAACAAGAGGGTTAAGACATCATGGAACAGGTTCGATCACCAAAAGAGTAATGCCAACCGGTCATCCCCCCAGCAGAATCAGAAGGGATCTGCTCCATCATATGCTAGTGCACCTGCAGCTAGGAACAAAGGTGAGGACAATGGTCAAAATTCTAGAGCTAAACATGTTTATTCTCATGGTAGTTCGGCGCAAGGGGTAGTAAACCTTATGCATGTGCCAAGTGTGGTAGAAACCATTCAGGTACATGTCGAGAGGGCTCCACTGGTTGTTTATGTGTGGTCAGAGTGGAATTTCATACGAGAGTGTCCAAAGAACATGAAAGGTAATGTTAATGGGGGCAATAGAGATCAGTATGCTTCATTTGATCCACCAGACATAGTTGCACCTAAAAGGGCTACTTTCAGTACTGACATAGGAACAAACCGTTTATATGCTATCAATAATCGCCAAGAGCAAGAGGATTCGCCAGATTGTTGTTACTGGTATGATCCAATTCTTTTGACTTTATTGTTTATGCTTTGTTAGACCCACGGACAAGTGTATTTTTTTAACCCCTTATATTGCAAATAAGTTTAATGTTCTTCCTAAGAAACTTAGTAAACCATTCAGTTTTTCTACACCTGTTGGTGATTCTATTCTAACCGAAAGAGTCTATTGTGGTTGTCCCGTTTCCGTCAATCACAAGAGTACCACAGCTGATTTAATTGAGTTAGACATGGTAGATTTTGATGTCATTCTTCGTATGGATTGCTTCATGCCTGTTATACCTCAGTTGATTGTCGGACTCAAGTAGTAAAGTTTCAGTTTCTAAATGAGCCAGTCTTAGAGTGGAAAAGCAGTTCAGCAGTGCCTAAGGGTCGTTTCATTTCATACCTTAAGGCAAGGAAGTAAGTTTCCAAGGGGTGTGTCTATCATTTAGTCCGAGTTAATGACTCTAGTGTTGATATACCTCACATTTAGTCAGTTCCTATAGTAAGAGAGTTTCTAGGAGTCTTCATCTGATGATACACACAGAGTCCCTCTTGAGAGAGAAATAGATTTCGGTATAGACATCATTCCAGATACTCGTCATATATTTATTATGCCATATAGAATGGCACCATCAGAGTTGAAAGAGCTTAAGGAGCAATTGAAAGATCTTTTAAAGAAAGACTTTATTCGACAAAGTGTCTCACCTTTGGTTGTTTTGGTCTTATTTGTGAGAAATAAAGATGGTTTCCTTAGAATGTGTATGGATTACCGCCAGTTGAACAAGGTTACCATCAAGAAAAAATATCCTCTTCCAAGAATTGATGATCTTTTGGATCAGCTTCAGGGTTCCACATGTTTCTCAAAATTCGACCTTAGATCAAGTTACCATCAGTTAAGAGTAATGGAATGGATATTCTAAGGACAACTTTCAGGACCCGTTATGGTCATTATGAGTTTTGGGTCATGTCTTTTGGTTTGACTAATGCACCAGCAGCGTTCATGGACTTTGTGAATAAACTTTTCAAACCTTATTTAGATCTGTTTGTTATCGTCTTCATTGATGACATACTAATCTACTCAAGGAATGAAGAAGATCATACAAGTTAGCTCAGAATAGTTCTTCAGACTTTGAAAGATAAAGAGTTAAATATGCCAAGTTCTTCAAATGTGAGTTTTGTCTTTAATCTATGGCGTTCGTGGGTCACATAATTTCCGGTGATGAAATTAGAGTTGTACTAAAAAAAAATTAAGCAGTGCAGAATTGGCCAAGACCCACCTCCCCAATTGATATTAGGAGTTTCTTGGGTTATGCTGGCTATTATAGAAGTTTTGTAGAGGGTTTCTCATCCATTTGGTACCCTTTGATGATGTTTACTCAGAAAACATTAAAGTTTCAATGGTCTGAAGTTTGTGAGAAAAGCTTTCAGGAATTGAAAAAGAGGTTGACTACTATCGCAATTTTAACCTATTCGGAAGGTACTCAATGTTTTGTGGTGTATTGTGATGCATCTATATTTGGCTTGGGCTGTGTTTTAATGCAGAATGACCAAGTTATAGCTTAAGCCTCCAGTCACTTGAAAGTTTATGAGAAGAACTACCCAACCCATGACTTAGAATTGGCTGCTATAGTATTTGTTTTGAAGATATTGAGTCATTATTTGTATGGTGTTCATGTTTATATATTCACTGATCATAAGAGTCCTAAGTATGTGTTCAAGATTAATCTCAGATAAAGGAGATGGTTAGAATTACTTAAGGATTATAACATGAGTATTCTTTACCACTCAGGTAAGTCTAATGTTGTTGTTGATGCCTTGAGCAAGTTGTCTATGGGTAGTACTTCCCATGTTGAGGAAGAAAAGAGAGAGTTATCAAAAGATGTGCATAGGCTTTCATGCCTAGGAGTCCGACTTATGGATTCCACAAAAGGAGGAATGGTGATGACGAATAGGGCGGAATCATCACTAGTGTCAGAAGTTAAATAAGAACAATACCAAGATCCTATTTTTCTTGAGTTAAAGGCAAATGTTCAAAAGCAAAAAGTATTAGCTTCTAAACAAAGGCGAGATGGTGTATTGAGATATCAAGGTAGATTCTGTGTACCTATGGTGGATGGACTCCAAGAGAGGATCATGGAGGGAGCTCGTAGCTCTATATATTACATTCATCCAGTTTCCACATAGATGTATCGCCATTTGAGAGAAGTGTATTGGTGGAATAGCATGAAGAAAGGCATTGCAGAATTTGTTGCTAAGTGTCCAAATTGTCATCAGCTGAAACTTGAGCACCAAAGGCCCGGTAGTTTGGCGCGATATATATAACTTCCAAAATGGAAGTGGGACATGATAAGTATGGATTTCATCTCAGGTTTACCGAGGTCTCACAGGTAACACGATTCTATTTGGGTGATTGTTGACAAAATGACATAATCACCCATATTCTGCCGGTAAAGACTACCCATTCAGTAGAAGATTATGTCAGGTTATATATTAAGGAGGTGGTAAGACTTCATAGAGTGTCTGTCTCTATAATTTCGGACATAGGTGTACAATTTACTGCACAGTTCTGGAAATCCTTTCAAAAAGGCTTGGGTTCAAAGATGAACTTAAGTACTGCCTTTCATTTTCATACTGATGGGAAAGCACACACACTATTCACATATTAAAAGATATGTTGAGGGATTGTGTGAATGATTTCAAAGGGACATGGGATAATAATCTACCTCTCATTGAGTTTGCTTACTATAACAATTATCACTCTAGTATCCAAATGGCTTCTTATGAAGATTTTTATGGGAGAAGATGCAGATCTTCTATTGGATGGTTTGAAGTTGTTGAAGCAGGGTTGGTATTACTAGATTTAGTTCACAAAGCTATGGAGAAGGTGAAAGTGATTTAAAAAAGGTTGAAAACGGCACAGAGTCGTCAAAAATCATTCACTAATGTTAGGAGAAGGGCATTAGAGTTCGAAGTAGATGGTTGGGTATATTTGGAAGTTTCACCATGAAGGGTGTTATGAGGTTTGGTAAGAAGGAGAAGCTTAGTCCCCGATATATTGGACCTTATCGCATAGCCAAGAAGATTGGAATGTAGCTTATGAGTTGGAGCTACCACAAGAATTAGCAGCGGTTCATCCGATGTTTCACATCTCTATGTTGAAAAAGTGTATGGGCGATCCTTCATTGATCATTCCAACTGAAAATATTGGTATCAAGGATAGTTTGTCTTATGAGGAGATTCATGTTCAGATTCTAGATCGCCAAGTTTGCAAGTTGAGAACAAAAGAGGTAGCATCAATCAATGTCCTTTGGAGGAACCAATTTGTTGAAGAATCTACTTGGGAAGCTTAAGAGATATCCACATCTCTTTGAATCCAGAGGAATTCCATATTTAGGTATTAATACTTTCTAAGTATTTATTTACAAATTGGCATGTTTGGTTGCATTTGCTTGTGGGGTGTTTAAAATTGATATTACACCCTTATCCTAGTAAGTGTAATCTCATTCGAGGACGAATATTCCCAAGGGGGAGATATTTCAACATGTCGCAATTTCAAATAGCTAAGAAGAAGCTAAGAACTGAAAATAGTCATTTTTGGAAAGAATGAAAATCTGGAAAATTGTTTAAGTTAGGAAAAATGAGTTTTTGGTTAACTTCAAACGGTCATAACTTCAAGCTCAGGATGACTTAGTCCAGTTATGATTGGAACTCTTATAGAATAATCTTTCTAACGCCGCCGAGTTTGCGCGATTCTGAGTTCGTGTGAGTGAGTTATTTCCTTTGGAAGTTGGGCTGTTGGAAAAAGGAAAGTCCAATCCAGAATTTGAAAGGGTGGTTTGATCTTTTCCTTACCCAATTAATTTATTTCTTTTTTGGTAATCAAGTTAGGGTCTACTAATAATTAGATCAATTTACGCGTTTACCAAAATACACTAGGGCTTGGAGAAGAGGAGAAAGGAGAAGAGGAGCAAGATTCGCATAGATCGTCGAGTTTAGCTTGTGGATTTCGTTAGGGGATCCTTATAAGGTATGTGATATCACATAGCGTTGGGTTAATTCTCCCATGCGCCAATCATGATTTATTTCAACGAATTTAAGTTCTTGAAAGCTTAGAAATTGAGTTCTTGCAGAGTTTGATGGAGTTATATTAATTCCTTGATTTGTTGAAATCGTTGAGGTGTTGTTTGAATGAATCTATTAAATTAGGTTGATCTAGAGTAGAATCTGATGTACTTTTAACATTTAATCGATCCTAAGTTTTAGGGGAAAGAACTCATGGAGCTTAGAGGGTTTAGAACTAAAAAAAATAAAGAAGAAATTTCATCAGACGATATTTGACATCAGTGGCGTGTCGCACTCCCACCTCCCAGATTTGAAAATTTCTGCTTTGCATCCCGGAGATGACACAAGGTGTTCTACCTCAATAGCCATGTCGAAACCAAATTTTAAAAGCTTCTCCGCATCGCGTACCCACCTTCAAATATTGATTTCGGTATTTTATCATATCTAGCTATCTAGAATCATTCCACGCGCCAATCATGATTTATTCGCCCATGCGCCAATCATGATTTATTTCAACGAATTTAAGTTCTTGAAAGCTTAGAAATTGAGTTCTTGCAGGGTTTGATGAGTTATATTAATTCCTTGATTTGTTGAAATTGTTGAGGTGTTGTTTGAGTGAATCCATGAAATTAGGTAGATCTTGAGTAGAATCTGATGTACTTTTAACATTTAATCGATTCTAAGTGTTTGGGGAAATAACTCATGGAGTTTAGAGGTTTTAGAACTAAAAAACGAAGAAGAAATTTCATCGAATGATATTTGACATCAGTGGCGTTGTCGCACTCCCACCTCCCAAATTTGAAAATTTCTGCTTTGCGTCCCGGAGATGACACAAGGTGTTCTGCCTCAAAAGCCATGTCAAAACCAAATTTTAAAAGCTTCTCCACATCGCGGACCCACCTTCAAATATTGATTTCGGTCTTTTCTCATATCTAGATAGCTAGAGTCATTCCAAAATATCACGAGATCTTTCCAATCACAAATCATAATCCTTTAATCCATAATTCAAACCAAGGATCAGTTAAGAGTCAAGTCAAGAGTAGCTAAGAATCAAAGTCAAGAGAAGTCAATAGTCAAGTTAACATAATTTTTTAAAGTTTTTCAAAAGTCTTTCACAAATGTTTTAACTTTGTTTTAAGGCTTAAGTTTTAAGTTCAGAAAAGAGTAAAGTTGAAGTTCTTTTCTTCAAAGAAGTATAGGGGGGATATGTATTCCCTAAAAGATTTAAAATGCTTTCACATTTAAATAAGAACAAAAACTGGGATTTCCAAAGAGTAAGCATTTGATAGAACCCATCCCTCTAAAAAGGCTAACGTTCAATAATGGAGTTCCGACAATTGTTTGGACTGAAAATGAAGTGGAGAGAATTAATACCATAGAAAACTTACAATATGCAATTGTTGGTAAGTTTTCGTATGGGTTACCGGAATTAGATGAACTTTGAATTCAAATACCAAAACAGTGTGAAATAAAGGGAGATTGCAAAATCGGCTTATTGCGGAATAGACACATATTAATGAGATTCAATCATGAGAATGACTTTATTAATATGATGTGTAAAACTAGCTATTATATTTTGTCTAAAGATGGATATGCATACTTGATGAGACCTTTGATTATGATGTTAGATTCTCGGTGGATAAGGAATCTACTAAGGCGATGGCTTGAATAACCTTTCCCAATTCAAAACCAACATATTTTGTTAAGGAATCAATTTTTTCTTTAGCCTCCGCTGTGGGGAAACCTCTTCATCTTGATACGGCTACTTTCAACAAGACTAGATCAAGTTGTGCTAGGGTTAAGGTGCAAGTAGATCTCCTGGCTAATTTTCCTAAGTTTGTTGAACTTGAAGTGGTTAATGAGGCTTTACAGACATCTAGAGTTGAGAAAGTTAAATTACATTATGACATGCTTCCTAAGTATTGTATGACATACAAATTACAAGGGCATAATGAGGAGGAATGTAGGGTGTAACACCCAGAACTAAGGAGAAATGGTCTTGATAATGATAAAAGGAAGCAAGCCAGGGAAGAAAATAATAAAGAGGCTACTAAAGTTCATGTTCCTTTGATAAGATTTGGAAGACAATTTATGAAGTGGCATCCTACTAACAAAAGGTTTCCCAGAAAAACTCATAATGATAAGGAGGATATCTAATCATAAAGTTTGCACCTTTTTTTCATAAGATAATCTCGATTTGAATCCTTTTATATATAGATAATATATATCAGTACTTCATGTGCAAAGGAGGTTGATAGGTTAATTTCTATGCATTAAATATTAATAGTGAAACATTTTTTTACATAATTGTATAAAATTAATTGATTGATAGGTCTTTCTAACAAGTATTAATTGATAATGTAGAATAAGGATTTTAAGTAATTTACTTGAACAAGTGAAAAAAAGACTATTGTGATAAACTTTGAAATAGTTTAATTTTATTTTGTCTATATATAGAGGATTTACATGTACCTTAATTCGTGCTTGAGCAAGGTAAAGACTCAATTGAGGACCAAGATAGAATGCTTGCAGATGTACCTATGTTAGATATTTTAATATTTATGAATTATAATTGTGAATTGATGGTATAATATATAGTATTAATTTTGATTGTTAGCTTGTGTTTGTTTATGCTTTTTTTTGTGTGTGCAGAAGACTAAATTGGGAGAGTATGGAGTTAATAAAGAGTTTGGATACTTTTGCTTTGTTTTTATTAGTGAAACATTTTATAATGTTAAGAATATATTAAATAATTGTTTTACATGATTCATATATAAGAAATTATTGGTAAAATATATTTATTGTGTTTTCAACACTTTTTAACAAGGTTAAAAGTGAAACGTTCAATTACTTTATATTCAAATCAAAAGCAACATCTCTATAAACTATGATTAACATAAGAAAATTCATGCGAAAAAACAAATAAAAGAAAATTAACTTGGAAATTGACTTTCCGTTAAAAAAGTTGTTGATATGGAGTGTATAGGTTGTCCTCAAACACAGTTTTTACTTGAAACGTATTAACTTGAGCTTTTTTATAAATAATAAATAAAAACTAATTAGCTTATTGTAAAAATCGAAACTAAACAAAGACTTGTATTATACTTACGGTACTTTCTTTCTGATATATTTCTTTTAGTTTGTCTCAGTATATTTTGCTACTTTCTCTGCAAACAATTGGAGTTGTTACTTGAAGAGTGTTCAATATCTTGTTTTCTATATTTTTCTATCATTTTGTTGAAGTATGATATTATGCAATTTTTGAAGATAGTTGTGTAACTCAAATGAAGCATTTACGATATTTCTTTGAAAATATTCACAACACTCTCTATTTCATTTGCTAAGATGATTAAGACATTAAGAGGTTTGCATAACACTATTAAAATAAACAATCTTAGATTCTGAAATTTCATGGATCACATAACTATTACTTGGCAGATTTCTTATTTATATTTTCTAACATTTTTGTTCATCTCTTAATTAAATATGTATTCTTACAAAATTATACATAGTTCATATATGTTGGGGGAAAAATAAGTAGATAAAGTGCACATACGATATCCATATATTCATATTTGTTTTTGCAACTTCATGTCACATGTAATATTATAGGATTGAACTCGTCAAATCAGATCTTCCTTAAATTATGCATTCTTATTTGATATGAGATACTTGACTAGCACAACATACTTGTGTCTCAATTGAACATTAGGACATGTCCTAGATCCTTTGGGGAAAAAAAAGTTCTCAAATGTGTTTTGAATCTTATGAGTGTAGATTGCAAAAATTTGTGTTAAAGTTGGACTATATTTAACAACAAGAATAGGCTTACATATTAATTACACCTGACGTCATTTTGCTCTTTATTCAACTGCTACTTAGTAAACACATATTTCTCATAATCAAACATACAAATAAGTAAAGAATTTAAAAGTCCAAATCCATTTAGAACATGATTAGTACTTTGAGATGTCATTTTCATCTAGCACTTAACACACTATTATTAAAAATTGATGACCACGTGTGTCGAGTATTATAAAAATTATTCAATGAATCATGTTATTCTACATATTACGTTGTTCGCATAATCTTTAATGTTTCTTCAAATTCAATAAATAAAATTACATTCAGACATTGCATTTGTCAAATTTTATAAAGAACATTTTTCATTGTCAAGTGAACTCAAATGAGATGGGGCATTTGGCGCTAACACAATCTATGTCAGATGCTCGACATTATTTCTCTTATGGCAATTTTAATGCTCGAGTTTCGTAAGTTATATTATGTGGAAAAATACTTACAAATGACTTTTATAATGTCATTCAAATAAAACATCACAGTAAAAATTATAATTGTATTTGATGATATTCCAATAAATGATGCATACATCATACGATATTGTTTTGTTCGATATATGGAATCAAATACATGAATTTGTTAAAAAAAGTAAAGTCCATTTTGGATCGACCATCTCTCCATAAAATTAACCATACGCCTTTCATAATCAAGTTGAAGATCTCAATAAAATAAGTCTCACTCACTTGTCTACTATGAATCGTTAACAACACTTTTAGAATGCCCTGCTTGGACCTTTGATTTCTTCAAATGAACTATAAATGAGATATAACTTGACAATTAAGTCACAAGCAAGAAAAAAAAATAATATTTGTTGTCTTTTTAATTATTTTTTATTAATATAAGTCTTTTCACCGTTGGATTTAGTTAGCTACTAACTTTACTCCCTTTTGGGTTATAACTAATCTTTGTTTTCTTTTTAATTACTTATTAAAATAAGTCATCTGATATTTTTTAATTTGTTTTATACAGCTAATTAAACTTAATTGGGTATTAAACGGTTGTATGACTATAGATCATTTTTTATGGTAAAATAATGATAAAATTTTAAAAAATAAATTATTTCTAATTAAAAAAAGAATCATCAATTTTAAAATAGTTATCACTTTATAAAACTAAAAATCATACCATCTATTAATTTAATATAGCACCGATTAATTTTCTTTTTAATACCACCTCAAATAAAAGTATGGATAATCAAATACCATAGATGCTTATCTCAATAGTTAAATTAAAATATAAAAGGACCAAAGCAAAAACTATATTAATAACAACACTTCAAATGATATGAAAATGACCAATTTCATCAAAAAAAGTTAATTGAGGATTCAATATTTCTAATCTCTTTCTAAATCTTTTGGGGTGGGGTGGGGTGGGATGGGGGTGATTGGGTCTTCCATACAACTCTTATGAATATAGATAGTTTTGCTCTCTTATCCTTAATTCCTAAAATAGTCTAATGAGATACTATAAAGAAAAACAATTAAATTTTAAAGAAACAATTACCACTACGATCTCTTCATTTTTCCTCCTCTTTATTCAACTTTTATTCAATCTTTGCTAACAACAATGTTGTTCAGAGTAGCATCCATTGTTGCTTCTATGTTCCTTGAATCCATTTCATTCTCTAACTCAGACACATAATTCTTAACTTCTTTTCGTATCACATCTTGTAAAACTTTCAAAATATTTGGGCTCAACAACTGTTTCTCCGTACTTGTAAGACCAGAATTATCATTCAGAGTTATTGAAGTTTGGGGCATAAAATTTGATGGATTAGATTCAGATGCTGATACAACTGTCAGTTCATCTTCTTGATCGATTCGATTTATCGGATTCAAATTCTTGCTAGATTGAATCCAGGTAAAGAGAGACTGAAAGTTGTTGATGGACCAGGCAATACTGGTGAAATTGATGAAAAAGGGAAAATTTCACTTAATTGGGGAATGTATAGAAAAAGGCTCAACCAAGGGTACCTAGATTTACCCAAATTTCTCAAATCAGATCCATACGAACTCAAAGATGTAAATGAATTGGGAATTACTGGTGAATATGTTGACTGAGGCAAATTTTGACAGGGTGGGATAGTAGAAGGATAAAGACACAGCTGAGGAAACCTAGAAAATTCCAAATTGCTCAAATGAGATTTAGATAGGCTTCTTGAATTTATACCTATCCCGACATCGAATGATCTCTTCAAAGAAAGTTGAGGCTTTTCAAATGTCAAATCTTGTGACATGGAAGAGTGTTTTCGTTTAAGGGTGAAATTCCAATTATTTTTTATGAGTTCAATTGTTCGACCCGGCAACAAAGATGCTATCATAGCCCATTGGTTACCGAATTTGGCATGAGCGTTGAATATAATATCTTCTTCTTCAGAAGTAAAAGGTTGATGATTCAATTGAGGATTAAGATGATTACACCAACGCTCCCTACACGATTTTGCAGTTCGACTAGGAATTGATTGGCTGATAAACAACCAGTTCTTTGCTCAATGTTCCTCTACTAGCTTCTTTAATAGTTCATCCTCTCCATGATTCCATCGACGCTTGATCTGACCCATTTTCTTGATTATTTCCACCTAATAAAATCAATTGAGTATCTGAGATATCATAAATGGAGAATTGGGCTATGGATTTAGTTATAACAATTTGTAGGGAGAGTGGGATATATATAGTGGGGATATCGAAAGAGGGGTGTGAGTGACCGAGTTAATAGGCTGTTATTGATTATCAAGTTGTTAAAGTCTTAGGAATTTATTAGTATTTTCCTTTAATAAGCGTTTAGTGGGTTAGGTTTGTAGGATTAGAGATATAGATTAATTGAAGTTTGACTAGCAATTAGTTTAGGCAAAAAAAATAAAATAATATTCAAACTAATTATTTTAAATATAATTATAAGTTGTCTGATCAAAGGTTTCAGGAAAAAAAACTTTAAGTGTATTCACATCAAACTAATGAATACAAAAGATTTACTTTGATATGCATTTTTATTATTTAGTAATAATTGATCAACTATATTCTAAACTTAATTTGTCATTTAATATGACAAATTATTTATGTGAAATTTTCAAATCATCAACCGTTTAAGAAATTTGTATAAATTTTAGAAAGGAAGTCAAATAAATTATTAAGGGAGAGGATATATAATGGACAATTGACTAGCTGACCTACCTAGAGAATATACATTATGTGGAAAGTTGGATATTAATATATTCGGATTATCTTTCATATGTATTTTAAAATTTATTTATTTTATTATTTTTGGTCATTGTTGATACTATCATTGAATATTAATTAATTCAAATTCATGAATTATAAGGGCCATTCATCATGACAAAACCTGTTGCTCCCGAGTCACAAGCCACCAAGCTAACCCATGGCCAAGTTAAATCTACTCTATGTCTGAAAGCCTCTAACTGATCTAAGTTGTTGGGACATGCCCTCAGCTAACTCTAACAAGACTGAAACTAAAATGTAAAGACTGGAAAGTAAATCATTTCTATTGTCCTCGAACTATGAGGACTCACTACTGAAGTTGTTGAGTACGCACTGGAAGTCGAGCTAAGCGTTATTTGCATACTAAGTGCCTAAAACCTATTTTACAAAATGATGTAGTGCAAAAGTATGCATCAATACTTTTAATATACACAGCATGCAAGATACATGTTAAGCTGAATAAAATAACAAGTAAACATGGAAACAGATATACGGAGGTATAACTAAAACTGAGTTGGATGCAATGACTAAGTACTAATCATAAAGATAATATACTGAAATGAATACTGAAGTAAATACTGAATATATATGAAATACCCCGGAATCCAACCTCATATTATGAATAATGACTTAAAAATGGTTAAACATTATTTTTAGACCTAAACTAATGCGATTAACTTTGTTTGGAAGTGCTAGTACCCAAACGTCAAGAAACAACCATGACGTTTGGAAAATAGTGAAATTGAACTAGTAGGTATTTAGGGGATTTTGAAAGCTTGGGAGTGTTGTAAGAGGTTTAAATCTTGTATATATAATTTAAATAGGTAAAAAAAACTATGTTTAGGATCAAAACTTCCGGGTACGACCCCCCAAGGACCACCTTAGGGGTCCTTGAGGAGGACCAATACTTTTTAGCAGAATGCTGCAATTTGCAGCATTCATTCAGAAGAACCATTGACGGGGCGTGGGTGGGCTTCGTGAGTTGATACTTAGTCAACTCGCCAAATCCTTCCCAAGAACTCTCTATGAATCAAACAATGACCTGCAGTATGGGGCGTCACACCACCTACGGTCTATAGGTGGTGTCCGTCAATGGTGTTAGGTAATTCGACTTTTAGTTTTAAGTCAAGGGTCTTATTTTTAGTTGGTCGTTTGATTAGCGGTTAAGGGGGGTGGTTAGTGGGTTAATTACCTAAATAAACCTAACTATAAGACCCCAACCCCATTACCCCAAGTTATTTTGTCACGCCCCGAGCTACCCCGAGACGCGGACACGGAACCTAGGACCATAAGTGATCCCAATCTAACCCTGCTGGCATGATCATGAGCATACTAAAGAATATAAACTGTTGCGGAAACTAATCATACTTAAAATGAAAGGATGGGGAATACCCATATGCTAAAACTGAGATATATGAAATCTGATGAGTTTAATACAAAGAATTATTAACTCAACGCTAAGCTGAAACTAACTATGTCTGAAAATAGCCTCTAAACTGGACTAGAAATATTGGGACAAGCCCCAGCTAAGTCTAGCAAAACTGAAAGTAAAGGACTAAATACTGAAAAGAAACTCATGACTGTTGTCATTGGAGAATGCGGACTCACCACTAAATCTATTGAACTGGAGATCGGAAATCGATCTATGCGTGATTTGGATGCTGAGAACCTGAACCTACATCACGAGAAGATGTAGCACACGTATGCATCAGTACTTGAAAGGTATTGAGCATGTAGGATAGAATAAAGCTGAAACAAAACATAACAATCTGAACATGATATAGTGAATCCTGAGCTAACTAAATGCAATGACCAATTTATAACATGCTGAAACTGAATTCTGAATATACTGCCAATTGGTCAATGCAAGAGATTCTGACTGAACTGTGGGAGCTACTAATAACTGATAATAAAACCACATAAGCTAAATGTGGAGTCTGATGAATACGCCCCATCGAGAGTACCCAATATACCCTGCCAAAGGTATAAAGGCATGCAGGCGTGATCACTAAACTGATTGCCCACAGAGGGGACTTACATCCTACTTGGCTAGTAGTTTTGGGACTAATTGGGTACGTTAAACCCTAGTCCAACTCGGTATTATACTACTCCCATTGATTTATGTAGTTAACTGATTATGTCTGAATTTTTGTAAAATACTGGATAGCTCAGAACTTGACATGCAAATTGAGAATGCAACATTTAATCTGATAATGATGCATTAATAACTGAGGCATGTATATCTGAAGTAACTGAAATATCTGACCTAGCATGTGTAATTCAAGAACTAAAGAAATACATAGCTAGGGTTCTGAAATTCATGCGATGAACTGAGCAATAACATGGAAATCTGATTAGGAACATATATTTGAACTAAGTCATGAAGTTCTGTTGTAATTCTAGAAACCCTAGGTTAATAATGATAAAAGAATCAAGAACTGACTGAAAACTAGGGACCCAATGGGTGAAAGAAACCCACAAGTGAAGTCCCACATACCTGGTAATGAAATTCATGGAAAAACACTGAGGTTTTGGGGCTGGAACTGCTGGAACCTTGATGTGTTCTTGAACTAGGGTTCTTGACCTTTTTCTCCTTTCTTGCTTCTAAGTTTTCTAAGTTTGATTAATGATTTGACTTAGGTAAGTTTTAGTTATGTTTCAAGGTTAAAAATAATAAAATCTGATGATTTAGGGTCAAAACGACGTATCTTAGAGTTTAAACAAAATGGGAAAAGACCAAAAGACCCCTGGGTAAGTTGCTGTCGGACCAAACGACGACCTGGACAGATGGTCCGTCGTTCTATCGGCGTTCCGTCGTTTGGTCTGTAGGTTGGGTCTGTTCGATAGGCCTTCATTAAAAGGGTCATAACTTTTTTACTCGGAGCTCTGATTTTAGCAAGATCGGCGGATATGGAAAGCTAATTCAATTATCTATGTTTTGGTATGTCATAGGACACCTAATTCGTTTTGTGCTAAGAGTTATAATCATTTGCAGTTGACCCAACTGCATTTCCCCCATAACTGTCTGCGAATTCCCACCTACGGACCGTGGGTCCACATACAGATCGTTCTGGTCAACGTGCTCCTTGTCAGAGAGTGGCTGAAAGGGGGTGTCGATCGACGGTCACGGACTACGGACCATAGTCTGACCTACTGACCGTAGGTTCGTCCGTCGATCAGACTTAACAAATTTTTCTTTGGGCTGAATTTTGGGAGTCTCTGATCTCATCGACGGATGTGCAGGATGGACCGTGGGTCAGGCTATGGTCTGTCGATGGCCACGTTGGTGGTACCTGCAGATTTTTTTGAAAAACTGATTTTTTGGTCTGTTTTGGATATGGGGTGTTACATTATCTCCCCCTTGGGAACATTCATCCTCGAATGAAGACTAAACTAACTGAAATAGAGGGAGAAAGCTGCAAATCCTACTACTAAACACTGAGAACTGAGTTTCTGACTGAATTGAGTTCCGAGAACATGCAAATACGCTGAAAATGCAAGTACAAACTGAGGGAACATGATTCTAAGACTGAATTCACGCATGAATGACTGGAAAACTGAAGAGGAACTATTACCTCAAGCTGGAGTGGAATCGGAAGGAAAGAGGTGAGGATACTTGGCTTTCATGGCTGCTTCTACTTCCCAAGTAGATCCCTCTACGGACTGACTCCTCCACAAAACCTTGACTTAAGCGACTTCTTTGTTCCTTAACCTTCTAACCTTACGGTCAAGAATCTCAACTGGTACATCCTCATAAGAAAGACTATCTTTCACCGCCACACTCTCTAATGGCACTATCGAGGCTGGATCACCCACACACTTGTTCAAGAGCGAGATGTGAAAGACCGGATGCACTGCTGCTAAGTCTGCTGGTAACTCTAACTCATATGCAACCTTGTCAATCCTTTTCAAGAACTTGTAAGGTCTTACATATCTAGGACTGAGATTCCCTTTCTTGTCAAATATCATCACCCCTTTTATAGGTGACACTTTCAGAAAAACCCTCCTCCTTACATTTGCATAAGATTTCTGACGACTTTGGGTTGTCTTAAGTCTATCTCTAATGAGTTGCACTTTCTGCAGAGCATAAAGGACTGAATGTGGCCCTATCAAAGATGTTTCACCTACTTCAAACCAACCAACAGAAGATCTGCATCTATGCCCATACAAAGCCTCATAAAGGGTCATCTGAATGTTGGAATGGTAGCTATTATTGTAGGCAAACTCAATCAGAGGAAGGTGATCATCCCAACTACCTTTGAAATCGATCACACAAGCTCTCAACATATGCTCTAGGGTCTGAATGGTACACTCTGCCTGTCCATCCGTCTGCGGATGAAATATTGTGCTAAGGTTAACTTGAGTACCAAAACCCTTCTGAAACGACTTCCAGTTATGAGAGGTAAACTGAGGACCTCTATCTGAGATGATAGACAAAGGAACCCCATACAACCTCACAATCTCATTAATGTAAAGCTTGGCATAGTCCTCTGCTGAATCTGTAGTCCTGAACGCATAAAAACGAGAAGACTTAGTTATCCTATCAACTATCACCCAAATGGAGTCATGCTATCTACGAGTACGAGGTAACCCTGTGATGAAATCCATATTGATAACTTCCCACTTCCAAGTAGGAATGTCGATCTCTTGAGTCATACCCCCTGGTTTCTGATGTTCTAACTTGACTTGCTGGCAATTGGGGCACTTACTCACAAAATCTGCTATATCACTCTTCATGCCATTCCACCAATAGATTTCCCGCAGATCGCAGTGCATCATAGTGGCACCTGGATGAATATAATACTTGGAGTTATGGTCTTCTGAAAGAATATGTTGTCTCAACTCGCCCACATCAGGAACACACAATCTACCCTGGTAGCAAAGTACACCATCTCCCCCTTGGGAGAAAACCTCCACTCTCTGACTGTGGACTGCACCCTTAAGTTCAAGCAAGATTGGATCACTATCTCGCTTTTCCTTAACCTTCACCACCAAAGAAGATTCTGCCCCATTCTGAACTGTTACACAACTGTTTGATATGCTCATAAGGCGAACTCCCAAGCGAGCAAGCCTGTGAACATCCTTCACTAGATCCTTCCTTTCTTCCTCAACATGGGCTACACTACCCATGGATAATCTGCTAAAAGCATCTGCTACTACATTCGCCTTACCAGGATGATAATGCACACTCATATCATAATCCTTAAGGAACTCAACCCATATCCTCTGGCGAAGATTAAACTCTTTCTGGGTGAACACATATTGAAGGCTCTTATAATCAGTGAACACATCTACATGAACACCATACAAGTAGTGTCTCCAGATCTTGAGTGCAAACACCACTGCTGCAAGCTCGAGGTCATGAGTTGGATAGTTCTTCTCATGCACCTTAAGCTGTGTAGAACCATAAGCTATAACCTTATCTCATTACATCAACACACAACCAAGGCCAACTCTGGATGCGTCACAATAGATCACATAACCATCTGAACCCTCTAGTAGAGTCAAGACCGGAGCTGTAGTCAATCTAGTTTTCAATTCTGCAAAGTTTTTCTCACAATCATCTGACCATTGAAACTTAACCATATTCTTAGTCAACCTAGTCAATGATGAGGCTATGGATGAAAATCCTTCCACGAACCTTCTGTAATAACCCGCTAGACCTAAGAAACTTCTGATATCTGTAGCAGAGGTAGGTCTGGACCATTGTTTCACTGCTTCTATCTTCTGTGAATCCACTCGGATCCCTTCGCTAAACACAATGTGACCAAGGAAAGCAACGGATTGCAACCAGAACTCACATTTGCTAAACTTAACTAATAATTGGCGATCCTTGAGAGTCCATAGAACAATTCTCAAATAACTCACATTTTCTTCCTCATTCCTAGAGTAAATGATGATATCATCAATGAAGACGATAACGAACAAGTCCAAGTACTGTTTGAACACTTTGTTCATCAAATCCATTAAAGTTGCAGCAGCATTGGTTAGTCCAAATAACATAACTACAATTTCATAATGACCATACCGAGTTTTGAAGGTTGTTTTCGGAATGTCACTATCTCTGACTCTAAGCTGATGATAACCCGATCTAAGGTCTATCTTTGAGAAATGACTAGCACCCTGAAGTTGGTCAAACGAGTCATCAATCCTGGGAATGGGATACTTATTCTTGATTGTGACCTTGTTTAACTGTCTATAGTCAATGCACATCTTTCTTCTTTACGAACAACATTGGTGCACCCCATGGTGAAATACTAGGTCTGATGAAGCCATTATCTAGAAGGTCTTTCAACTGCTCTTTCAATTCCTTAAGCTCTGCTGGAGCCATTCTGTAAGGAGGAATAGAAATAGGCTGGGTATCTAGAAGGAGATCAATTCCAAAGACGATTTCCCTTTCGGGAGGAACTCTAAGAAGATCTTGTGGAAACACCTCTGGAAATTCACTGACTACTGGAACTGACTCAAGAGCTGGGGTTTCAGAGCTAGAATCCTTAACCCGAACTAGATGCTAGAGATAACCCTTAGAGATCATCTTTCTGGCCTTAAGGTAAGAAATGAATCGACCCATAGGCGCTAAGCTACTACCCTTCCATTCTAAGATTGGCTCGTCTGGAAACTGAAAACGAACAATCCTAGTTCCACAATCGACTGAGGCATAACATGAATGTAACCAATCCATGCCTCGAATGACATTGAAGTCTACCATTTCTAACTCTACAAGATCTGCTTAGGTGACTTTCTGAGAGACTGTGATAGGGCAATTTCTATATACCCGTCTAGCTATAACTGGGTCACCGACTGGCGTAGAGACTGAGAAAGGTTCTGAGAGAGTTTCTAGACTGACGCTGAATTGGACTGCTATGTAAGGAGTTACAAAAGAAAGAGTAGGCCCTGGATCTAACAATGCATAAACATCAACGTACCAGTGACTACATCAGGAGAACCTTCCTGATCTTGGCGAGCCTGAAGAGCATAAAACATGTTCTTGCGCTGACCGCCACCTGTGCCAGATGAGTTACCCTGCTAATCGGGCGACTTGATGGTGTTGCTGAAGTTCTAGGCTGAGCTCTACCATTACCACCTCCTTGACCCTGTCTAGAAGGACAATCCCTCAACCTGTGACCAGACTGACCGCACCCAAAACATACTTTTTTTCCTGCAAGACACTTGCTTGGATGGTTCTTACCACACTTAGGGCAAGTGGGGTAAGTCTTGGTGCCTGAAACACTTCCCTGAGACTTAGAGCCTGGTGCTCTACCCTTCTGGTCATACCTGTTCTTGGAGGATGGAACACTAGCTGATAAAGGGGTTGGGGAGCTGAAAACTTCTGCTGACTCTGCGAGCGATTTCCACCACCCTATTTCTGTTGAGAATAGTCCTAGTTCCCAGTCCTACCCTTCCTATTTTCCTTATCATGTTCCCTAAGATTATCACCCTCAACCTGCTGAGCATGATTAATAAGCCTAGAGATGTTCATATCTCCAAGTAACATAGCATTTTTGCACTCAGTTTTCACCAAATCCAACACTCCATACAAGAACTTCTTCATCTGAGCCATGGAGTTAGCAACCATGTGAGGAGCATACCTGGAGAGTTGGTTAAACTTCAGTCCATACTCTTGGACTGTCATGTTACCCTGCCTCAAGTTCATGAATTCCTGAGTCTTTGCCTCTCTCAACTCTATTGGGAAAAACCTGTCGAGAAAAGTCTCACTAAAATAATCCCAAGTGATAAGAGCTGCATTCGCACCCCTATTCTCCTTCCACTGAGTGTACCAGATATGAGCAACATCCTTCAACTCGTATGATGCCAACTCAACCCTATCATTCCCAGTGACTTGCATTACCTCAAAGATCTTCTTGATCTCATCCAAGAAATTCTGAGGATCATCATTAGTTTGTGATCCTAAGAACTCAGGCGGATTCATCCTAAAAAAGTCACGGACCCTCGTTGTTACTGATCCACCATTTTCAATCACAAGATCGTGAACCCGATTGTTCTGGTTGGTCATACTCTAAGCCAACATCTGTATGGCATTTCTGAACTCAGCATTGGAGACTTCTTGATTTGGGATTGGAGGAGATGTGTTTCTGTTCCTGGCATTCGCATTCCTAGTGTTAGCTCTACGAGGAGGCATGATCTGAAACGTAGAACATCAAGTTAGATTGGAATTAGATCATACATTACGCACAATAAGAGTTACAAGAAAGTGAAGTTTTCCTAAAACACTTCATAGCCTCCTTCTCATTAGATGTGGTGCACTTCACACCCATTAAAAGGACTCTATTTAGTGTGGCTTTTTAGACATCCTATGACACTTAAACCTAGTGCTCTGATATCAAGTTTTGTCACTCCCCGAGTTACCTCGAGACGCGGACACGGAACCTAGGACCACAAGTGATCCCAATCTAACCCTGTTGGCATGATCATGAGCATACTAAAGAATATAAAATGTTGCGGAAACTAAATCATACTTAAAATGAAAGGATGGGGAATACCCATATGCTAAAACTGAGATATATGAAATCTGATGAGTTTAATACAAATAATTATTAACTCAACGCTAAGCTGAAACTAACTATGTCTGAAAATAGCCTTTAAACTGGACTAGAAATACTGGGACAAGCCCCAGCTAAGTCTAGCAAAACTGAAACTAAAGGACTAAATAGTGAAAAGAAACTCATGACTGTTGTCCTCGGAGAATGAGGACTCACCACTGAATCTGTTGAACTGGAGATCGTAAATCGATCTATGCGTGATTTGGATGCTGAGAACCTGAACCTACATCACGAGAAGATGTAGCGCACGTATGCTTCAGTACTTGAAAGGTACTGAGCATGTAGGATAGAATAAAGCTGAAACAAAACATAATTGAACAAGCACAAAAGCAAGTATAATAATTTGAACATGATATAGGGAATTCTAAGCTAACTAAATGCAATGACCAATTTATAACATGCTGAAATTGAATACTGAATATACTGACAATTGGTCAATGCAAGAGAGTCTGACTGAACTGTGGGAGCTAATAATAACCGATAATAAAACCACATGAGCTAAATGTGGAGTCCTGTGTATACGCCCATCGAGAGGACCAATATACCTTGCCAAAGGTATAAAGGCATGCTGGCGTGATTACTAAACTGATTGCCCACAGAGGGGACTTACAACCTATTTGGCTAGTAGTTTTGGGACTAATTGGGTACGTTGAACCCTAGTCCAACTTGGTATTATGCTACTCCCATTGATTTATATAGTTAACTGATTATGTCTGAATTTCTGTAAAATACTGGATAGCTCAAAACTTGACATGCAAATTGAGAATGCAACATTTAATCTGATAATGATTCATTAATAACTGAGGCATGTATATCCGAAATAACTGAAATATCTGACCTAGCATGTGTAATTCAAGAACTAAAGAAATACATAGCTAGGGTTCTGAAATTCATGCGATGAACTGAGCAATAACATGGAAATCTTATTTGGAACACATATTTAACTAAGTCATGAAGTTCTGTTATAATTCTAGAAACCCTAGGTTAAATTATGATAAAATAATCAAGAACTGACTGAAAACTAGGGACCCAATGGATGAAAGAAACCCACTAGTGAAATCCCACATACCTGGTAATGAAATTCATGGAAAAACACTGAGGTTTTGGGGCTGGAACTGCTGGAACCTTGATGTGTTCTTGAACTAGGGTTCTTGACCTTTTTCTCCTTTCTTGCTTCTAATATTTCTAAGTTTGATTAATGCTTTGACTTAGGTAAGTTTTAGTTTTGTTTCTAGGATTAAACTGACTAAAATCTGATTATTTAGGGTGAGGAAAGGCTCAAAATAGTCCCTCACATTTGAGTTAAGGCTCAAAGTGATCCTTGAGTTTTTACAAGGAGCACTAATAGTCCCTCATGTTTGCAGTATTGGTGTACTTTTGATCCTCCCGTAAAATTTTGCCTATTTTTTTACATTAATTTTGTCCAAAATTTTATATAAGGAATGTCCAATCGTCTTTTTATATATATAATAGAAATAATAACTCTATTTGAGAGAAGGTGATAAGAAAAATACCTTGTTTTATTCACTAGAAATATTACTGCATCTAAACTAAAAACATCTTAACATATGCCTTTGCAGGAAAAGAAACAATTGTACTATTGCACGTGAAATTATCGTGATAAACCTCTCGACTTTACCGATTTTTACTAAACAAAACAAAGTGTTTTTCTTCTCATATTCTTTCATATGGAGTTGTTATTTCAACTAAATAAATAAAATGACGATTGAACATCCCATACATAGGTTATGGATAAAATCAATGCTAAAAAATAGGTAAAATTTTGGAGGGGGACCAAAAGTGCACCAATATTGCAAACATGAGGGATTATTAGTGCTCCATGTGAAAACTTAAGGATCACTTTGAGCCTTAATCCAATAAAAAGGGACTATTTTGATCCTTTCCTCATTTAGGGTCAAAAAGACGTATCTTAGAGTTTAAACGAAGTGGGAAAAGACCAAAAGACCCCTGGGTAAGTTTTTGTCGGACCAAACGACGACCTGGACAGACGGTCCGTCGTTCAATCGACAGTCCGTCGTTGGGTCCGTAGGTTGGGTCTGTTCGACAGGCCTTTACTAAAGTGGGCATAACGTCTTACTCGAAGCTCTGATTTTAGCAAGGTCAGTGGCTATGGAAAGATAATTTAATTATCTATCTTTTGGTATATCATGCGACACCTAATTCTATTTGTGCTAAGAGTTATGATCATTTGCAGTTGACCCAACTGCATTTCCCCCATAACTGTCTGCAAATTCCCACCTATGGTCAGATCTACGGACCGTGGGTCCACCTATGAACCCTGCTATTCAACGTGGTCCTTGTTAGAGAGTGGCTGAAAGGGGGTGTCAATCGATGGTCATAGACTACGGACTATAGTCTGACCTACGACGGATGTCCAGGACGGACCGTGGGTAAGGCTACGGTTCGTCGATGGCCACATTGGTGGCACCTGCAGATTTTTCTGAAAAAATTATTTTTGGTCTGTTTTGGATACGGGGTGTTAGATATTCTAACTCAACACATTAAATCAAAATACAAACTCCCTCCAAATTCTCTCAACTCAAGACTCCATTGAAGAGGAAGAGCAAGCTTTGTTTCAGTAGGTCTTCGAGAACTGAAATTTCTTCCATAATTATTTGAAGATTAACTGTATGGTTTCTTTTCACTCTTGGAATCCTTTCCCCAAGAGGTCCCCTCAAACTAAGCTTTCAAAAGTTCCCCAAAAGGCTAGGGTTTTATTCTTACTCGTGGGTTTCCTTCTTAAATGAATTTTATGGATTAATTATGATTAGTTAGGGTTGATTATGTGTATAATTATGAGTAATTTTTGTTTTTCACTTGATATTCCCTTAGACCCATCTTCTTCCCCAATTTCCTAAATCTTGGATGTGATATTGTGGATTAGTTGAAGATGATGAATATACCAATATTTATGTAGATGGAAGTTATGTTATTACTTCATGAATTGCCCTATATTATGTGTTGATTATGCATTGTTGGGTTGATTGAAGTATCAATTCCCTTGAAGGGCAAAAACGTATGAAGGTTGGTTTTCCGTGGAACTTATGTATGAAAGGTGAATTACTTAGATAGTAATAATGCTATATCTATTGTGTTGTTGTGGTATTGATGACAAGTTTTCCTCGTCCTAAACCATATACACTTGAATTAAGTAAGAATTATGTATGCATGCTATGGTAAGATTATTATATGATTGAAAGGTAGTTCTCACGATTATAATGTAATAATAAAGTTAAAGGTGTTCTCACTTGCTAGTGTTTCAAAAGTGAAATGATCATTCTCACTTATGAACATATATGAGTTATTATGATAAGATGTTGACATGAGTGTATAGTAAATAATAATTGAACGTATGTAATGACTAAAGATGACTACTAAAGGGAATAAATGTGTAGCACCAAGAGGACATGAAAATGAGATGTGTTTTTTTACGTTTAGCAAGTACGGCTCCCCACATGGGTTCCTTATACGTTAGTAAGTCTGGGTTCCCAAAGATATGTGTTGTCTCGTGAGATGGAAGCCTTCTACGTTAGTAAATTTGGGTTTCTAGTGGCAATCTCCTTGTCCCTTAAATATATGCCCATATAGGATGATAGATTAGTAGATCCACTTAGATAGCAAGTATGAAAGTTTCAACCTTATGCAAGTAGAAACCCTCTCTTTTTGGTGTGGGAGTAGAACACCGGGTTCCATGTAGCTCACATGGTCTATGTCGATTATTGCAACTTTCCCAAAAATGTAAAAGTAAATGTATGAAAGAATGAACGAAAGGATATGAGCTCCCACTAGGACTTTCTTATAGAGTTCAACATAGTGGAAGGGAGGGTATGGGACTTCTCCTGCACAATGCACATGTAGGATTCTAAGAGGTGGTTGTAGTAGGGTTCTCTTATAATTGTGATGATTATGGATTATGTATTGTAAGCTATGTATGAATATCATGAATGATGGTTTCATCTTATGGTATGCTTATAATGAGTATGATGTTGACATATGATTATAGTAGGTGGCTTATAGTTGAACTTAGATTTTGATGGGGTTATGGGATCCTATCCTTGGCGTTGCACTATTGTTGCTTAGTTTGCTTATATGTTGGGTTACTATTATGTTGATTTAGCTTATGTTCCCTATGTTGCATGCATATTGAGTTTTACTTGATAAAGAGTATGTTTTAAACTAAAATGTCCTTTTGTGCATATTTCAAATGTTTTATGTGCACGGCACCATACTTAGTACGTGTGTTGTACTAACCCATATTGTTTTCCTTTTTCACCCACGTGTAGGTTCGAGCCATTGAGGTGATTCAAATCCATTTCTCAAGAAGCTTGAATTGCTTTCCCAAGTCGGTAAGTCCTCAAGTCCGAGGACAAAGTACCTTTAATTCTAGCTTTAGTTCAGTTTGTTTATTTGATAGACTATGTTGTTCTATCCTATTCTAAGACTTCCTATTGATGCAAGGGTTAAGTCCCAATTGTCATATTCCTATGTCTAGTTGGTACTATGAGACAAAGTTAGTTTCTATTTTGGTATAAAGAAGAAGTTGACTTCTAAATTGTAAAAGTTTATATAATACCTTACTTTTGATGACTATATGCGATGATGAATGCTAAGGGCTTGTCTAAGAACTCTTCGAGGTCGACGACACCGATTACAACTAGGGGGTTCTCTCGGGTCATGACAACATGGTCCATGCAACATGAATTTTAGTGTCTGAGATACTGTTAACCGACATAAACTAGATGAGATAAATGTTTAGTCCGATGTAAATGCCCCCATCGAGAGGATCCAATATATATTGTTGGGGTATAAAGGCATGATTGTAGAGTGATTACTAAAACTCATGCCTAATAGAGGGGACTTATAAATATATGGGGGAATGTACTTTTGGGACTTGAGGGGATGATGAACCTTAGTCCAATTCATTGCTAAGTCTACTCCCAACTAAATGTAAAGCTAAAATGCAGCTGAAATATTGAGTAGCTCAAAATATTGATAATTATCTAAGAATATAACAAACATATACAGAAAGATATGACATTAAAATTCTGAAGCATTATTGTATAACTAATCTTCCTAGGAAGTGTAATTCATGAAATACTGATAACTAACACAAACTAGGGTTTCTGAGTTCTATACATGGGACTACACTAGTTTTCCAAGAAACATGTAGTTATCATTATAGAGACTATAGGAGCTGACTTGCAGTGGATCCCTAAGAATTAGGAACCCTGGGTATGAACAATTTAAGGAGAATCTGAAGAATTGTTTAAATTCTCGGGATCTAATGGGTGAAAGGAACCCACTAGTTGGTCTCATGATTGCTTGCCCGATATGGCTTAACTAAAACAAGCATAACTTTTTAGTCTGGGCTCAGAATTAGGTAAACTTTGTGGAATTGGAAAGAGGACTCAAAGATGTTTAATTTGATAGGCCATGGTCCACCTAATTTGCTTTGTGCTGAAAGATATGATCGTTGAAGTCAATCCAAAACTCAAAGTCTAATAAGTCTCTTTCACGGATGACTTCACGGTCCATGTGAGGCTCCACGGACCGTCTAGGAAACTTAGGTGCTTCACAGTGACCTTGCGTGCAACCTCATTATTTAGGTGACTTTTACAGACCCTTAGATAGATCTTCCAAGTCAGCAAGGGTCGTCAAAGGCACCGTCTAGGTGGCTCCCTCCTACGTAGATCCTAGAGGGTTGTTCAGGATGTGTCATCACGGTGACCCTCGCAGGGTAGTCCTGGAGGAGTACTTACAAAGCAATTTATGGGTCATGGACCCGCAAACTGCACGTCTAGGGAGTTGTAAAGGGTCCATGGTCGATTTTGAATTTGTGATCTTGCTCTTTTTCCTTTTTAGAACTTTCTCAAAGTCGAAGGTGTTACAATACCTCCCCCTTGGGATCATTCATCCTCGAATGAAGACTAAACAACCTCAATTTGGAGGAAAGAGTTGCAATCTTTCAGTTGTTATTGAACTCTCATTACATTTCATATATTCAACTAGTTGGGTATTCCCCACTTTCAGTTATCACTGTTTTAGCTTCCGCATAGTATCTCTTTATTCAGATTGTTTTGTATGCTTATGATATGCCACGTTCAGGGTTAGCTTGGGGTCACTCATGATCCTAGGTCCTGTTTTTACATCAAGGGGGTAACCTTGGGGAGTGACAGATCATGTGCGCTCTAAAGTCCACCAAACTAGAGTTTTACCCTACAAAACCACCTTTGCCTGCTTCCAAGTTATCACATCACTGATCATGGAATCAAAACACAATAATGGTAAATTGGTCTAAAAACAAGCCAAAATGGCTTGGTGGGATCCACACAAGGAAACACAAAATTGGTTCTACCAATATGTCCCAACCAGCTCAAGGAATTTGTGCCCCCAAAACATGCACAATCTGAGCTTTAACTCACCTCAAAAAGGTCAAAATACTTTCAAAAACATATTTATATTTTTTTGGAGAAGCACGCAACTCCGACCACCGGGGATTTCTTTGATTTCACCGACAGTCATTGTCGGCCCGGCCACTACTAAGACACCCCCAAGTGACTGATCAGACTAAGGATTTTCCACCTTTAATACATCCTAACACTTCTTCTTTTTCAAACCTTAGGTTGATTGAACCTAACTTGCTTACCGATCCTATGAATTTCTAGAGATAGTATCGAGAAGGAGGAACTTCCTACTAAAGTACAATATGATAATAATGTTGAGGTTTCTAATAAAGACAATATGATCAAGCCTTTGATAGAACCCATCCCTCTGAAAAAGATAATGTACAATAATGGAGTTCCGAGAATTGGTTGGACTAAAGATGAAGTGGCGAGAATGAATACCATAGAAAACTTACAATATGTAGTGGTTGGTAAGTTTTCGTATAGGTTGCCAGAATTAGATGAACTTCGAATTCAAATACTAAAACAGTGTGATATAAAGGGAGATATCAAATTCGGGTTATTGCGGAATAGACAGATATTAATGACATTTAGTTATGAGGATGACTTTATTAATATGATGTGTAAAACTAGCTATTATATTTTGTCTAAAGATGGATATGCATACTTGATGAGACCTTTGATTTATGATGCTAGATTCTCGGTGGATGAGGAAACTACTCAGGCTATGTCTTGAATTTCCTTTCCCGATCTAAAATCGACATACTTTGTTAAGGAATTAATTTTTTCTTTAGCCTCCGCTGCAGGGAAACCTCTTCATCTATATACGGCTATTATCAACAAAACTAGACCAAGTTGTGTCAAGGTTAAGGTGCAAGTAGATCTCTTAGCTAATTTTCCTAAGTTTGTTGGACTTGAAGTGGTTAATGAGGCTTTACAGACATCTAGAGTTGAGAAAGTTAAAGTATGTTATGACATGCTTCCTAAGTATTGTAAGACATGCAAATTACAAGGGCATAATGAGGAGGAATGTAGGGTGTTACACCAAGAACTAAGGAGAACTGATCTTGATAATGACAAAGGGAAGCAAGTCGGGGAAGAAAATAATAAAGTTACTACTGAAGCTCATGTTCCTTAGATAAGATTTGGAAGACAATTTATGAAGTGGCATCCTACTAACAAAAGGTTTCCAAGAAAAACTCACAATGATAAGGATGATATGGAATCATGTAAAATTGAAGAAGGAATTTCTACTACTAATGCTTTTGAGGATTTTAAAGAAGAAGATTGTACAAAACTTTGAAATTGTACAACAAAACAGTAAGGTAATAACAACAAAATCAATCAGTCCAAGATGTTCAAATACGGCCAGTCCACAGTCAAAGAATAAGGAATGGGATAAATCACATAATTCACCAAGTTTACCAGGGATATCATAAGCAGCAAGCATTGACAATGGTATGATGCAGCAGTCTACAAAAGAATGGATAACAAAGGCTTTTGGCAAGGAGCAAAAGAATGACGAAAAGGTGGTTGAAATTAAAGAAGATATAGAGAGTAAAAGAACACCATCAATTCAGCTAGAGGTTGAACATGTTAATACAAATCGGGGAGGTATTTCAAAAAATCCTGCAAATGTTGGCACCAATACAAAATTACCATCAATAACAGTTCATATTCTGGAAAATCAGAGTCTGGTATTTGTCCTGGAAAAGAAGGAGATAGTAGTAATAGTAGCAGCAACAACAAAGCGACATATGTTAAAGACAATGATCTTTCCTTGGTAAGTTATGATGATATGGAAGATAGGCATAATGAACTCATCATCATGGCAGATTTGGCAAATACAGTGGAACCACATCCACTTCAAACAATTAGTGAGACACAAGTAACTTCGAATTAGTTTCATCAGATAAATTATATTTATTTATCGAGTTGAGTGAATTTTCTACTACATAATTAATGGTCAAGTAATTGCATGAAAATGGCTTTAATAATTATCAAACAAACGTTAAAGAATATATTCCGAGAAAGAGTAAGAGAGGGAGTAAATTTCGACAAATATATTATAAGGATTTACAATAAGTATTTCCCCAATGATAGGCATGGTGGTCCCATCAGAGTTCCTAAGTTTCCACACCCAGAGAATATTTTAGTTCAAACAATAACATATTTCAATTTTAGAACCTGATTAACTGTTCTTATAAACAATTTTGAACCAAATTTAAAAAGGTATATGCATGTCTTTTGAAGTTGCACTCTCTCCTTTGAATATACACAACATATAATACTCTTAATAAACCTGAAAACCACATATACATTTCAACATACATCATTGTCACAAATTAAATTTTCCTAATTGAATTATCATAATAGGTTATTATGTAATTTGTCTTGTTTGCGATTAATGTTTATTATGGAGAATAATTATTATCACATCATAAGCAATGTGATCATGTAAAATAATTTTACACCATCTATCTATGGTGTTTGCACCTTTTTTCCATTAGATCATCTAAATTTGAATCGTTTTATATAGATGTTATCAATACTTCATGTACAAAGGAGGTACATTGGTTAATTTTTATGCATTAATGATGATTTTTTTTTCCAGGTTTAGCGATTAATGTTCATTATAGAGAATTACTTAGTATCATATTATAAGCAATGTGATCGTGTAAAATTATTTTAGACAATCTATCCTTAAAGTTTGCTCCTTTATTTCCATAAGTTAATCTCCATTTGAATCCGTTTATATATAGATGTTATCAGTACTTCATGTATAAAGGAGGTTGATAGGTTAATTTCTATGCATTAAATATTAATAGTGAAACCTTTTATTACATAATAGCATAAAATTAATTGATTGATAGATATATTTAACAAGTATTAATTGATAACGTAGAATAAATATTTTAAGTAATTTACTATAACAAGTGATAAAAGACTATTGTAATAAATTTTGAAATTGTTTAATTTTGGTTTGTGTATATATAGAGGATTTACATGTCCCCTAATACGTGCTTGAGCAAGGGAAAGACTCAATTGAGGGCCAATATAGGAAAGACTCAACGGAAAGACTAATTTTGTTTCATTTGAGATACTTGACTAGCACAACATACTTGTGTTTCAATTGAACATTAGAACATGTCCTAGCTCCTTTGGAAAAAAAAATCTCAAATATGTTATGAATCTTATGAGTGTAAATTGCAAAAAATTGTGTTAAAGTTGAACCATATCTATCAACAAGAATAGGCTTATGTTATTAATTATACTTGATGTCATTTTGTTCTTCATTCAACTGCTACTTAGTAAATACATTTTTCTTATAATCAATCATACAAATATGTAATTAATAATTTGAATGTCCAAATCCATTTAGAAGATGATTAGTACTTCGATATGTCACTTTTCATCAAGCACTAAACACATGATTATTAAAAATTGTTGACCACATGTGTCGAGTATTATAAAAATAATTCAACCAATCATGTTCTTCTACATATTACTTTGTTAGGATAATCTTTAATGTTTCTTCAAATTCAATAATGAAATTACATTCAGACGTTGCATTTGTTAATATTATAGAGAACCTTTGTCATTTTCAAGTGTAGTAGTGAACCCAAATGAGATAAGGTATTCTGGCACTTATACAATTTATGTCAGATGCTCGACATTATTTCTCTTATAACAATTTTTAATGCTCAACCTTCGTAATATATAGTATGTGTGGAAAAATACTTTCCATTGACTATCAAAATGTCATACAAATAAAACAGCACAATGAAAATTATAATCTGTCTTTGGTTATTTATTCCAATAAATGATGCATAAATCATATGATACTTTTTTGTTTGATATATGGAATCAAAATACATGACTTCTTTAGAAAAAGAATAGTCCATTCTCGATTGACTATCTCTCCATAAAATTAACTGTACGCATTTCATAATCAACTTGAACATGTCAATAAAATAAGTCTCACTCACTTGTCTAGTATTGAATCGTTAACAACACTTTTAGGATGCCCTGCTTCTATAAATGAGATAGAACTTGAAAATTAATTCACAAGCAAAACAAAAAAATTAATATTGTCTTTTTAATTATCATTATTAAAATGAACCCTTTCATTGTTTGTTTTAGTTAGCTACTACCTTTACTCCCTTTTGGGTTATAACTGATCTTTATTTTCTTTCTAATTATTTAATAACATAAGTCATCTCATATATTTTAATTTGTTTTATATAGATAATTCAACTTAATTAGGTATTAACACAATTGTATGACCATAGATCATTTTTTATGGTAAAATAATGATTAAAAAAATTAAAATTAAAGTATTTCTAAATAAAAAAAAGGAGCATCAATTTTAAAATAGTTATCACTCTATAAAACTAAAAATCGTACCATCTACAAATTTAATATACCACCGATTAATTTTCTTTTTGATACCGCCTCAAATAAAATTTAGTTAATCAAATACCATAGTTCATTATCTCAATAGTTAAATTTAAATATAGAAGGACCAAAGAAAAACCTATATTAATAACACCACTTCAAATGATATAAAAATTACTTATTTCATCATAAAAGTTAATGAAGATTCACCATTTCTAATCTCTTTCTAAATCTTTTGAAGTGGAGTGGGGTAGGGTGGCGGTGATTGGGCCTTCCATACACTTCTTATGAATATAGATAGTTTTTCTCTCTTATCCTATATTCCTAAAATAGTCTAATAAGATACTATAAAAAAATAATTAAAGTTTAAAGAAAATAATAACTATGATCTCTTCATTTTTCCTCCTCCTCCTTATTCAACTTTTACTCAATCTTTGCTAACACCAATGTTGTTGACAGTAGCATCAACTGTTGCTTTTGTGTTCATTGAATCCCTTTCATTCTGTAACTCAGACAAAAAAATTTTTACTTCTTTTCGTATCATATCTTGTAACACTTTCAAAATATTTGGGCTCAACAACTGTTCTCCATACTTGTAAGACGAGAATTATCATTCAGAGTTGAAGTTTGGGACATAAAATTTGATAGATTGGGTTCAGATGCTGATACAGGTGTCAGTTCAGCTACTTTCTCGATTCGGTTTATCGGATTCAAATTCTCACCAGATTTTGATCCAGGTAAAGAGAGACTCAAAGTCGTTGATGGACCATGCAATACTGGTGAAACTAATGAAAGACGCATAATTTCACCTAATTGGGTAATGGAAGAATTCAGACTCAAATGAGATAACTTAGCTAAATTTGAATTGCTCAGATCAGATCCATATGGACTCACAATTGTAAAAGGATTAGGAATTACAGGTGAAACTGATGAATAAGGGAAAATTTCAACTAATGGGGCAATGTGCGGATAAAGGCTCAACGAAGGGCATCTAGATATACCTAAATTGCTCAAATAACATCCATACGAACTCAGAGATGTTAATGGATTAGGAATTACCGGTGAATATGTTGAAAGAGGCAAATTTTGACACGGTGGGACAGTTGGATAACGACACAACTTAGGAAACCTAGAAAATTTCAAATGAGATTCAGATGGATTTCCTGAATTTATACCTATCCCCACACTAAATGATCTCTTCAAAGGAAGTTGAGGCTTTTCAAATGTCAAATCTTTTGACATGGAAGAGTGTTTCCGTTTAAGGGTGGAATTCCATTGATTTTTTATGAAGTCATTGGTTCGACCCGACAACAAACATGCTATCATAGCCCATTGATTACCTAATTTAGCATGAGCTTTTAAAATAGTATCTTCTTCTTCTGGAGTTAAAGGATGATGATCGGATTGAGGATTAAGATGATTACACCAACGCTCCCTACACGATTTTGCAGTTCGACTAGGAATTGATTGGCAGATAAATGACCAATTCTTTGCTCCATGTTCCTCTACTAGCTTCTTTAATCGTTCATCCTCTTTAGGATTCCATCGACGTTTGATTTGACCCATTTTCTTGATTATTTCAACTTAATAAAATCAAATGAGTATATGATATATCATAACTTGAGAATTGGGCTACGGGTTTACTTATAACAATTTGTAGGGAAAGTGGGATATATATAGTGGGGATAGGGAAAGAGGGGTGTGAATGACCGAGTTAATAGGCCATTATTGATTATCAAGTTTTTAAGTCTTAGGAATTAATTTGTATTTTCCTTTAGTAAGTGTTTAGTGGGTTAGGTTGGTTGGATTAGAGGGATAGAGTAATTGAAGTTTGACTAGCAATTAGTTTAGGGGGAAAAATAAAATAATATTCAAACTAATTATTTTAACTATAATTATAAGTTGACTGATAAAAGTTTTCAGGAAAAAAAAACTTTAAGTTTATTCACATCAAACTAATGAATACAAGAGATTTACTTTAATAGGCACTTTTATTATTTAGTAATAAATGATCAAATATATTCTAAAATTAATATTTCATTTAATATTACAAATGATTTATGTGGAATCTTCAAACCATCAACTGTTTAAGAAGTTTGTATAAGTTTGAGAAAGGAAGTTAAATGTATTATTAAGGGAGAGGATATAAAATAAACAGACCTATCTAGAGAACAGAAAGTACATGGGAAGTTGGAAGTTAACATATTTGAATTGTCTTTGTGTGTATTTTAAAATTTATTTTGTTTATTGTCCGTGTTCATTGTTGAACTCTCATTCAATGTCGATTAATTAAAATTCATGCATTATAAGGTTCATTTATCATGACAGCAATTGTCACGCCCCGAGGCTACCCCCTAGTCACGACACATTGCTTAGTGTCACAAGTGACCCCAAGCTAACCCATGACCTGATATATCTATACAAGTTCAGGTAAATAATGCACTGTGAGGAAGAAAAAGACAATTAATATATGAAATAGGAAAAAGCCCAACAATTCCAAATATATCAAATATATGAAAGAATAGAGATGATCGAAAACAACTCTAACAACTCAAGCTGAATCTACTCTATGTCTGAAAGCCTCTAACTGATCTAAGTTGTTATGATATGCCCCCAGCTGACTCTAACAAGACTGAAACTAAAATGTAGAAAGTAAGTAAAGCATGCATGTTGTCCTTGAACTATGAGGACTCACCACTGAAGTGGTTGAGCACGGACGGGAAGTCGAGTTAAGCGTGATTTGGATATAGACCGCGTGAAACCTACATCATACAACAATGTAGAACAAAAGTATGCATTAGTACTTTGAATATGCTGAGCATGCAAGATACAATCTAAGATGAACAACATAACAAGTAAACATGGAAATAGATATATTTAAGCATAACTGGAAAATGAGTTGGATGCAATGATCAAGTACTAAAGATGAAGATAATATGTTGAACGTATACAGAATTAAATATTGAATACATGGTCGATGCAACATGACTCTGGGTGTGGGAGATACTATTAACCGTAATAAACCACATGATTTAAATGTTGAGTCCTATGTATATGCCCCATCGAGAGGATTCAATATACCTTGTTGGGGTATAAGGACATGATTGTGGAGTGATCACTAAAATTGATGCCCAATAGAGGGGAATTATAGACCTATGATAGAAGGTTGGTCTGGGACTTGAAGGTACATTAAACCGTAGTCCAACTTAGTGCTAAGTCTACTCCCACATGAATGTAAAGCTGAAATGCATCTGAAATATTGAGTAGCTCAAAATACTGATAATTATTTAAGAATATAACAAATGTATACTGAAATATATGACATTCAAAATCTAAAGCATGATTGTATAACTAATCTTCCTAGCAAGTATAATTTATGAAATACTGATAATAAACACAAGATATGGTTTTTGAGTTCTATACATAGGACTACACTAGTTCTTCAAGAAACATGTAATTTTCATTATAGAGACTATAGCAACTGCATTGCAATGGAAAGATTAAAGAACCCTAGGTCTGAACAGTTTATGGGGAAACTGAAGAACAAGCTGAAGTCTCAGGATCTAATCGATGAAAGAAACCCACTAGTGATATCTCACATACCTAGTGACAAACCTACAGAGAAATCCTTTGGATTTTTGGGTAGAACTTAAAGCAGACCTCTGCTTGTTCTTCGGACAAATTGTCGCCTTTTATAGTTCTTTTCTTTCAAAGGTAGATGATTTTAGGAGAATGATGGTTTTAGGTTGTTTCTGACTAGTTACTTAGGCTTTGACTAAGTAAAACGGCGTATTTTAAGTACCAAATGATGTAGTTTAAGTACCAAACACATAGGGGAAAATACCAATACAACCCTAACTTAAAGGTGACGAAGTGACCTTCACAAGGGGCTTGATGGGCCCGTCTAAGACATGATGTCCCATCTAGTGGGTCTCATGATTTCCTGCCAATAGGGCTTCACTAAAACAAGCATAAATTTTTAATCCAGGCATAGAATTAGGCAAACTTGGTGGCGTTGGAAAAAGAAATCAAATATGTTAATTTGATAAGTCATCGGCCACCTAATTTATTTTGTGCTCAAAGATATGATCATTAATAGTTGACCCAAAACTCAAAGTTTGATAAGTATCTTTCACGGATGCCTTCACTCTCCATGTGAAGATCCATTGACAGTCTAGGCATCTTAGGTGCTTCACAGTGAACCTCATTCCTGGGGTGACTTGCACGGACCATTAGATGGGTCTTCCAAGTCACTAAAGATCGTTAAAGGCACCTTCTAAGTGATTCCCTCCTAGGCAGATCCTAGAGGGTGGTTCAGGATTCCCTTGATGGTCGTGAACCACTAGATGGACCGTCTAAGGTGCCGTCTAGGTGACCCCTGCAGGGTAGTCCTGGATGGGTACTAAATAAGCCCTTAACAAGGTATGGACCCCCACACTGATCGTCTAGAGATATGTAAAGGGTACGTGGTCCATATTGGGTTTGTGATATTTCTCATTGTCATTTATAGACATTTCTCAAAGTCTGAGGTGTTACAATATCTCCACCTTGGGATCATTCTATAAGACCCCCAAAATGAGTTAGGGTTTCTAGAGCCTAAAATGTATGTCTTAACATTATAAGGTCCTAAAATGGCTCATAATATGGTTAAGAGGCAGTGTGCAAAGTTTAAGGTGATTTGGAAGTCAAACGTCAAGGGACGACCAAGACGTTCGACGATTAGTCGCCTATGTGCCTCATATGTCTATGCGTGCTTATATGTGTATGAAATGAGATTTTGAAGCCTTAACTGATTTATAATGATGTTAAATTGTATTATATGAAGTTTCGAGAAATTTGGAGGTCAAACGTCCAAGAACGCCCAAGACGTTCGAAAGATAGCCTCGAGACATGCATGTGTGTGTCTTGATGGGGCCTTGCATGTTTAGACGTGTTGTAGGTGTTTGTTTTGGGTGAAACTTATGTGGAAGGTCTAAAACTTGTTAAGGGTTGTATTTACATGGGAAACGTCCGGGTATGACTTCAAAAGGGCCCTGTAAAAAGGCCTACAAGAAGGACCCAAGGCTGGTCGAGACACTGCCTTGGCAGTGTCAATCGATGGACCAAACGACGGCCAGTTGGTCAACCAACGGCCCGTAGGTGAGGTATGGTAATTTGAAACTTATATTGGTCAGGTATCAAGCCAAAAATTGGCTAAGTACCAATTCACGGCCTGTCGACTGACCAACGGCCAGTAGATGGTTCCGTCGATGGTGGCCTGCAACTTGTTGCCTGCGTACTATTTTATTAAAGGGTTGAATGGTAAATTCACCCCACGTCCTAAACGGATTATAATTTATTCATTTACCTAATTTTGGGTGTATATAAGTCATCAAACACGTGAAACTCCCATTCCCAATCTCATACACACGTAAGAAACCTTTCCCTCCAAAAATATTCTTCCTAGAAACCACCATTGTTGGTGAAGCTCAAGAATAGCTTGAAGCTCGGATTGCCATGGATGATTCATCAAGTTTTAGAGGTTTTCATGAATAAAAAGGTATGGTGATCATTCATTTCTAGTTATCCTTCCATCTAGAGAGTTAAATCTCAAAGTTTCAAAAGAGAATTTATGATCAAACATCTTCTTCTTCAATCTGCCATGGGTTCTTTCTTAAATTGATTTCAAAGGCATAATATGAATCTATTAATGATTATCTACTGATTTGGACGTGGTTTTCAATTCAATTACATGATGAACCCATGCTCTTTCACAAACTCGATTTTAGCCTATGTATGGCTTTATGATCTTGATCTTATGCATGTCGATTTGTGATTCAACTATGTTAATATACTTAGATCTATTGTTTAGAATGTGTATTGATGATGCATTACGTGATATTGGATCAATGTGGATTGATACTTAAAGAATTTGATCTATACGTCATATTGAATGTTAAGCATAGCCTTCACTGTAACATGGACCTTATTATGCATGAATGTGGAATTCAATTGTGTAGGGATAATTGCACCTACTGTCTCACTTGGATATTATTGTTGAATTTTATATATATGATTCATATGGTTCAAGGTTTGATTGGCCTATACTCTTCTATATTCCATGTTGCTCTAATGTAGCATGTTTACTGTAATTTAAAGTTATGGTAATTGTAGTAGGGGTTCGTCTAGATTATGACTTCCTTAACTACTGCCTTACATTTATGTTGTTAATGGATTATGGATATGAATCTTTGATGATTGAAGGAAAGGAGTCTTGGCATGAATTGATCTAGTTCTTCTAGCCTATGAAGTGACTATTGTAATGTACATGACATGATCTAAATGTTAGGGTAGATAAAGCATGACTTCGTTTAAGCTATGATTTCTGTCACATCCGGGTTTACCCCCCAGACGTAACCGGCATCGTTGTCCTCTCGGAGGATTAAGACAAGCCCCTTAGCTTCGTCATAGCATTCATCGACTAAAAAAAAATCAGAAAGAATTAAAAAAAATTTATCTAAAACTACTCGAAGGTTTACATAGACCTCTACATACACATATTTATATATATCAAGTATACATAGACTTGTTCATATACGAAGATTACTTAGTCTTCTACTTTTATTTTATACACTTATGTTTAGAAAATAATAGTCATAAAACCGTCTCATCTCATAAACCATCTATTGATTACAATAAGTCTTGGGCATAGCCCTACATCAAATGAAAGAAGCCGCATATAGGCTGTCTACTACATCGTCTCAAGAGAATAACAGAGTCAACATAGAATCATAGTAACTACACATCATAAAAGAGAGATGTCGGCCACGTCCTCGAGAGAGTGAGGACCTACCACTTGGATGACAAAATACCCAAGTCTTCCTTCCTAGCAATTTGGATCAAGCTCAACGACCCGAACCTAAAATGTTTGGGAAAAGGGAAAGAAAAGGGATTAGTACTCCACATGTACTAAGTATGAAATCTCATATACAATTACCAATCAAATATATTTAAAAAGGGACATTTATGAAAACATAATAGACTACATATACCATTAAACCATAGCCAAGCAAAGCATACTAATGATAACCTTCAATAAGTCACAAGTGCAATGATCAAGTAAAATTACCATGTCTCCTACTCAATCAAGTAACCTACCAAGACTACAATTAGCATTTTGCTTACCAACATACTCTTGATGTCATGATACATCCTTCTTCAAGCAAAGACAACAACATTATATTCACAAGCAACATACAACCCATTCACATCATACCATCGTTTTACATGCATAATGTTGACCTCTCAAAGTTCCTATCAAGGCAAACTAGTGCAAGGCGTAGGTAGAGTCCCATACCCCTACCTAAGCTATAGCCAACCTCTCAAGTTATTTTGATTAGTCTATATCTTATTCATTCATTTTAGTTTAGGGAACATTTGCCTTAACCGACATAGACCACATAATCGAATGTGGAATCCGGTGTCATGAAACCTTACACCGATGGAAGGTGGTCTACCGGCCAAGGTAGAACCTAACGTAAACATAGCTATCTAGGTGGATCCACTAGCTAGTATCCTATGGTGGCAACATAGTTCAAGAACTAAGAGGTAGATATCCCTATTTATACCATTTGGTAATATGGGCCGCTCCTCATGGGAATCCCTTAAAGTGACACATCCCTCAAACATGGGAGTTATCGTCACATGGGCAACTTCTAGGATGAATCTTTCCTTTTTAGGGACAAGTCATCACCTTCCATTGTCAAGTTCGCTCGGTGCTAAGCTAAGTCCCCATTTAGAGAAAATCTTTAATCTTTATTAATTTTCTCAATTTAATTATATAGGAGGGTCAATCCCTCGTATAATCATCACTATAGCTCAATAAGAATTGTATGAGAATTAGTCCTTTCATTAACAATCCATATAGGTGAAGTCAACCCTCGTACATCTCATCATAATAGGGCACATCGTACAACTTCCCTATATTACATTACACCTAGCAACCTCACAACCAACCTAAGCATATCAATTCATGTATCATATCAACTTATCACATCAATCAAAGCATACTTCAACATAACATTATCACTTGATGACAATTAACCATAATTTGAAGTAAAGGCTAGGATCATCAAGACTTACCAATACTCCTCCCTAGTCCATCAATAAAGGACCTTACCATCAACCCATAGATCAACCAATCTTAGATCATCACATCAATGTAATTCAATAATAAATCACAAGAAATAATCAAGGAGAAGCACTATACTATGAAGCAATACTACATCAAAGTTTAGTAACATGATCTCAAGTGTATCTTCTTAACTTAGATTCAATATTCAAGAACATAGGTGTGAAGAACTTCAATTCATCATAATAGATTCATAATCAATGTAATAACAATCATTAAAGACCATTTAACCAATTATGAGATCAATTCTATCAAACTCAACCTAATCCATATCAATTTCATACTTAGGGTTAAGGGTTAGGGGTCATCACCCACAATCTAGATCAAACTACCTCAATTCACCATAATCAAGTTGCAATTCATGATAATCTATTCATTTTAACCCAAAGAATACATAATTAACTCAATTCACATGATCAAATTCGGATTTGGATGAAACCCATAAGAAAACCAACTTTTTGGAAAAGCTTTGAAGGAACCCTTTGAGGAAAGAATCTCAAAGGTGAATTAGATCCCATACCTTAAGGTTTGATGACGTTTTGATGGTGAATTTCGTGCTAAACCAGCCCCCAATGATCTCCCCAAGTTGATCTCCAATGGAGTCTTCCAATAGAGAGAGAAAGTAGAGAGAAGGAAGAGAGTTTTTTTTGTTTTTGAGAGAATGATTAGGCTAATGAGGGTTAGGGTATTTATAGTAGGGTCTTAATTCACTTAATTAGTCTTCCCTTAAACCCCTAATTACCCCTAAGACACTTAATTAATTAATTAACTAAAACTAACTTTCTGTAAACTGTCACAGCCCTCCACGACGGTTCCACGACGACGGTCCGTCGTGGCCGTAACGAACTGGCTTCCCTCCGTCCTGCACATCCGTCACGCTGGTCAGAGACTTGTGCATGCGGAGGCTTTTCCCCAGGCGCTAAGGCTGGCACGACGGAGGCCTCGACACCCCGTCGCGCCTGTGACACCCCGTCATGGGGTCCGTCATGCCCTGCTGTTTCAAAGGTCCTCCTCGAGGGTCCTTGTTTGGTCCTCGGGGAGTCGTACTCTGATTTTTCCAGCATGAAACCATCCCACACAATATTTTACACCTATGGTTACAACCATTTACCAAATTCTGACTCTTCAACTTAGTTAAATTAAAAGGACACTCTAGCCCTCTTATGAACCAATTTGCCGGATGATTAAGAGTTTCGGTTCCAACACCACTTCAAAGACTCTAAATATGCCTAATTGGCTAGGAACACTGGTTTAGATCCTAAGGAGACCATTTAAGTCTTATCACATGACCACGGTATTTCAAAATGTTACATTATCCCCCCCTTAGGAACATTCATCCCCGAATGACACCAAACACTCTTAAAATGAGGGAGCAGACTCAAGACTAGCAGCTCAACCAATTCACAATATTCAGTTAGCATGAATTATATTATTTCATAAAAATACTTCCAAACATCAAGTTACCATACATGATATCAACATTTCTTCATGAGGTAATCTCTTTTTGCTATAGGCATGAGCTCAATCATTTATTACTCAAATCAATTAGTACAAAGTTCATTTTATCAATATGCTCAATACAATATTAGCAAGGATTTAACCATACCTCAATCACAACACTTGCCTCAAATTTGCAAAAAGCAAGATAACTTCCAAATTTATCTAAGGTCACCTTAAAGTGACTCCATTTTAGAAGTCTTCTAAACTAGGAGTTTTACAAAGTTTCACAAAAACATCATAGGTTCACAATATCTAACGTATTTATATCATTAGAGAGAGATACTAACCTTAAACATCAAAAAGATGAGGATAACGGGTTCTCATGTCGGCCTCAGCCTCCCATGTTGCACCCTCAACTAGGTGGTTCCTCCATAACACCTTTACGGAAACCACCTCTTTGTTCCTCAACCTTTTCACTTGCCTATCAAGGATTTGAACCGGAACCTCCTCATAAGAGAGGTTATCCTTGACTTCCAGGCCTTCAATAGGAAGAATAGACTCGGGATTCCCGACACACTTCTTCAACATGGAGACATGAAAAACCGGATGAACCAAAGCTAGCTCATCAGGTAATTTTAAACGATAGGCAACTTTACCAACCCTTTCCAAAATCTCATAAGGGCCTACATATCGAGGGCTCAACTTCCCTTTCTTTCCAAATCTTACCACTCCCTTCATAGGTGAAATTTTCAAATACACCTTATCACCCTCTTCAAACTCCAAGTCCCTTCTTCTATTATCGGCATAGGACTTTTGTCGACTATAGGCTGTTTGCAACCTATTTCTTATGATATGTACATTCTCCAATGTCTTATAGATCAAGTCGGGACCAAAGATCGATGACTCACCCACTTCAAACCATCCTATAGGAGACCTACACCTCCTACCATACAAGGCTTCATAGGGAGCCATGGAGATGGACGAATGAAAACTATTATTATACGCAAACTCTACCAATGGCAAATGCTTATCCCAACTTCCTTTAAAATCAATAATACAAGCTCTAAGCATATCCTCAAGAGTTTGAATCGTGCGTTCCGCTTGACCATCTGTTTGAGGATGGAAGGCGGTACTTAATTTTACCTTAGAACCCAAACCTTTTTGAAACGACTTCCAAAATCTAGATGTGAATTGTGTACCTCGATCCGAAATGATGGATAACGGAATACCATGACGACACACAATCTCATCTATGAAAATCTTCGCATAATCTTCCGCCGAATACGTAGATTTGACGGGGATAAAGTGAGCGGACTTAGTCAATCTATCAACAATCACCCATATAGAATCAAATGACTTTTGAGTCCGAGGTAACCCTACTACAAAATCCATATTAATGTCTTCCCACTTCCAAGTAGGAATTTGGATCTCTTGTAGTAAGCCACCCGGCTTTTGATGTTCCGCCTTCACTTGTTGACAATTCGGACATTTAGCAACAAATTCCGCTATATCCTTCTTCAAACCTTCCCACCAATATATTTCTCGAAGGTCATGATACATCTTTGTAGAACCGGGATGGATGGAATAGTGGGATCCATGGGATTCATCAAGGATCCGATCCCTCAATCCATCAACATCAGGAACACACAACCTCCCTTGATACCTCAACACACTGTCTTCTCCTAAGGAGAATGACTCGTTCGTCTTGCCAAGAACCGATTCCTTTAACTCCATCAATAGTTGATCAAGGTGTTGTTTGGACTTCACCTCAACCACCAATGATGACTCGGAGCTATGATGAACCGTGGCACCTCCATTTAGCGAACTCACCAATCGCACTCCCAATCTAGTCAAACGATGAACATCTTTTACTAGATCTTTCTTGTCCTCTTCGATATGAGACACACTACCCATAGTCATATGGCTTAAAGCATCCGCCACCACATTTGCCTTGCCGGAATGATATAGGACACTCATATCATAATCTTTCAACAACTCTAACCACCTTCTTTGTCGAAGATTCAAATCTTTTTGGGTAAACACATATTGAAGGCTCTTATGATCAGTGAAAACATCCACATGAACACCATACAAGTAGTGTCTCCATATTTTTAAAGCAAACACCACCGCCGCTAACTCGAGGTCATGAGTAGGATAATTTCTCTCATGCACCTTAAGTTGCCGCGAAGCATAGGCAATCACCTTCCCATTTTGCATAAGCACACACCCCAAGCCCACGCGGGATGCATCACAATACACAATGAACCCTTTAGATCCTTTCGGTAAAGTTAACACCGGAGCGGAAGTAAGCCTATCCTTCAATAATTGAAAACTCCTCTCGCATGCCTCTGACCACTCAAACTTTTTACCTTTTTGTGTCAATGAAGTCAAAGGAGATGCAATGGATGAAAAGCCTTCTACGAACCTTCGATAATAACCCGCTAGACCCAAGAAACTCCTAATGTCAGTTGGGGTCAAGGGTCTAGGCCAGTTTCTTACCGCATCTGTTTTCCTTGGGTCTATCTCGACTCCCTCACTAGAGATGATGTGCCCAAGAAATGCCACCGACCTCAGCCAAAACTCGCACTTGCTATACTTGGCGAACAATTTATGTTCTCTAAGGGTTTGCAATACTACCCTTAGATGATCCATGTGGTCAACCTCATTTTTCGAATACACCAAGATATCATCGATAAATACAATAACGAATGAATCAAAGTAACTTCGAAATACTCTATTCATCAAATCCATAAATGCCGCCGGAGCATTTGTGAGACCAAAAGACATAACTACGAACTCATAATGCCCATATCGAGTCCGAAAAGCTGTCTTTGGAATATCTTCATTTCTCACCCTAAGCTGGTGGTACCCTGACCTCAAATCAATCTTTGAGAAGTAACTCGCTCCTTGGAGTTGATCAAATAAATCATCAATCCGAGGAAGAGGATACTTGTTCTTGATGGTAACCTTGTTGAGTTGTCGGTAGTCAATATACATTCTCAAGGACCCATCCTTCTTTTTCACGAACAACAACGGAGCACCCCATGGAGAAATGCTAGGCCTTATAAAGCCCTTGTCTAGCAAATCTTTAAGTTGTGCCTTCAATTCCTTTAACTCGGCGGAGCCATTCTATAAGGAGGAATGGAGATAGGATTTGTTTCTGGTAGCAAATCGATACCGAAATCGATTTCCCGTTCGGGAGGAATGCCGGGAAGGTCATCAGGAAAGACCTCCGTAAATTCACTCACCACGGGGACTGATTCGATAGGAGGAACTTCGGAATCCACTTCTTGGACTCTCACAATATGGTAGAGACACCCCTTCGAGATCATTTTACACGCCTTTAGGCATGATATGAAACGACCTCTAGGAAGAGAATTTCCACCCTTGCACTCTATAACGGGCTCATTTGGGAAACAAAACCTTACGACTCTAGTCCTACAATCAATGGAAGCGAAACTAGCATGCAACCAATCCATACCTAATATGACATAAAAATCAAGCATGTCTAGCTCAACTTGAGAAACTCTATGAGGCATTGAAATAGGACAATTTCGATAGACTCTTTTTGCTACCACTGACTCACCCACTTGAGTAGACACCAAAATAGGTTCATGCAAAACATCGGCTAATGTACTAAACTTCTTAGGTACTAAGGGAGTAATGAAAGACAAAGTAGCACCCGGATCAAGTAATGCATACACATCAATGGCAAAGATTTGTAACATACCAGTCACCACATCGGGAGAGGCCTCTTGGTCATCTCTCGTACGAAGAGCATAAAAACTGTTCTTCTTAGGAGCCTCACTCGCTTGCTTTTGCACATTCCTTTCTCGGTTCCTTATGTTAGGGCAGTCCCTAACTTTGTGATCACTCTTCCCACAACTAAAGCAATTCCCTGTTCCGATCAAACATTCACTATAGTGTTCCTTCCCACACTTAACACAAGTAGGCTTCTCATTAGATGAGTTTCCACCCTTTCCCTTTGCAACTTTTGGTCTAGGGGCTTTAGGATCCCTAGTCTTGGGAAATTTGGATGGAACGTAGTTTGAGAACCTCTTCTTGAATCTAGGCCTGTCTTGAATTCCCAACCTATCTTTAGCAGTTTCACCCTCATAAGACCTTGTCCTTCTTGAGTCCTTATCCTTATCCTTCCTTTTTGCTCTAGCCTCCTCAACCCTTTTTGCTTGTACCATGAGACGACCAATATTCATGTTATCATGTAGCATAGCCGATTGACACTCCTCTTGTTAGTCGTCCGATATACCTATCACATATCGACTCATTTTGTCTCTAGGATCGGAGACCAAAGATGGAGCATATTTGGCCAATTGAGTAAATTTCATAGAATACTCATGAACACTCATCGTTCCTTGGCGGAGATTGATGAATTCCACCACTTTTGTTTCTCTCATTTCTCTAGGGAAAAACCGATCAATGAAGGCCCTTTCGAATAACTCCCACGTCACTAACCCACTTTCAAGTGGCCTGTTGTCCTTCCATTGCACATACCATATCTGAGCAACATCTTTGAGTTGGTATGATGCCAACTCGGCACTCTCGCTAGATGACAGTCCCATAGCACACAAAATCTTGTGAATCTCATCAATAAATTCCTGAGGGTCTTCATCAACCTTCGACCCATAAAAGACAGGAGGATTCATTCGAGTGAAATCCCTAAGTCTGGAGGCCATAGTCTGTTCATGGACTCTAGGTGCCAAATCCCTATTGGCTTGGGCAGTCATAGCTTGGGCTTGCACTGTTGCGGCTTGAGCTTGAGTAGTCATGGCTTGAGCCATTTGAGCAATAATAGCCCTCATCTGAGCTTCTGTCATCGGTAGAGGATCAGCAGGAACCTGGTCATCAACAGCAACCTCTTCAAGAGGAGGAGCTGGTTCATCACGGGGAGGAATTCCCGCAGCAGCCATCTCTTCCTCAAGTCTTCTAGCCGCATTTCTTCTAGTATTCATCTCCTATAACCAAAACACAAGGTTTATGCGAAAGTATATAAGACGTACATTCTAGGGGCACGATATGGATTTCCAACAATGAGAGTGATTCCTAATCATCAAATAAGTTCCTATTCATAAGTGTGGCGCGCTTCACAATTATGAATACAAACCTAAATAACGTGGTTGAGAGAGAGACGTTAACATCAAGGATATTCAACCTCATGCTCTGATACCAAGTTTGTCACATCCGGGTTTACCCCCAGACGTAACCGGCGTCGTCGTCCTCTCGGAGGACTAAGACAAGCCCCTTAGCTTCGTCATAGCATTCATCGACTAAAAAAAATCAGAAAGAATTAAAAAAAATTTATCTAAAACTACTCGGAGGTTTACATAGACCTCTACATACACATATTTATATATATCAAGTATACATAGACTTGTTCATATACGAAGATTACTTAGTCTTCTACTTTTATTTCATACACTTATATGTTTAGAAAATAATAGTCATAAAACCGTCTCATCTCATAAACCATCTATTGATTACAATAAGTCTTGGGCATAGCCCTACATCAAATGAAAGAAGCCGCATATAGGCTGTCTACTACATCGTCTCAAGAGAATAACAGAGTCAACATAGAATCATAGTAACTACACATCATAAAAGAGAGATGTCGGCCACGTCCTCGAGAGAGTGAGGACCTACCACTTGGATGACAAAATACCCAAGTCTTCCTTCCTAGCAATTTGGATCAAGCTCAACGACCCGAACCTAAAATGTTTGGGAAAAGGGAAAGAAAAGGGATTAGTACTCCACATGTACTAAGTATGAAATCTCATATACAATTACCAATCAAATATATTTAAAAAGGGACATTTATGAAAACATAATAGACTACATATACCATTAAACCATAGCCAAGCAAAGCATACTAATGATAACCTTCAATAAGTCACAAGTGCAATGATCAAGTAAAATTACCATGTCTCCTACTCAATCAAGTAACCTACCAAGACTACAATTAGCAATTTGCTTACCAACATACTCTTGATGTCATGATACATCCTTCTTCAATCAAAGACAACAACATTATATTCACAAGCAACATACAACCCATTCACATCATACCATCGTTTTACATGCATAATGTTGACCTCTCAAAGTTCCTATCAAGGCAAACTAGTGCAAGGCGTAGGTAGAGTCCCATACCCCTACCTAAGCTATAGCCAACCTCTCAAGTTATTTTGATTAGTCTATATCTTATTCATTCATTTTAGTTTAGGGAACATTTGCCTTAACCGACATAGACCACATAATCGAATGTGGAATCCGGTGTCATGAAACCTTACACCGATGGAAGGTGGTCTACCGGCCAAGGTAGAACCTAACGTAAACATAGCTATCTAGGTGGATCCACTAGCTAGTATCCTATGGTGGCAACATAGTTCAAGAACTAAGAGGTAGATATCCCTATTTATACCATTTGGTAATATGGGCCGCTCCTCATGGGAATCCCTTAAAGTGACACATCCCTCAAACATGGGAGTTATCGTCACATGGGCAACTTCTAGGATGAATCTTTCCTTTTTAAGGACAAGTCATCACCTCCCATTGTCAAGTTCGCTCGGTGCTAAGCTAAGTCCCCATTTAGAGAAAATCTTTAATCTTTATTAATTTTCTCAATTTAATTAGATAGGAGGGTCAATCCCTCGTATAATCATCATTATAGCTCAATAAGAATTGTATGAGAATTAGTCCTTTCATTAACAATCCATATAGGTGAAGTCAACCCTCGTACATCTCATCATAATAGGGCACATCGTACAACTTCCCTATATTACATTACACCTAGCAACCTCACAAGCAACCTAAGCATATCAATTCATGTATCATATCAACTTATCACATCAATCAAAGCATACTTCAACATAACATTATCACTTGATGACAATTAACCAAAATTTAAAGTAAAGGCTAGAATCATCAAGACTTACCAATACTCCTCCCTAGTCCATCAATAAAGGACCTTACCATCAACCCATAGATCAACCAATCTTAGATCATCACATCAATGTAATTCAATAATAAATCAAAAGAAATAATCAAGGAGAAGCACTATACTATGAAGCAATACTACATCAAAGTTTAGTAACATGATCTCAAGTGTATCTTCTTAACTTAGATTCAATATTCAAGAACATAGGTGTGAAGAACTTCAATTCATCATAATAGATTCATAATCAATGTAATAACAATCATTAAAGACCATTTAACCAATTATGAGATCAATTCTATCAAACTCAACCTAATCCATATCAATTTCATACTTAGGGTTAAGGGTTAGGGGTCATCACCCACAATCTAGATCAAACTACCTCAATTCACCATAATCAAGTTGCAATTCATGATAATCTATTCATTTTAACCCAAAGAATACATAATTAACTCAATTCACATGATCAAATTCGGATTTGGATGAAACCCATAAGAAAACCAACTTTTTGGAAAAGCTTTGAAGGAACCCTTTGAGGAAACAATCTCAAAGGTGAATTAGATCCCATACCTTAAGGTTTGATGACGTTTTGATGGTGAATTTCGTACTAAACCAGCCCCCAATGATCTCCCCAAGTTGATCTCCAATGGAGTCTTCCAATAGAGAGAGAAAGTAGAGAGAAGGAAGAGAGTTTTTTTTGTTTTTGTGAGAATGATTAGGCTAATGAGGGTTAGGGTATTTATAGTAGGGTCTTAATTCACTTAATTAGTCTTCCCTTAAACCCCTAATTACCCCTAAGACACTTAATTAATTAATTAACTAAAACTAACTTTCTGTAAACTGTCACAGCCCTCCACGACGGTTCCACGACGACGGTCCGTCGTGGCCGTAACGAACTGGCTTCCCTCCGTCCTGCACATCCATCACGCTGGTCAGAGACTTGTGCATGCGGAGGCTTTTCCCCAGGCGCTAAGGCTGGAACGATGGAGGCCTCGACACCCCGTCGCGCCTGTGACACCCCGTCATGGGGTCCGTCATGCCCTGCTGTTTCAAAGGTCCTCCTCGAGGGTCCTTGTTTGGTCCTCGGGGAGTCGTACTCTGATTTTTCCAGCATGAAACCATCCCACACAATATTTTACACCTATGGTTACAACCATTTACCAAATTCTGACTCTTCAACTTAGTTAAATTAAAAGGACACTCTAGCCCTCTTATGAACCAATTTGCCGGATGATTAAGAGTTTCGGTTCCAACACCACTTCAAAGACTCTAAATATGCCTAATTGGCTAGGAACACTGGTTTAGATCCTAAGGAGACCATTTAAGTCTTATCACATGACCACGGTATTTCAAAATGTTACATTATCCCCCCCTTAGGAACATTCATCCCCGAATGACACCAAACACTCTTAAAATGAGGGAGCAGACTCAAGACTAGCAGCTCAACCAATTCACAATATTCAGTTAGCATGAACTATATTATTTCATAAAAATACTCCCAAACATCAAGTTACCATACATGATCTCAACATTTCTTCATGAGGTAATCTCTTTTTCCTATAGGCATGAGCTCAATCATTTATTACTCAAATCAATTAGTACAAAGTTCATTTTATCAATATGCTCAATACAATATTAGCAAGGATTTAACCATACCTCAATCACAACACTTGCCTCAAATTTGCAAAAAGCAAGATAACTTCCAAATTTATCTAAGGTCACCTTAAAGTGACTCCATTTTAGAAGTCTTCTAAACTAGGAGTTTTACAAAGTTTCACAAAAACATCATAGATTCACAATATCTAACGTATTTATATCATTAGAGAGAGATACTAACCTTAAACATCAAAAAGATAAGGATAACGGGTTCTCATGTCGGCCTCAGCCTCCCATGTTGCACCCTCAACTAGGTGGTTCCTCCATAACACCTTTACGGAAACCACCTCTTTGTTCCTCAACCTTTTCACTTGCCTATCAAGGATTTGAACCGGAACCTCCTCATAAGAGAGGTTATCCTTGACTTCCAGGCCTTCAATAGGAAGAATAGACTCGGGATTCCCGACACACTTCTTCAACATGGAGACATGAAAAACCGGATGAACCAAAGCTAGCTCATCAGGTAATTTTAAACGATAGGCAACTTTACCAACCCTTTCAAAAAATCTCATAAGGGCCTACATATCGAGGGCTCAACTTCCCTTTCTTTCCAAATCTTACCACTCCCTTCATAGGTGAAATTTTCAAATACACCTTATCACCCTCTTCAAACTCCAAGTCCCTTCTTCTATTATCGGCATAGGACTTTTGTCGACTATAGGCTGTTTGCAACCTATTTCTTATGATATGTACATTCTCCAATGTCTTATAGATCAAGTCGGGACCAAAGATCGATGACTCACCCACTTCAAACCATCCTATAGGAGACCTACACCTCCTACCATACAAGGCTTCATAGGGAGCCATGGAGATGGACGAATGAAAACTATTATTATACGCAAACTCTACCAATGGCAAATGCTTATCCCAACTTCCTTTAAAATCAATAATGCAAGCTCTAAGCATATCCTCAAGAGTTTGAATCGTGCGTTCCGCTTGACCATCTGTTTGAGGATGGAAGGCGGTACTTAATTTTACCTTAGAACCCAAACCTTTTTGAAACGACTTCCAAAATCTAGATGTGAATTGTGCACCTCGATCCGAAATGATGGATAACGGAATACCATGACGACACACAATCTCATCTATGAAAATCTTCGCATAATCTTCCGCCGAATACGTAGATTTGACGGGGATAAAGTGAGCGGACTTAGTCAATCTATCAACAATCACCCATATAGAATCAAATGACTTTTGAGTCCGAGGTAACCCTACTACGAAATCCATATTAATGTCTTCCCACTTCCAAGTAGGAATTTGGATCTCTTGTAGTAAGCCACCCGGCTTTTGATGTTCCGCCTTCACTTGTTGACAATTCGGACATTTAGTAACAAATTCCGCTATATCCTTCTTCAAACCTTCCCACCAATATATTTCTCGAAGGTCATGATACATCTTTGTAGAACCGGGATGGATGGAATAGTGGGATCCATGGGATTCATCAAGGATCCGATCCCTCAATCCATCAACATCAGGAACACACAACCTCCCTTGATACCTCAACACACTGTCTTCTCCTAAGGAGAATGACTCGTTCGTCTTGCCAAGAACCGATTCCTTTAACTCCATCAATAGTTGATCAAGGTGTTGTTTGGACTTCACCTCAACCACCAATGATGACTCGGAGCTATGATGAACCGTGGCACCTCCATTTAGCGAACTCACAAATCGCACTCCCAATCTAGTCAAACGATGAACATCTTTTACTAGATCTTTCTTGTCTTCTTCGATATGAGACACACTACCCATAGTCATATGGCTTAAAGCATCCGCCACCACATTTGCCTTGCCGGGATGATATAGGACACTCATATCATAATCTTTCAACAACTCTAACCACCTTCTTTGTCGAAGATTCAAATCTTTTTGGGTAAACACATATTGAAGGCTCTTATGATCAGTGAAAACATCCACATGAACACCATACAAGTAGTGTCTCCATATTTTTAAAGCAAACACCACCGCCGCTAACTCGAGGTCATGAGTAGGATAATTTCTCTCATGCACTTTAAGTTGCCGCGAAGCATAGGCAATCACCTTCCCATTTTGCATAAGCACACACCCCAAGCCCACGCGGGATGCATCACAATACACAATGAACCCTTTAGATCCTTTCGGTAAAGTTAACACCGGAGCGGAAGTAAGCCTATCCTTCAATAATTGAAAACTCCTCTCGCATGCCTCTGACCACTCAAACTTTTTACCTTTTTGTGTCAATGAAGTCAAAGGAGATGCAATGGATGAAAAGCCTTCTACGAACCTTCGATAATAACCCGCTAGACCCAAGAAACTCCTAATGTCAGTTGGGGTCAAGGGTCTAGGCCAGTTTCTTACCGCATCTGTTTTCCTTGGGTCTATCTCGACTCCCTCACTAGAGATGATGTGCCCAAGAAATGCCACCGACCTCAGCCAAAACTCGCACTTGCTATACTTGGCGAACAATTTATGTTCTCTAAGGGTTTGCAATACTACCCTTAGATGATCCATGTGGTCAACCTCATTTTTCGAATACACCAAGATATCATCGATAAATACAATAACGAATGAATCAAGGTAACTTCGAAATACCCTATTCATCAAATCCATAAATGCCGCCGGAGCATTTGTGAGACCAAAAGACATAACTACGAACTCATAATGCCCATATCGAGTCCGAAAAGCTGTCTTTGGAATATCTTCATTTCTCACCCTAAGCTGGTGGTACCCTGACCTCAAATCAATCTTTGAGAAGTAACTCGCTCCTTGGAGTTGATCAAATAAATCATCAATCCGAGGAAGAGGATACTTGTTCTTGATGGTAACCTTGTTGAGTTGTCGGTAGTCAATATACATTCTCAAGGACCCATCCTTCTTTTTCACGAACAACAACGGAGCACCCCATGGAGAAATGCTAGGCCTTATAAATCCCTTGTCTAGCAAATCTTTAAGTTGTGCCTTCAATTCCTTTAACTCGGCCGGAGCCATTCTATAAGGAGGAATGGAGATAGGATTTGTTTCTGGTAGCAAATCGATACCGAAATCGATTTCCCGTTCGGGAGGAATGCCGGGAAGGTCATCAGGAAAGACCTCCGTAAATTCACTCACCACGGGGACTGATTCGATAGGAGGAACTTCGGAATCCACTTCTTGGACTCTCACAATATGGTAGAGACACCCCTTCGAGATCATTTTACACGCCTTTAGGCATGATATGAAACGACCTCTAGGAAGAGAATTTCCACCCTTCCACTCTATAACGGGCTCATTTGGGAAACAAAACCTTACGACTCTAGTCCTACAATCGATGGAAGCGAAACTAGCATGCAACCAATCCATACCTAATATGACATAAAAATCAAGCATGTCTAGCTCAACTAGATCAACTTGAGAAACTCTATGAGGCATTGAAATAGGACAATTTCGATAGACTCTTTTTTCTACCACTGACTCACCCACTTGAGTAGACACCAAAATAGGTTCATGCAAAACATCGGGTAATGTACTAAACTTCTTAGGTACTAAGGGAGTAATGAAAGACAAAGTAGCACCCGGATCAAGTAATGCATACACATCAATGGCAAAGATTTGTAACATACCAGTCACCACATCGGGAGAGGCCTCTTGGTCATCTCTCGTACGAAGAGCATAAAAACTGTTCTTCTTAGGAGCCTCACTCGCTTGCTTTTGCACATTCCTTTCTCGGTTCCTTATGTTAGGGCAGTCCCTAACTTTGTGATCACTCTTCCCACAACTAAAGCAATTCCCCGTTCCGATCAAACATTCACCATAGTGTTCCTTCCCACACTTAACACAAGTAGGCTTCTCATTAGATGAGTTTCCACCCTTTCCCTTTGCAACTTTTGGTCTAGGGGCTTTAGGATCCCTAGTCTTGGGAAATTTGGATGGAACGTAGTTTGAGAACCTCTTCTTGAATCTAGGCCTGTCTTGAATTCCCAACCTATCTTTAGCAGTTTCACCCTCATAAGACCTTGTCCTTCTTGAGTCCTTATCCTTATCCTTCCTTTTTGCTCTAGCCTCCTCAACCCTTTTTGCATGTACCATGAGACGAACAATATTCATGTTATCATGTAGCATAGCCGATTGACACTCCTCTTGTAAGTCGTCCGATATACCTATCACATATCGACTCATTTCGTCTCTAGGATCGGAGACCAAAGATGGAGCATATTTGGCCAATTGAGTAAATTTCAGAGAATACTCATGAACACTCATCGTTCCTTGGCGGAGATTGATGAATTCCACCACTTTTGTTTCTCTCATTTCTCTAGGGAAAAACCGATCAATGAAGGCCCTTTCGAATAACTCCCACGTCACTAACCCACTTTCAAGTGGCCTGTTGTCCTTCCATTGCACATACCATATCTGAGCAACATCTTTGAGTTGGTATGATGCCAACTCGGCACTCTCGCTAGATGACAGTCCCATAGCACACAAAATCTTGTGAATCTCATCAATAAATTCCTGAGGGTCTTCATCAACCTTCGACCCATAAAAGACAGGAGGATTCATTCGAGTGAAATCCCTAAGTCTGAAGGCCATAGTCTGTTCATGGACTCTAGGTGCCAAATCCCTATTGGCTTGGGCAGTCATAGCTTGGGCTTGCACTGTTGCGGCTTGAGCTTGAGTAGTCATGGCTTGAGCCATTTGAGCAATAATAGCCCTCATCTGAGCTTCTGTCATCGGTAGAGGATCAGCAGGAACCTGGTCATCAACAGCAACCTCTTCAAGAGGAGGAGCTGGTTCATCACGGGGAGGAATTCCCGCAGCAGCCATCTCTTCCTCAAGTCTTCTAGCCGCATTTCTTCTAGTATTCATCTCCTATAACCAAAACACAAGGTTTAGGCGAAAGTATATAAGACGTACATTCTAGGGGCACGATATGGATTTCCAACAATGAGAGTGATTCCTAATCATCAAATAAGTTCCTATTCATAAGTGTGGCGCGCTTCACAATTATGAATACAAACCTAAATAACGTGGTTGAGAGAGAGACGTTAACATCAAGGATATTCAACCTCATGCTCTGATACCAAGTTTGTCACATCCGGGTTTACCCCCAGACGTAACCGGCGTCGTCGTCCTCTCGGAGGACTAAGACAAGCCCCTTAGCTTCGTCATAGCATTCATCAACTAAAAAAAATCAGAAAGAATTAAAAACTTTTTATCTAAAACTACTTGGAGGTTTACATAGACCTCTACATACACATATTTATATATATCAAGTATACATAGACTTGTTCATATACGAAGATTACTTAGTCTTCTACTTTTATTTCATACACTTATATGTTTTAGAAAATAATAGTCATAAAACCGTCTCATCTCATAAACCATCTATTGATTACAATAAGTCTTGGGCATAGCCCTACATCAAATGAAAGAAGCCACATATAGGCTGTCTACTACATCGTCTCAAGAGAATAACAGAGTCAACATAGAATCATAGTAACTACACATCATAAAAGAGAGATGTCGGCCACGTCCTCGAGAGAGTGAGGACCTACCACTTGGATGACAAAATACCCAAGTCTTCCTTCCTAGCAATTTGGATCAAGCTCAACGACCCGAACCTAAAATGTTTGGGAAAAGGGAAAGAAAAGGGATTAGTACTCCACATGTACTAAGTATGAAATCTCATATACAATTACCAATCAAATATATTTAAAAAGGGACATTTATGAAAACATAATAGACTACATATACCATTAAACCATAGCCAAGCAAAGCATACTAATGATAACCTTCAATAAGTCACAAGTGCAATGATCAAGTAAAATTACCATGTCTCCTACTCAATCAAGTAACCTACCAAGACTACAATTAGCAATTTGCTTACCAACATACTCTTGATGTCATGATACATCCTTCTTCAAGCAAAGACAACAACATTATATTCACAAGCAACATACAACCCATTCACATCATACCATCGTTTTACATGCATAATGTTGACCTCTCAAAGTTCCTATCAAGGCAAACTAGTGCAAGGCGTAGGTAGAGTCCCATACCCCTACCTAAGCTATAGCCAACCTCTCAAGTTATTTTGATTAGTCTATATCTTATTCATTCATTTTAGTTTAGGGAACATTTGCCTTAACCGACATAGACCACATAATCGAATGTGGAATCCGGTGTCATGAAACCTTACACCGATGGAAGGTGGTCTACCGGCCAAGGTAGAACCTAACGTAAACATAGCTATCTAGGTGGATCCACTAGCTAGTATCCTATGGTGGCAACATAGTTCAAGAACTAAGAGGTAGATATCCCTATTTATACCATTTGGTAATATGGGCCGCTCCTCATGGGAATCCCTTAAAGTGACACATCCCTCAAACATGGGAGTTATCGTCACATGGGCAACTTCTAGGATGAATCTTTCCTTTTTAGGGACAAGTCATCACCTCCCATTGTCAAGTTCGCTCGGTGCTAAGCTAAGTCCCCATTTAGAGAAAATCTTTAATCTTTATTAATTTTCTCAATTTAATTAGATAGGAGGGTCAATCCCTCGTATAATCATCATTATAGCTCAATAAGAATTGTATGAGAATTAGTCCTTTCATTAACAATCCATATAGGTGAAGTCAACCCTCGTACATCTCATCATAATAGGGCACATCGTACAACTTCCCTATATTACATTACACCTAGCAACCTCACAACCAACCTAAGCATATCAATTCATGTATCATATCAACTTATCACATCAATCAAAGCATACTTCAACATAACATTATCACTTGATGACAATTAACCATAATTTGAAGTAAAGGCTAGGATCATCAAGACTTACCAATACTCCTCCCTAGTCCATCAATAAAGGACCTTACCATCAACCCATAGATCCACCAATCTTAGATCATCACATCAATGTAATTCAATAATAAATCACAAGAAATAATCAAGGAGAAGCACTATATTATGAAGCAATACTACATCAAAGTTTAGTAACATGATCTCAAGTGTATCTTCTTAACTTAGATTCAATATTCAAGAACATAGGTGTGAAGAACTTCAATTCATCATAATAGATTCATAATCAATGTAATAACAATCATTAAAGACCATTTAACCAATTATGAGATCAATTCTATCAAACTCAACCTAATCCATATCAATTTCATACTTAGGGTTAAGGGTTAGGGGTCATCACCCACAATCTAGATCAAACTACCTCAATTCACCATAATCAAGTTGCAATTCATGATAATCTATTCATTTTAACCCAAAGAATACATAATTAACTCAATTCACATGATCAAATTCGGATTTGGATGAAACCCATAAGAAAACCAACTTTTTGGAAAAGCTTTGAAGGAACCCTTTGAGGAAAGAATCTCAAAGGTGAATTAGATCCCATACCTTAAGGTTTGATGACGTTTTGATGGTGAATTTCGTGCTAAACCAGCCCCCAATGATCTCCCCAAGTTGATCTCCAATGGAGTCTTCCAATAGAGAGAGAAAGTAGAGAGAAGGAAGAGTTTTTTTTGTTTTTGAGAGAATGATTAGGCTATTGAGGGTTAGGGTATTTATAGTAGGGTCTTAATTCACTTAATTAGTCTTCCCTTAAACCCCTAATTACCCCTAAGACACTTAATTAATTAATTAACTAAAACTAACTTTCTGTAAACTGTCACAGCCCTCCACAACGGTTCCACGACGACGGTCCGTCGTGGCCGTGACGGACTGGCTTCCCTCCGTCCTGCACATCCGTCACGCTGGTCAGAGACTTGTGCATGCGGAGGCTTTTCCCCAGGCGCTAAGGCTGGCACGACGGAGGCCTCGACGCCCCGTCGCGCCTGTGACGCCCCGTCATGGGGTCCGTCATGCCCTGCTGTTTCAAGGGTCCTTGTTTGGTCCTCGGGGAGTCGTACTCTGATTTTTCCAGCATGAAACCATCCCACACAATATTTTACACCTATGGTTACAACCGTTTACCAAATTCTGACTCTTCAACTTAGTTAAATTAAAAGGACACTCTAGCCCTCTTATGAACCAATTTGCCGGATGTTTAAGAGTTTCGGTTCCAACACCACTTCAAAGACTCTAAATATGCCTAATTGGCTAGGAACACTGGGTTAGATCCTAAGGAGACCATTTAAGTCTTATCACATGACCACGGTATTTCAAAATGTTACAATTTCTTCAAGATACTGCCTAGACTTATGCTATTAATGAAATATAATTGATGATGAATGTAAGTGAATTGGGTTAAAGGTCTATGCTCTTATACTTTCTAGTATATCATTACCCAATTAATTTATTTCGTTTTTGTTAATTAAGTAAGGGTCTAATCAAAATTATATCAATTTACGCTTTTACCAAAATACACTAGGGCTTGGAGAAGACGAGAAAGGAGAAGAGGAGCAATATTCGAAAAGATCATCTAGTTTAGCTTGTGGATTTCGTTGGGGGATCCCTACAAGGTATGTGAGATCATATAGCATTGGGTTAATTCTCCTAGGCGCCAATCATGATTTAATTCAACGAATTTAAGTTCTTGAAAGCTTAGAAATTGAGTTCTTGCAGGTTTTGATGGAGTTATATTAATTCTTTGATTTGTTGAAATCGTTAAGGTGTTGTTTGAATGAATCCATGAAATTAGGTTGATCTTGAGTAGAATATGATGTACTTTTAACATTTAATCTATTCTAAGTGTTTGGGAAAAGAACTCATGGAGTTTAGAGAGTTTAGAACTAAAAAACGAAAAAGAAATTTCGTCGGACGATATTTGACATCAGTGGTGTGTCGCACTCCCACCTCCCAGATTTGAAAATTTCTGCTTTGCTTCCCTGAGATGACACAAGGAGTTCTGCCTCAAAATCTATTTCGAAACCAAATTATAAAAGGTTCTCCGCATCGCGAAACCATTTTCAAATATTGATTTTCAGTCTTTTCTCATATCTAGCTATCTAGAATCATTCCTAAACATCATGAGATCTTTCCAATCACAAATCATAATCCTTTAATCCATAGTTCAACCTAAGGATCAGTTAAGAGTCAAGTCAAGAGCAGTAAAGAATCAAAGTCAAGAGAAGTCAAGAGTCAAGTTAACATAATTTTTTAAAGTTTTTCAAAAGTCTTTCACAAATGTTTTAACTTTGTTTTAAGACTTAAGTTTTAAGTTCAGTAAAGAGTAAAGTTGAAGTTCTTTTATTCAAAGAAGTATATGGGGGCTATGTATTCCCAAAAAGATTTAAAATGTTTTCACATTTAAATAAGAACAGAACTGAGATTTACAAAGAGCTTACGGTCCAGTTTTTAGAAATGAGTAATTGCTTTATAAATTAAGCAAGAGAGGAACTGATATTTCCAAAATAGCCTTTGAGCTAGGTTTTTGAGCACTAATCTCAAATCACAGAAGAAGCATGTTTTTATACATAAAGAGCTAAGATAATATATTATTTTTGGAAGTAGTATTGAACACCGATATGGGGAAGAGCTTAAACAACTATCAGCCCCCAAAAACTATGTAGCATCATGGGAGAAAAGGGTCATACTTTTTAGATGAGTCATTTTCACATCGACTAGTGGATAAACATAGTAGTTCAGGTCCTACACCTTTGGCCGGATATAGGATGCGTTGACAGAGAGAGGAAGATCTTTGTATCATCACAATAACTCTTATGTGATGATTGTCGGTTAGATAAACTCTCAAAGAAGTTATTATATTTTTATATACATCAGTTTAATTTTTTTCACATACATTTCAGAGTTATGTTTTATCCTTGCTATATACACAGAGGTCATCATGTTTTTAAATAGCTTTTCTTTTTATTGCACTTGTTTTAAACTGTTTTATCTTGAAATGATTTTAGTTAAGTATTCATGAGATGAGAAGAGCTAAGGAAAGTGTTTTTTCAGAATCTCTTTCAAGCCTATGTTGTTTTAGCATTCCAACTCGCATACTCGCACATTTAATATACTGATATCAGTTGGCCTGCATCGTATTATGATGCAGCCACAGGTAACCAGTATCGGCAAGCATCCCATCGTTGATCCAGTGAGCACTCCAGAATCACTTGATGAGCCTCCTTGCATTCTTTTTATTTCTTTCAGTTATTATATTAGTTCATTAGGATGTTATGGGGTTTGTCCCGACATCCATCTCAGTTATTTAAAGGCTTCAAAGACAGTCATATATTAGTACTTTGAGTCTTTTCGTTATCATTTCTTATTGTTAAGACTTGGGTTGTCACTTTTGGCCAAGTTGAATGTTTAACCTTTAAGCATTCTCATTTATTTTAGTATTAAGTCAGTTAAGTGTTATTAATCGTTATTAATATGCATATTGTCTTTGGCTGAGTTAAGTAAGTCATGCCAAGGGTTCTCTATAGGCCAGTAATGGTCTTCGAGTGCCAGTCCCACCTGGGGTGTAGGCTCAGGGCATGATACCCTTGAATTCGATAACACAAGCGCTCAAATATGTCCTCTAAGGTCACCGTGGTACACTTTGCCTAACCATCCGTCGGTGGGTGAAATGATGTACTGATATTTACCTAAGTACCAAGACCTTTGTGAAATTACTTTCACAAATTACATGTAAACTAGGGACCACTATCTGAGATATAGACAAGGGAAACCCATGCAACCTGACTATCTCGCTAATGTAGATTATGGTGTAATCCTCTGATAAATCTATAAACTTGACCGCCAAGAAGTGAGCTAACTTATTGACTCTATCCACTATCACCCAGATTGATTCATGTTGTTTGCAAGTACGAGGTGAAACATGATGAAATCCATGTTTATAACTTCTGTAAAACCCCGGGTCCAAGGGAGATGAGACCTATGACCGTGGTCCACGGTCCATTGATGGAACCATGGTCTGTATGTGGGGTCCCGTCATTGGGGTTCAAGATTTAAGGGTCTCTATGTAACACCCCAGGAAAAAAATCGAACTAAAACTCAAACCATTCTTCATAGAGAGTTATATTTTACCAAGGAATTAAATAATTCCTAAGTATTAAGGTCAGGTCACTAGATGTAGCCCCTTGATTTCCAAAAAGAACTAAATTAGAAAGTTACCCAAAAATAGTGAGTGGTATTTTGGTCTTTTTCTTACCTAATTGGATTCACACGTTTTAGTAGGGTTTAAAGATTCTAAACGGATAAGAATTGGTTTCATTCATTTCCAAAAGCATTTAGGGTTATAGATAGAAGATTCAAGAGGAGAAAAAGTTCAAAGCTTCAAGCGTTTGTTCAAGAAATTCAAGATTTTGCCAAGAACCTCCTCTTTGAGATATGTAAGCTTCCATGGTGTTTGGTTCGTTCACTGACACACCATGGTGTTTGGTTCGTTCACTGACACACCAATCATGAGTTATTTTCTAAATCTATACATAAATATTGAGCAATTTTATTTCTTGATGAGTTCTTGATAAGTGTTCTTGAAGTTTCCTCATCGATTAAGTTTTGATGTAAGATTCTACTTGGGTCAAATTCAAACGATCATATCTATTAGAATATAAAGAGTTACACGATCCATAAGATATGAAATTAAAGGTATTTGAATCTACTTTCTAACACCAAAAATTTCGGTTCAATCCAATTTTTGAGTAAAAAACTAAGACTATTTTAGTAACCTATACAATGTTGTTACAAATTTAGCCGACGGAAAAACATTAAAAAGGGTTGTTTTTGTTTTTTACCTTCAAGAAAACCCTAAACGAATTTCTTGACTAATAAAAGGTTCAAAACAATCAGATTTTCATATTTTAGTCCATCATTCTCTTCTCTCTCAAACTCTAGGGCAAAAGCCTAAGGAAAAATCAAAGTAAAAGACTCCATTCAAAATTCTTTCAATCTTTTTTTCAAGATTCTTTTTCAAATTGAGTTTTTCTCCAAGAATTCCATTCTTTCTAACTCAAGTTCCTTCATAAAATTATGAATCACTAATGCAAATAATAAATCTTTTTCATAGAAACTAACTCAAGAATCTCAAGAAAGGTTTTCTTGATTGTTTACCTTCAAGCTAGGGTTTCAAGGCTTCTAATCAAATACTTCATCAAGATTCGTCAAGATTATTCAAGATTCTTCAAGAACCTTGCTTTTGTCAAGTATGTAAGTCATTCATAGTGCTAAACTAGTTTATCCTCACACCCTACATCTACTTTCAAATCAATAAAAGAGAAATCTAGGATTCTACCCTAGATTTGAGTATTTTTTTTAGCTAAGTTGGTTTTGAGTTAATGAGTTTATGTTTCTTTTAAAAGTTATATTCCTGATTATAGAATTGCTATATTTTTATTGAGATCATTTACATCATGAATCATCTCTTGAATTTATAATTTAAATTCAAAAAAGAGTTAAGAGTAGAGTTCAAGAAAGTTTGAGCTCAATTGTGAATCCTTTGAGATCAATTGTCAATTTGAGCTGAGTTTTGACGAAGAAAGTATGAGGAAGTCGTATAGATGAGGTCAATTTTGTTATGTAGACCCTTGAGTCGAGTCGTTCATGCCCATAAGTTCCGCATTAACTCCATAATTTGAGTATCTTTGAGAGGAGTAGTATCTTCAAGTTCTAAGTCTTGAGTATTGAGTTCCTAACCCTTTTGAGATTATATTCCTAATCATGGGATTACTACATGTCCCCATGAATCCCTTGAGTTAAGTTGTTCATGCCCATAATTCCACATGAACTATATGAGTCGAGCAGTCTAGAGATGTGTAGTATTATTGAGTCTTGAGTTCTGATACGCTCAAATTACAGCTCCCTAAAGAAGTATAAGTGATCATTGTCCAATAAAGAACCCAACTTGTAGGTTTGGGTCGATCCCACGAGGAATACGGTTCAGACTTAAACTTATCTCACGATTATATTCGTTTATTAAAACTATTTCTGAAACAAGTAGTTAAAGGAGGGGGGAATTGTGTAAGCAAATAACTTATTGTTGTTTAATTAACAAGTGAGCAAGATTTAAACTTTGATTTATCAATGAGAGAGAGAAACTAGTGTGTGTTCCCCATAAGCTCTTAATGTGGTAATCCTAATAATAGTAATCCTTTCCTAGTGTAACACATGCAAAGTTGATAAGTTAGGTATCCCAAGGTGATTAGTCCTCCAAGTAGGGAATTTCACTCCGCACCTTGGTATTAGACTATTAGATATTATCAAACTAAATCTTTATTGATAATTCTTTTCTCATTAACTACCTCTTTGGTCCGGAAAGTAGCAACAAGGCAAGTTCTAACATGTGCACTCATTAAAAAGACTTATATGCAAAAGAATTACCAATATATGCATCAACACTATTCAAGAATTACTTAATTATTATTTATACATTTTAATTTGCTCATGGTTCCCACAACCCTAGTTGTGTATTTAGTTACTCATTATTGAAAGAACACAATTCTTATTTTGATAAAGAGAATAAATGAACTTACGATTAGAGTAGAAGAAACCCGAAATCTTAATTGAATTTCAAAACCAAAATCGTATAAACCGAAATCCAGAATTAAAATAGCTAAAGTTGCAAGTTAATTCCCAAGAAAATACTGAAAGTTGACAATAATGGCTAACCTCTAAAAACGGGGTTTATATACCCTATTTACAGGAAAAAAATGTCCTAAACAAAAAGAAAACAGAATAAGGAAATAATCGTGTTGGATGCGGCTTTGATCGACGACTCTACCTACAAACCGTGGGTCGACCTACGGTTCGTTGGTCAACACTTAGACTTTTTCTTCAGAGGCCTGGAACCATCATTCTCTAATTAGAATCAACGGACACGCAGGACCTACATTCCATGTGTCCTCTTATGTGGCTCCACATTTAGGGATTTCATCAGATACTGGAACTTCAACTCTTTGAACACCTTCTACGGATGTGTAGGACAGCCCATGGATCACTTCACAGTTCCACACTTGGTCAGGCTTCCCTGATGCTCCTATCTACGCCTACCCATCTGCGGACCATCATAGGACCTACGGTCCGTAGGTCCCTTCATGGGTGTCCACTTCTGCAGAATTTTCAGTTGTCATCTCACTCAATCACGTCCAAGCCTATTTCCTGAAAACATGACACAAAAACATTATTTCCAATACAAAATGACCCTAGACACACACAAAACTTAAGTGAAATGTATCAAAAATACTGTAAACTCACGGTATATCAACACCCTCAACTTAAACATGTTGTTTGTCCTCAAGCGACACACTAATACTCTAAACGACACTTGTGTAAAAGTAGATATTCAGACTCAGCAATCACATGGCTATTTCAACTCATTCCATCTTCTTAGAGCAAAACATTTTTATTAGACTCAACAAGCTAACTCATGCGGATCAAGATATGACAAAGAACGACCAATAGACACCACAACATACACTTTTTCATAATCACCAAGGTACCAAATTTCCGACAATGTAACTAGTGCCCTCACTTCAAACAAAATCCTTTTCACATAGAAGATTGAATTTTGAGTTTTTGGGTTGATTCAACATTCGCGCTCAGAAGTGATTTCAAGTACAATTAGGGGTCGTTTGATTACTGTATAAAAGACATCTTATTCATGTATAAAAAGTTGCATTAGCTTTACTATGTTTGGTAGAAGTTTTGTATTAGGTATAAAAGTCAACATAACTTGTACCATGTTTGGTTGGTAAAAGTTTAAATGTTGTATAAAGTTATTCATATATTAATTTATACGGTATTTTGTTGTATTTTTTGTAGTCCTACATAATTAATACTAACATAACTTATGAGGGAATTTATGTATAGAGTTATGCAGGGTAGAAGGTGTAATAAGTTATGTGGGCATTAGTTATACATGTATTAAAATCATAGATTACATATTTATCCAATTAATTTAATTAAAAACTTTATTGTGTCCCATAGTTTTAATTTCTTTTTATATATAGACCACTTTCATTTCTTTTAATTTATTTGATTTTTTTAATTGAAAATTTTACTGTTTTCCTATTTACATTTGTTCTTTTTATTTATTTTTATATATAGACCATTTTCATTTCTTTTTATATACTTAAAGTTTATATATATATATATATATATATATATATATATATATATATATATATGCAAATATAAATATTTTTTTAATATTAGAAATTTAATTGTATATTTTTTATGGTACATATGTTAATCAAATATTAGCATTATATTTATTCAATATATTTCACATTTAATTAGCATGTATTATTATTTTGTAAATACATATATTAATAATTTACAACAAGTTTAATATTCAATAGCTAATTATTCATGTATTGCAATCTCTACATAACTAAATAATACCTACATAACTAATAACTAAATAATACCTACATAACTAATATCTGCATAGCTAATACCCGCATAATTAAACCCACCATAACTAAACCCTGCATAATTAAACCCTGCATAACTAATACGTTCATAACTAAGCCCTCCATAACTCTAACCAGTAACCAAACGGCCCCTTAGTGCTCAATATCAAAGGTTTGCCCTTATTTTCACTGCTTGGACTCTCCAAACTAGTTGCTAAGATCATTATAGGACTTTCTTAGCTTGTAATGTAGGCTCAGAGTCAAGTGTGGTACATTTGGGTATTTTTTAGTTACTTTCTGCCGTCATTGACATTACATTGGGGTTTTTTTACCTTTTTTCTCAACCTAGTTTGGACATCCTTTCATTTTACTTTCTTTCCCTTGACACTTTTCAACATGGATGTGACTTTTTACTTTGTGGCTCTTATTTTTCAGTTTCTTATTTTCTTTCACTTTATTTTTCTTTATTTCTTTCATCATTTTTATTTATCATCTTTTTACTTCTTTTGCACAAAGTCACATCCTCTTCTATCTTTTCTTTTTCTTTTTTCAACACAGAACTCTTTTCATACCCTTTTTTCTTTTGGTTTCCTCTTTCATAGTAACCCCCTACTTATGGATTTTGCATTAGTTGAGGTGTATCCGATATCGGACCAGGGATAACATCAGGGAAACTTTTGACTTAGCCACCCTCAACATAGGCATTTGGCCTAAGTCAAGGTGCACATGTCCAAGGAGGGACCGGGCTCAAGACAATTATTTAATGGAAGGTGAGTTAGGTGAATCAAAAGAAATGGTCTATTTAAAGCTCAAACATTTGGATCAAAGGGAACACTGATTTCATTTGGTTGGATTATCTTAGCCTTAAGTGGACTAATTTTAAAAAGGGCCTATTGTAACTTCCCAACTTCTAGCCTAGATCATCTTTACCCCATAGAGTCACTCATGTTGATATTGTAGAGTTTGATATGTCAAATTTTAATGTTATTCTTAGCATGGATTGAATCTAATTTTGTTAAGCTTCTGTTGATTTTAGGACCTGAGTGGTCAAGTTTTAATTCCCTAATGAGTATGTCCTAGAGTGAAATTGGGGAATTATATACCTAAGGTCAGTTTATTTCTTGTCTTAAAGCTAGAAAAAATTTCTAAGGGTTGCATATATCATCTTGTTTAGGTTAGGGATACAGATTCTGAAACCCCTACTATTGAGTTGGTCCCCGTTGTTAATGCGTTTTTGGAAGTGTTTTCCGATAATTTACCCAGTGCTCCTCCCAAAAGGGAAATAGCTCGGTATTAACCTCTTCCCAAATATGTAACCTATATTTATCCCTCCCTGTCATATGGCTCCGGTAGAACTTAAGGAGTTAAAAGAGAAATAGAAATATTTGTTGTAAAAGGGTTTCATCCGACCGAGTATCTCCATGGGGTGCTTCAGTTTTGTTTCTTCGAAAGAAAGATGGTTTACTTTCTATGTGTATTGACTGCCACCAATTGAGGGTGAATAAAGATGATATTCCGAAGATGACTTTTCAGAATATTAATTTTGTTTCTTCGAAAGAAAGATGGTTCACTTCCTATGTGTATTGACTACCGGCAGTTGAAAAGGGTTACCATTAAGAAAAAAATATGCTCTTCCAAGGATTGGTGATTTGTTTGATCTACTACAAGGAGCAAGTTAATTTTCTAAGATCGACCTCCAGTCGGGTTATCATCAATTGAGGGTGAAGAAAGATGATATTCCGAAGACGACTTTTCAAAATCGGTATGGTCATTATGAATATTTGATAATGTCATTTTACTTGACTAAGGCTCTGATCGCATTTATGAATTCGATAAATAAGGTGTTTTGACGATACCTTGACATGTTTGTGATTGTGTTTATCAATGACATCTTGATTTAATCAAGGAGCGAAGATGAGCATGCCGATCATTTGAGGATTGTGTTACAAGCCCTCAAGCACCAACAACTCTCTACAAAGTTTAGTGAATGTGAATTTTGGTTAAGATCTGTGGATTTTCTTGGTCACATTATTTCTGTTAAGGGTATTGAGGTAGATCCTAAGAAAATGGATGCAGTTAAGAGTTGGCCTAGACCTCTATCTCCTTTGGATATTCAAAGTTTCTAAGGTTTGGTTGGTTACTATAGAAGTTTGTTGAAGGGTTTTCTTTGATTTCCTCTCCATTGATGTCATTGACCCAAGAGAAAGTTAAGTTTGTATGGTCTGAAGCATGTGAGAAGTGTTTCCAAGAATTGAAAAATAGACTTCCTTTCGCTCCAGTGTTGACTTTACCAGAATGATCAGATGGGTTTGTAGCATTTTACCTTCAAATGCTACAACCTTTCTAACGATCATACAACTTATTTTATATAGATCTAACTAAGTCGAGTCTAAAGAAAAAAAATAGTAACCTATATCAAGGTCGAAATCACATTCAAATTACTATTTGGGAGGTTTCACATTTCGAGCAACCAACACTAACAAATTAGTGATGTAGACATCCACATAAGCAAATTGATACCCAAATTGCTTTAAAAAGATTTAGACATAAACATCGGGTCAAAATAAGACCTTGAGAACTATGCGTGGAAGTACAAAATTGATTTCTTCAAAAGATTACAACGAGCTCAAGGAACTTGTATCCCAAGAAATTGGCACAATCTAAGCATAAGTGAGTTAAAAACATCTTAATAAGAGAAAGCTCAAAATAAATAATATAGGAATAAAAAAAGTGAAGTTTGTCACATACGAAACTTAAGGGGTGCAGTTGACACCTAATGTCAAACTTAGGCGTGAGCCTATATATCCTCCTTGACCACTTGTTAATGGTGCATGAAAGACACACAAACTTAAGAAACAAACAAGTATATCTCGACTTAAAAATAAGCCCTTGACCGGTAGGACTCCTATCAATAGGTCTACAAAGAAAACAACTACACCCAACAATAACTAACTCGCACATAGCATGTTTATACAAAATCCAAAAACTGAAGTATAAGTACTACTCCCTCTGTCCCATTTTATGTGAGTTAGTTTGACTTGGAACAGAGTTCAAGAAAAAAAGGAAGACTTTTAAAATTTGTGGTCCAAAATGAATGATAGAAATTTATGTGGCTGTAAGTCATTTCATTAAGGTAAAATAGACTTTTTATAATTGAATTGTCACTTAATATAGAAATGTGTCATTCTTTTTGGGACTGACGAAAAAGAAAGTAAGTCACATAAATTGGGACATGGGGAGTAAACAAAAGGGCAGGGGTGAAACACAAGTACAAAACCTTTTCTCCCTACAATAAGATAATATAAACATATTACAAACAATAACCTTGACAGGTACAAATATCACACAATCACTATAAGTATTAATGAGCACAAATAATCACTAAATACCCGTACTATCCCCCTTACGTGGATCTAAATGATAATTATATTTAAATTGTCTAAATGTATATGTGTCATAAATCAATGCAAATATGAGGATATATATATATATCCTACTCATCTCATAGGTATGGCCTACCAGGCTTGAAGGCACGGTCTACCTGACCCATAGGCACAATATAACAATAAATCTGTTTGCTCAAGAACCTTCACGTGACAGTGTTTACTATGGCTAAAACAAGCTCATAGGTGACAACCAGGCGATATAACATCACAACAATAACATGTAATCATAATTAATGAGAATACAATCATAACATGTTTTTCTATGACATTAAGCAAGGAGTAGAGTGTGCTTGATAGACATTAATCATATGGTGGTACCTAACTCAATAGGATAAGACAATAAGTCATACTATATATAGTTCATAACAAACTTAGGCCATCAAGATCATGCCAAGGAAATAAGTCATACTATATATATGACATAACAAGATTAGGCCATCAAGATCATGACGGAAGTGAAATAATTGCCGTAACATACCTTTCAACCAAAGTCCAATAGATGTCTTTATGAAGCTTGGCCAACCAAAATTAATGCAACTACATGAAAATTGACAAGGCTGCAAGAACGAGCCATGACTATTCAATAAGATGTTAATGTCGCACTCCTGACCATCCAAGTTCAAAGCATAAAATGAGGCCAATAGAAAAAATAACAGCTAAATCCATTCAAGATATTCCAATAACATCTTAAAGGAGTGACTAGTTCCTGAGGAAACATAATTAGGCTTACTTCTCACCGTTCAATCCAACAATCATTGTACGTGACTCCAATAAGAATCACACCCACTCCTCATTCCCCCCAATACCGTAAAACCATCAATAGAAACAATAATAGCCAAACTAAATAAGATAAACGCGGTTTTCCACAACCACAATATCAAACACACCACCACATGGCTCGAATATTCTATAAAATCAACACTTAGGACATGGAATAATGAAGGAGGGTTATAAAATAAGATTACCTCAACCAAAATGTTTGAAAAAAGAGCTAATAATCAACCTCCTTGCAGAAGAAACAAATGGAGCCTAAATCGGTAAGAAAATTATACCATAAGAATGAGCTCGCGATGTAGAGCAACTTCCATTGAACTTTCAAGTTGAGAATCTAAGCACCCAAGGTGTATTTAGAAGGTGGGTTTATGAGTTTTCTAGGTTTTCATCAGTTCCTAACGAAATAAAAGACGAAGCAGGTGATCAATTATAAAGACCACTGACTTAGATCTGGGGTACTTTAAGGTGCATGTTTGTGCAGTCTCATAAAAACTTGCATATCTCTCCAATATGAAGTCATGTGAACATATTGGTTAGTTTGTTGAAAACTATAGGTCACGGGAATTCCAACTCCTTATATCACTACAACAAATATGATATAGCTACGAAATTATTAGCTACGACATCAAATTCGTCACTAATTATTCGCTTTTAGTGACCAAATTTTCTTTTCGTGCTTAAATATATGAGACACATACTTTTAGTAACGAAACACGAGAATTCGTAGCAAAGTTTTGTCCACTAAAGTTTCCCACCAAAAAATTATTTGGCGCCATTTTGTTAAGTAGTGTTAGTCACGAATTTAAAGTTATTGGTGACATATTATTTCGTCACTAATAGTGTAGTGTATTAGCAGATTTTTTTAGATATTTGACCTACAATTTTAGAGAATTCCTTAGCAACATTTACAATATCTTTTGCCGACATTTATTTCACAACTTTCTTAACTTTAACACTTAACATATGAACTATATGATGTTAACATATCTCATAAAAACCATTCCTAAGATGTTAAGAAGTCTTAGTTTTATTTCAATATCACGAGTTAATTCCAATTTTCGGAAGGGCGGGGTTCAAAATTACGATCATAAAACTGCTTTCCAAGCGTTGCCCTAAGTCATGACCGCACAAGCTAATAGAGAGGTGGTAGCTCCCGTGAACCTAAATATGGGTATGAAGGCAACAAGGCTTCGAGACTTCATAAGGATGAATCCTTTGAAATATATTCTATGGTTTGAAAATGGGTGAGGATCCACAAGAGTTTGTTGATGGTATTCAAAAGATTCAGTACAACAAAAATGATCATTAGCGGCAATGAATTCTTAATTGCCACTAAATATGTATTTTTAGAGGCAATTGACACTCTTTGTATATGTATCTAAAGCCTTTAGCGACATTGGTTCTAATGACACTTAATTGATGCCGGTAAAGACTTTAGCACTCTTTATTAATGTCAATATTTAATGCCGCTAAAAGTTATTTTTGTTGTAGTGATTGTGGACATTAGAGAAGTGACTTCGGTGGAAAAGGTGGACTTTGTCAGTTATCAATTGAAAGGGTTGCTCAAGTGTGGTTTACTTAGTGGAAGGATAAAAAGGGTATTGATGCTGGTCCATTGGATTGAGACAAGTTCAAATAGACATTTCTTAATCGGTTCTTTCCCCTTTAGATGAGGGAGGCTAAAGTGCAAGAATTTATAAACCTAAGGCAGGGTAATATGAGCATGAAAGAGTACTCTTTGAAGTTTACTCAATTATCCAAGTATGCTCCGACAATAATTGTCGATTATAGAGCTCGTATGGGTAAGTTTGTTTGGGGTAATTCCAAAATGGTAGTCAAGAAGTTTAGAACCGCTATGTTGATAAAAGAGATGGACATCTCAAGGTTGATGACACATATTCAACAAATCGAGGAGGAAAAATTTAAGGAGAGGGCTAGAGAGACCAAGAGGGTAAGAATAGATAGTTGTGATTTCTCTCACACTTGAGTTCCGATGGAAGTGCTCATTCTCAATTTCGACAAAAGTTCTCCGATAGAAATTCATCTAGTGCTCCAGTTCAAAGGTTCAACAAGGATAGGGTGTCTAACCCTAACCATCAAGGAGGTGTTTCTAATGGATCTATATTCTTCACTTGTCAAAAGTATGCCATAAGGCATCCGAGAGATGCTTAGCCGGTATCGATGGACATCTCAATTTTGACGAGTCATGCTCAAAAAATTGAGGAGGAAAAATTTAAGGAGGGGGCTAGAGAGACCAAGAGGGTAAGAATACATATTTGTGATTTCTCTTACTCGAGGTCCGATGGAAGTGGTTATTCTTAGTTTCGACAGAAGTTATGTTATCCAACTTCATCTGGTGCTCCGGTTTTGAGGTTTAACAAGGATAAGGGTGTCTAACCCTAAGCCTCAAGGAGGTGGGTCTAGTGGATCTACATTCTCCACTTGTCAAAAATATGGCAAGAGTCATTGAGATGCTTAGCCAGCACCGATATGTTTGTGGTAAGACTGGACTCAACAAGTTGCGTATTTTGGTTCTGGTGTTATTTAACTTCATAAAAAGTTTTATGCTTTTTAGGCTCGTCAAGATCATGAAAGTTCTCCAGATGTGGTCATTGGTATGTTATGAGTATTTCAGTTTGATGCTTATGCATTGCTTGATCCAGGTGCTAGATATACATTGTCTTTTGTGACTCCTTATGTGGCTATGAAGTTTGAATGTTAGTTCCGGAATACTTTAGAACCTTTCTCAGTCTCTACTTCTATCGGTGAACCGATTGTTGCTAAACATGTCTATAGAATGTGCCTGGTCTCAATTTCTCATAAAGTCATCCCAGTTCCGTCTTCTCCAAAGTCTTTGTATTAATTATCTATCACAAATTAAAATATTTTACCCTATAATCACTTATTGTTTTGATATAGTGAAGAATTCAAAAATATTACTCATAATGTTTATCAATTTAAGTTCTAACTTCAATGTCGTGGTTTATAAAATTAACAAAATAATACATTAGGAAGGATAAATTAATTAAAACAACAAATAAAATAAAAGTTTTGTTTAAAAATATCAAAATTAAAAAGATAATAATATCACAAACCACACTAGGCTAAATTGAGAGGTATATGAAATTATCCTTGCTTATTTAAAAGGAGAGAAACATATAAGTGGAAAAAGGAATTTTATTTGTGCTATGCTAAACTGGGCAAAGGTATACGGCGTATGAGCATGAACCCCCAAATCTAAAGCCCTAAAAACCAAAAACGAGATATAACTAATCGAATTACTTTACTCAAACCCTACTGGGTTTTGTCTGATCAATCATCGGTGTCTTCTTCACTGAGTTGCAATGGGAGCGAGTCGAAAGCTACAGGGTGAAATAGATCGAGTTCTGAAGAAAGTTCAGGAAGGCGTTGATGTCTTCGATAGCATATGGAACAAGGTTCTTTTTTTTCCGTCTCAGTAGCCTACATTTGAAGGATTTTTCTTTTATTGACTATTCGTTTTCCTGTTTCTTCAGGTTTATGATACGGATAATGCCAACCAGAAGGAAAAATTTGAAGCGGATTTGAAAAAGGAGATTAAAAAGCTTCAGAGGTATAGAGACCAAATCAAAACATGGATTCAATCGAGTGAAATCAAAGATAAAAAGGTAAGATTTTGCTTGTTTTAAATTGTGCTGTTTTCCTGACAATTCAATTTTTTTCTTCTAGTACACTATACTAGAATGTTCTGTGTTCATTTCTTATTGCATGACACCTGGTTGTAAGACTTGCATTATTTAAATGGAATCGCGGGTCAGTGATTCGTGTTCTCTCAATTTTCACATAGCATGCCATTATAACGTGTGCAGTTCGAGACCAATTCTCTGCATGTATGCTGTCAAGCATTTAGCCTGTCATTGATAAGAGTACTTAGTAACAACACATCCAATTCACTTAAGTAAGTTGAGAACCATGAGGTCTTCAGGTTCAAATCCAGAACGGAGCAAAAATATGAGGTGATTCTTTTGAATCTGTCCAAGTTTTGGTGGAGAGAATTACGGCTACCTGTGCTAGTGGAGGTACCTCATTGAATTAGTGGAGGTGCGCATAAATTGGACCGTGCTCCATGGTTATAGAAATATGATAACTTAGTCACAACCAATCGAGATCTGCAAGTGTCTTGTCTTAAAGAACGCTGGATATTACAAACTTCTTAATGTAAGTTGGTTGACTTCAAAATAATAGAATGACCCGTAGTGCGGGTTACCTCTCCTATGTGGTTTGTGAGCTATTGCATAGTAGTGGGGTTTTTATCTTGTGCGCACCCAAAGGTAGCGGCTGCGGGTCTCCCTTGTCATAAAATAAAATAAAATAATAGAATGATCCGGACTTATTTATTGTTCTAAGGAAAAGAAATACATGAACTGTAATGAAAGAAAAAAATGTATAGAAGTCTCCAGATAAAATTACAAAAGTCTAGGAGAACCAAGTTGAAACCTAGACTGTTGTGATCATTCAGTCGTGCTGTTCTTGATCTTACTAAAAGAATAAGGCCTGACTGTATGTGAGAAGATACTGTCAACTGTCCACAGGCTGGCCTGTATGAAAAGCTTGGTCATAGCCTACTACTATATATCGTGCCAGCTGTTCTACAAATAGTGCCGATTATGATCCTATTTTGTTAGCCTCTGAAGTTGAGTGATCCTCTTTTTAGTTTTCAAGTTTAGGTGATCTTTAAACTTGTTTTTACTTGAAAATTTCAAGGACTGCATAACAGGGTCAACCTTTAGTTTCTACCTTGGCATGCGAACTTCTGTCCCACTACTCTTTCCCACCATCTGGAATTGCTTCCCATTTAATTGAGGCCCCTGTTAGACATTAGGTGTTTATTTCTGTTTTATTACCATATTTCAGCGATACATGAGTTTTTTATGTTGGTAGAGATGGTTTTAGAGAGAGCATGTCACATGTAATTGTTGATTGTTCTGCAGGCGTTTGTTTAATCAAATTCATGGGCAAATTAAATCTACCTATTATATGCTGCCTCTTTAGAAGGATAGGGGAAGTGGTGCAGTTGTCTGGGTGGAAGGAAGTGGCAAGAGGTGTGTAGTACAGTATTAGGGAGAATTGATGGAGAAAGGGGAAGGACAAGAAGAGATGTGCTACCATAGAATAAAATGCTACCACTGAAGGGAACTAGATTGTCTTAGGAGAAAGCAAGAAAGTAAAAATGTTTCATCATTGTTGCAGACAAAAGCATGGTAGTTAAGTGGATAAGGTAGAGGGCAGCCCCATTATCTGCCTAGTTCCGAATCATGGGCCACAGACCCTCGTAGATTCTCCTCTCTTTTTCTGTTACCAAAGTGAAAATGTTCTGTATAGATAATTGAAATAGAACTATTACTAATTTTCTGGGACATGTTGGCATAATTAGTATGTGAATGACTCTTTGAGAGGTTTTAGCTGTGTGTTTATTTTTCAAGTTGTACTTCCTCTCCATATTAGATGCCTTAAATGATTTACTATGGATCTTAAGATTAGAGTTGAAGTTATATATGATGAAGATGGATTCATATTTTGGACAAAGTTTTATTTGATGATATGAACTTCTACTGACACACTATCGTATATCAGTAGACTTATTGACATTAGTTTGAATAAAGTAATGGCTTTCCGCCAGACAATAGGAAGTGGTTGAATTTTCTTAGTTCTGACTTTTGAGTTGGTAGCTACCCTTTTTGCGTCAATGCATTCATTTGCCTTTTGTGTGATGATAGATTTTTCTTTTTGTTTTTCTTCAACAAAACCATGGAAATTATTTGACTTCTTCTGATTGTACTTATTGACATAGGTAAGTGCGTCATATGAGCAAGCATTGATGGATGCTCGTAAGCTTATTGAGCGTGAAATGGAACGATTCAAAATCTGTGAGAAAGAAACTAAGACCAAAGCATTTTCAAAAGAAGGCTTGGGCCAACAGCCAAAGACGGTAAGCGTTGCTCTGCAATGTTGAGGTCACCAGTTTCTACATCTGGATATTTTATTTTGGTTTGTGTTTTTTTGTTTCCTTGCTAGAAGTTAATAGTTACCATCTGAAAGAAATTCTTAGTAAGTGACTAACTATTTTGAGTATTGTCCACATTCCTAGATATGCACATTTAAAAGCCTAATACTAATTTTTTCTTAGAGAAAGATCTATAGAAATGGTATTTTCTCATAGAAAGGATTAATCATTAAAGAGGAAATTTGAGGACTAAGGCCTCATTTGTTGGAACTTATTGAAAGTCTGAATGTTAATTATTCTGGCCTCAGTTGATAAGTCTTAATATTTTGTACAACCACTAATCGGTCTGAAGATCCAAATAACTAAGATCTATTACAAAGTTTTCAGTTTCAAAAAAAAGATCTATTACAAAGCTTAATATCATTAAGATGATGTTTATTCAAGAATTTCTACAACGATGACCATTCAACTCTATTCACTTTCACAACTAACCGTCACCGCTGACCTCCATTTTCAACTACCACTTCCCACCACCCACAACTACCATCCTTAGTCACAACCATCACCGCCACAAATTACCAGTCGTCCTTCACTACCATTAGCAACTATTTAAAATCATCGCAATTAACCACTATTACAACCACCAATCACTACCAAGAGTCATCACCATCAACAACCACTATGCGTCGCCAACCACTGTCATCATTCACCACCACCATTAGCTATCACTATCATTCACTTCAATTATTAGTTGCCAGTTGCCACCACCAACTACCATTGTTAATCACTAATGTCAGCCACATCACCACTAGCTACCACCCACAACCATCATCATCACCCAACACAAACCCCAATTAACACCCACAACCATAACCACCTCCAACTGCCATAAATTTTTAAAAAAAATATTTGATTGATATAGTATTAAATTAATTTAGTAATTTGTTTGAATTATATATTTAGATTTTGAGAAAACAAACAATCTTAATTATTTAGGGTTCAAATCTTAATTTTCAGATTTGTATTCTGATTCAAACATCTAAATCTTATTGTACATCTTGATATTCAAATTTGTATTCAGATTCAAACATCTTAATCTTAACTAAAAACAAATGAGGCCTAATACTTTCACCTAACATAAACAGTACTATTGTCAAAAAAAATAAAAATACTTCACCTAACATTACTGCTTTTTCTGGACTAGGCTTGTACTATTCTCACAATAGTTGATCAATTTTTCTATTATTCTCAAGAACAGTTAGTCAATTTTTCCATCTAAAATCGATGATGCCTTTTATCATCCATTAATGAGAGCTTAGTGAAAAGGAGGTCAAACTGATGCTTCTTCTTGCAATTGTAGTTCTACCATATGCCTTGTTCCAATATATTTTAGTCCATGTATGGGTCCAGTGTCAACTTCTCATTTGATGGCATTGGACCATTTTGGTTGTAAATGTATTGTTCTGACTTTCTGTTTCATTTTGTTGTTCCAAATTTATCAGGACCCAAAGGAGAAGGCTAAGTCAGAGACAAGAGATTGGTTGAATAATGTGGTATGAGTAATCATTTTTTTTTTCCAAAGATTCTATTGGTCAAATTTTTTCCTTACATGTATCATTGTGAGATATACACCTAATTGGGTCTCTTTCCATGTGTCTATCTTCCAAGGGTAGCCGTAGAGCAACTTCTCTTTTCATCTGTTTGTCTTCCAAGGGTAAAGACTCATAATTTAATAAGTACAATTTTTTATTAAAAAATAGCACCCAGAGGGTGCAATGGATGAGTAGTAGTGCGTACAACCCCAACAATATGAATCTTCGTATAGTAGCTACATGTCAAAAGAATTGAGGAAATTAGCCATCCTATCTTCTTCCGTACGTTTTTATTTGATGCCAAAAGGCTAACTGGCTAGGAGAGTTAACCATCTATGTTGTGAGGTACAAATAATATCTCTTTTGCCTCCCAAGTATCTCTGATTTCTTTCTTCTACACAGTCAACCATATAGGCGCTAGTATAGTGTTCCACAACATTTTGTCACCTTTTTGCAGCCCTCCTCTATTCCAACATTGTGATAGGCCTTTGGGAGATTCTGGCATGCACTATTTGACTTCAAGCAAAATAAAAGATGTACCAGATCTGGGTTGAATTTCACATCTTAATCTTCACTCATAACACTTCTGTTGCAAAAATTCGTACCTCTTCTTTTTAAACTGTGATGGATCAAGCAAGCTTTTCTTGCCCACTAGCCATAGAAACACTTTTACTTCATAAGGTGCTTTGTTTCTCCATATCAAGTTTCATGGCCATATTTGTTCATGTTGTCTACTTTGAGACAAAACTTGATACACAGACTTCACTGGGATAAGACCATCCTTATGTTCCTTTCGTACTATCCTATTTGGTTCTAATTGGTATCTTTGGAAGCTATCTGTCATCTTCAGGAAACTCCTCATTTCCTCCATTCCAGATCATTACATCTTCTTATAAAGTTTTAGTATCACTATCACCTATTTTGGTGTAAATGTGTTCTCTTAACATGATACATAAGTTTCTGGTTAATTGCCAATTGTCAACTCTGTCCAGCTGCATTGGCTTGCTACTTAATAAACATTGAATGCCTTCTATCTGAACTTTCATCAATTACTTCCTTCGTAGTGCCTTTTCCTTGCAAAATCTTCATAACTACTTTATAAGAAAATGGTGCTGTGTGCCCTTAGATTTCAGACTCCCAATCCATCTTCCTTCTTACTGGTATCACCATTGCCCACTTAACCTGTTTGAACAACCTTATCGTTGTTCCTTGTTACAAAAGATCCCCCTTAGTTTATCAGTTCTCTTCTCCATAAAGAATTATATTGATGTGAAGCAAGCCAGCATTAAGGAAATTCTGGGGCAAAAGTACATCCCTAGGAGAACTTTACAATGTGTAAAGAACTAAGAAAGTCAATAACAACTTCCGGCTCTAAAATACATGCTGTAGTATTGTTGCACCAGAGGCTAGGCAAACTATACACTTGATCTTTAGATTAGTAACATTGTCCTGGTAGTCTTCAAAAACTCTTCATATTTCTTTCTCTCCATACGATCCACCATTACCACCCTAGGAATGATTTTGCAGACATCTTTGGAAGATTTTGTAAGGTCCAATCTATGCTAGGATAGCAAAAATTCCACTGTATCTTTAGCCATGCACCATTGGATACCCAGAACATTAAAACATAAATGCCAAATCTGTTGAGAGAAGCTGCAATGGAGAAATAAATGGTTGACATCTTCTGCCTCCTCTTCACATAGAGCACATCTGTTGCAAAGAGTAATGCCTTTCTTTTTAAGATTATCCAGAGAGACATTTTCTATGTATTACTATCAAGGAAAAATATTTAACTTTGCAAGGAACTTTATTTTTCCAAATTGACTTCCATGGCCAAAAGATAAGAGCGGGGGTACTGGTTGTCAGGATTGTAGAATAACTTTTCACAAAAGATTCCACTATTTTTGGGTTTCCGGGATAGGGAATCTTGAAGAGAGTTCAATGATGATAGAGAGTTAAGAAGACCCATCAGGCTCAAGATATCTCCAATTTCACAATCACTGAGATTTCTCCTAAAGGGAATGAACCATCCTTGGTTAGACCACTTTGTTTGGTATAGTTAACAGAGACATAATTTAGGCATGACATATTGTTTAGACCCTACCTTCCTCCCAAAAGCAAGTAATGTGAATATGCCCGTCTCTTTTCACAGATGTCTGTTACCCCTTCCCAAATACTGTATTCTTGGTGATAGACACCTAAGGTGAATATTTAGTTGGCGATTAACCTACATTCCATCCTAGCGAATCTGAAAACTATTGAATGTTGTGCGCGTCGTTTGCAGAAAAATCTAAGTCCATAATTTATGTTTAGACTTGTTATTGCCTCAATAAGTAATAAGATTGTTTTTAGTTGTAACCATCTCCTTGATGCCTTTCTAATACAATTAAATTACTTCACCAAAAAAAAAAGTAAAATAAAAAGAATGTAGTATTTGTCTAACAGCGCAACCATAATGAGAGTGGCATAAAGCAAGAGATAGATCATCATTGCACCTTGTCCTCTAACTTCTACATTGAAGCCTTTACCCAATCCAGTTGCGAAGTCTGAACCATCCTATTAAGACATTCCATGACTAATATGAATAATAAGAGACATAGGGGATTGCTTGCCTTGGATCCCTATGAGAAAGAAAAAATTCAGTGGGCTTCTCATTTATCAAGATAAAGAATTTTATTGTGGGTATACAATTTTATCCACTTCCTCAATTTATCTCTGTTCTCATTAGGCTCATTAGGAAACCCAATGAGAAGAGAAATGAAATACGTAGTAATGTTGGACAAAATGCTTTTAATCAACACTTCCTTCCCCCATTTTGACAAGTACCACTTTTGCCATCTTGCTTTTCCATTATTTCTATCATCAGATTCCACACCGCATGATCTTTGCTAGAAGCACCCAAAGGTGTCCCACCTTGCAATTCAACACTTAAGCCATCTCTTTAATTTTTTTAGTACTCCCACCATAGCGATCTCACATTTTCTGAAATAGATCTTAAGGCCTGGTACCACTTGGAACCATATAAGAATCTGTCTCTAATAAGACAAATAATCTAGCTGAGACACCTCTGCATCACAAAAGACCAACTTGTCATTTGCAAATAAAAGAATGTAATTGTCACATTGTTGTGCCCTACAAAAGAAGCATCAAAATCCTTCAAAATATCTCCACTAACCGACCTGTCCATCATTTTGTTCAGAGCTTCCATTACCAAGGTGAATAACATAGGAGATTATGGAGCCCATTGTCTCAAGCCCCTTGAATTCCTTAAGAAGCCGCAAGGACTCTCGTTCATCAATAAAGGACATCTTTCAGTAGAAATGCGAAACAAAATCCATCTCCTCCACTTGTCCCCAAACCCATCTTCGACATATTGAAATCCAAGAATTCTCAATTTAGGTGATCATATGTTGCTTAGAGATAATCTTGAAAATGTTTCCTACCAGACTAATAGGTCTAAAATTCTTTATATTGGTTGCTCCTTCCTTCATTGGCACAACAGTAATAACGAGGCATTATGACTTTTCTCAAACTCATGTTTCTTGGAATTTCTCAATGGTCTCCATCAACACTATCCTCCTGCACTTTTCTCGAACTCCTAGTTTCTTGGAATTCTGATAATTTTGTCTTGGTTCTCTAATAACTTTCGAAATTGTTTTGGGGCAGGTTGGGGAGCTTGAAAGTCAAATTGACAATTTCGAGGCTGAACTGGAAGGACTCTCAGTTAAAAAAGGGAAGCAGAGGCCCCCAAGATTGGTAAGAAGATGTAAAATTAAGTGTGTATTGTGCATTTGGCTTATCGTGCTTGACTAAAGGTTACTTCTTTTATGTTTTCTCTAGGTACATTTGGAAACATCCATTGCTCGGCACAAGGCTCATATAATGAAGTTAGAGTTAATTTTAAGATTACTGGATAATGATGAGTTGAGTCCTGAGCAAGTCAATGATGTCAAGGATTTCCTCGACGATTATGTGGAAAGGAATCAGGTATACTATTCTGTGCAATTTATTCCTCATGTGTCTGGTGTAGGTCACTGTGAAGAAATGAAATATAATTATCACTCTAACCTGTTAATTTAAATGGAATTCTGAAGCGCTGCTAGGTTGCTATCTCTTTCTCTTCATTTGTTTCTGTTTATTCACTTCTGATGTGTTCTTACGATTGCTCTTGAAGTAATGACATCTTTTTGGCATGTAATATTACCATTTGCTTGGACTGCTATATTTTTGCAGGAGGATTTTGATGAATTCAGTGATGTTGATGAGCTCTACAGCACTTTACCACTAGATAAGGTGGAGTCTCTCGAAGATCTGGTTACCGTCGTTCCACCTGCTCTTGTCAAGGTAATATACATCCAAATCACCATTTCTTCTAATTTTATTTTCTACTTAAATTATTCATTTATTGTTCATCTTTTATGTTTTGACTGATATATTTGTCTCTTTCGCTATACTAAAATAATTTCGTGGTCATTTTCTTAATTCTAATGTATGGGTGTAGAATCATTTTGATCTTTAATGCATACCATTCCTGAACACAATTCTTCTTAATATTTAGGCCAAAACCCTAAAACTAAAGGAAATCACAAAAGAGGTGTTACCTGTTATGGTGAAAAAACCAAAACAAATAAGAAGCACTCAAATTAGCCTGGTAGAGAGAAGAGAGAAACAGAGAACTCTGTATCATTGCTAGCATTTTAGCCCCTTAATCAGTCCAAAGTCGGGCGATTTGCCATTGTTGTGCGTGGTTATCAAAGACGATCAGTTGTACATTTACTGCTCACGTGAGTTTTCTTGATTTGCTGGAATTTTGTTTTGAAGATTGAGGGTTTACTTCTACGGTGAGCATGAGATTTCCAATCTGCTAAATTCTGGGAAACATGGAATGTGAATTGATAGGTATAAGAAGCGGATATGATGTGATCCTACTCATGAATTGCTTTGAATCTGTTAATCTGAAGATTTTTGCTATCTTTTTAATTGGCAGTTCCCTGTTGACTTCGGCATTAGTTGGTCCTAAGGGTGGCAAAATCAAGCCATTTATTAGCTCAACCCGTTTCAACCCATTAAAAATTGGGTTGATTTGTAACCCAAATTGACTCATTTTAAAAATTTGATATGTTATATATGGCCATAATAAATACTTTTTATCAGGTACTAAAATATTTAAAAGAACAAATAAAATAATGAAAACTTAGTAAAAATTGGGTTGAGTTGGGTCTTGACCCATTTTGACTGAAACAAATTTGCGTTGGGTTTGGTCTTGACCCGTTTATTGCCTTGACCATTATGATCCGTCCAAATTTTAACCAACTTGCCCAATTGCCACCGTTTGTCACTTAAGAGGGCCATTGCCTTATCACCGTATGTAAATTTAGTATTTGTGTGGACATATATTGGAGTTTCTATTGGCTCAAGTGAAGATTTTGCATATAGGGTTTTAGTTTGTGATTTTTAGATCTACATGAGTTGAAGGTTTTGTGGTTGATAGCAAGCTGAGGATTTCAATGGATCGATAATGTTTTAAGTATGATAGAAGATGTTAACAAGACTTTAAGATCTTCTATCATATTTATAGATTTGGACTAAAATTGTCCACTTTTTATAAATATAAACATTACAGTACACCAAAGTTTTGTAGCTGATATGAGTGTGGATCAAAAGTTCGGATTCTCCATTGCGTTAATTTTGAGATTTAAGGATATGGATTCGAGTGCGGGATACCAGTGCAAAGATACTATTAATTATTTAAAAATGTTGAAAAACAACTTTTTTTCCTATTAAAGGATAATTTAAATCCATTTCTATTAATTGAGTTAAATGAAAAATGTCCACGTAATTGCAAATCGCTAATATATATATATATATATACACACAATAGTTTGAATTATTTCTTCAAAAAAAGTTTGAATTGAGAAAAATATTTTTTTTCTGTTTAAAAAATTGGTTATCATTCTCTATTTATGCTGCTTGAGTTTTGTAAGTGACTCGAAAGCAAAAAGTATTTGTGGTAGAAATAATTGTGTTTTTACTAACTAGAGCACAAAAAGTATCAAGTATTTAAATTCAGTGTGAACACTGATTTTTTTTATTTATAAGCTATCTCGTACAAAAGCAAAGTGTTCTAGTACTGTATGTGCTATATATGATATAAACCAAATTCAAACCAAATACACAATTATTCTATATTTCATGGGAATAGGTTTAGTCAAAAGCACCCAAGATAGGTTGACTAAATCCAGTGCTGATCCCACACCATACCCAAATTGTGTTGGATGACATGAGTTCAGAAAAGATTTTGAAGGATCTGGCAACATAGATCAAAACCTAAGTTGGAGCTCTAAATCCCTAAAGCTTGCCTTATCTATTTTTAGAAAGGGAAGTGACTAGGTCCTTCAGACACTTTACCTTTACTCAAAAAAATGAGGGAAGTGACGAGGTAGGCCTAAATTACATGGATGGAAGTTGTCTCCTTAAATCTCTTGAAATAAATAGGAACTTAACTAAGAACATTACACAATATAAGCAAAGGTTCTATATAAGCTATTCCGACTACCTGGTATTTTGGCTTAGTTGTTGTTATTAGGTCTGAGTATAGGTAAGTGTGAGGTTTGGATAACCTTCAAGACAAATATTTTACCACTACTGGAATGAGTTGAGATCGAATAGAGTGAAATAGATATAGGTGATTCACCTTGGCAGCCACGAGTTATTTGGCTAGAGACGTAATTGTGGTTTATTCAAGTAGCAATTCCTTTTACTAGTATCTTTCGGTATTCAAGTAGAGGAAAGAAACTCTTTGCCCATCTATGTAGGGATGGGCCATACAGCCTTCGCAGAAGCTGTAACTTCTTTTTGGTTTTCCAGGGTGTCACTGTTCCCAGTGTGGTTTTGAGTGTGAAAACTTCTCTGGCCTCTCCACCTGCTCAAGCATCGGTATGGTTCACTTCTCTTTCCATAGTCTGTTACACATCTTTTCTTCCAATGCTACAAAGGCTGGCCGGTGTTTATTTGGAATGATAGAAATATAGTTGACTTGTTGCTATTTTCTTAAAGCTGGATGCAATAACTTTGTTCGTGTACAGTAGTGTACTTGGTACTCATTGTTTTGTTTTTGTATGCATTTTTGAATTGATATTACTCTTCTGCATTTGTTCCAATTTTGTCGTTCACTGCTTGGAAGTTTTATTTCGTTAGATGCTTAGGGCAATGGATGTTTTCTGGAAAATTTTCCAATATAATCGGTGGATTATGAGCACAATTCTTCTATTAATCTTTAAATCTTAAGTGGAGAATAGATTTTTCAAAAACAATTCGTATTCTATCTGTCTCTGTCCATTTAATTAAAATATGATGAGTCATTCATTTATCATGAAAAAGGGTTCGAAAGAAAATGATGCATCTGTTGAAGAACTTATTTCAGGCTAATACAACGTGAAAGAAAAGCTGCTTAACCACTTCCCATTGTTAAAGAGATATGATGTCTGTTTTTTTCCATGGAAGTTTCTTGCATCATCTAGGCTTTCTCCACCGAGTAGTTAATGCATTGAACTTTTCAGAAGCTCAACAATTGATGTACATTCTCTTATAGAGTTTTCTTTCCTGTTCAAAGAACTTATATTGAGTTTTTAAAAGTTTGAGCTCTTTCATCTAAAGAGAGGATCGTTTTGAGAAAGCAATAATTTTATTGATTAGAATTCCATATAGTAGTAGTATAAACTAAGTTGCATGGATTCTTCACTTTTGGTGCTGCATCCATGTCGACACGACATGGGTGTGGGGTCCATAGCGGATATGGTCAAACAACTTTGGATACTTGGACCAAAATTGATCGAGTAATTTGAGAAAAGTACAATGATTCCTAAAATCAAAACAAAGACTAGGGTGAAATCATAATTTAGCCATGTTTTTTTATTGTCAAAACATATTTGTATGAAACAGTATGCAACTAGAAGGTGCTTTAAAGTAGTGTTATCAAAGATGCGCTTAAAGTGTTGGAAGGGAGGCGCAAAACATGTTGAGCTCTTCACGTCGTTTTATGTGTGCTTCAATGTCGTCATCAAGGTTCTAAGGCATACTTTTCTTTGCCAATGAACCTTTTCTGAAGAGACAACAATAAACAATTGATATTTCACTTTATCCTAATTATATTTCAATTTCTTTGTTCGTATATTTGACATTCATGATTATAAACTATTAGTGTTCAACTATTAACATATATATTTGTACTTCTGTTCTCCCTTTGGCCTTTTTCCATTAAAGCTCACACTTTGTTTTCGTTTAAAGCCTCAACATACCTTAGAACTTTTTTGCTCTTTTTGCTTTTGATAACATTGCTTTAAAGATATTTACTTGTTAACATCATTGCTGAATGTGCAATGAACTCAAAAAGTCTATCATGGCTTCTCTGTTTCATTTGCCATAGCCATGTTACACCAAAAAATATTGGGAGATGCATTTGTACTGAATAATAAATACGTACTCAGTCTTGCTCTCAAAGATTCGTGCATTCTTTTCCTCTCATATAGCCCATCATAATTTAGGCATATTTTATAACTCTTTGTTTAGCTGAATCCATACTTTGATTTGTAAACCCGAATTTTGTAACTCAGTCTTGCTCTCAAAAATTCGTGCATTCTTTCCTCTCAATTCTCATATAGCCCATCATAATTTAGGCATATTTTATAACTCTTTGTTTAGCTGAATCCATACTTTCATTTGTAAACCCGAATTGTAATTCAAATCACGAAGGATCCAACCTCTAGCTCAGCAGGACCCCACACATGTATTGGACACCCGGATCGAGTTCAAGCAACTCAGGTAAATTAACTAAAAATAGGAAGTTAACTTCAAATGTATGAAATATTTTCCACCCCTTCAAAAGCTTTTCTATTCCTTGCCAAAAAAGGTCCCGTTCCTCTCCTTCCAAAGAACCCATATGAGAGCAAATATATCTACATTCCATGTCCTGCATTTCCTCCCCTCCTTCTAGTGGCCCAGCTGTTTAGCATCTATGTTCCTGACATTCACATTGTGCACCTGTATGCCTAATCAGCTCAAAACTTTACACAACTGGGTAGTGGCTTGACAATGCAGTGTGAACTGGTGAATGTCTTCTCTCGAGCGTCTCCACATGATATTCATATCCTTCATCTGGGTTGTTCTTTAGTTTCAGTTTCTTTATAGCTTATTATAAAACCCCATGATTTCTAAATTATGTGATTTAAATATTATTACTTTTGTACCATGAGAAGGGTCACAAATATTTTCAAAGAAGTGGCTCGTTTGTCGTCCTTTTAATATTTTTTTTTGAGAAGGTTAACTGGTATTATAAACAAAAGGAGTACAACAATAGTGTGCTCCTACGTAGTTACATCAAAAGTATGAAGGGACAGCCGAAACAAAAACTATCACCTATGACCCTTATAAACTATCTAAAAATAGGGTAACATCCTCTATATCCTTAGGTACAATGTGGATACACCGAAAGTAAAAGCTTGCTAAAAAGTTCATCTTTCTGTAATATTGTGATGATATTCTTCCAACCATTCACGTTTGAAGAAAAACTGAAGCCTAAAGACAAATATTCTCGCGTAGGTACAGAAGACATATGCTCTTATCTTGTTTTATAGTATTGCAGCTAATATATGCATCGTACTACCTTATAAAAGAGAATGATATGCATCCTACATCTTACTATTTATGGTTGAAGTGACTCGCAAGTCTAACAAGTATTTTTCCCTTTTGTACTTTTGAGAATAGACAAACGTTTCAAGGAAATATAATGCCTTTGTCTTTTTATATCATGAAGATGTGTGTCGTACAATTCATTGCTGAAGACTCTAAAACCTAATGTAAAAAGTCCATGTTTTTTGGAAAATTGATATATTTATAACTGTAATGTTCGGGTAAGCTCCAAGGCTAGTATAGATGGAAAGAGTTATATGGTTTTAAGTATGGGAATGTATCAAGAGACAATTTCCCGGGGAGGAACATCAACTTCTCAAATGTTTTGTGAGAAGGTGTAGCATGTGTATGTTGCTTCTTATGATGCCAATTGCTTGAACTGACCCATTTTTTATTTTGGTTGAAACTGGTTTTAACGATTTCTCACTGACCATTCAAAACCCCCAATACACAGATATTTTAGCTCTAGGATCTCTAGCCCTCTTTCCCTTTCTCACCATGGCTCTTTGATGCAACTTTTAGATTGTCTTCGAAGACACCATTATTCACCTTTTCATGTTAACACAATACACTTTATTTTCTTGGTTTGGCAGTAAAGTTCGAGACCCGTTCTTCCCAAATTTAAAGGGTTCCTTTTGCTTACCTTGCGTTATTAATATAGAGAACTAATTGATTTTTTGCTTTCCTGGTTTTTGTAACATCTTCTACCTAGGTTGCTCGGACAAGCGGTGGGTGTCTGAAAAGGGTGTGAATTTAGAGGTCGAATTCTTGATGATCTAAATTTAAGATTTGGGGTGTCAATTTAGGTAGTGATATGGGTGCGGGGATTCGACTAAAAGTAATTCAAGCATCTAATAATGGAGCTTATATTTAAATTATGAGACATTATGTGGAAACTAACAAAAGGTATTACAACAACATACCCAAGGGAGGGTAGGATGTACACAGACCTTACCCCTATATTTGAAAACTAACAAGGTATTCTGAGGAGAACCCCAGAAGGAGATATAAGAAAAGGACTGAGATAACTATATCTATATGCTAGGTATTCCATTTTCTTCCATTTCACCTTTAGCTTTTATCCTTATTTTCTCAGTCAATTTCAGTATAAGTACCCAAAATCAGTTGACCAGATCCGGTTCTGATCCAATACTCACACCCACGTCGTGTTGACGGGGGTGCAGCACCGAAAGTGAAGAATGTTAGCAACTCAGTCTTCTACTTCTCAAAGTTTTGCGCGGAGGTGTAGCATGTGTATATTGATTATTATGATGCTAATTCCTCAAACTGACCATCTAAACCCCCAACACAAATATTTTCCTCTAGGATCTCTTTCCCTCTTTCCCTTGCTCACCATAGCTCTATGACACAACTGTTGAATTCCTTGAAAACACTATTGTTCACCTTTTCTAACATTTCTGTTGTTCACTCAATACAGTTTATTTTCTTGTTTCATTAGTAGGCAGCAAGTTTAAGACCCATTCTCTCCAAGTTTGCAGGGTTCCTTTGCTTACCAATGTAGAGAACTAATTGATGGTTTGCTTTCCAGGTGGCTGTAACATCTTTAGCACAGCAAGCTGCTAGTGTTCAGGATCAGTCTGATGAAGTAGCATCACAGGACAGTAGCTCTGAAACAGTTGTTAGGACCCCACCTCCTAAAAGTAGTGCAGTTGCTACTTCTGCTCCCACAACGCCTGCTGGGAGTCATGCAACCCAGGGTACTAACCATGCTTCTACTCAAAAAATTCTGATACATCAACTAGTTTATTTATTTGTCTGCTGAACTTCTGGATGTGGTTTTTTGGAACATGCAGGTGCTGCTGCTGCTGCTTTATCTCCAACTAGTATGTCAAATGCAATAAAAGAAGACGATTTGACAAGTTTTCCAGCTCGAAAGCCTTCCCCTGCCCTTAGTGAAACTGCTTTAAGAGGTGTTAGTAGAGGTGCTCTATCTAACCAACCCGTGGCTAGTATTGCACTTGGTTCTACTGGTTCAGTTACTGGCAATGGAGGTCTAGGAGCTATTCCTTCTGCTTCTGAAGTTACAAAGAGAAATATCTTAGTTTCAGAGGAGAGGCTTGGAAGTAGCGGCTTGGGACAGCCTTTGGTATCCCCTCTGGCTAACAGAATGATGATGTCACAAGCAGTTAAGGCTACAGATGGAATTGGTGTTGCTGATGGGGCAAATCTCGGTGATGCTACGGTCATGACTGGTAGAGTTTTCTCTCCTTCTGTTGGTCCTGGTATGCAGTGGAGGCCTGGTAGTTCCTTTCAGAATCAAAATGAAGCGGTATGTTTTCTATTTTATCATTTATGCGAGCTCTGTGATCACCACTTCAATTTGTACCTGTTTATGTGCTATCACATGCTGCAAGTTCAAAATAAAAGTAATTAGCCTCTCAAATATGTTTTTAAATGCTGACATATGCTTAAAAACTGTTCAACCTTGCTATCTTCTTTACTAGTTGAAAAATGCTTTCATTCTATATCTTTATTCTTATGCAATTGAAATACTTATATTTAAAACTATGAGCACCTCATCCATGTTGAAATATAATTCTTTTTGCCTAAATTGATGCGGGGTGCTGCAGCCTGTCACGAAGACAATCTGTCTCAATATATGCACTGCTTTAAGAATTCAGAAGGATACTTGTTTCCTTTTTGTTTTGATAACATACTTTGGGGTGTGTGTGCTATTACTGTGATTTAATCTTTTCCTTAGGTTTCTACCTTTTTTTCCAAGACTATTATGTATTCAACTGCTTCAATAGGTATTCTTCAATGTCAATTTGTTTCTTGGATTTCAGGGCCAATTCCGTGGAAGAACTGAAATTGCACCTGACCAGAGGGAGAAGTTTTTGCAAAAATTTCAGCAAGTACAGCAAGGTCAGGGTAATCTTCTTGGCGTACCTCCATTTAGTGGTGGAAACCTTAAGCAGTTCTCGTCCCAGCAACAGAATCCACTTTTGCCACAGGTGTTGTTTAATGGTTTTGCATGATATTTGTTTCTTTTGACTTAGTTGGATTACCTTGTTTCCCTTAATTACATGATCTTTTGTTACTTCAATGCCATATTTTCCTTAAAACTTTTAGCACACCCTTTTTTCACTGTGCACCTCTGTTGTCGTCGACTCCCTTGTTCTTTTTGTGAACTTTTTCTTTGTTAAAGGGTTGTTACTTTTAATTAATATAATGACGTCTGAATCTGAATGCATATTAGTAAGATGGGTGTTTGAATTTGTATGCGGAATGAGTGGGACTGTTTGTTTTCTCAATAACTAAATGTTTGTAATTTATTTTTGTCAAAACAATAATAATTATAAAGTTCAAATAAATAATTTATATATTATATCTAAAATTAGTAATTTATTATGCCGTAAGGTGATAGTTGTCTGTCACCTGGGTATGTTGTTGTAAGGTGATAGTTGTCTGGTCGAGTGGTGGCGGTTGACAATGCTATTGGTGGTTGCGGTGGAGCTGGTTGGTATGGTAGTGATCAGTTGTGGTAGGCGGTGGCTGTGGTTGGCAGTGATGGTGGAAGTGGTTGGTACTGGCAGCTGGTTGGCAGTGGCTGTGGCTGACTGAGGGTGGTTGTGGATAGATTGGTGGTGAATACTCATCTCTGTAAAAAATCTTTAAATGGCCTCTTAATAATATTAAGACTAGGTTCAGAATTTGAATGATTCCAATACATTCAAACCCCTAAAGTGGTTAAATCTAAATAAAACAAATGCACTTAAAGGTTTAAAATGATTCAGACCTCCATTATGTGAAAACAATTGGGGCGTAAGTATTGCCTTTAGATTTAGTGGACTTGTTAATATATGACAAAAAATCTTTAATGTTGAAAACAGAAGTACTGCTACTGTCATACGCCTTGTATACATGAAGGTATCTTCTAGATTTCATTCCATAGGTTCTACATCAGTTGAGAATATCAATGTTATTGCATTGTTTAACACTGTAAGAATTTTCTAGTCTGGTACTGTAAGAGGATGATACAATCCATTTAACCAAAAAGAGGAAATACAGTGATTTTTTTTTTTTTTTTTTGAGAATTAAAGGGAATATAGTGAGTTGAGTATGAACTCGAGAGTCTGCTTCTGTTTTTGGGCTTATCACACTTTATTTCATGTTGCATCGGTTTCCTTCATACTTGTATGCTGGACGCTTGGTTTTTATGTGCTCTTACCTGATTCTATTGTTTCAGTTCAATTCTCAAAGCTCCTCTGTCACTCCTCAACTTGGACTTGGAGTTGGGGCCCAAGCAGTTGGTATTAACAACATTGCCTCATCTGCATCTTTGCAGCAACAACCAGGTTTGAGTGCACAACTTTTGGCGTCATTTCTGTCATATGATTGCCTTCTGTATTGAGCCCGTTTGGTCTGGGCTGAGTTGTAACAAAATTTAATTTGTGAGGCTTGTCGTGTTGTTGGTTTTATTCGTTTCCTGCTTCTTTATAAAAAACAAGAGTTTTTCCCTTTTTTGTATGTGTAAATTTAAATTGATTTATTCTTTAATTGGTTTTAGATAAGTAATCTTTTATCTTGTATTTGTTTTGGTTGTCTCAAAGATGATGAAAGTCATGCAGGAAGTCCATCTTTGTACCTACTGTTTCTTTTCTCTGCCTTCCATTTTGAATTCTTTATTTTGTTCTTTTCTTCTTCCAGTTTGATGTTTGCTGTCATCTTTTCCTACCTTCTTTATAGTAAGAAAACACTAGTATTAGTTTATCAAGTAACCATATTTCTTTTTTTAAACCTCTTAATTATGTTCCTTGGAGAAAGGGAAGTGAGCGATGATAGTAATGTGGAGAAAGGGAAGTGAGCGATGATAGTAATGTGGAGAATACATGTGAAGATTGCTTTTAGTCTGATTTTCTTGAAGGTTCTTATTTATAGAGATTTGACACGTCTTTGGATTTTCATTATGTTGTTAGTTGCCAAGAGTGGATATATGGATATAAATAGTTGTGCCGTTACTTATTATCAATACTAGAAAATCTGTGAAAGTCGATGTATGCACATATTCGTATGTTAAAAAGCCAATGTTCACGTTGAATAAATTGCTGAATTTAAAGTGAATGAAATGTCTTTTTGAGGGATACTGATATAAACACTAGTTAATTCAAATTCCACCTGCTATTTGGATTGAGTCATGAAGTTCTCAAGATAAAAACCAATTGATCTTCATATCATCAAAGCAACTTGCACGATGTGTAGTGGATTAGATAACATTGCTACCTCCACCTTACCTATTGGGTGACAATGCCACCAGCTCTTGCACTGAGATGATTGGTTTGCTTATTTTCTTTTCCTTTTTTCTCTGGTTCTTAAATCCCAGTCCAATGTTTTTTTGTTGTTTCTAGGTGGGAGGGGAAGGGGTGGTTGGTGAGCTGGGGAAGTTGGGTAGGAGAAAGGAGATGGAAAAGATGGTCTCTAGGGAAACATTTATTGTCACTGAGGTGATGGGAATGCTAGGGCTTGCATTTGCTAGTTACTTTTTTTTTTTTTTTTTTTTTTTTTTTTTTTTTTTTTAAAAAAATATAATGTTAGTTACTTGAGTTTGTCTCTAGGAAGATATTTGATGTCTCTTTGAAGATGGGAATGCTAGGCTTGCATTTGCTAGTTACTTGAGATGGTACTTTTAATAAGATAATATTAGTTGCTTGTGATGGTTTAATGAACTAAGATCATAATTTTTTTTCGTCGGCTCTTCTCTTCTTTTGCCTTTAACTACTCCCTCCGTTTCAATTTGTTTGATATACTTCCTTTTTTAGTTCGTTTAGAAAAGAATGACTCTTTACCTTTTTGTTTGACATACTTCCATTTTCGTCCGTTTAAAAAAGAAAGACTCTTTCCTTTTTTAGCAGCTTTTTATTTCCGACTTTCCACATTACATGTTTAAGACCACAAGAGTAAAGGACATTTTGGTACGTTTGACATATATTTAATCTAAGACCACAAGATGCAAAAGTCTTCTTTATTTTCCTAAACTGCGTGCCAAGTCAAATTAGGCCAAACAAATTGAAGTGGATGGAATATTAGATTTGTTGTCTAATTCTTTTGCTTTGCCAGTTAGGAGAATAAAATCATTGTTACTTTTGGATGAAGTAGGAGAGGTGGACTGTAATTTCTTCACCATCATTGACTGATTGACAATTGCAGAGCCCTAGAAATGGGACTGTGTGGAGGGAGGAGATGATCGAAGTGGTCTATTTTCTTGAGAATTGTAGTTGGAGTAAGGTTACTAATAAAAGGAAATAGCTTAACTTGTAATGGTGATATTCTGTACCTAATGGACAACTGAAAAGAATCAAAGAAAAAGTTGTATCTTCTGTGGCATTTGAAGCAAAAGATAGTTCTATAATGTTCTTTGATACATGATTCATGAACGCTTAAAATGCTTTTATAAATACATTATACAATGGTCGCAGATGTAGGCCACTCAAAAGCTGAAGAGTTGCAGCAACAACAGATTTTGCCTGAGGATTCTTCTGCCGATTCTTCTGTAAATGCTGGGCTCGGGAAAAATCCTTTGAATGGGGATGATATGAAGGCTTCATATGGATTAGATACCCCAGTGAGTTAAATATCCTTCACTGATCTGGCTTCCAATATTAAATTGATTAACTTTATGATAGAGTGGAAGATGGATATTTAATTTAGTTGATGGACATGTTAATTCCCAACTTACTGTATTTTTAATGTCGTTTCAATTTTTTTTTTTTATTAGTGATTTAGAATAACATATCTTGGAGGCGTATTATTCACTTTACTTGAGAGAATGTGGTTGTCTAATATATATTAATTGTAAAAGGGTCAAATATACGCCTTTACTATCAGAACTAATTCAAATAATACCCTCACTATTTCGGTTCAAATATACCCTTCTCGTCATACTTCTGGTTAAAATATACCTCTCCCATTATGTTGACACAAATTTGTCCTTAACTTCAATGGACACATGTCAAGCTCAGAATCAAATGACCCGTCCCCAATTTTATATTCCAATATTTTGAAGAAACCCACCCATTTAACCCGACCTGCCCTATTATCTTTTCTTTTCATCTTCTTCCTCTTTTCAATGCCCAAAGCTTCAAATTTTGTTCTTTCCTGATGGATTTCAGTTTTTTCTTCAATTTTTTAAAAAAATTTGGCAGCATTTACATTCAAGTACTAATAAATGAACAAAACATCAGAAATATAACAGAAACTGTAGCTATCAGCTGCTTGCAGCTTGCCATAAGAAAACAATTTGCAAACCCAGAAATATAAAATGAGCCACATCCAAAGAAGCTACATACACATTAAATTAACTGGCGTACAAGAAAGGTACATGTACATATAATTCACACGTTCAGAACAAAGGGGGTTGGGGGTGCCACAACAGAAGACCTCATAGAACCTATTAAAGAATGATATTCATCTAAGGGGACTGTATTTCTAATGACAAGTTCAACAAGTTGAGGAAAACCAAAATAACCATGAAAGAACAAGTTTTGCTTTGGGTAATGAAAAGAGAAAAAGAAGATGAAAAGTAAAGAAACTAGGTCGGATTGGGTTTAATGATTAGTTTTTTTTAAAAAAAATTGGGTATTTCAAATTGGGGGCAGGTCATTTCATTCTGAACTTGACACTTGTCCCTCCCTTAAAGTTAAATTTGTGCGTAAGTATAATGGGAGGGGTAGATTTGAACCTAAAGTTGAACAGGGGAGGTATATTTGGATTGGAAGTATAAATGAGGGGTATAACTATTTCTGATAGTACAGGGATATATTTGACCCTTTTCTGTATGTTAATCGTCTATTACTCAAGTTTGACTGAGCAGCTTGAGTAAAATTTGAAGTTCTGGAAGTGGTATATTTTGGAATCAATAGGCAAAAGTAGTTTAGTGCTGAATGAGTTAGTAGAACTTTTTTTTAAAGACATGCAATAGTTGTATTCAGTAAAATCCAGGGTTGGGAGGTAGCTAGCGTGCAAGCAAAAAACAGAGATAGATGGAGAACTGTTTCTGCTTGTATCTGGTGGACAATTTGGAATGAGAGGAATGCTAGATGTTTTGATAGCATAGAGAGTAGTATGCAAAAGGTTAAGCTGCACTGCCTTTTGTTACTATGTTTTGGTGTAACCAATCATATTCAAATGACACTATCTCCACAATTGATGTTCTAGATTCAATTTGGGTAGGAGTTAGCAGGATTTTGAAGTAACTTTGTAAATATAGTTTTCAGTACAACCTAAGTACTGTTTGTGGGAAGTATATGAAGTTACCAATTCCTAAAAAAAAAGAAGCTTAGTCACCCCAGAGAAGGTGCTAAGTTGGAAACTTTACAAGCATCGAAAGAGTGCTTAATCCCCCTTTCCCAGAACCCTATACACATTGTTTGAACCAAAAAAGGACAAGCTAAGACAATTCATTCTAAGTTTCTAGATAGAACTGCTGGGGCTTTAAAATGTTTACCATTTCTTTCTTTCCACACTGTCCACCAAATGCACGTAGGAATGATCTTCTACCAGTCCTCCTCCCCACCTCTATTTCCAATACTTCACCAATTGTTCAGCAGTGCCAAAATAGAACTAGGTTACCCAAGTTATTCCCAAAATAGTGAAATACGAAAGAACATGTGCCACAGATTGATAGCTGTCCTGCAGTGCATTAAGTCTTCATTGTTTTCACCCTCTTGTTCACACAAAAGACATCTTGAACAAATCTGAAGACCTCTTCTTTGTAGCTTATCTAGAGTTAGGTAAGCTGTCCTAATTGCAACAAGACAAAAAATGGCACCTTCAGAGGGATTTACTTCCCAGACTTGTTTCCAAGGCCATTTGTCCTTTACAGGACCTCTTTGCTTCAATTGCCAATACACGGACTTTACTAAGAAGGCCCCTTTACTGTTTAGTTTCCATCTGAGTCTCTGTAGATTCAGTGCATCCGCCAAAAGTTCCCAATATTGGACTTAGTGTGACGAAACTCTCTACTTCCCAGTCATTAAGAGCTCTTCTAAAGATTATATTCTACCCTAGTTGACTCCAAATTTGCATGATCATTTCATGCTGTTGAAGACTTCTAGGATAAAAAATTGGAAACATAGACTTCAGATTGCTCCACTAATCCAGTGATCAGCTCAAAATCAGTTTTTCCTCCATGTCCCACAATAATCTACACATTTCCAGTAATTTTGCCATTGGTTATGATGGTTCTCCCCACACTACTACAATAGGGACTATTAACATCATTTGTGGTCCACAGGTTCAGCATTCCATATTTCTGGGATACGAATTTCCTCCACATTGCACTGTCCTCATTATTGAACCTCCAATGCCATTTTTGTAGCAGACTCCTATTATGCAGACTCAGGTTCTTTATGCCCAAACACCATGTTTCTTGGTCAAGGTTATCGCCTCCCATTTAACTAGATTATTGCTTTTCTTCTCTTTGTTGCCTTGCCAAAGAAAGTCTCTTCTCAATCTGTCATTTTTCTTGACCCCTTTGAGTAATTGAAAGAGACATTATGTAAGTAGGAAGAACATCTAGAACTGAATTAATGAGAGTTAATCCCCAACCTAGAGAAAGGTACTGGGATTTCAACCTTGACAAATTTTTGTCACACATTTCTATAACCTCATTCCAGATTTCGATAGAACAGTTTTTAGCCCCCAAAGGCATCCCCAAATAAATTCCAGGTAGAGCTCCCACCTGACAGCCAATGGTACCTGCCGGAGATAGCAAATCTGGATCATTGATCAAATAAAGAAGGCTTTTTTGCCGGTTAACATGTAAACCTGTCAAAACTTCAAAAATAGTTAGGATGGCTCCGAGATGTCTGATACGCACCACATCAGCTACACAAAATACTAGAGTCATTGGCCATACAAAATATGAGATATTTCCACTCCTTCAATGGCACTTGGTTAAGATCCAAAGCCTTTGATCCAACCATTCCAACCTTAATCATATGATTAATTCCTTCCATGACTATCAAGAATGAAAAGGTGACAAAGGATCACTTTGTCTAAGCCCCCTTTGAGATTGAAAAATACCTTTAGGCCCACCATTAATCAGTACTGAGAATTTAACATTAGAAATGCAAAATCTTATCCAGTTTACCCATTTGTTACCAGAACTCGTGTCCTTTAAGGATTTTCAGCAAGCACTTTCAATTGACATCTAGTAGAACTGGTTTGGCTCCATGGGTCCATCGTCTTTTGGATGGTTGTGAAAGGATAATTCATGGTGAAAAGGTCATTGTTAGAAGCCAAAAGTACAATTTAGGTGGTTGGGTGTTCCCTAAAAGATGAATAAGTTTCTTTCCTCAGGGTGGATGAGGGAATGAAAGGAGGAATATGATTGAGGATTTAGAATTGGGAGTACAAGTGATTGATAGGAAGTTCAGGATTCTGATCTCTCTCTCTCTCCTTTTTCTCCTTAAAGATTAGACAAGCAATGTGGGCATGGTAAAGGATATGGTTAATGACGTGAGATTGATAAGCAATTAGGTGCTAGGATGAAGTATGTCTCGGATTTGATTTTACTTAGGTTGTTTTAAAGAGCACCGACATTGATGCACCCATTTCAGTCATGTTTATTTTTTTTTTTTTTTACTTTTTTCTTCTTTCTGTAGGCCAAATTAGTAGTCTGTTAGTCACTTGTAAAAGGTTCTTAGATGCAGGGAGGAGTCGCTGAAGCATCCCCTAGGCCTAGGGATACAGATCTATCTCCTGGGCAACCTTTGCAATCCAGTCAGTCATCTGGAAGTCTTGGGGTTATTGGTCGAAGGAGTGTTGCTGACCTCGGAGCAATTGGTGATAGCCTGAGTGCGACCTCTGCAAATTCTTCAGGAATGCATGACCAGTTATACAACTTGCAGATGCTTGAATCTGCCTTTCACAAACTTCCTCTGGCCAAAGATTCTGAACGAGCAAAGAGCTACACACCGGTAAACTTCAATACTTCATCCACTGTGCAACTTGATAAATAAATTGATATGAACTTATCTTTTGCCGTTGCTTCAGAGGCACCCTGCAGTTACCCCTTCAAGCTATCCCCAAGTACAGGCTCCCATTGTCAATAATCCTGGCTTCTGGGAAAGACTTGGAGCTGATAACTATGGCACGGACACACTGTTCTTTGCATTTTACTACCAACAGGTGCAACTGTAATTGGCGTTGGTTTTTGATGCTCTTTTCCAATCTTAGAGATCATATTTATCTTGTTCTTTGATTACCCTCTGCAGAATACTTATCAGCAGTACCTGGCTGCGAAGGAGTTGAAGAAACAGTCTTGGAGGTATCACAGAAAGTATAACACATGGTTTCAGCGTCATGAGGAGCCGACTGTTGCCACTGATGACTTTGAACAGGGAACATATGTCTACTTTGATTTCCACATCGCCAATGATGAACAACATGGATGGTACGCCACTATTTCTTCGATTTGATTACTGTATTCCAAAATGCTTCTGTTTTGATATTCAAATGAACAACTTTTATGTGGATTAAAAATAACAAGCCTATGCTACTGTCTATATTTGGTTTGTTTGTTTTAATGGATGTAAGATGTGTTAAATTTTCCATTTGATTTACTAAGTAAAGAAATGGAGGGAAGGCAACTTAAATTAGAACAGGCGGCCTTTTGCTCATTTGATTCTTGATAGGGAATAGATTAAAGTAAAATGAATTTAGGAGACTTTCAAGCATGGATACATTTTTTCATCTTAGACTTAAAAGAGTTTTTTTATTCCATCTCTTTCTCAAGACTGACGCTTAGTTCCCTGCCTGATAGTTGATCTTCATTTTCTTCTTCTACACATTTTCCCCATATATTTGGGTCCTCCCTTTTTGTGGTGGCGAACTGGCAATCAATCCAGATGATCTTTTAACCAGTAAGTTTTTGTAAGTTTCTGGTTTTTGGTTTCTTGCATCTTTGATGCATTCTTTTCTTTTACTTTGGGAACACCATTCTAAACACAGGGCTGTATCTGTATAATAAGATCATTTTTTGGAACTCCCATTGTAAAGGCATTCCTGACTCATGGAGCTTTATTAATTTAAGGCTTATAGACTTTCTCCTTTTTGGTTAAACATTATTCTTTTCTGCTCCTAGTCACTCGCATCCATCAGCTCTTCTAGAAATGATCGCTTCTTTTATCCTAGAATAAGAATAGGAATAGGAATAGGATTGTATAGTCTCCTTAGTGGAAAACGAGTGTAACGTAGTGTATATAAACAGAGCTTAGTGTAATAATGCAGTCAATGCATCTTAATAATGTCTTCCGAGTCTTTATTCCTCACATGGTATCATAAGTGATTTGTGTCAGCTCCGGCGACCAAACTCTAGTCACGTTTTCTGGCAGCAGATACGTCACGCGACAGCAGACACTAGGGTTCCGGTGGATGCATGAGTTCACGCGCCGGTGCTAATTATTCCAGCCAACTTTCGACAATTTTTCCTCTCCAATGGTGTTTGCTATCTGATTCCGAGGGTACCCATCCCGATTCCACCACATTCCAACGATTTTTTTTTACAGATTTCAGTGACTATTGCGGAGAGGCTCTTTGTTTTCCGATGTGTTTTCAAGCTGCATTCGTCTTCTACAATGGTCATCCACTGATTTTGACCCAATCCATATTTTCTTAGAATATATCCTATCACCTCTTTTCGGCGAGTTTTCTGGTGACTTCAGTCTCTGCTTTTTGGTTATTTGTACGTGCTTGGTGATTCGACTTAAGCGCAGCCATTTCTGATAGTTTCAACAACTAAATTTATAGATCTCGTCATATTTCTCGTTTTTTCTGGTGTTGTCAGATTCAGAGCAGTTAGTCAGGTTTCAGGCAACTTTCAAGACAAATTTCAGATCTTTTGCACTTTTGACAGCCTTCTCCATTGTATTTGTGATTATGTATTCTTGGTTTGATAGTTTTGGCTCCAAAAGGATGGGAGTTGAAAAATCAAATCTTACAATTTCTTCAGCACCCTTAATGAAAGGATCAGAAAATCGAATATTCCAAGCCATAGTGTGTCAATGAAGAGGTCATTTTGGAAGGTTTTGACCCAAGTGTAGTTAATAGGTTTGGACACACTCATGAAGTATATATTCTCTGCATGATCGTCCACCCAAGAATGCTCATGTTGCGCATACCAACACTACAAGTAATCAACTGGTATATCGGTCATTCTTTTGCTTGTCATCCATAGTCTAATACCCTTGGACCGTGGGTCATGTACTCTGGTGCGTCTGATATATTTCCTGTGATAGATAATTTCGTCAAATATTATTTATTCAGTCTCTTCCCGCTACCAGCTGTTACTGTAGCCAATGGATTCAAACAAACACAAAAGAATAATCCCCTATCATGTCACTCTAAACCCTATATTTATGTCCCTGATTGTCCTTTTAATCTTGTGTCTGTTAGTGATTTGACTCATGTCCTAAATTTGTGTCAATAGTATTTCTTGATAATTCTTTTGTTATGTAGGATCTTAGTAGGGGACAAACGACATGCATAAGAGTTAATCACAAGGCCTCTACATATCTTACCTCTTCTAATTTCCACTTCATGTCCAAAAGATGCTGCCTATTTTGTCTAGTCCATCCATATTAGATTGTGAGTTGTGTCAACCTGGGAAACACACTCGCACTAACTTCCCACAGGGTTGAGAGTCGTGTAGAATCTAATTTTTCATTAGTTCATTTTGTTATTTGGGGTCCTGGTAGAGTTGGTTCAACCTTAGGATCGTTCTGAATTGTTTTCTATATTCAAAAGCTTTTGTGCTGAAGTACAAAATCAGTTTGATGTTTCTTTTCGTACTTCTCATACTTATCCCCTCTCTCTTTCAACAATTTATGATTGACCAAGGAATTATTTATTAGAATGGGAGAGTAGGGCAGCAGATTGGAATACTAGGCACCACATAGAGACTACTCACACTCTTCTCGTTCAATCTCATGTTCTCTTTTTCTTTTCTTTTTTTGCGATGCAGTTCTCACATCTTGCTATATAATTAATTGGATGCCCTCATCTTTCATTCAAAATCAGATTTCTTATTCAATATTGTTTCCTTAGAGCCTGTTAGATTGACTAGAAAAAAGTAGCTTTTAAGTTTTAAAAAAATAAGAAGTCAAAACTTAAATGACTTTTAAGTTGAAAAAAGGTAGGGGGAGTCCTACTTTTGGTTTGTAACTTCTCTTAAAAAACTTTGCCAAACACTCTCAAAAGCTAAAAATGACTTCCAAGTAGTTTTGACCAACTTTAAGCCAGTCCAAACATGCTCTTAGTCACCTCTATACTTTCGGCCTTGCGTCTTTGGGAACACGTGTTTTGTTCATAACTTTTGGGAAAGATAAAATTATTCCCTATGCTCTCAAATGTGTCTTTCTTTGTTATTCTTGAGTTTAAAAAGAGCATCGTTGCTAATCACCTAAGCTGCCTGAACCTTATGTCAGTCGATGTCACATTTTTAGTCTCAACCTTACTTTTTACATCTTCTGATTATCTTGATATCTCTAAGGTCTTACCTATACTTACTTTTGAGAAATCTACTGTTACTTACCACATCTCTTGCCACAGTGATAGTACTCCTGACTTACCATTGTGGTCCACGTCCAACATCAAGTCCAGATTATTCATGTCCTTCATTGGACCCCGCACCTTCTACGAACTTGTCTCCTCCTAGTCAGCTAGTTGCACTTGAAAAGGCATACAGTCTGATCGTAATACTAACCCCTTTTATACCTCTTTAAGTTATCACCATCTGTAATCACCCCGTTATGCCTTTGTCTCATCTTTGTCCTATGTTTTATCCTTAAGTGTACAAGTGAGGCACTTTCTAAGCTAGGATAGCGAGGGGACAAGCTATGATTGATGAGATGTATGCTTTAAATGTGAGTGCTACTTGGGAGCTTGTTCCTCTTCCTTTAGGTAAATATATTGCTGACTGTCGTCGGGTTTATGCTGTCAAAGTTGGTCCAGATATTTGGGCGTGATTATTGCGATACCTTATCTCCCTTGGGCTAAAATAACATTTGTCCATCTTTTTCTATCCATGACTGCTGTTGACCATTGACCTCTTTATGAATTGGACATCACAAATGTTTTTCTCCATGGTGACCTTGAGAAGGATGTTTATAGAGACCAATCACTTGGTTTTGTTGCTCGAGATGAATCTAGTAGCCTGGTATGTCGATTGCATCGGTCACTCCATGGTTTGAAACAGACTCCTCAAGGAAGTTCAGCACAATAATTTAAGAGTTCGGCATGACTCGCAAGGAATCTGGTCTCATTTTGCTCAAAATCGGAGTATTTATTCCCCCCCCCGCACCTTGATGAAGTTAAAAAAATGATCTAAAGATTAGGAGAATACTTATGGGACCGTGCGATTTGGTTTACTTGATATTTCCTCTATTTATGTAAAAATGCATACGTTAATGCTTTTTCAACTGATTTCATGACTTTTGAGTTCATGTTTGTACTTGTGCTCAGGTGCCAGAGGATCAAGCAGGAGTTCACATTTGAGTACAATTTTCTTGAAGATGAGCTCATTGTATAGAATTTGTTTATACCTGTAACATTTATTTTTCTATATGCCCTATTTTCTTTTGGCTGTCTAAATTACATGGTTTGTACGGTAGTTTATATGTTTCGAAGGCGTGTTTAGTTTGATGCTTTAGACGCCTTCATTTAAAAAAACCCAGCAGAATATCAGGATTCAAATTTCATACACACCTCTCTTCATGCTGTTATAAATTCGTTAGAAAAATAGAAACATTCTGTCAACAGAGACACGAGACACTGCTAATCTCTTGTTAGCATATTTTGGTTCAGAAGGTCGAAAGTTAGATTGCTGCAAATATAGGATGTTGCATATGAACATAGTGCCACATAAAATGGAAACATAGTGCCACTGTCAGTTTGAACATTTCAAATACACATTTAAATGGTCGGTTTGGTAGAGTGTAAAAATAATGCAAAATAGAATATATTAGTAATGTTTACATTAGAAATGTATGTATTATTTATGTTTGCATTAATTATATATATATATATATATATATATATATATATATATATATATATATATTATTTTTATGCATTGTTTGGTTTGATGCGTTGAAAATAGGATGTATTGCATTAAAAATTTTATTTACAAAGATGTCCTTCACTATAAGATATAAAAAAAAAGGTATTGAGGGCAATTGAGTCTTTAATTGGGTTAATGCATAATAGTGTGTATAACTAATGCAAGTATAAGTTATACATTGGTTGGAAAAGAGTACCAAATTAGGCTAATAAATGCATTTTTTTTTTTAATACACTCTACCAAATGACCCCTTAGTCTCTGCATGAGCAGATTGTTCAAATTACACTGTCTATTAGTTTGTAGCCATTTTTTAATACCGGTGTTGAGTGGTTGGAATATACAGAAGCATGAGCTTCACGTCACCATGATAGAGAGGGAAAAAAGGTTATGATGAATTGGGACTGAGAAACAACTGAATCACAAAGTTGAAGAAAGATATAAGTGTGTTTGGGCCTATTTGTACTTCAATTATTTCATAAAAGATAATATATTTTAACACCCCCACCCCCAACAAACACAAACAATATTTATTTTGTCCAATTTTGGAGAGAAGATAATACAACTTTGGCATCACTAACTACGCAACTTGTGGTCCATGGATGAGTACTCCTCACTTCTAACAACTTATTACTCATATTCTGTAGTGTTCCACAAGACTTGTTAGAGGACGGAGAAGACTTACTCTCTATGTCCTAATCTCTCTAGATGTTGAGTTCATTATCTATCGTTGCAGTGTGTGTTACGCAAGACAATGTGAAATTGGTCCACTATGTGGAACTGAAGTCATTGCGAGCAAGGTTTAGTGATTCAAGATGATAGAATTGGAAGAGGGTGTTGTTGGGATGAATTGTTCCATGAAGGTAACTACAACTAAGGTCTAGACCGATAACATGTCATAAGTTTGTAGGATAATTGTTTGAACTGAAGCAAAAGGAAGAACAAAAACATCAACTTAGAAATACAAAATAGAGAAATGAATAAAAGAAAAAGAGACTCCCCATACACAGAGTGAATAGCTTAATTTGAATTAAGTCTATCGTCTATGAGCTCTCTTCTTCGGCCTTCTTGTTTTTTTGGGGATTAATGTCATCAAGAATTTTCACTAACCATTTTGGCTTACCAGCATTAAACATGAGGTTAAACACAACAGTTCCAACAACTAGTCCACAACTATAGCCTATAAACATTGATTCCCAGGTAAATCCACTTCCAAAGTATGACTCGTCGTCTTCATCTTCTAAATCCAATGGTTGAGGAATATGAGATTGATCACATTGCTTTGATAAAGGAAAACCACATAAATCAAGGTTGCCACCATACGAGTCGTTTGCAAAGAATAGACCTCGAGGAATCGATCCAATGAGAAGATTGTGGGAGAGGTTTAAACTTCCCAGACTGATTAGCCCTGCCAATTGCCGCGGAATCTTTCCTGTGAGCCGATTCCAGGAGAGATCTAGCTCTTCAAGCATATGCGGTTGCCCCAATTCCATTGGAATATTACCTATGAGTTTGTTATACGATACATCTAGTAGGCAAAGTGAGCTGAGATCCTTGAGTATTTTCTGAATGACACCTTCAAAATGGTTGTTTGAGAGATCTATGCTGGCTGGCACAATAGTGTTGATTTTCCTAGCTCAATATGCTGGCCTTTGATCACCAACCTCATGGAATCCTCATACATTAAGTCACCAAATTCACCATCAAACACTAGTCTCATATATTGCATTCTGTCATCTAATTTGATCATCCCTTTGAAGTTTCGAAAAGCTTCTGTAGGCAATGAGCCGGTGAACTCATTATGAGACAGATCAAAAATCCGCAACCTGGGAAAGTAAAACTTCTTCCTAATACTTATAGGTCCATAGAACTTGTTTGAATTTAATTTAAGGACTTGCAACTCTCCAAGAGTTCCTAGCCAAGCTGGAAATGTACCATATATGACATTGATCCCCACATCAAGGACTTCTAGACCATCACAGTTGAGCAATGACATCGGGACAGGTCCTTCAAATTGATTACCATTCAGGATAATGGCTCTCAATGAAGTGTTCTGCGCACATAATGGTGGAATATTCCCTGTGAAATTGTTCCTTCTTAAGTTCAACATCGTTAGATTAGGCATGTTTCCCAAGCAACTTGGAATCGAGTTACTGAGGTTGTTGCGTGATAAATCCAGAATTCCAAGTTTGGTTAGTTTACATATGGATGAAGGTAGTGGACCCTGAAGGGAGTTAAATTTAAGATCGAGATACTCTAGATTATGATAATGAAATTTTGGTAGGTGGCCTGTTAATAAATTATACGAAAGTCTTAGGAACCGCAACAAGTCCCACCTCATGCCACTAAACCAGTTAGGAATTGGACCACGAATCTTCTTGTTGGAAATATCTAAGACTATAAGTGTCTTTACATTTCTCAACAAGTGTGGAAAATCCTTTAGTAAACAAGATGATAACTGCAAAACTTCTAGTCTAGGAAAAATGATTTGTATCGATGGTGATGTTATTTGATGAAAGGTCATGCTGAAATCCATACAACGGAGAGGAAGAAAGATCAAGCGAAACCAAATTGGGAAGGTATGCGATTTCTGTTGGGATTTTTCCATAAAAGTAAGAATGAGAAAGGTTGAGATGCCTCAAATTCTTCAATCGGCCAATTGTATGTGGGATTGAAGAATGATTGAAGTTATTGTTATCAAGTTTTAGTGTCTGGAGATGATGAAGTCGGAAGAGGCTACTATTGGGCTGAAAACTGCCAAAAAGCTGACTGCAACTAAGGTCCAGGTCGATAACATGACCGGTTAACATGTCACAAGTGACTCCGTCCCAAGTGCAGCAATCCCTACTCTCATTCCAAGACTTTGTTTTTGAGAAAGAAATATCACATTGAAAACTAGAGTAATCAGATATTTTAAAAGATTGCTTAAACTGAAGCAAAACAGAAGCTTCAATGGTAGAGCAAAGATGATTATCAAAGGAAGAAGAAGAACATCCACTTATTAACAACACAAAACAGAGAAACGAATAAAAGAAAAAGAAACACCCCATCTTTCTTTTTTCGTGTTCAGCAAAAAAAAAAAAAGGAGGATGGATGTTCTCTTCTTACAAATCAATCATCGGTATCCATATATATATTGATGTTGAAGATTGAACCATGTTTAACACACAGTGCAAAAACAAATTCTGCAAAGCCAATGTGTTCATAAACGATATGTAACTTCAAACAAATTTCCGAAATAGTGATGGATTTACACGTATCTTGTGCCATTTTTCCATCTTGCACGTTATCCACGAGTTTTTTTCATTCAAATAATAGAGAAGAAGAAGTCAAACAAAGGAGATTCCAATCCAAACACTGATCATTCAATGGTCCCACAATATACAAAGTTAAAATGTGAACTTGAGACAAGTATCCCCTACAGAAGACCAGTTTTGCTGTCTTAAGGACTGAACCATGTGTAACACATAACCAAAAATTGTACTATCTTATTGATGTCCACAACAATAACATAGTCGGTGTAATCCCACAAGTGGAATCTGGGAAGGAGAGTAGTCTGTATGCAGACTTGTGGAGGTAGAGAAGACAGGTTGTTTCCTACACTTATGACAACCTGGTAACAATAATTTTATATTTTTGTAATATAATTTTATGTCTTGTAAATATTTTTCTAACTATAGTATCTTGAAATTACAATAGAAAAATAATTTTCTTAAATATTGGATAATTTTAGCTTATATTATATCTGATAATGAATGATAAATTTTATTTCATAGTATATTTTGTAAAATAAGACATATCTAATATTATTTCTAACTAAGATACTTATTAAAATATTCAAATATTTGAAACCTTCTAACGCATGATTGGAATAACATATTGCTTTGCTAGAATAATTTCTTGTCAACTTATACGCTAGTTTGGTTTATGCAATTGTTATACGAGTAGGTAGTTTGATTTAATCTTTCGATTGCATTCATTCATTAGTTTTTCTTTTGAAGGTTGAACAACCTTGGCGAAAAGTATAGCTACGCGATTGAACATCCCCATTAAAGAAATATCTCCAATTTTGAGATATGCTTATCATACTAATGCTTATTATACTAATTCTTTGTTATTTAATTGACTTTATGTTTTGATATTATTGTGCATAAAAACCAACTTTATGTATGTGTTGAAGCATTTACATGTCAATGACATTAAAGCTAATTAAGCCTATTAATTGACTGCCTTGATCATGTATAGCGATGGTAAAATTAGCCCATAAAATAAAATTCATCAATTCGTTCATGTTTCTATTGATTATTTATTTGTTCATTGTCAAATATTTCAAAGAAATGTATGTATTCTTATTTAATATGTTATATACGGTCATATTACAAAAGAAAAATAGATGGCACGTTGGTAGGTGGCACCATCATTCTTCGAAAATATTGATAGATAGCACTAACATTCTTTAGACCAAAATGCATCACCTTGTAACCAAAATCTGCACCATTTAAAGATGTAGTGTCAAATGACGGTCAGTACATGAAATTTATGGTATGTAAATAGCTAAATGAAACAACTGTTGAACTTTTTTTGAAAGAGTAAGTATGATGGTAGATTGTAAAATAGTCAACTGAAAAGTAAAACACACATATGTACTTTAACAACCAAGCTTTAAAACTGAATATGTATGTAGTAGTAGCGAATATTGAAAATAATGTAATTTACTTTTCATGAGGATTTTCTCTAAATGTTAATCATCACGTGATCAATTCATGATGATACAACATTGATCTTAGGCATATTTATATGCCCATAATGCTACGTATGCCCATATTTATGCCTAATTTGGAGTCGTTAAGTTTATGTTTAAGAGTCGTATTGAGTTAATTATGTGTTTCTGAGCTAACCAACATGATTAGTTGTGTAGGGAGGCTATTTGGAAGAAATATGCACGAAAATGGGCAAAGGAAGCAACATGGAGATTTGAAACAAAAGAAAGCAAGGAATAAGCCAAGGAAATACTTCAAAGGCAGAGACGTGTTGTCCTTGCATCGCATAGAAGGAAGTGAAATATCAAGTCAAGAATTAATTGCGAGGCAGAACACCTCGTGAAGACTCCACGTTGCGCGACAAGGCTTCTGATTTTGATCTGAGATTCGAATGTTGTTGCGTGTCGCGCGCCTGAAGCTCTGAATTGGTCATTTAGACTTTTAGTGTAAACAGGGTTTTATTTTAGTTTTATAAGAATTCTTTTTCTAATTTTTGAACGTGAAGATGGGGAGAAAGATACTTGAAAGTTTTTAGGGTTCATTCTTTATCTCTTTATCTTTCAATCTTCTTTTGATGATTCATAATCATTGTAAGATTAATTGTATGATTATGAGTAACTAAATACCCTAGTTCTAGGGCTGTGGCTACAAGATGAATATAATCTATTGAATTTGACAAGGGTTTTATCATGAATTATCAATGAATTGTTCTTATGTTCTTGATCTTGGTATTTCATGCTTGATCACCATAGAAATATATATTGTCTGAATTGAACTCGAGAGAGGAACAAGATGATAGAATGTGGAGCATAAGGAGCTTGTTCAACTCTAAATAGCTAGGGTTGATTCATTTAGGATAGAGATATACCTAGAAATCTTGCTTGGATCACCATACAGGAAGATATCTTAATGCACAATTTTTATTCACTCTATCCCCGCTCAACGATGTAGTTAGGGTGATATCTGTTGCTGGCGATTAGAGGTCGAGAGACCATGATTATACATCTAACCCTGTGATTCATCGATGATATAATTCCAAGAAAATTTGTATTAAACGATCTTGATTACATGATTCCTAGTAAACGTTGTTGCCCTGGATCTTTCCCACATCACTGTTTGAAACTTAAGGAATTGAATCATAATAGTTACACTTTAGTTTAAACAAAATTAGTTAGTTAACAATCTTTACAAAATCTGGAAATTTTACTTGTGTTGAGTTACGAGTTGGAGAAATCGATAGAGTCTAGTCTTAAGTCCCTGTGGGTACGATACCCGGCTCTCTAACAAGAGTCACTTTATTGCTTGTACGGTCACGTTCACTTGCGTGTGCGATTTGACCGTAACAAGTTTTTGGGGCCGCTGCCAGGGACTTTAACAATTAGGAAATATTTGATTTTTCTAGTTCTGAAGTTAAATACAAGTGTTGACAACTTTTCTTAGCATTTCGTTGTTGCAGGTTGCTTGCTACTCCAAACTGGACAAAGATCAAGAATGTTTGTCGCCTCTCTCGGAACCTGAAAGATTCGTACATAGAAGGCGGAGACAAGCAGAATATCCAGTCCCTTTGGTTATTGGGGAAATATCATCTCCAACCACTAAGACGGAGCAAAGAGAACAAACACCTGAAACAATGGCAGCTAATGAGATGAGAGTTAGAGATGTGGCAATCCCATGACCCACCAATGTGACTTCATGCATTCAGAAACCTGAGGCTGGTGGGAGATTTGAACTGAAGCAGAGCATGGTGCAAATATTGCACTCAAATGGGCAGTGTACTGGTCTTTCTTGAGGATCCTATGGTTCACATTCAGAACTTTCTGGAAATCAGTGATACTTACACTCCAACTGGAGTGAATAAAGATTATGTGAGGCTCACTTTATTCCCCTTTTCTCTATTGGGGGAAGCAGAAAGATGGTTGAATTCAGAGCCCGCAAACTCAATCACCACTTGGAATGATCTAGCACAGAAGTTCCTCATTAGATTCTTTCCATCTGGAAAGACGGCTAAGTTGAGGAGTGATATTTTAAGTTTTAGGGAAAAGGGTGGTGAGAACTTGTACCAAGCTTGGAACAGGTTCAAATCGATGTTGATGAGCTGCCCTCATTATCATCAAGCTAATGAGGTGTTAGTCCATACCTTCATTGAAGGTCTGGAGCCTAACACCAAAATTTTGCTTGATTCAGCTGCAGGTGGACAGGCTTTAGAAAAGACTTATACAGAGTTATACACCTTGATGAATTGGATTTCTCAAGGGAATGGGAGTGGACTGAAACCGGTAGTTCAGAAAACTGCAGGTGTACTAGAGATTGATGTTGTGACTTCTTTAACTGCACAAATTTCTGTCATGCAGAATATGATGAATACACATTTCAGTAACATGGCTTTGGGTCAGCAAACCTCTCAAGTTAAGGCAGTCCAACAACCCCCATCTTGGTGTGAGATTTGCGGTGGAAGTGATCATAGTGCAGAGGTATGTGGTGCAAACCCGAACTCTGTAAATTTTGTAGGTAATGCTCAAAAAAGAGGAGGTCAACAAAACTATGGAAATTCTTATAACCCACGTTGGAGAAACCACTCAAACTTTTCCTGGGGTGGAAATCAAAATCAAAGCCAATGACAAAATCAGTATAGACCTCAAGGTAACTCACAAGGCTATCAGGGACAGATGCAAAGGGAGAAGCCTAAACCGCAATCTGGGAACATGAGTGTTGAGGAGATGTTAAAGAAAATTATGGCAGATCAAGCTTAGTTAGCCGCAGATGTGCGAAATAATCAGCTAGCTACTCAGAACCTGGAGAGACAATTTGGGTAGTTTGCTAGTGCCCAAAATTCTAGACCACAAGGAGGGTTGCCTGGTAACATTGATCCAAATCCAAAACAGGTAAATGCTGTGAGTACTCGGAGTGGTTTACAATTGGAAGAGCTAGATACTAAGAAAAACACCCCTGAAGCAGTCAGCAAAGAGGGTGAACTAAAAGAGGTTGATCCGAAAGAGAACAAAGTAGTTTCACCCACTGAAAAGGTGAAACCAATAGTAAGACCACCTCCTCAATTTCTTCAAAAGTTCAAGAAACAAAAGGAGGATGATTTTTTTGTAAGTTTCTCTCTTTGCTGAAACAAGTTCATATTAACTTGTCGTTGGTAGATGTTTTGCAGGGTATACCCAGGTATGCCAAGTATGTTAAGGAGATTGTGGCAAATAAAAGAAGGCTGACAAGATGCGAGATAGTTGCACTTAATGAAGAGTGAAAATCCATGACTCAGAACAGGTTGCCCATTAAACTGAAAGATCGGGCAGCTTTACGATACAAATTACGATAGGTCAGAGTATTCATGCCCAAGGGTTGTGTGATTTGGGAGCAAGCATAAACTTGATGCCAACCTCGCTGTACAAGAAACTGGGGTTGGGTAGTCCTAAGCCAACCGCCATAATCTTACAGTTGGCTAATAGATCTGTAGCCAGACCTGAGGGGGTGGTAGAAGATGTGCTGCAATTGGGATCTCTAATTTTTCCAGTGGACTTTGTAGTATTTAACTTATAGTCTAATCTTGAGGTCCCATTCATCTTAGGGCGACCATTCTTAGCGACTGGGAGAGAAATTATAGATGTAGTAGCTGGGTAGCTCACCATGAGAGCTCATGATAAAGTACAGGTTTTTTATGTACAAAGCTTTGAAGATGCCGCCAGTATATGAGGAGTTATTTGCCATCACGGTGATAGATATTGAGGCAGAAGCTAAGTGCATAGTATCTAAGGATCCTTTGGAGAGAGTGTTGAGAGGTGATGAGATCTATGGAGATACTGAGGCACATGAAATTGTGCAATTCTTAGATGTGTCACTAATTGTAGAAGCTGGAGAGAGATGGGAGCTGTTAAATAGGGTGTTAGGACCTCCACCTAAGCCCTCCATTGAAGAAGCTCCTAAGCTGGAGTTGAAAGAGTTGCCAACTGACCTCAGGTATACATTTTTGGGTAAAGATAAAACTTTACCAGTTATTTTGTCTGCAGCATTATCTGATGAACAGGTGGAAGCGGCATTGTTGATTCTTAAGAAGAGGAAAGTTGCGTTAGGGTGGCAGATGCCAGATATCCATGGTATAAGCCCAGCTCTGTGTATGTACAAAATATGCATGGAGGAAGGGTATAAGGCAAGTGCACAACATCAGCGGAGACTAACCCTGTTGATGAAGGATGTGGTCAGAAAGGAAGTGATTAAGTGGTTAGATGCAGGGATAGTATACCCAATATCGGACAATAAATGGGTAAGTCCAGTGCAGTGTGTGCCCAAAAATGGTGGGATGACAGTGATAACGAATGATAAGAATGAATTGCTTACCACAACAACAGTAACCGGGTGGATGATATGCATGGATTATAGAGAACTTAATGAAGCCAGCAGAAAGGACCCCTATCCGGTACCTTTCATTGATTAGATGTTGGATAGGTTGGTTGGCTAGGAGTATTACTGCTTTCTTGATGGATGGGTATTCAGGGTATAATAAGATTGTTATTGCACCCGAGGATCAAGGGAGAAGACGACATTCACATGTCCATATGGCACTTAAGCATTCAAACGTATGCCATTTGGCTTGTGCAATGCCCCAACTACTTTTCAGAGATGCATGATAGAAATCTTCCATGATATGGTGGAAGATTTTGTGGAAGTGTATATGGATGACTTCTCGGTATTTGGTGAGTCTTTTGAGTTATGCTTAATCCATCTTGATAGAGTCCTTGCGAGGTGCGAGGAAACAAATTTGGTGTTGAATTGGGAAAAGTGCCACTTCTTGGTAAGAGAAGGAATTGTGTTGGGTCACAAGGTATCCAAAAGTGGGCTGGAGGTAGATAAAGCAAAAGTAGAAGTGATTGAGAAGTTTCCAGACTCAATATCGGTGAAAGGAGTGCGAAGTTTTCTTGGCCATGCTGTCTTCTACAGGAGGTTCATTAAAAACTTTTCTAAAATTGCAAGACCCATGTGCAGTTTATTAGGAAAAAGAGATGAAATTCATGTTTGATAAGAAATGCTTGAAGGCGTTTGAACTGTTAAAGCAGAAGTTAATTGAGGCCCCTATCCTCATTGCACCAAACTGGGAACTTCCATTTGAGATAATGTGTGATGCTAGTGATATTGCTGTTGGAGCAATGTTGGGGCAGAAAAGAACAAGGTTTTCATTCCATATACTATGCGAGTAAAACACTAGAAGCAGCCGAGGCAAACTACACTGTGACTGAAAAGAAGATGCTGGCCTTGGTGTATGCATTTGACAAATTCAGGTCATATCTGGTGGGAATAAAGGTGATAGTCTACACTAATCATGCAACTATCAGATGTCTCTTTAACAAGAAGGATGCAAAACCTAGATTGATCAGATGGATCCTGCTTCTTCAAGAGTTTGACCTGGAAATAAGAAATAGAAAGGGAACGGAGAATCAAATAGCTGATCATCTCTCCAGATTGGAGGACTCGTCTCATGTGTTGAATGAATGTCAAATTCATGATGAATTCCTTAATGAACAGCTTTTGACACTGGACATTGCTAAGGTAGCATGGTAAGTGGATATTGTAAACTTTTTGGTGAGTGACTTATTTCCACCTGGAGCATCAACACACCACAAGCAGAGGTTGAGGTATGATGCTCTATTTTATATATGGGATGAGCCGTATTTACTTAAGTTGGGTCCAGATCAAATGATGCAGAGTGCATAGCTGAGTAGAAGGCACCCAAGTGTTAGAGAGCTGCCATGAAGATGTTGCTTTGTTTGTTAAAGGTTGTGATCAGTGTCAAAGAATGGGCACCATTTCAAGAAGGCATGAGATGCCGTTAAACAACATTTTTTGGAGTTGAAAATATTTGATGTATGGGGGATACATTTTATGGGACCATTCCCATCGTCCAGAGGTAACCAATATATTCTAGTGGCAGTGTATTACGTGTTCAAGTGGGTCGAAGTTGTTGCATTGCCAACAAATGATTCCAAAGTGGTTGTGAAATTCATTAGAAAACACATTTTCACCAGGTTTGGAACACCAAGGGCTATAATAAGTGATGGAGGTACGCATTTCATCAATAACTCCATTCATAATTTATTAGCTAAGTATGCGGTGAGGCATAAAGTTGCGACAGCGTACCATCCCCAAACTAGTGGACATGTTGAGGTGTCGAACAGGGAGGTTAAGCAGATCCTTCAATATACTATAAATGCCCAGAAAATGATTAGGATGACAAGCTAGATGACGCTTTATGGGTATATCGTACATCTTACAAGACACCGATAGGGACCTCTCCCTATCGAATGGTGTTCGGCAAAACTTGTCACTTGTCGGTTGAATTAGAACACAGGGCATATGTGGCAATAAATAAGCTGAATTTGGATGTCGAGTTAGCTGGAAGAAGAAGGGTTGCGCAGTTGCACGAACTAGAAGAGTTTAGGATTCATGCCTATGAGAATGCGAAGGTATACAAAAAGAAGACTAAAAGGTGGAATGACAAGCATGTAGTATCACAAACCTTCGAGCCTGGTCAACTAGTGTTGTTGTTCAATTCTAGGTTGAAGTTGTTCCAAGGAAAGCTCCGGTCTAACTGGAGTGGTCCATTCGAGGTAGTCCAAATGACCCAATATGGTGCGGTTGAGCTAAGAAATAAGGGTGACAGTGTCACATTCCTTGTAAATGGACAAAGGGTTAAACATTACTTTGGCAATGATGTAGATCGCGAGATCTAAGCGCTCACACTGGATGACGCGTGAGGCATGAAATGGGTTGTGTAGCGATGTTAAATCAGGCGCTACATGGGAGGCAACCCGTGAACCATTGTAATAGTTTAGGAATGCTTTGTTTTTTTTATTAAAAAAAATGAATAAAGGAAAAAAATACAAAAATATGAGTCATGCCATGACCAAAACTAAGGCGCTGGATGGGATGCAACCCATCATGGTTAAATTAATGAGTTACTTATGCAGGAGTGCAACAAAATAAGCTGAGGGAAATGCGTATCAAAGGCGCGTCGCGAGGCAGGTTCAAGATCCTGCTTCGCTGAAGAAATTGGAGGCAGTAAGCCTCGTGTTGGCTCCGCATCGCGAGGCAGGTTCCAAATCCTTCCTCGCTAAAGAATTTTGAGGCAATAAGCCTCGTAACACTCGTTCGTCGCGGGCTAGAGTCAAAATGTGAGTTCGATGGTAAATGATTTGTTACGTCACATGAAATAGCTACCACATGTCAGCCTCGTGTCGCGTGGTCAAGTTCATAATTTAGGGCAACTGGAATTTAAATTCTAGAAGACCTCGTGTAGGTCGCGCATCGCGAGACCAAGTCTTATTTATGGGAATTTCATTAAATGGAATGGGTTTAACCTGTTTTAATTAAAATAACCCAACCCATCCCCTAGTCCTCTCTAAAAACCCCGATTTTCTCCCTAATTCCTCATTCCCTCTTCTCACATCGGGTAACTCCCCTCTCTTTTCTCCCCAAATTTCTCAAATTTTGTACTCCCCTTCGTGTCGTGCTGCTAGGTTATGTTGTATTTAGTTATCGCGGTGAAATATTTTTGACATAGTACTTACTAATGGATTGTGTGGGTGTTTTAGGATATAATGGTTAAGCAAGTAATGCATTGTCTTATTGGATGATTGTTTTACGCTATAACTTTTGGGAAATCTGAGTACCGAAGTTTGTCGTACCATAAGCTAAGTGTGGGCTGGTGTACGCACACCACCCATGTTTTTTTGGGGAATAGGCATCCCATGGACTGAATTGTGTGTAATTATGCAGGTATCTGTCTACGTCACAGAGACAAGGGAAAGTTATTGCTCAGGGATCCCAAAAGAAGAGGCCAAGGAGCGGGAATGTCCCACTAGCGCCACCAGCCCCAGAGGGAAGACAAGACAATTTGGACAAAAGGTTGTGTCAAAGGTAGGAAATAATTGGTACAAGAAGCACACAAAAGCTTCGTACTTCTTTGATGCGTGCATTGATCGAGACAGCCTAGCTCGTCCACAGATTGTAAGGCGAATGAGAGAGATTAGGCTTGGCTTTGCATTTAAGGAGCCGGATGAGTGTAACTTAAGCATGGTTCATGAGTTCTATGCCAACTAGGTTCTGGACACGCTCTCTCATTTTGTCACTGTCTGTGGTAGGAACATGCCCATCACACCTACCAGCATAAATGATATATTGGGCATGACGGAGGGTACAGACCCATTATCAGACCTCCCTATCAGGCCATCCGCCATTTGTTTTGCGTACCGCAGTCCATGGCTCGATGGACAAAACATAGTAACAAGAGGTATCACAAACCCTCCCATATGCTCATATGCTCAGAGAGACAAGGGTCTAGTTGAAGATCGTGATGAACTTCTTAATTCCTGAACTGCACTATACAGACATCACACGTGACCGGTGTGTATGTTGTATGCTTTGATGAAGACATGAATCTTAACATAGGTGCCATCATCAAGTCAGTTATGCGGAAGGCTCGGGTTCACAAGGGCCACAGGTATGCATTTGGGGGACTCATTACGAAGATGTGTCGTCGTGCAGGTGTTCCGGTGGAGAACTTGGATTATATACCCCCTTGTATCCAATAGGTGTAGATGTTACGCGGACCAAAGGGCCTGACTCTGACTTAGGCCCCACTCTTACCTCTGGGAGCGTCACAGTCGAGATGAATTAATTATGGCGCGGATATATGGCTTGGAGATGCTACGACACAGTACTGGTGGTCGCCTATCCAATGTGGTCGAGCTTCTGGATATTAAATGACGCTATCCTTTGAATGTGCATGCTGAGGCGTTATTGGGCATTGGCCCAAAGTTCACAGAGCCGTTTGATGATGAGATCTCGACGGATGAGGATACTTTGCGCATCGGTTCAGATGTCAACTCAAATTCTGATGACGGGTTAGACCCTATACAGGCAGGTGATGGTGCCGAGGTCAATGGTGCCATGGAGGATTGATCAGGGAGTTGTTTACCTTACCCTTTGAACTGAGCTGAAAATATTTTTATTGCACTGGGGACAGTGCTATTGTATAAGTGTTGGGTGGGGTGAAACACTGTTTGTATAGTTGTTTGGATTTTCATGTTTTGTTTTGATTTTGGGTTCCTTGGCAGTTGTTTACGGTTCTTTAGCCAATGATAGTCCCTTTGAACCATAAAAAAAATTCTTTAGTAGGATTGAGTCTGTAGTCATAGATCGAGTCAAGCTGCCCAATGATAGATAGATGACGACCATCTTAAGGGAAATTTCATCATTTGAGTCATAGGTTAGGTTGTGCTGAAGCCATAATTCTCTAGAAATCACATGTATGAGAATATTTGAATTGATATATGAATGCAGTGAAATTTTGGGCATGCTATGGAAGTGTACAACTTAAGCTTAAATGACCCTTCTGTGTAACATTATTGTGTGCTGAGATTGATCTTTCTGAATCTAAAACTTGCCCAAGTTGTTATTGAAGCGAAATATAGGTGTTATTGTGCTTAGAAAGATGATAGCAGACTTTCTTTGGAAATTGGTTAGAAATTTATCTTGTTTATTATCCCTAGTTAGCCCATTTGAGCCTTTAACCTGAATTTTATTGGAACCCACATAATAAGTCAAATCCCTTTCATTGATCCCATAATTTTGATCCAAATCCCTAATGCACTGTGTTAGGCTGAAAGATAGAAACAAAGGAAACAAATATAGAGAAGGTGATGAAGCGTAGTTGTGAGGGTAAAGGAAAGGAAAAGGTAAGGTAACACCACAGAATAAGAAGTGAAGTGATTACCTTGAGAATGGCCTTGACCCTAACAAAAGGGGTATACATTTAACTCCAAAGAATATATATATATATATATATATATATATATATATACTACCTTAAAAGCATGAACTCCCTAACATGAATGTTAAATTACTATAATAACTCCAACTTAAAACACTCAATTTATTATATAATCTATATTTAATATTGTATTTATATTCACTATATTATATTAAATGCAGACACCTTTTCACATTTATGGGTAGTGACTTTTTGCATAGCTTGTGACTTTTTTATAGAGTTGTGACTTATTTGATGATTTGTGCTATTTCCAAAAAGTCGTGATTTTTTGAAGGTTTGTGACTTATATAAAAAGACAAGATAAACATCTTTTCATACTGACCTTTGTTTTCTATAAATAGAGGGGGTTTCTCACACTTTGAAACTACGAGTGTTGTTAGTTTCCCATTCTTTTACTTATAACAAGGAAGATTGTAAGAGTTGTTCGATTTTGCAATTACGATATTTTTTTGTGGGTAAATTAGATAGACAAAAATAAATTGATGCAACAAGGAAAATGAAATAACTCAACTTCAAACGAGAAGAGTATCATGTAATTAAAATGCACTCGTTTTCATAGCCATAAAATATACTTTTGCAACAGCTCTTACTTGACGGGAAGTTTAATGATTTTCGATTGCACAAACTGCAACTTCATGTTCAGAATATGAAAAGTCTCAAACTAATGGAGAAAAGGTATTTGATCAAAAACAAGTTTGAGGAATCCAAAATATGTAATAATTACTCTTCCGTTTTCAATTTCGTTGTTGTACTTTTAATTTCAATATTTTTTGTGGGTAAAATAGATAGATAAATAAAAATTAATGCAACAAGGAGAATGAAATAACTCAACTTCAAACCCGAAAGTATCGTGATAATTAATATGCACTTATTTTCATATCCATAAATATATACTTTTGTAGAAACTCTTACTTTACAAGAAGTTTAATGATTTTCGATTGCACAAACAACAACTTCGTGTTCAGAATCTGAAAAGTCTCAACTTCATTTTAATATAGCATGTTCTTATTTCTTGGAGGTGAGGACGCATCTTTAAGAACTCAAAGTTAAAAGACATTTTTATATATTCTACATATGATCCTTAAATTAAAAGTCTTCTTTATTTTAAAAAAAAATCATATAAAAATGAAATTAGACCAATCTATATCTATCTTTTATTTTATCTATACTACCTTAAAAGAATAGAATAATAACTAAAATGTTGAATTCTTATAATACCTCCAACTTAAAACACCAAATGTAGTACATATTCTACATTTTATATTGTATTATATTTATTAATGTGTATTACATTATATTAAATTAAAAGCAGATAACTTTTCACATTGAAGGGTTGCGACATTTTCGAAAAGTTATAAATTTTATGATTACTTGTGACCTTTTGGAAGGGTTGTGAATTTTCTATATGGTTGAGACTTTTCCAAAGAGATGTGACTTTTTTGAAGGATTTCAACTCGGAATAGTTGTGACTTCTTCGACGGGTTGTGACTTTTCAAAGTTGCAACTCCAAAGAGTTGTGACTTCTTTGAAAGGTTGCGACTTTTCCGATGAGTTTTGACCTTTCTTAAGGGTTGTGACTATTCTAATGGGTTGTGACTTCTTTTTGATAATACACCACAAGTTATTTTTCGTACACTTGTCTTTGTTGGCTGTAAAAAACAGGGCTTCATCAAATTCTTGAACTACATTTAAAAAATATTATTATTATTATTATTATTATTATTAAAACACTCAATTTAAAATATCTTCTACATTTCCATGATAAGAAACAATGTGCACATACTAATACCACAAATTTTAACTATAAATGGAGGGGTTATCTCACAATTTTTAACTACGGTTTTTTATGTTTTCTATTCTTCTCTTCTTAATACCTCAAGTATTATTTACAAACGTTGACAATCTCAAAGTTCAGAAAAATTAGAACACTCCATAGTATGAATGTGAAATTAATCTAATACTCAAGCTAAAACATTCAATTTAGTATATCTTTTATATTTGATATCAATATTTTTATATTATATTATATTTAAAGTAAAAACACCTACAGAACAATAATAACAAAGTAATGCATTATGGGGAAGGGAGTAGAAAGTTTATTTAAAAAGTGTAACTAAGAATTAAGCGTGACTAATTTTTTATATTGCAATATTAATATTATTTTTAAGAATACTGTGGTACATTATTGATTTTCACGTGCAACGCACGTGCGTCAAAACTAGTATATATATATATAGTGCAATAGGTAGAACAAGTCACTATTATCATCTAAATGAATCTTTCTGGACCCTGAGCCTACAGTACAAGTCTTGTTAGATTTTGAGCATGATACACTTCATTAGTATAGATGTACATAATGGACAAGCTTATGGTTCTCAATGCATGCATGAGAATTGGATTCTTGAGAGTGAGTTGTTTTGTTGCTAAGTTCTGAAATTATCTTCAACTGTAGCTTGTGTGCATGGAATGTTTATTGGCGTGAGAGGCACTTGTTGTAGGAAGTAAAGTGACAAGTAGTGGTACATATGTTGTTACTAGTGTTGGCCGCTAAATGTTGTCGAAGCATGTCCATAATATATGCATATCATAAGATCAAATGTGATGAGCGAACCAGACACAATTGTGGGAATGAGGTGGAAGCACAATTAAGTCTAGAATCTAGGTCTAGGAGTAGTAAGTAGTTGTTCAAGGACGAACAAAGCTTTAAGTGTGGGGTAGTGATCTTGGGCATATTTATATGTCCATTATGTTACGTATGCCCATATTTCTGCCTAGATTGGAGTCGTTAAGTTTATGTTTAAGAGTTGAGTTAATTATGTGTTTCTAAGCTAACTAACATGATTAGTTGTGTAGGGAGGCTATTTGAAAGAAATATGCATGAAAATGGACAAAGGAAGAAATATAGAGATTTGAGACAAAAGAAAGCAAGGAATAAGTTGAGGAAATACTTCAAAGGAAGAGGCGTGTTGTCCTCGCATCGCGCAGAAGGAAGTGAAATATCAAGTCAAGAATTAATTGTGAGGCAGAACACCTCGTGAAGCCTCTGCGTCGCGCGACAAGGCTTCTGATTTTGATATGAGATTCAAATGTTATTGCGCGTCGCGCTACTGAAGCCCCGAATTGGTCTCTTCGACTTTTAGTATAAATAGGGTTTTATTTAGTTGTATATGAATTCTTTTTCTAATTTTTGAACATGAAGACGGGGAAAAAGATACTTAGAAGTGTTTAGGGTTCATTCTTTATCTCTTTATCTTTCAATCTTCTTTTGATGATTCATAACCATTGTAAGATTGATTGTATGATTATGAGTAGCTAAATACCCTAGTTCTAGGGATGTGGCTACATGCTGAATATAATCTGTTGACAAGGGTTTTATCATGAATTATCAATGAATCGCTCTTATGTTCTTGCTCTTGGTATTTCATGCTTGATCACCATAGAAATAAATATATTGTCTGAATTGAACTCCAGAGAGGAATAAGAGGATAGAATGTGGAGCATAAGGATCTTGTTCAACTCTAAATAGCTAGGTTTGTTTCGTTTCTAGGATAGAGATATACCTAGAAACCTTGCTTGGATCACCATACAGGAAGATATTTTAATGCTCAATTTTTATTCACTCTATCCCCGCTCAACGATGTAGTTAGGGTGATATCTATTGTAGGCGATTAGAGGTCGAGAGACCATGATCATACATCTACCCCTGTGATTCAGCGATGAGATAATTCTAAGAAAATTTGTATTAAATGATATTGATTACATGATTCCTGGTAAAAGTTACAGCCCTGGATCTTTCCCACATCACTCTTCGAAACTTAAGGAATTGAATCATAATAGTTACACTTTAGTTTAAATAAAATTAGTCAGTTAACAATCTTTACAAAATCTGGAAATTTTACTTGTGTTGAGTTACGAGTTGAAGAAATTGATAGAGTCTAGTCTTAAGTCTCTGTGGGTACGATACTCGGCTCTCTAACAAGAGTCACTTTATTGCTTGTATGATCACGTGCACTTGCGTGTGCGATTTGACCGCAACAAACATCTTGATGACTTTGTCCTAGCAATTCTATACCTTGTTAGGGTAAAAGACAAACTTAACTAGTGGGATGAGCCCTTACCAAGAGCTTTATAGGAGTCACCCCAATCAATGACATGATCTCATCCTATGCTGGCAGTAAAATAATGAATTTTAGATTATCTAAACTATTATTCAACTAGATGTTCAATACTACTCTCAAAATAATGCAATAATGCTCAAACTGTATAATGTTTCATTTAGGAAAAAAGTCCTACTTTGCGGGAAAGCTAATAATCTCTGTCTTGAGTTAATAATCAAAATGCCTCTTTGTAATTGTACTGAACTTGTTTTAAAATACTATGATTTTATGAAAAACTTATAGTAATTTATTGAAACGTTACTCTTTCTTTAGAGATAATTATGCTTTTCTTTATGCAAATAGTGCACTTGAAGAATTCATACTTTCTTGAAACTCTTTTTGAATAATGTTTTAAGACTTGGAATTCACTTTACTCATGAAAACAATGCATAAGAGACACTATGTCAAAGTTTTCAAATAACTCTTAACTATAAAGGGTTCATGGGGTATATTAAGCATAAACAACAATTAACGATAATTAATATTATAAAGTAATGAAATTCCTATAATGAAATCAAGGATAAATATAGTATTACAGGGAGAAGTTCAAACATATAGAAAAGGGAAAAAACCTAGTCTTGATCTTGCTATTTGAAATTGTAGATGTACGGCGTGAGTAAGAACTTAATATCTCACTATAATAGTCTTACTTACCTGGGAGAACAAGAGTTCTTGAAGAAAGATTGATTGACAAATTTGAAACCCTGGGTTCGTTCTTCTTGATTCTTGGCTTGGGGAAAAAGATATGAGAGTATTCAGATGTAATAATACGATTGAATCCCCAATCACGTACTAAAACATTGAGGTTTAGGCTTACGAAAAATAAGAAAATACTGAAATAACCCCAATTAAAAATCTATTGGAACATTCCACTAGGGAAATATATGGACTGTGGTTTGAATCAGTAAAAATCAAGAAAGAAAAACAAGTTTCAACACTTCGTTTATGGGCTCAATCTTCGGTCGTAGAAATCAGGATAAAAAATCAGCTTTCGAAGCTTGATTTCTCGAGATCCATTTAGGTCCCATGCTCGTAATAATCAGAGTCTAAAAAACTCCGTTGCGAGTATCTTTTGTAAAATGGTCATAACTTTTTACTCTACACTCAGATTGATGCAATCTTGGTGGCGTTCAGACTCATAGAACTTTAATTTGATAGATCATGGACTACCTAACTCTTTATATATTGAGAGATATTGTCGTTTGAAGTTGACCCTTACATAAAATAATGCAAAAGCTTAGTCGGTAGGAACACTATGAACTTGATTTAGTACTAGAGGTCCCTTATGATCCTAAACCACTTCTGATGCACTTGCCACACTGAAATGGACCTTAAAACACATGTACATGTACTAAATCATCTGGTTCAAGCTTATATACTTATGAAGAATGGTTTGGATTCTTAGAGTAGAATTTATGAGATATTATAGACCAAGCGAAGACATCTTTGTACTCGACCAATAGCTTGAAGTGTTTCGTTTCTTCCTGAGGTGTAAAACGTGTACTAATAAAGGTTGGGTGTGGATCCTATAGAGTTCCTATAAAGGAAATCCACTTACGCATCATCATCCATATCATCATGGCATGGACTATCTCTCACTGTTATGTGATACGATGTTTGCACAAAGTATGAGAAATCCCTAGAACTCCTTTGAAATCTATGATGGCTTCTTTTTGCTCCTCCTTTATTCCGTGAAACTAGTTGGTTTAAATAATAGTACTTGAAGGTGAAAAGAAGTGAAATGATTTAAACCAACTTTTCTTGAAAAGATTGATGGTTGCATCAGTCTTGACTACTTCAACGTCATATACTTATGTTTTGATGCAAAATAGATGGCACCACTCCATCTTCATGAACTGGAAGACGTCCAAGCAACAAATTTATGATGCTTTGGTATCTGTAACATGAATCAAGAGTGTTTGATTTCATGTCTCCAATAAAAAATCCTACAAGAAACTTTTATGTGGCTCATTGTCCTTCTTGATTGAAACCTTGGATCGTTAGGTAACTTCTAGAGAATTCATCAATAGAGATTCTGAGCTTTCTTAGAACCATTTTTGGCATGATATTGATTGTCGCACCATCATTGATTAGTACATGATTGAGATATTGTTCTCAAATATTCCATACAATAAAAAAAGGTTTGTAATGTAGCTTAGACCCTAAGAACAAGTCATCATCTATGAAGTCAATTGTAGCAAAACATGGGGCAACTTTTTTTTAGCTTATTGTTCTTGTGTTATTGTTGGATTATGCTCACCTTTACTTTCCTTTGTTTCATCTATGGGGCAATTTTGTTGCTTTCTTGATTCATCTGTCCTCGACTTCTATGAGATTTGAGGGTCTGCTGTAGCATATTTCTTGAATTTTTGGATGACTCGGACCTCCTAAAAATGTATTTTAATTGCTAAGAATGTTGGTCATAGCTTCGTTGCTTTGCAAAGATCACCAGGAAGTACTTTGTTGATCACTCCTTGGAAGAACTTCATAGTCGATGACGATATTTTTCTCATGCTTGCTTCATTCCCCCCAAAAAGTTATGCTACTGTTTTATTTATAGTTGTAGGGAATAAGATAAAGTTGCTTGTGATTGGTCAAAATATGTCATTTTGGACACGTGACAACTTTTGATGGGCTCTTGAATTTGACTAGAATTGCAACGTCATTTGAATGTAAGCCATCATCGTCTTATTGGTCTTGAGTTTGACGGGGATGTGAAGTCACCTTGAATCGTGTATGAGTTTGAGTTTTAAGGTGAAATGGACCGTGAACTTGAATTTGACTAGAATCGCAACATCATTTGAACGTGTGATATTATCTTGAGTTTGACGGGGATGTCAAGTCGCCTTGAATCGTGTGATGAGTTTGAGCTTTAAGATAAATACACCTTGGACTTGGATTTAATAAAACATATTTATTTATTTGTAAAACCCAAATTAATTATTTGACCCAAATAAATATGAATTAAATCCAAATTTTATATGAATGTAACCCAATAAACATTTATATGTCTACAATTACGTACTAAATAACTATATAAGAACAAATAAAACAATTAAAATTTAATAAGAATATGCGGTAGGGTTATGTCTGCATTTTTGCTCAAATTCATTTCAGTCCAAGTAAGTTCGACTTGCCCATTGATTTACTCAGTCTATTTTAACCGCTAAAATTCAGCTCAACGTGCTAATTTGATACATCTCATCCTTAACACAACTGAAATGAAATATTAGTTATTATGAGTGTACATTTAATTTTGCACACCCTTAACACAACTGAAATGAAATTGCATATCCTTCACCAAATCTCTGACTCCGCCAAGTGTGCACACACAACCAATAATATCAATATAAATAAATCCCATTCTGCTCTGCAAATAACTCTGAAATAACATATCTCACAATTAAATCAGTTACATTTCTCTTACAACTGTTTCTATACAATTATCATCTCAAATGGTGTCTGTATCTATGAAAAGAAGACTTAGAAAAATTATAAGGAAAATAAAATAAAATAAAATGAAATGTAAGTGTACTATTGTTTAGCTGCAACCATTGAGAAAACATTCCAAATTGTAATAACAAAACAAGCTCCGTCTCGCGTATTTTACCATTTAAAATTGAGGAGTGAAAACTGATATATCAAGTGTCTTCTGTAAAAACTTTGTATATGTAATCGCGAAAACGTCTTGAGTATGCCTTTGGATCAACAGCTGAGATAGAATTAGGATCACATTGGATTGATTTATATGCATGCTCAAGCTTCTTTGTAATGTCATAATCTTGAAGTATGTCTATGATTCCAAAAAATAATATCACATCATAAAACTCCCCTGTTGGTTCTCCTACTAACTGAAAGTCTAAGTCATTTTTCCTCTCTGTCCTTTCAACGCGTGCCGACATGTTTATACCCAAACTTCTGCCAGCCAACCTGGCATGTTTCAGTTCACATTAGTTGTATGGTTAGTAAGAATATATATGTGTATACAATGAATAAACAGCGGAACATTTTCAGCGATCAGATAGAAAAACAGCGTAGCATAGCAAGTCAATGTTGGATACTTTGAGAAAATTAGGACTATTTGTAAGATAAAAAGTGTACCCGGAAAGCAATCGATCCCTATCTGCACGAGAAAGACGAGGAGCTGATCCATCTTCCGATCCTACATTATCCATAAGCAAGGGAAAATGATTGAAAGATCTGACTTTATGAATACGTTTCATGACGAAATATATACAGATGCAATCAGCACTAACCAGTAGGTGTTCTACAACCAGGAGGAGGAGTTTGATCTCCAGTTGCTTCTTTAAAATGAAGACCAACTAAAAGGCTGTAGTCCATCACTCTCTCTTGTTCTAGTAGCTCACAATCCCTATCAACTTGCCTGAAATTTGAAGGACATGTGTTAATATTAGTAACTAGTGATCATATTGAGGAGATGAATAAAAAGGATCGTACCTTCGGAATTCTTGGAACCACGTCTTAGGTAACCTGAATATGAAGTTGAGATCAAGATCCTTTAGAGTCGTGGTTGCATCAATCTCTGATTCTGGCTTATCTGTCATCCGGCCAAACGTTGACCCTTTCAAGTCGAACCGTCTATGAATTGTATAATCAGTGCAGAACAGATTCCCCATGATAACAAATCGTACCTAAGATATTAAAACATATGATAAGTTATATTGTTGTAGTGATCGATCATTTAGCATTTGATGTTTGTAGGGTGTCCTGCCACTACCTTTTTCTGTGCTGGTCCGGTTAGCTTAACACAATGCAGACCAAAATACTTGGTCATTAGCGTGTTATCAAATGAACGAACGTGACTGAAATAGGCATGGAGCATCCTTAGAAGCACCTGAGAACCATACATGGACAAGAAAAGTTATTCATTGTTTTTCGGGCTAAGGCAATTTCATTACATATATATATATAGAGAGAGAGAGATCTCACTTTCACTTCTGCCTTCTTCATTGTCTTGATCATATATCTATCATCATTTGTCAAGTAGAAAAAGCTTCCACTTTTTCCTGGGGAACATAACTCTCGGAGGGCGTCATTACCACAAATAGACAACATATAATCAGCTGCATCAACTTTGAATAACATCCTTAAAGCCCTGAAAACTTTAGGGCAATAGTCTTTCCATCTGAATTCACAAGATGGATGAGGAGGTGTGCTTTTAGATCCTTCAGGTGGGAATCTTGTCCAGTACTTCTCTTTCGGATCAAAAGCCGAAGGCTTGAGATCAAGGGATGGAACTGGTCCTGGCCTTCCTACTGAATGCCTATGACATAATTTTACATCAGAAGCAGATATAAGTTAACAACACAAAGTAAAAAAAAAGTATACCTGATTCCCAACTGCAAATTGAGCATAAGTTCATAATTCTTATGACCTTTCGAAATAGTCTCTCCTTGCCTTTTTACTGCCTTAGGATGTCTAATAGGACTACCTCTAATATATCCATCCATAGCATCATCTATACAAGTTATTCTTGGAGGTGTTCCGGCACAGTCTGATAAGCGCATTCTACCAAATTCCCTATCTACAGGGGCTGCGTCTATTCGCCCATCTACTGACATCCTTCTTGGCCTAACGTTGTTTTCTGTCGCCTTGGCAGACCTCCAAACTGCCAACTTTTTCTGAGAAGGTAATATTGAAACCTTCTCATTTGGACAAATGCTACATTCCAACAAATCAGTATTGTAAACTTGTTGAGGATCCCAATCAAGATTTCCACCTTCTAACAATGATGCAGATGGATAAAAAGTACCATTTTGTTCATTTTGATCTTTATTCCAATTTCCAACATAAAAACTCCCATCATCCCATTTCAATGTTCCATTACCCTCTGGAATTCCATCTTCCCAATTCCCTTCATACACATTACCATTTTTCCAGCACATCTTACCTTTACCACATATAACACCATTCTTCCATTCACCAACGTACGAATTCCCATTCTTCCATACATACTTCCCATTTCCTTGTTGTAATCCTCGATTCCATTCTCCATCGTAAACATCACCATTAGAGTATTCTTTAACCCCATGCCCATGTTTCAAATTCATCACCCAAGAACCTTTAAATGAGTCTCCATTAGGCCCCGTAAACGTGCCTTCACCATCCATATATCCACTCTTGAAATTCCCCTCATACATAGCACCAGACGGCCAACTAAACGTTCCTTTTCCCATCTTTTTCCCTCTAAACCAATCACCTACATACATGCATCCATCAGTCCACCAATATTTTCCATGTCCATGGGGGAAACTATCAACCCAATAGCCACTATAGTAATCTCCATTAGGGAGGAACCTCTCCGAATGGTAAACCTCCCCATTCGCGTGACCTTCATTCTCCTCTTCTACATCTACTTGATCAATTATCTCTTCCTCAACGTGCGATGGACCATATGTACCAAATATTGTGTTGGCTCGTTTCCTCGCGACTGCTTGTGTTTTCCTCACCGTTGCCTCCCAAGCCTTCATGATAATATTCTATAAATTTTGATGATAAATTTGGTCCTGGATCAAGAAATGCATCAAACAGATAAGCCATGCAAAGACATGCACATGATGAGATACAAAATCAATATCTTCTCTTTCTTTCATTCTCTCTCTATCACCTCCGTCTTGCTCGCTTTCTCTTTCTCTTTCTCTTTCTCTCTCTCCCCTCCCTATGTCTTATTAAGATCACAACATTAAAAAATATTTTAATTATGCATTAAGTACTAGCACATATTCTATATTTTATATTTTTCATGAATCAACTTATTCACCTTCTATTACATCTAAGATTTTATGTGCGTGACACTTGTAAGGATAGGCGTATTTTGGGTTATCTAATTTGTCAATATTTACACATAACATTATTTATTTTTTCAAATAAATGTAGTGACATTATATTTCATTGTTCTCAAATTTAGAAAAAAATTGTTTTGCACATGTATGGGGTTGTAGTTGGGATAGGGTGTCTTGAAAAATCATAAAGAAGGAATTGAAATCACACTACTCTTAAAAAGGATGGTTTTCATTTTTTTTCTAAGTTGTAAGCCTCCTAGTGTTTTGTAACTAGTTTTGGAATGCGTGTGGTATGTTTGTCCCAATAATAATCTATGCATTACATTTTTTTCGCACAATCAACAAATTTTAAAGGTTCAGAAATTAATAATGTTCAACATAAAAAAATTATTGTCAAGAAATAATAGATTCTTAGCAAACTATTATAATCATCAAACTTATCACATATAATTATAGTTATATATTGTATGGGATTCTGATGCCATCAAAATTGAGAGAGGAAAAAAAATGACAAACATAAATACACTTAATTAGTAACACATAGATGAATAAGAAATCAAATAAAAGAAGAGACTTTGAAATCAACAATTGAACACTATTGTTTTTTATCCAATGTCTTAATTTATTTATAGTTTGCAAGATCAAAATTTTCTTCATCCAATATGAGAAAATCATAAGATAAGACTTATAAAATTTTATTTTTTTTTAGAAATGTAGGTCCGGTCTTGAAATTGTGGTCTTGAAAAATCATAAAGAAATAAGTGATTCTTACCAGACTATTATAATGAATCATCAAACTTATCACATATATTTATAGTTATATATATTGTATGAGATTATGATGCCACCAAATTTGAGAGACGAAAACATTGACAAACATACACTTAATTAAATGTAGTAATACATAGATGAAGAAAAAATCAAATAAAAGAAGAGACTATGAAATCAACAATTGAATACTACTATTTCTTATCATTATTTATCTGATATTGTCCTAATGTCTTAATTTATAGTTTTCAAGATCAACTTTTTTCTTCAACAAATATGAAAAATGATAAGATAAGACTTTTAAAATTAATTTTTCTTAGAAATGAAAGATCTTGAAACCATGATCTTTCAATTTTCATCTTTCTTAATGTCTTTCTCATTTAATTGCATTTAAAAGTTGATTCAATTTTTGTTTGAACTCCTCCCCACCTTAATATTTAGTATAATATATAAAATATTATTTACTTTCTCCGTTTCAAAAGAATTACCTCCTTTCCTTTTTAATCTGTTTCAAAAAGAATGACCTCTTTTTTTTTTTGGTAACAACTTTCCACGTGGCATGTTTAAGGCCACAAGATCAAAGGGCAATTTAGTACATTTGACCTAACTTTAATTTAGGACCACAAGATTCAAAAGACTTCTTTATACTCTTAAACTCCATGTCAAGTCAAACTACATCATTCTTTGTGAAATTGAGGGAGTAATATTTAACTAATTAGATATTTAATTTAGTATACAACTGAAATGACAATTTAATTTCACACTTTAAAGTTTTTCATCCGTTTAAAAAAGAATGGTCTAGTTTGACTTGGAACAAAGTTTAAGAAAAGAAAGAAGATTTTTTAATTTTATGGTTCTAACTTAAAGTTATGTCAAATGTATCAAAATGCTCTTTAATCTTGTGGTCTTCAACATGCCACGTGAAAACTTAAAGTTAAAGTGTTGTCAAAGAAGGAAAGTGGTCATTCATTTTTTAACAGACTAAAAAGGAAATAGAATTATTCTTTTTGAAACGGAGGGAGTAAAATATACTTAACAGATATTAGAGTCGTCTTAACTACTAGACCACTAAAATCATTGCTTGGGGCCCCCATTTTTTAAAAAGTACTTATACATATTATTAAAAAATTATATTAATTGTTTGAGGAAAAAAATGTGTAAATGTTTTATAGTTTTTCTTGAAAAATTGTTATTGTTGATATTCTTAAGTATATATATGCAAATTGTTTTAATTATTATTAAAAAAATTCAATTTTAATATATCAACTAGAAAACATGATTTCGATTTTGCAAAAAGAGTGAAAACTTGAAGAATTAAGTAAATCTTTAAAAATAGCCCTTGATAGATTTTTAACAATTAATAAATATTTTGAATCAAAAAATTTGGAGGATGTTCTTCAAATGAACAAGCCACCAATACAATTGAGTTAGATGATAATAATCCAAGAATAAAATCTAGAAGAAGTTGGTGAAAATGTGACATTGTTCCCGATATCAAGAACTCCTAAATAATTCAAATACTTACATCCCTAAAAATATATATGATCCAAGTCAATGGAATAATGTAGATACAAAATTGAGAGATCTGTTAGTAGAAAAGGGACCATTTAGAATTACTGATGTAAATTTTCCACAAGATAAATACGTATAACATTTTTCTACAACACACTATCAAAAATTGGTAAAAGGAAAAAAGCAGGAAAGAAAATAATTAGTGTACTCTAAAGATTTGAATAAATTTTTTTTGTTTTTGTTGTAAATTATTTAGCACAACTTCTATTATTTATAATAGTAAACTAGCTAGTGAAGGTAGTGATGAGTAGATAAAATGATTTTGCATTAAAAACAATTGATAAAGTAGTGTTTGAAAAAATTGATAGAGATAAAGTGCAGGGTAAAAATGTATTGTCAAGAATTACTGGCTTGATCAAAACTCTTCGAAAAAATAATTTAGCATTTATTAGGGGAATAAATGGAAAGGTCTATCAAGAAAGTAACGGTAATTTTTAAAGTCTAATTGAAATGATTAAATAATATGATCCAGCTATGCAAGAACATATTTGAAAAATAAGTATGATGAAATTCATAGTCATTGCCTTGGACATGGTGTACAAATGAATTATTAAACTTATTGGCAAGTGAAGTTAAGAATAAAATTATTAAACAGATTAAAGAAACAAAATACTTCTCAAAATATTAGGGCATCTCTTTAGGGTTTGGTTTTACCCCCCCCCCCCTCCCCGATCTTATCGGCCCTGACAGACGTATCGTAATAAAAAGATTAAAATAGTTAAAACAAATAGATAAGACATGCATCATATGGTGTCTGTGCTACACATAGAGTGTCCTTGTCCCCATATTCTTCTATAGGTTAGATGACACTCATCTAATCTCATCAAGACAAGTCAACCTAAAATTCAACAATATGAAAGAAATGTGGAAATAAATGAATAATAGCATAAGCGTCGAAAACTTAGTCATTCTAAAATGCCATCAAAACTGGTTAAAATGTGTACAAGTCATTATTGTAATAATACACGATTTCAAAGACAAATACAAGTTTCAATGTCTTTGCCTCTCAAATAGAACAAAACATAAGTAAGGAACAAGATGCTACGCCGGGATGACAAATAGCTACCTCTCAAGAATCCACAGAAAACCTTAGATATAAATAGAAGAAGAGCAATCAACCAGATCCGGACAAAGAACTTGCAAGTGTAGAAGTAAGGAATGAGCACCAAACAACGTGGTACTTAACAAGTAACCCACTAAAACAAGGTTAACCTAGATAGAAAATGATAATTCCTTTCATCCCGATTTATAACCTACATAGAAATCAGTTAAATCTAACAGCTTACAAAGCACAATTCACAAGGTTTCAGAGTCACAATTTAACAGTTACATTTCTTGCAATCACACGAGTCTAAGATCATTACTCACAATAGTCAAGTCCTTCTATCATAAGTATCAAGATCATCAAGCATAAGAATCAATATTATCAAGCACAAGTAGTAGACCATCAAACACATATATCAAGTATACCAAACACCAGTAACAAGATTATCATGTACTAATATCAATTAGGACTCATGAGGAACATCCATAGTCCATGTGATCATCGGAAAAGACCTTGGCATCTACAATACTCAATGACATTGAACTTGGCATTACAATACATGTCAGTGTTGATATCGACGTCAATAGAACTCATCGTAATATACCTCGGTATTAATAACACTCACCGTCAAAGACCTCAACATCATATAACACTCACCGGTAAATACTTTGGCATCAATATCACTGGATGGCAAAGACCTCGACATCAATCACACTCGACAATAATGACCTCGACATCAATAACACTCGCCGACAATGAACTCAGCATAATCACAATACATCTCATCGTAGTGTTGCAGAACTTATGCAAATAGGCATGTTCACATAATAATGAAGAAATGATAATCGCAAGTAACTCACATCCACAACATCACTATCAGAGCATCACATCAATCACCGAATCAGTAATAGCACTCAAGGTTATTCACAAAGCACATACTATTATCAATATGTTGCCTGTTCATTAACCCCGTATTTTTTATTAAGGTCAATCAATTTGAGCAATTAACCCGAAACCTCATTCTCATTACTCCCCAACACATTCAACAAAGTAAATTCAAAATTCTACATGCTTTAACAAGGTTTAGAAATTCATTTGCCTTAATTCAATCAAAATTCAATTCAAGACTTGTGCTTTTCCCTTCCGAACAATGTCCAAATCAACATAATCTAGTCAAACAAGTATTCACAATGAGTTCCAGAACCAACAACACTAATATCTAGCAGTTTGAATAAATGATTCAAATTGACTCAAAAACTCAATAATGAAGTGTAAATATGGATATTTATTCCAGAAAATGTTACCCAGAATATTTTTGAATCTATCGGTGAAAATCATTTTAAAAATGAAGTTATAATCAACTTATAATTATCACTTTTCTTTAAAATTTAAGTTCATGAAAACCTTGCCAATTTGTCAACCAAAAATCTCAATTTTTATGTTAAAATCCACAAATGATCATAGAGAATTGAAGTTTAGGATACATAAATACTTCTATAAATGATTCACCACAAAAAATCTATTTAAAATCGTCTCAAAAGATTTTCCACAACATAAATTGGGAGAAAATTAGGAAAATCCTAAAATTTCAATAAAAAGAATCCTCTCAGGTGTCTCTTTCGTGAACCTAGGATCACTTACGCGATCATCGTTATCGTGACTCATGGTTTGCTTAAGCAAACCCCACTTAAGTGGTCAATCTCACTTTTGCTAGTCGACTTTCACTAAAGGTTTGATCGCTAGCGGATGACGCTCTCGTGAAAGTGAAGGTCAATCTTTCTGACCGTTTAAGAATGTGACCCGGTCTTCGCTAATACGATCGTCGTGAAAGCGAAGTCCCCTTCGCAAACACGAGGACTGCAGATACCAGCAATAATCAGCCAACACAAATATCTCTGAATGGACCCTCAAAATTCATCAAAAACCCCTTACACACAAACTAAATATGCTACTCAACTATATATTCAAATATCCAGACACAATGGAACCACCGGAACACGGATTCGGGGTCTCCTTAACTCGGATCCCATGTAAGTCGTAATAAGCAATCATGTATGATACCATCACAATATGTGAACATACCGTTGTAGTAGCACTAAGGTTTCCTTCCTTCATCATTCACAATACTACTCATTCATTAATGGTACCATAACAATATATACATATATTCTTATGGTATCATTATGGTTTCTTACATCCATTCATATACAACCAGCTCATTCCTCAACGATACCAACAAATTGTATATCTAACAATTGGTATCATTGACTAATACTCATTCGTTCTAGAGAGTTACACATAATTTCTCAATAATATCATATATTGGCTTGGTATCATTAAGTATTATTTCATATAATCTGCAATACTCTTCAATCATGTATAATACCATTACAATATATGAATATGTTATTGTGATAGCCCTAAGGTTTCTTTCATTCATTTATTTATAAAACTAGGTAAATTGTCCGCGCTTCGCGCGGTGTTGAATTACCTCAATAATCTACTTCTGAACATAGTGTTTATGAATTTTGTTATTAATTCTTCATTTTACCGTAGTTGTTCATCACCAACGTCTTTAAAAAAAGATATGTAATTGTTTCATTGTCTATATTTTTATTTTCAAAAAATGGTACAAATATTTTATTCATCAACTGCGAGAGTTTTCCTCCTATTCAAGGCCTCTACATAACGAATCTAAATATTATACATCTTACATAATTAGTTGTGTACTTGATAAGTTTATTAAAATGTAAAAACATATATCTTGGATTTCAATGAAATAATGCATATCGCTCAAATAATTTTTGGATTAAATGATGTCTTGGAAAGTCCTTTATTCAAAATCATACCCAATCAATGACACTACTTTGATAGACAAAATACATATTTTGTTATTTATGTTTCGATCAATATGGTCAAAACTTTATTTTTTGGGACTTTTAATATAAAGTTACAAGGAGATAATTAATTCTTTAATATTTGATTAATATATATTCATCTTACTTTGAGGGGTAATTTAATGACTCCCACTCAACATTTTAACCCCAACCGTTTCGTTAAGGTTGAGTACAATGCTTACCATCCCACCACATTCCTTTATTTTTTTTATGTCACTAATTTATTGAATGCCTCGATAAGATAGAAACTTGAATAAATAAAACTCCAAGGTAGTGTGCAACCACCATAAATTTTGAACACTTAAAGTCCCTTCTTGGACATCCCATGGATCTTTTAGCAACTGAAAACTCTATAAATATTAAAGTCATTTATTTTACAAGTTTAAGAATTTTAATCTACATGACATCAATAGTATAATGATTACATTAAACTCTTGATTAACATATATCTACTTCAACATAATGATCAAAAGAATAAATATAAATAACAAAATTTAAAACATGTATTCAAAAATAAAATTTAATAAAATAAGTATAAATTAACGATTGTAAAAACATTACACGATGTTTAATAATAAAATGAAACATAAAGGAAAAAGTCGAGCTCACTGAATGCACATTATTCCCTTAAGAAGATTATTTCATTTCAGTACCCAAGGTTTAAAGGAATAGACCCTCTCAGGACAGAACGATTCTATTCACTTGTGTGTTGATACAAAAATAATGGTTTCAGTGACCAATCAACACGAGCAAAGTGTAAAAATATTTAATTGTGCAGAAGAAGAACAAGTTCGGAATTTTTGTTGTGTTAAAATGAGAGAAAATCCATCTATTTATAGACAACAAAGGGTAGTGTGAATAAATTCTTATTGTGCCATATCATAATGGTCACAACTCTTTGGACAAGTCACAACCTTTCATAAAAGTCACAATTTTTTATAAAAGTTACAACTCTTTATAAAAATCACAACTCTTCATTAAAATTGCAACTCTTCATAAAAGTTTCAACTCTTCGTAAAAGTTGCAACTCTTCGTAAAAGTTGCAAATTTCTTCAAAAGTCACAACGTTTTGTAAAAGTAGCAACGTTTCATAAAAGTCACAATTTTCATGAAGGTTGAGTACAATGCTTACCATCCCACCACATTCCTTTATTTTTTCGATGTCACTAATTTATTGAATGCCTCGATAAGATAGAAACTTGAATAAATAAAACTCCAAGGTAGTGTGAAACCACCATAACTTTTGAACACTTAAAGTCCATTCTTGGACATCTCATGGATCTTTTAGCCACTGAAAACTCTATATATATTAAAGTCATTTATTTTACAAGTTTAAGAATTTTAATCTACATGACATCAATAGTATAATGATTACATTTTGATTAACATATATCTACTTCAACATAATGATAAAAAGAATAAATATAAATAACAAAGTTTAAAACATGTATTCAAAAATAAAATTTAATAAAATAAGTATAAATTAATGATTGTAAAAATATTACACAATGTTTAATAATAAAATGAAATATAAAGGAAAAAGTCGAGCCCACTGAATGCACATTATTCCCTTAAGAAGATTATTTCATTTCAGTACCCAAGGTTTAAAGGAATAGACCTTCTCAGGACAGAACGATTCAATTCACTGGCGTGTTGATACAAAAACAATGGTTTTAGTGATCCAATCAACACGAGCAAAGTGCACAAATATTTAATTGTGCAGAAGAAGAAGAAATTCAGAATTTTTGTTGTGTTAAAATGAGAGAAAATCCCTCTATTTATAGACAACAAAGGGTAGTGTGAATAAATTCTTATTGTGCCTTATCATAATGGTCACAACTCTTTGGACAAGTCACAACATCTCATAAAAGTCACAATTTTTTATAAAAGTTACAACTCTTTATAAAAATCGCAACTCTTCATTAAAATTACAACTCTTCATAAAAGTGGCAACTCTTTGTAAAAGTCGCAACTCTTCGTAAAAGTCGCAACTTTTCTTCAAGAGTCACAACGTTTTGTAAAAGTAACAACTTTTCATAAAAGTCACATTTTTTCATGAAAGGGAAGATTAATTTTGGAAATAAATAAGTTAAAAGGGAATCTTGGTTTGTGGTTACGCCACGTAGGCGTGCATAGGATACTCTTTTATATAAATATATGACTACTTATTTCTTATTATAACAGTATATTCATATACTGCTAAGGTATCATTAAGGTTTCCTACAGTCATTCATGTACAATTAACTCATTTTTCAATGGTACCATTACAACATATCATATAGTAGCATGATATCATTAAGAAATGAATAGTTTGATCAATAAATTAGTGAATTTAATATATATTTTATTTTTATTAATCTAAAAGTAGTTAGTTAATATTTAATCTTTGCTCTTTTTTTTAAAAATACTAAAAGAGAAATAAAATTATAAACTAGATAAATCATTAAAACAGATAAAAAGAGATAAAATAAACAAATAATGAAATTGTTACAAAATGATATCTCTAATGAATAACAATATGAAATTAAAATAATTATGAAAGAAAATTGCAGTTCTTAATAAGACAATTTTCTCAATCCTCCATGATACAGTCGGAAAATGGATAAAAAAGAGAAGATAACAAAAAAAAAATAACAAGAGATTTTTTTTGAACTTGGTAAGTTGTATTATATCACAGAACAATATATAGATTATATTGAAACCTTATATATAAATGTTCTCCCAATTTCACTTCTCTCCGACTAGATTGAGTCTAGGACATTAATAATAGAGATAGTGTCATTTGAGTATAATTGGTTACATCAAAAAACTAAAGAAAGAGTGCGGTTAAGGTGAGATTCTGGGATGGGTCAATATGGGGTTTACTAGATACTTTTTCCAACAGTTTTGGGACATAGTTGGGGATGATGAGGTTAGTGTGGTTGGTCCTTTCTTTAATGGTGTCACTCTTCCTAAGTCTATTACACATACTAATTTGATGTTATTACCTAAGAAAGAAATATGTCAATATTTCTCAAACTTGAGATTTGAGTAATTTAACAAAGTGATCTCAAGGGTGATGAATGATAGAATTGGGTTCTTGCTTCCCTCCCTGATTTCACAGAATTAGTACGGCTTTGTGAAAGGAAGGAGTATCACTGAAAATGTGTTACTTTCTCAAGAGATCATTACATATATTAGAAAAAGGGATAAGCCGACAATTTTGGTAATAAAGTTGGAACATGACAAAAGCATATGATCGTGTGGGTTGGAGCTTTCTGATATAGGAGCTGGAAGCAATGGGTTTTGATGCTAATGTTGTTGATAAAGTTTGGCGGCTGGTTGCTAATAACTGGTATTTTCTTCTTTTCAATGGTCAGGCTAATGGATTCTTTCATTCATCTAGGAGGGTGAAGCAAAAGGACCCTTTATCCCCTGCCATATTCATTCTAAATGCTGAAGTTCTTTCTAGAAGCTTAAATGATCTGTTTCATAATGAGGTTTACAAGGGATTTGGGTTATCAAAATGGAGTAATCATATTAATCATCTAGATTATGCAGATAACACTATTATTTTTACTTCAGCTGATGAAAATTCATTAGATGCATTGATGGCAACTCTGACAGATTATGAGCAGCAGTCAGGACAGATGATTAATATGGAAAAGAGCTCCTTTTTTGTTTTTCATAAGACATTGCACAATTTAATATCTAATGTAGAAGTCCAGATTGATTTTGCTAGAGGCTCTAGTTTCCACTAATGTATTTGGGTTGCTCAATTGGTCATGCCAAGAAGAAGAAGGAGGTTCATTTTGCAGAATTGATGAAAAAAGTGCATAATAAATTGCAAGGTTAGAAAGGGAAAATGTTATCATTTAGCGGTAAGGTTGTGTAAATTCCTAATGTTTTAAACAGCATACCTATATTTCTCCTGTGTGCGTTAATCCACCCAAGTGTGTTATTCATGATTTGCACAGAGTTTTTGCAAGATTTTTTTGGAAATTGAGGAAGGAAAGGAATAACAAGCATTGGTCGCATGGTTAGATTTATGTAGACCTAAGGAGGAAGGTGGTGTGGGTTTTAGATCTTTGTTTGATATAACTAAAGCTTCATTTGTTAAATTATGATGGATTTTTAGAACTAGAAATATTATGTGGTCTAACTTTATGTGGAATAAATATTGTAAAAAAAAGAGACCTCAGGTGGTTGATTGGCAGAATGGTTCTTTAACTTGGAAGTATATGCTGGAAGCTAGAGACTTGATATATCAACATATTTGGTGGGAACCCAAGTGTGTCTATTCAAGTATGATAACTAGACACAATAAGGAGCTCTTCATTATATAGTTCCTATAGATACTACTAGTAATGTTCAATTGGAATAAGTGCAACAATGTTTTTTGAATGGGGGTTGGAATTATGACTTGTTACAAATAATTTTTGGGAAGATATCATTGGACATGTGATTCAACGTTTTAGTAGTTCAGAAGATGAAGAGTTGTGGGATAAACTCCGGTGGATGTTGAAGGCTGCTAGAGATTTTATTGTGGGTTCTGCAAAATAAAGGAGAAACATAAAATTTGTATGAAGTGCAAATATATCTGGAGTGCAAGAATTCCTTTTAAGATATCTTTCTTCATTTGGAGACTATGAAAACAAAGTCTTCCTATTGGAGAAGTTCTTACCAGAAAAAGGATTAGTGATGGGGTACTGTGTGGTTGCTGTGATGATGGAGTTCATGAGACTATTGAACACTTATTTATTATATGTTCAGTATCTCATTCAATATGGAGATATTTTGCAGGTTCAACAGGAGTGGGGTGCCCTTTCTTACAGTTGAAAGATATTGTGTATAAATGGTGGAATGACGATGATTCTGTAAAACTTAAACCATTGCTAAGGGTTGTGCCATTGTTTATTTGTTGGCAAGAATGAAATTTGGTGGCTCAATGTCTTACTTGAGTTTGTGGGCAGGGATTGCACAAAATTTAATTTTACTGTCTAAGCAGTTATATCCATTGATGTACAATTTGCCTACTAATTGGCCTGAATTGATTAGGTATTTGACAGAGTATATTTCAAGGGTTAGTTGTAAGGTGGTTTATTAGAAGTTCTCTAGGCAGAATGCATTCAAGTGCAACACGGATGGGGCTTCAAAAGGAAATCCTGGGCCAAGTTCTTTTGATTTCTGTATTAGAGATGATCAAGGCAATCTTGTGTATACTGAAGGAACTATGATTGGAATGTCAAATAGTTTAATAGCTGAAATTTTAGCTATAAGACTCGGGCTGGAAGATTGTAGGAACCACAATTTATTCCCATTGGTTCTATAAACAGATTTTTTGGCTGCAATGAACATGGTAGAAGGGGCTTGGCACAGACCTTGGAAAGTGACAATGGAGATCAGAAGGATTCAGATTTTGAGGGAAGGACTGGAGGTGGCCTTTGTACACACTGGGTAGGGAAACAAGCTGGCAGATTTTTTGCTAACATAGTTTTTTATTTTACAGGTACAAATCCTATATGTTTTAATGCTTTCCAAGATCTTCCTAGTGAAGCTAGAATAATACTGAACATGGATAAAACACAAATTCCTAATCTAAAAATAAGAAAAATTCAGAATGGATATTTTGCACAAAACAACTGATTCAATAAAACATAAGGAACTATTTACTTCAAGGTTAGTAAATATTGTAATCATTCCATATTTTGAAGCTTGCAGATAGAGCAAAGTTAAGCACATTTAGATAAACAATGATATAAGGGCTATCAGGTGGTTAAATAACAAGAACATAGCATAGGAGGTCTGCAATTTTCGCACAATATAGATGAGTCAATCAAAGCATACATGAAACTAGTTACTTCAAGTCTAGTAAATACAATACTCATTCAATATGTTGATGATATCAATAGTTCGGATATACAATGGTATAAGGTTTATAAGGAGTTACTGAGCAAGAGATTACTTGAGAAGGACTGTAGTAACCTCATTGCAATACTTTTGATAGTGATATTAACTCCTTGGATGGGTTCAGCCTGTCAATGTTAAGGGATGATGGTTGCGAGGTCAATAAATCTGGAAAGTACTGCATAAGATAATTTCTTTTCAACGGAAGTGAGGCTTTCACTTGATTTGAAGTTTCGTTTAAAGTAGCTGAGCTGGAGAAGTCTCCGATTGAAGTGATTTCATGATGTTGGTAAGACTTGGCAACGTCCGAGATGAAATACGTCCCTAACTCTATCTACTGCTAAGTGGTTCCAAGTCGTTGGAGCTTGCTTGTTGGATTTGCTCGATGATGGAAGATGAAGATGTCGATCCATGCTCACTTTCCCATTGCCCCTTTCCCCCTTTCCCCTTTGCAAGTTTGTTGTTCTGTTTCCTACAGAAGACATTGTGTTATACTAGGTTTCGTTTGGACCTGCTTATGTCTTTTTCAATCAATAAATGGGCTTGCCCATATTTAATATAAAAAAAGCTTAACTTTCTGCACATTGTTCATTAAGCTCTCAAAACATCTTTAATTTCTCTCTTTCTAGATAGCCCACCATATAGCACTAGGGATAATTCTCCATCTTCTTTTGTCTTTTGTATGGACCCCTTCTCCCTCCCAGCTCATAAGGCCCCAGTCACTTCCCTAGCACTGGTCCAGCAAATACTTTTCAGGCTGATAAAAGTTTTTCACAATTTTCGGGTGAACCTGCAATGTAAGAATAAATGGTTGACAGTCTCATTTGTTTCACCACATAGGAAACATCTGAAGCACAAGGTTATCCTCCTCTTCATGACATCTTCCTGAGTAAGGGGTGCTTTCTTAGACATTAACCAAACAAAGCATGAAACTTTAACTTTATGAGGTATCCTACTCTTCCAGATTTGTTTCCAAGGCCATTTTGTACCCTGACGGTTTGTCTGGTCCATCATCTTGTAGGCTTTGTTGACTTTGAACACTCCCCTGACATCACATGTCCACCAACATCCTCACCTATAAACCATTGAAAGTTTCCACCAAGTTGAAAAATTTAGCAACTCTCATGATCTCACAGTCATTGAGATGTCTTCTAAAAATGAAATTTCATCCATGTGGGGACCATAGCTCTGCTATGGTACTTTGTTGGCACAAAAGTAGGTTGTAAATGTCTGGGAAAAGTATTTCCATCTTACCACTCTCATGCCAATTATCTTTCCAAAATTTGGTCTTTCTTCCATCTAGGACTTTTATCTTTGAGTTGTTTTTAACTTCATTCCACATACTCCTGATGGACCTCCAAAGGATAACTCCATAAGGAGTGGTCACTATTCTGGTAATTCCATTGTCCTCTTCCTCCTACTTTTCTCCAATCACCTTCCTCCACAACAACTGGTATTATTTGTATACTTCCGTAACCATTTCATAGTTAGGGCCATGCTTTGTATTTGTAGATTCTTTATCCCCATGCCCCCCCCCCCTTATTTTGTCTAGTCATCACCTCCTTCCATTTTATCAAGTGAAAGCTTTTTTTCTCCTTGTTATCTTGCCACAAGAATTTTTTCCTGATGTTATCCAACCTCTTGATGACCCCTCCCGGAGTTGGAAAAAGGGATATCATATAGGTTGGTAAAGCATCAAGTACTGAGTTGATCAGGGTCAGTCTACCACCCATGGATAATTATTGTGTCTTCCACTTAGCTAGTTTCTTCTCACACTTCTCAATAACATTGTTCCATATTTCTATGGATTTAGAATTGGCTCCTAAAGGCATTCCCAAGTAATCAGTTGGTAGTTCTGCTACTTCACCTCTCAAGATTGAAGCTAACCCTCTCAAATTGTTCACCACATTAATAGGGTACATCACACTCTTTCTCCAGTTAATATGCAACCTAGATATACCTTCTAACAAGACTAGAATCACTCTTAGGTATTTAAGTTGTTCCTCCTCCTCATCACAGTATATCAAAGTGTCAACTCCATAATGTAAATGTGTAACTTCCAAACTCTCAATACCTTCTTTATCCACCTCAAAGCACCTTAACAACCCTCTCATCTTTGCTATCTTTATCATGTTATATTAGCCTTCCATAGTGATCAGGAACAAAAAAGAGGACAAGGGATCACCATATCTGAGTCCTCTTTATGTGTGGAAGAATCATACAGATTTCACCCAATTCTGCCACTTTTGCCCAAAACCCATCATTTCCATCATCTTCACTAGGTACTTCCAGTTGACAAGATCATAAGTTTTTTTTATATCCAACTTATATAGAACCTAGGTTTTTTTTGTTTATTTCTTGAATGTATAGCTTCATTTGCAATTAGAATTCCATCTATTATTCGCCTACCTTTGATAAATGTCATTTGATGTGAGTCTATCGACTTGTCTACCACCCTTTACAGTCTCTCAGTCAAGACTTTAAAGTTGTATATACTGCCAATTAGGCTAATTAGCTTAAATTCTCTCAACTCCTTGGCACATGGGTATAAGAGCTATGAATGTTGCATTAAAGCTCTTCTCAAATACTTCTTGCTCATAGAAATTTTGAAAACTATCCATGATGTCTTACTTTACCATATCCTAACATGTAATGAAGAACCCAATAGTAAAGTCATCTGGACCTGAGGCTTTATCAACTACACATAACTTTAAACACCTTAGAACTTCATTTTCCTCAAAATTACTTTGAAGCATCCGTCTTTCTTCTGCTGTTATAATCGGGCATTCTACATTGTAATATCTGGTTCTCCACTGAGTAGTTTCCTTGTACAACCTAGTGTAGTAATCAACAATCTCCTCACTAATTCTGTTTGGCTCTTGAGTCATTTCTCCCTGTATTACAAGATGGTCAATGTTGTTATATATTTTGTGTGCATTTGCAGTCTTGTGAAAGAATTTAATATTCTTATCACCTTCTTTCAGCCAAAGTGCCCTTGATTTTTTCCTCTAGGAGATTTCCTCCTTCTTAATCAACTATTCATACTTCATCAACAACTCATATTGTAATGCATATTCTTCAATAGTGAGAGTTTTGTCCTTGCTGGCCGCATCTACATCAGTTGTCTATTCCAATAGTTTCTTCCTCTGAATGGTCAAATGTCCCTCTTCCCCCATCCTCCATTCTTTGAGTTTTCTCATCAAAGCTCTTAGTTTGTATGCCAATATATAGTCAGTTCTTCCAGTGAAGTTGAAGGATGACCACCACTCCCTAACTGTATCAATGGAACCCTCATCTTTCAACCACCAATTTTCAAATTTGAAATAACCTTTGTTCCTTTCCCAAGAACCCCCAAGTAAATTTATTAGTATATGATCAGAGCTCAGCCTTTGGAGAGGAATCTGTTTTAGATTTTGAAACTTTTCATCCTAGTCCTTGGAACTAGTATTTTGTCAATTTTGGAGGTTGTTTCATGTTGATCCCCTTTCAACAAGGGGTATGTACCACCCTCTATGTTCTGCTCATACAATTCTTCTTCTTAGATATGTATCTGACTGCATTGAAATCCCTAAAAACTGCCCATGACCCTTCCACCAAACCTCTTACATCACCCACTTTTCCCCACACTAATGTTCTTTCCTTGTAACAGTTAGGGAGCATACGCTCCTGTAATGTGACATTTGAAGTCTTATGTTTGAGACTCAAATTTAAAGGTGATATAGTAGCCCCTATTTCCAGAATTTTACCTTCCTAGCACTCTCATCCCACATCATTAAAATCCCCCGTTCCGCTGGATTCTAGGTATGCTTGTCTGATCCATTTGCCTTGCCAAACCTGTTTGGCTACCTCTATAACATTGTCTGCTAGTTTTGTTTCTTGAAGACATATAATGTCTGCCTTCCACCCCCATATCATACTATTCACCAATCTCCTCTTGTCTCTATCATTTAGTTCCCTAACATTCCAAGAAACTAGCTTTATGTTCCAACTTGTACTTGCATTCCTCCCCTTTCCTCTGTTCCCCGAGCTTTTGAACTTGACATCAAAGCATATTGCACTCCCTTAGACTTTGACTTCTTGATTTCAATGCATTGTTCTATCTTCTTGCCAGCCTACAACTGCCTATTTGTAGCAATAGTTCCATGGCCTCCTCCTTGTGGCCTTGAAAATCAACCTCGAAGATTTTAATTATATATTTTCTGTTAATTCAAATTTTAATAAATAAGCTAGTGAGTCTAATATTTTCTTTACTACTTATTATTATAATCTGTTATATAATTTTTATATTTTATTAATCTAGAAATAGTTAATTAATATTGCAATAAGCTATTAAAAATTAGTTCGTGGGCATTCCAAATATTAATTTTTGTTTCACAGAGACTCAAAATTTTGAAATAATTTGGGGCAAAAGGAAACTTATTGAGATTTATCTATATTAGAAGAGATAATTTTCACTTATCTACATGTCTGTCTGTTGCCAATTAATTCTAAAATAAAGGTATTTTGGTCATTTAACCTACCAAACTAATGTGTATTTATGGGCTACATATGTGTCTTACATCACTTTGGAGTAGACATGTGGTTTGACTTTTAAAGGAGTAAGAACAAGAACTCACAAGTTTTGCCCGAACTTGTTATATTGTTTGAGGCCTGTGAGTCTGTACCTATGGTCAATGAAGTTCACTTTATATATAATTGTGTTTAGCAATATGGGAAAATCAGATGAAAGGGTATTTAGAACATATAAATTTGCTTATCCACCTTTGAGCAAACATCTCACTTACAATTAGCGAACGGATTTTTTACGGGCGAAACATTCGACTCCAATTACCGACTTAAATTTTAAGTGCAACACTATTTATTTTGATAAAAAATGTGACATTTTATATGGTATCAAAGTATGTGATTCATTGTATTCCACATATAAAATTTAACAAAATATTTTACCAACAAATTAAAAGGAAATGACAATTTCCACCCCCCACCCCCCAACATCAGGGGAAAGGGAAGGAATTAAGGTTGGAACACTTCCCGGCCATATATGATTTCATTAGTTTGGATTGGGATTTTTTTATGGCTGCCTTCTCGGGCATTATTTTTTGTTTAATTCAAGCTTTAGTTTCTAAATACTAAACACACCCAACTTACTAAACTTAATTTAGTTTAGCTTGTTTGTCTATTATAATTTGTTGAAATTTTGTTAACTTACATTTCAATTAGTTATGCATCTCTAAATATTATTAGGCTAGCGCCAATGTGATGATGTAAGATAGATTGATGTTAATAATTGACAAGTAACAAAATTTGTTTTATCATGAGTTTGAGGTTGAGATATTTAACCATAAAATTGAGATCTCTTACATCTAATAGAGAAGGTGAGATTAAGATTGAAAGTGACCATACTGCTATTCATTTTGATTATTAATCACTTTAAGTGATTGTGATTCACTTTAATCTGAACCTTCTTTTGTATAACAAGCCTCAATTTTATGGTTAAGGATCTCAAACTTGAAGATACTTTTATTATTCTATATAAATAAGACTTACAAAACTATTTTGTAAATTAGGCTCCTCTTAGTATGTACTATCAAATAAATTAATTTATATTGTTCAATTATTATTGTGAATCACATCAATCTAGCTTAAACAATCTTCAGGTTGGGCTCATGACACGGTCGTGTTTTTTCTAGTCAATATGAGAAGGGGTAAATTAGTGCAGTTAATTTGCTTTTAGGTCATTTTGTATACTTATCCCAAAAATTAAAGATCACCCAAAAATAGAATTATTTGTATGCGTGACTATTTATTAAATTAGATAAATTAAAATAGAATCATTGAAAAAAAAAATTGTTCAATTAACCCATAATCCTAGATCAATTTTATTTCATTGACAACACAAAAATATGTTCTTTCCTGGTTAGAGTTCATAATTTGTTTTCTTTTATTTTTAGTTATTAGTTAATTTATAATTATAACATTGAAACTTACTAAATAGTTAATCAGAAGTTTGTATGAAATAATATTCAAACTATTTATCACTTTATTACTCGTACGACTCGCGTATACACAACACCCCTCTTCTTCTTTTCCTCTTAAGATAAAGAAACCTTAAACTTTTTTGGTAGATGAAATCAGGGCTAAGATAAAAAAATTCTGGTTTTCCACTCGATATTTGGTATCTAGGTTAGAGCCCGATTAAATTTAAATTCGCGCTAGAAAATTTTATATTGAGAGGTAAAGCGCTCTCTAACAAAGACGATTTCATATCCAAGAGGGCTCGAACCTGAAACCTTTTGATTAAAAAATAAGAAGTATTTATCACTCTATCACCACCATTGTTGGTAGGGCTAAGAACTTATTAGCCACAATGATTGTTCACTACCATTTTAACATAAAAGTACAAATGCCACCACTCGACACATATTGTCTTTTAATGAGTAAATAAAATAGGACAAGTGATCTTAGTATTATGATATAATACATAAATAGTTGGTTTCAGTTGATATCGATATCTTTCAAAATTTTGTATGTGTATAAATATACATTTAAATTTATATAAAATATACATTTAAATTTATATAAAATTAAACAAATAGACCACGTGTCCTACATGACATACTTTATATAGAATGTCACATAAGGCAAAAAATTGTCATGTAGAACACCACATAAGATAAATATGTCTATTTGTTGAATTTTGAAAGCTCAAGTCCTCTTTCTGTACCATCCTTCACTACTTCCCAAAGAAGCAGAAGTTAAAAAAAAAAAAAGTTACAAATCACAAAGGTGCAAAACTGATAATTGAAAGAACAACCTCATCATTTTATCAAAGCATCAGCTTGATTGAAGTAGCCAGAAATCTTGAAAATACTACTATTACAAATAAATAATCTATATAAAGATATCTATAGTAAAATAAATGTGAAGGCAGTTAGAAATGTGATAAACGTAGGCAATAATTTCGGAGAGAAAGACGTAGCTATCTGGATGGTGAAGTTACAGTTTGCTTGAGATATGTTCTGATCCGTCAACGTTGCCAGACCCTGAAAATTACAACTGAATTCTTCTTGGTTCTGAGCCTGGTAATACATGTTGAATGCGTATGATGCATTACCGTTGGCATCCAATCCGTTGCACGAAGAACCATATCCTAATGCTGTGCAATCTGAGAAGGTGCATGCATAGTTGATGTTATCTGCAAGTTTGCTCAAGTCCTTGGCATTCGGATTAAACATGCACCATTTCTTGGATAAATATTCCACATTTTGTGCAGCAACAAGAAACTTATCCTGTCCCTGACCGCTAAGGTCCATGGCAAACTTTGGCTGCCCATCATACCGGAAGATTCCCCAATGGCGCTCAAAGTTACCTGGAGCAATACTTTTACCATCCTCATCGATAAGCCCAAACAAGTAAACTTCGATAAATCCAGGCCGAAGAGGTGTTCCAACGTTGGCTGCAAGCCTGGGTAACAGTCCTTTATAGAACCGATAAGCAAGATCGACATTGGCGTTTTTGTCACCATCTGTAGGCCATCCAACTTCCCCTACTAGAATGGGCAAATTGCCAACACCTGCTGCTTTCAACGCTGAAACCAGTGTATCAAAGTTGGCATCAAATACATTGGTGTATGATAATCCATTATCAACAATGGGGTTACTGGCTCCATCAAAGAAGGCAAAATTAACAGGGAAATGCTCGTTCGCATAAAGACTTAGAAATGGGTAAATGTTTACTGTGAAAGGTGCATTGTTCTGGCTCATGAATTGAACAATCTGGGTCATTAGATTATTAATGTCTTCACGAAATCTCCCAGCAGATGGTACGGGATTGTCGTCTGGAGAGAAATAAACATCAGCATTTAGAGGCACAGTTGCTTTTATAGAGCCCCCAAGTCCCGCCTCATTTAGAGCATTTTGAATGTTTTGAAGTGCTGGGAAAGTCGTGTTAAGAAAGGAATTGTTGTAGGATGTCAGGAAAGGCTCATTACCAACTGCAACATATCTGCAGAGAGATTAAGACTCAGAAATTTATACGCTAATCAGCTATATAAAGTTTGAAATGCTTCTACACACTTACTTTTTAACCGTAAGTGAATTTTTATTGATGAGAAGGCCAGGAGTAAGTTGGTGTGCAGTAAAACAGTAGAAATGAAATGTTTTTACACAGTACAAGCACAAACTCATCTACGAACTGCAATCGATAATATCTTCAATTTTCAACCATTTATAGCATCACAAGATTTCAGATTTGATTACTCCAAATGACAAAACTAAAGATCCGGTACAGATGAAAAATGATTCAGGCAAAGAAATTAAGAACAGTTTGAAGAGTTCTTACAAATAACATAAACTTTTATACCTTCTGCATAATCAAGTGCAAAGCTTTTCAAGTCAAGTAATTGTTTAATCATACTAAAACGATAATATGAATCAAAATAGCATTTCAAAGACAAATCTCCAAGCGGTAGGATTTCTTATATGTAATTTTCCTTCACTTTGTGAAGGGATCAAGAACCATCACTTGTTCTTTCGAGAAGTTCCCAAGGGCCAACAGCAGACGGCTCATGACTTTAGATAATGGACCTACTTAAATATCGGAATCTTATCTACAGCAGGGCTTTAACGCAGATAACTACAACCAAATACTAGCTCAATTTCAAAAGTCAAACTGGATATTTCAGCTCAAGACAAAATGAATCGACTCAACATTTCAGCTCGAAAGAAAGTGAACACACAAAGAGTAGACAGAAAGAGGCAAAAGATGATTGACAGAAGAGAATAATCATATTACTGCACTTCAATAGAGATGATCTTGAGCAACTGCACTATTCTTTCAAAACAAAAAATTATCTGCTTAAAGATGAATATTTATAGAGACTCACTCTAGACCATGTCCAATATACCTCATGAAGACTAGTTGTTTTCAGCCGAAAAGTAAAATGAAAATAAATACTAACAGAAACATACACTAGCAATCACACAGGCTCTTAACCTTTTCATACATCAAAGACTGGTTGCTTCGCAGCCAAAAAGATTGAAAATGAATACTAACAGAAACATACACTAGCAATCACTCAGGCTCTTAACCTTTTCATATATCAAAGACTGGTTCCTTCTCAGCCAAAAAGATAGAAAATGAATACTAACAGAAACATATACTGGCAATCAATCAAGCTCTTAACCTTTGTATATGCACTTAAAGGACTTAACCAGCAAAAGAAATACTCAATAGCTAATGTGGAGATAAGGGGATTCCTATGCAGCTATCCTTTTCCATTTCTACAAAGAAGTTGTTTCTACGCCACGAACCCCTAACCTATGAGCAACCAAAAGGACCAACTCTATGGTTATGTCAAGACTCACCCTCATACGAAAACATCACATTGAAGGGAAGAAAAAACTCATTTTCTTCCTCCCTTTTACCACATAAGTTTATCTGCAGAACCATTTCTTCATCCTAAGCTCCTCTAATACATATTCATAACTGACAAGAATGAATTTGAAACATAGCTTTTCATTTACAAGCAGAAAGAGCACAACAACAGATCATCAATATTCAATATAAACCATAAAGCAAATCAAGTTTAACAACAAATAGACACTAATAAAAAGGCAAAAACTAAAGCTTGCAGCTTAATCTTACTTAATATTGACACCTCCTTTGAAATTGTAACGCGTGACATTACGTTTAACCCAATCTTTAGCTCTATCATAATCATTCATAGCAGAAAGCTGATCATTTGGAATAGCAACCATAACTTCAAGATCACTACCAGCAAGAGCACTCATAGTAGATTGATCTGCATCAAACAACTTTACTTTCCCAATACCATTATCCTTTAACATCTGTACCACTGTTTTTGGTGGCAATTTATGAGTTGCCATAGTTCCCCAATTCACTCCTAATCCATCAACAACACTTAAAAATAACAAAAAAATCCCAACTTTAAACATTTTATCAACACAATACATTTTCCCAAACCAAAATCTTGAACTGTAATTTGAACAAAGAATTGATTTTTCTTCAATTTGAATACAAAAGAAACAAAAGGGTATGATTAAAAATCAAGAAAAAGGTGAATTAGAGAAAAATCAAGAACGTGGGTTGAATCCAAAACTGCCCAAAAAAAATGACATGAATTTTGACCCAATAAGAACAGGGAAAACGTGGGGGCTTGAAATACAGTTGATATAAAAAAATGAAAATTTTTTATGTAATTAATTTTTCTTATTAGGGAAGAAAGTGAAATATTGAGTTTTTAAAAGAATTATATGTAGGGTTTATTGTTAGTAAAAGTTTGTTTTAAATGAATGGTTGATAAATCTGAAAAAAAAACCTCTACTATATTTAAATAAAAGAAATTAGGCAGATTTCCTTTTCCGTGTAGTAGGAAGATTTCAAATTCAAACGAATAAATGTCAATAATTTATATATAAATTATTATTTTTTTGATAAATAAATATTTCATTTATTATCAAAATAGGTTTATAACTCGAATTCTAAACGTAGAAAAAAATTAACTAGACGTAGTTTTAGTTAGATTTCAAACAACTATAACATTCGGACTTTTATAACTATAAATTATTGTTATTTAATAAATTATACTTCCTTTGTTTCACAAATAAGATCTAATTTAATTTGGCACAGAATTTAAGTAATTAAAGAAGACTTTTGAATTTTGTAATCCTAAATTAAAGTTATGTAAAATATATAAAATTATCTTTTAATATTATGATTTTAAATATGTCACTATCACGTTGAAAGCTAAAATTAAAATATTATAGAAAAAAAAAGAAAAAAATATTTTTTTTAAATAAACTAAAAAGAAAATGAGGTCATTTCGTACGGAAGGAGTATATTAATTATTGCTACTTACTTACTTGCTGTATAGAAGATGCTGGAAGCAGGTAATTTTTTTATGTTTGTCAGTTGAGGATATTTATGAGATTTATTTTTCTTATATATATATATATATATGTATATTTTTTTTGCTTTCATTTATTTTTTGCCAGTTTTAGAGTGTGTTTGGTATGACTGAAAAATGTTTTCCAATTTTTCCATGTTTGGTTTGTACAAAAGTTATGGAAAATATTTTTCAAATCAACTCATTTTTCTCAAAATTAAGAAAAATGACTTCCCTTCAAAAATTAAGAAAAACATTTTCCAAAACTCTCCTCTAATTTCAAATTACATTTTTTTTTTGGAAAAAACATCAATTTTAAAAAAATATTTTTAATTTTAAAATTTTATTTTTTCACCCGATCCCTGACCCCCACCGGCCGGCCCCCAGCCCAACCCCAACCCCTCCCCAAAGAATTAACCCACTACCCCCCACCCCACCCCATCCCCACCCCCAAAAAATAATAATTTTGATTTTAAAAAATATTTTTGATTTCATAAATTATTTTTTACTCTAGTAAAAATAAAAAATGTCTCAAAAATATTTTTCATTCATAAATCAAACACCGAAAATCATTTTCGAAAAATATTTTCTACTCACCAACCAAACATGAGAAAATAAGTCCAAAATCTACTTATTTTCCTGGAAAACATTTTCTAGGAAACATTTTCCTTCATACCAAACACACCCTTATGTGTTTAAAAAATGCGTAAAAAAATGTATATAAAAATATGTTAGAAGTAAGCACATCTTCGTCTGTGTGTTTGTTTCTACTTAAATATTTTTTTTGTTTAATTATTTTTGTGTGTTTTATGTTTTATTTGTCTAATAATAGTTGTCTATTATTAATTTGAGACACCCTTTAAGAAATTATAAATAGAAGGAGAATTTTATTATATTATTATTTAAATATAATAAATATAATGTCTAGAAAAATGTAATATGAAAATGACTATAATTAATAATAGGAATAAATTAGAAACTAATTATAAAATTATATATGAATTTCATAAGAGAACAAGTATATCTGGCACGAAGAGAGTATAGTTCAGTATCACCTAAAAGATTGTAAATTATGACAATTAACGGATTAAAATATTCAAAAGATATTAAAATCAAATTAGAATAAAAGAAGTAACCTGTATTCTTCGGAAAGATGCAGAAAAATAATAATTATAAATCAGAATAAAACAATTTGAAATATTTCAAATTCACTTAATAATGTTTTTTATATTTTCATTCATTATTATAAGCCCCTACCAAAACGACTCTATCAAGAAGGATAAAGACAATACTAGTATGAAAACAAATCTAGGAAGAAACTATAGAAACTACTAGTTTTTCAATCTTCTACGCGTTTGGCCATTTAAGTTCAAACTAATATAGAAATACGTAATAACACAAAATTAATATATGTTATTTTTTCTATTAATTTATATGACATAGATAAATTTTAAAAAAGTTATTTAAAATAATTTAAAAATAATTTTAGTCGTTAATAGTATTTTTAATATAATTTTCAAATAATACATATTACTCCATCCATCCCAATATTTATTACACATAATTTCACTAATTAATTAAATTATTTATACGTCTTTCAAATATATATTTATAAAATAGAAGATAATTTTAGAAAAAGTTTAAACATTTACGTTTTTTTTCTAAAAATTTAGTAGTTAAAAGAAAAGAGTAATAGTCATGAAGAAAGTATTTTAATAATGTCAATATCAATTATGTTTGGAACTAATTGTTACGCGTTGTTTGATTTAACGTATAAAAAAAAAATATAACATAATTTTTAAAAACATTTCTGCAAAAATAAACTCCACTGGTATGACTGAAAAAATGTAGAAAAGAGGATGGTACAAAGCTAAATTAAAATCGATAATTTGAATTAAATTTTATTTATTTATTTATCAGTAATGAGTAATTGATTTAGCGGTTCAGATAATAATTTTGATTTTTTTTGTTATTGGATTATCGATTCTTAACGGTTTGAGGTTTTTTCTTAATGGGTTAATCGATAATTCGATAGTAAATTAGATAATTATATTTATACCATTTTGTATATAAAGTTCTTGACTTAGAGTTTAGTTTCCTACTTTTATTCCTGGCTATCACAAAATCTTGGTTGTTCTAAAATGTAAAAGTATTTATTTTTTAGCAAGATACAACTTGTGAACTCATACATGATTCATTCAATTTATCACCTTATTTTTAAGTGATTTTCATTAATTTATTTTTATGTCAATTCTTAACGATTAAACCAATAACGATCAATAATTAATAAATCAATAACCAATAAATTGATATCTTAATAATTCTATAAAGATTTAACATTTTTACAAATCGACATACTTCAAATAACTTAACCCTAGAATAAAGTGAACAAATTGCATGATTTACTTGTATATTCGAGGCGTGAATTGATAATTTTAATTATTTAAAACAATGAAAATAAGAAAAAAGAAAAAATAATGATTCACTCCCATTTTAATTTGAGTCACACACCTTATCTTTCTTCTGTATTTCATTATCATAGGCCATAGCCTTATCCTCTCCCTCTGCTGGCTTTCTATTTCTTTCCGAGAAATCAATAAAATCATAATTCATATATTATTACTATTTATAGCTTTATACATCTAAACAAACAAAAAAATTAAAAAAAATATACAAGTTCTTAATTTTAATATTCCCCTCCTTCTAGATGTTTCCTCATTTCATTTTCTAATAATAAATTGTCTTTAATTTTTTTTAAATTAAATAAATAAAAATAAAAATTTATTTTTAATATAATAATCGAGTAAAATTAGACGAAAGAGAATCAAAACGACCCACGAGCAAACAAGAAATATGAAGACACGGCCGAAGTAGAGGACTTTTTTAAAAAAGTGTTACTAAAAAGAAAAATCTGAAAAGTAACAAAACTTTAGTTTATTTCATTTGTTGGGAAATGAGTATATTGAGGGGGCAAGAAGTAACGGCTATAATATTTGGGAGAAAAAGACACAACACAAATGGACAATCGTAAAAGAAAAATGATTTAAAAAAAGAGTTAAAAATATAATTAATGATGTACTTCTTGATTTATCAAGAATATGATTCCTTAATTTGAAATGAGGTTTGTGTTAGTGATATTCTTTACCCCTTTAAAAAAGTTGCTTTCTAAGTTAGATAAAAAATAATATTTCTTGTGTTTTATTTAACGTGATATCTTTTTCTTTTTAGTTTTTTTTATACAAAAATATAACTGGATTATAATTAGTAATAATTCATTTTTAAAATTTTTAATTTACTCTAAATTAAATGATTTATAACTACACATATATGAAATATCTAAGGATTGTGACCACAAATTTTAAAAATATTTATTTTTCTCTTAAATATCGTGTCAAGTCAAACGGTATCACACAAAATTAGAGATCGAGAGGAATGAGGTATACAAAAATCTTTTTATTATAGCCACCCACAAGAGGTGTAGCTAAAGATATTGGGGGAGTGATAGAAATTTTATATCGTTGAGGTACACATAAACTGATTTGACTTCTTGTTTACGATAAGCAAAGAAGTTGATGGGAGGATTTTTAAAAGAAGTCACAAGATTTTTTCAATTTTTTTTTGTAATTTGTCTGTTTGAGCTACTTACAACATGTCTAATCGATTGCAAGCATGAGGAAGTTGCTGCAAGTCTTTTCATGAAGCTACTTGCAAGTTGTTTGCATGAGCTATTTACAAGTTGCATGCATGAAGTGTAGTTTACTAGACATGAGGTTGAGAGGTAACATAAAGCTCCGATCGATATTTTTCGGTGGTTAATGTTGAGTTGCTTGAGGGTGCGAAGTCCCCTTCTACACCGAGTGTACTCCCAACTCCCACATGTACTTATAGTCCCATACATTAGCTTCCACATACCACATACCACCCCCCACTTGACACAAATTGCCATGATTAAGATGGTCCATCTAGCACATGTTGCCAAACTGTGTTATAAAACCAGAAATTACTGATTCTAATAAATTGTTCAGAAACACAAAGTAACTGAAATTTATAAAATCAGTAAGAGAAATGAACAGAAATTTAATTAACCAAAAACTAAAATCTGTAAGAACATACCAGAATCTGAACCTTTGAAATCGGAAAAAGATCAAGTCCACTGAACTCACAGTGTCCCCTTAAGGAAATTATTTCCCTCTAGTATCCGAGGTTTGATTTGGAATATAACCTCCCAGGGTAAAATGATCTTAATCAGCAGAGTGTAGATACCAAAAACTCTACTGTCAGCGAACCAATCCACAACAGGAAAGTACACGAAGAAAAAATTTGTGCAGAAAAAGAAGAAGAAGATCAGAAAATTCGTGAGTGAATAATCTGAAGAATGAATGGTATTTATAGCAAGAAGAACAGGTTCTGAAAGGTTGCAACCCTTTCAGAATCCACACGACCATTGATGAAAGTTTGCAACCTTTCAAATGGTAATGACTGTTCCTGAAAGTTGCAACCTTTCAGAACAGTCATGGAGGGAAATTTAAATAAAATTGGGAAAGTTAAAACGGGTCGCGCGCGGATCCGAGTCGGGTCGGGTTAATCAACTAAATAATTGAAAACATTTCTGTTATCAACTAATTAATTGAATTGGCTATTTAATTAATTAATTAAATAAATAAATAATTAAATAATTAAAACAAACTTTGTCCAAAAAATAATCTCTCGATCGATTGCCAAAGCCGTAGCCGTGACGTGACGTGACGAGCGAGCGACGACGACGACGGCGCGAGGGGGGTCCCTCTTTCCAACCCTTTTAACAATTAATAGGAGTGTTTCTGTATTTAAACTCTCCTATTTTTATTTCCACCACCGATGAGGGACAAATGCCTTTTCATTAAAGCATAAGAGGACTTTTCAAGTTTCCAACTCTTCAAGTTCTCAACTTTTCAAATTCCTCTCTTTCCCTCTATTTCCCATCAATTCTTGTTACATACCCAACAATCCCCCACATTGATGGGGAATGGTTATAACATAGGAATGCACGGACAATTGTGTACTTTACAGGCAAGGATTAATTGCATCTGGATAAGTAGGTTTCCCCTTGGACTTTCCGTAGTGAACATATGTCGGATATACTCGGTCAATCGGTAGATGTGATATCTTTGAACCGTCGAGCTTTGGTGTATACCTAGACAACCATATGTCACACAATTAACCCTTTACTGTTTATGGTTCTTACGGTTGTGTTCGTTTCAGCCATGAACACCTCCTGGTTTCATGAGTGTATAGAGAATAGGCTTTTGACATAAGATTCTCTTTGAAGCGGCTTCCACTTCACACTCACATAGGTGATTTCTAACCGTGTCATCTCGTAGATACACTATTTGGTCAAATCTACCAAACTTAGCAAATCATTAAAAACTTTAAGCTTTATTACCTTATTAACAAGCCTTAAAGTCTTAACCTTGTTCCTGAACATTGTCTTCATCATGAGAATGGGTTGAGTTAATTGACAATGTCGAACCGTCAGCCACAACTTTGTTTTTCTCCTTGACTCTAGCTCTTGGGATCTCCAGTCTGCTAGATAGAGTTACCGTCATGCTGACTTGTCCTAAGCCGTAAACCCATTCCCTTAGATGATCTTTCAACTGCCTCTCTCACTAGGCCTTTTGTTAGTGGATCTGACACATTATCGCTTGACTTTACATAGTCAATTGTGATAATTCCACTAGAGATTAGTTGTCTTACGGTGTTATGTCTCCGCCGTATATGACGAGACTTTCCGTTGTACATAACGCTCCCTGCCCTACCTATTGCTGCTTGACTATCGCAATGTATGCAAATAGGTCCAACAGGTTTGGGCCAGAATGGAATATCCTCTAGGAAATTCCGGAGCCATTCAGCTTCTTCACTAGCCTTATCCAAAGCAATGAATTCAGATTCCATTGTGGAGCGAGCAATACATGTCTGTTTGGACGATTTCCAAGAGACTGCTCCTCCACCAAGTATGAACACATAACCACTCGTGGATTTTACATCATTTGACCCGCTGATCCAATTTGCATCACTATATCCTTCAATCACAGCAGGATATTTATTATAATGGAAAGCATAATGTTGTGTATATTTTAGATAACCCAACACACGTTTCATTGCCATCCAGTGAGTTTGATTCGGATTACTAGTGAATCGACTCAGTTTACTAATAGCACATGCTATATCTGGTCGCGTACAATTCATAATATACATCAAACTTCCCAACACTCTGGCATATTCCAATTGAGAGTCACTTTGACCTTCATTCTGTTTAAATGTACAGCTTAAATCAATTGGAGTTTTGACAATATTGAAATTCAAGTACTTGAACTTATCCAATACTTTTTCAATATAATGAGATTGAGATAATGCTAGTCCCTAGGGAGTTTTGATAATCTTGACCCCTAAGATCAAATCAGGAACTCCTAAGTCCTTCATATCGAACTTGCTGGACAACATGCGCTTAGTAGCATTTATATCGTCAATGTATTTACTCATTATTAACATGTCATCAACATACAAACAAACAATGACTTCATGATTCATAACATTTTTAATGTAAACACATTTATCACATTCGTTAATTTTGAATCCATTTGCCAACATTGTTTGGTCAAATTTAGCATGCCATTGTTTGGGTGCTTGCTTGAGTCCATAAAGTGACTTCACAAGTCTGCACACTTTCTTTTCTTTACCAGGAACTATAAACCCTTCAGGTTGTTCCATGTAAATTTCTTCCTCCAACTCTCCATTTAAGAAGGCTGTCTTTACATCCATTTGGTGGATTTTAAGATCATGCACTGCTGCTAGTGCTATTAACATCCTAATTGATGTTATCCTTGTTACTGGAGAGTATGTGTCAAAGTAGTCCAGACCTTCTTTTTGTCTGTACCCTTTGACTACCAGTCTAGCCTTATATTTGTCAATAGTCCCATCAGGTTTAATTTTCCTTTTAAAGATCCACTTTGATCCTAAAGGTTTATTTCCTGGAGGAAGATGAGCCAATTCCAAAGTGTGATTACTTAAAATTGATTCGATCTCACTATTGACTGCTTCTTTCCAATAAGTTGACTCAGATGAAGACATAGCTGCTTTAAATGTTTGAGGCTCATTTTCAAGCAATAGTGCCACAAAATCTGGTCCGAAAGAAGCAGGTTTCCGTTGGCGAATACTACGCCTAAGATTTTCACTAGTTAGTGTATTTTCCGTTGATTCTTCTCGTGGTCGTTTAGGTCTTTCACTTGTCGACTCACATTTAGTTTTATACGGATAAATATTTTCAAAAAACTCTGCGTTATCTGACTCAATTATCGTATTAACATGAATCTCAGGATTATCATATTTGTGAACCAAAAACCGACAGGCCTTACTGTTCACAGCATATCCAATAAACACACAGTCTACAGTTTTGGGTCCAATTTTAACCCTCTTTGGTAAAGGAACCTCTACCTTGGCTAAACACCCCCACACTTTGAAATATTTCAAGTTGGGTTTCCTTCCTTTCCACATCTCATATGGAATTGATTGTGTTTTTCGATGGGGTACTCTATTGAGTATTTTATTAGCTGTAAGGATGGCTTCCCCCCAAAGATTTCGTGGTGAACCAGAATTGATCATTAAGGCATTCATCATTTCCTTTAATGTTTTATTCTTCCGTTCAGCCAAACCATTTGACTGTGGTGTATAAGGTGCAGTAGTTTGATGAATAATACCATATTCCAAACATATCTCTGCAAAAGGAGATTCATATTCTCCACCCCTATCACTCCGAATCATTTTTATCTTTAGATTCAATTGGTTCTCCACTTCATTTTTGTATTGCTTAAATGCATCAATTGCTTCATCCTTACTATTAAGCAAATATACATAACAAAATCGAGTGCAGTCATCAATAAAAGTTATAAAATACTTTTTTCCACCACGAGATGGTGTTGACTTCATATCGCATATATCTGTGTGAATTAAGTCTAAAGTTTTGGAATTTATTTCAACAGACTTATAAGGATGCTTAACAAACTTACTTTCCACACAAATTTCGCATTTCGATTTATCGCATTTAAAATCAGGCAATACTTCTAGATTAATCAATTTTCGCAAGACTTTGTAATTTACATGTCCCAAATGGGCATGACATAAATCATTTGACTCCAATAAGTAAATAGAAGCAGAATTTTTATTAATACTGTCAACAACCATTACATTCAGTTTGAAAAGACCCTCATTGAGGTAGCCCTTTCCTATGAACATTTCATTCTTACTTATTACAGTTTTATCACTAACTAGGACAGACTTAAACCCGTTCTTAACGAGTAGTGCAGCAGAAACTAAATTCTTCCTAATAGTAGGGACATGCAGAACCCTGTTCAATGTCAACACCTTGCCGGATGTCATTTTCAACATTATTTTCCCAGTTCCTGCAATCCTTGCTGTTGCTGTGTTTCCCATAAACAAATCTTCATCGTACTCAGCAGGAGTGTACGTTGCAAAGGCTTCTTTCGCAGAGCAAATATGTCGAGTGGCACCTGAGTCGAGAAACCACTCCTTGGGATTTCCAACTAAGTTACACTCCGAGATCATTGCACATAAGTCATCTGCATCTTCCATCTCTTCCACGATGTTTGCTTGACTTTTGCCTTTGCCTTTGTCTTTGTCCTTTCTTGGAGCACGACAATCAGAAGACCTATGACCAGCCTTGCCACAATTGTAACAGTTGCCTTTGAATTTCTTCTTGGCCTGTTCTGACTTCTGCCCGTTGGACTTCTTTCTCTTTTTGTCTTTGGTAGGAGCTTCTTCAACAATATTAACTCCAATGATTGTTGAACTCTTACGCGATTTCTTTTCGGCGTTTTTGTTATCTTCCTCAATCTTGAGCCGAATCACAAGATCTTCAAGCTTCATTTCTTTACTTTGTGCTTTAGATAATTCTTGAAATCGTTCCCGAAGGAGGCAACTTCTCGATCATTGCAGCCACTTGAAAAGCTTCATTTACTACCATATCTTCAGCAATCAGATCATGGAGAATAAGTTGAAGTTCCTGCACTTGTGATCCAACAGTTTTACTATCTACCATTTTATAGTCTAAAAACTTTGCGACCACAAACTTTTTCAAACATGCATCTTCTGTCTTATATTTCTTCTCAAGTGCATTCCACAACTCTTTTGAAGTTGTTATTGCACTATAGACATTATATAAGTCATCCTCTAAAGCACTCAAAATGTAGCCTTTACATAGGAAGTCTGCCTGTTTCCATGCTTCAATAATCATGAATTTTTCTCTGTCTGGCATGTCATCAGCAGGCACTGGAGTATCTTCACTTGTAAATTTCTGCAGACCAAGAGTGGTAAGCCAGAAAAATACTCGTTGCTGCCATCCTTTGAAATTCACACCTGTGAATTTACCCGGTTTCTCTGCTTGTGGTACAACAGTTCGGGTTGGTGCAGCAACAGCCACTGTAACACCATTGTTTGCCATTTCTGATAAACAAAAATCGATACAGTCTTAGTAAGCAATAAAATATAATTGCAGACTTAAAGGAGTATAAAATCACGAAGATTTTTGTCTCCACCAGAAACACAGATTAAAAAAAAAAATTCCTTAAGATTGTTGCCAAACTGTGTTATAAAACCAGAAATTACTGATTCTAATAAATTGTTCAGAAACACAAAGTAACTGAAATTTATAGAACCAGTAAGAGAGATGAATAGAAATTTAATTAACCAAAAACTAAAATCAGTAAGAACATACCAGAATCTGAACCTTTGAAATCAAAAAAAGATCAAGTCCAATGAACTCACAGTGTCCCCTTAAGGAAATTATTCCCCTCTAGTATCCGAGGTTTGATTTGGAATATAACCTCCCAGGGTAAAATGATCTTAATCAGCAGAGTGTAGATACCAAAAACTCTACTGTCAGCGAACCAATCCACAGCAGGAAAGTACACGAAGAAAAAATTTGTGCAGAAGAAGAAGAAGATGATCAGAAAATTTGTGAGTGAATAATCTGAAGAATGAATGGTATTTATAGCAAGAAGAACAGGTTCTGAAAGGTTGTAACCCTTTCAGAATCCACACGACCATTGATGAAAGTTTGCAACCTTTCAAATGGTAATGACTGTTCCTGAAAGTTGCAACCTTTCAGAACAGTCATGGAGGGAAATTTAAATAAAACCGGTAAAGTTAAAATGGGTCGCGCGCGGATCCGATTCGGGTCGGGTTAATCAACTAAATAATTGAAAACATTTCTGTTATCAACTAATTAATTAAATTGGCTATTTAATTAATTAAATAAATAAATAAATAATTAAATAATTAAAACAAACTTTGTCCAAAAAATAATCTCTCGATCGATCATTTGCCAAAGCCAAAGCCGAAGCCGAAGCCGAAGCTGTGACGTGACGTGACGAGACGAGCGAGCGACGACGACGACGGCGCGAGGGGGGTCCCTCTTTCCAACCCTTTTAACAATTAATAGGAGTGTTTCTGTATTTAAACTCTCCTATTTTTCTTTCCACCACCGATGAGGGACAAATGCCTTTTCATTAAAGCATAAGAGGACTTTTCAAGTTCCCAACTCTTCAAGTTCTCAACTTTTCAAATTCCTCTCTTTCCCTCTATTTCCCATCAATTCTAGCTACATACCCAACAACACATTCAGTAGATGTGTGTTCCTTTCGTTTGGAGGCTCAAGCGCCTTCCATGATTCTAACAACCATTTCGGATGCATAAGCAACCATTCATGAAGAGATGAGAAGGAACAAAGAGACGATTTATGTTTATGATGAGTGGTCGATGGGTTAGATGCTAGAGTTGATGAGGGAGAGATATCGGAGCGAGCTAGGGGTAGATCAAATGTGGATTGGACAACCTTGCATTGAGGGATGAGTTGTTGATGTAGAGATGGTGGATCAGTTGAAATCCATCGAATTTACTAGCCTTTGGATTGATGCATTAGTTTTTGCCTCTATGAGTGACCCTGAGCGTTCGAATGGGTTAGAAGCTAGAGTTGATTAGGGAGAAACATCAGAGTAAGGTGTAGATGAGATGTGGATTGAACAACCTTGAGGGATGAGTTGGTAATGTTGAGATCAGAGGTGGATCAGTTGAAATCCGCAGAATTTACTAGCCTTTGGGGTGACACATTTGTTTTTGCCCCTGTGTGTGACCCTTCTGAGGCACCCCGGTCTACAACTTCTATCGAGCTTGATTATGATGATGCCTTCAGACTAAGGAGGAGGATCTTGGTGAGTTGAGGGTGGAGGACACAACCAATATTTTATTATGTATATTTGATGATATGTAGGGCCTTGAGAAGGTGTTTATAGGGCATGCCATAGAGGTGTCTCTATGAGAGACAACTATGGTGGGTGTAGTGAGTCCAAACCCGCTAAGGAAAATTTTCACCCTACCTCCACTTTGGGAGATGAGTCGAGCACTGATTCTCAAATTGAGTCCAGATCAGTCATTCAAACTTTACCTTAGTTGTAGCTCGCATCACAGGGGAACCTCTCACTCTTTCTATTCTCTTACAATGCATTTTGTGGCATTGAATATAATGTCATATTTTTAATTGAGAAGATGTGGTTGTAATATTTGGATGTTGTTTTTGTTTGAACTCTATTCGATTTTGTAATTTGGATGTTGTTTTTGTTGATATTCTATTTTATTTTGTAATGATGATGATATACTCATGTTTGATGGTTTATTGTTAATTTTATGGTGCTTGAATTTCATTATTGATAGTATGTGGTTTGTGGTGTTGTGTAATTAACTTCTTATTTTACTCATTTTTTCTTTAGTTTCATTCATAGCATAGTTGTTTACTTTCTAGGTCAATAACTTGTTCAAAAAAGGTTCATTTGTTTTGGTATGATGCTCAAAGTCAAAATGTACTAACAATAGAACACGTTTACTTAAAAGAGTATTCTTTTGAAGATTCATTTATATATGTTAGACCATACACTTTTCAATGATGTTGCCCATTTTTCTTAATCAAAAGTTGTTGAACTAAAATGGTTGGGCAAGAATATTTTCATCTTGTCTTGACTACTTGAGTACCTTGTTTAGATTGTACGATGATCATCTTACACAAGCTAGAAATTTAAAAATTGTGATTTGATAAGTGTGCTTAAGTATCATGTGTGGTAAGATTTTGCTTGATTATTATTCATTGTTTTCAACTAGAACTTGTCTTGTTAGTTCATTGATAGTTGTGAAGTGTGCGAAATCGGACAAAGGACCTTAGGCTTTCGAGATTTTGATGCTTAAAGCTTAGAATTGGTGTAGGTTCTTTAGCGCTATTTAGTAGATTTGATGTGTCTTGTACATACTTTGAAAGTAAACAAGATTTGAAAGCTAAGTACAAAAAGGAAGAGGTTGTGAAGCCATTTCTGAGTGAGGATCACGACTCATAGAATCATTCGTGGTCCATAAACCTTGTTCATAAAAAATATCCTGCAGCTAAACACGTACCTTACTTTCATGAGAGTGTCGCTAAACCATATATGATTCGTAGTCACTGCAGGTAAAAGTTGTCGAGGCTATTGTTATGTTTTGATTTTACTTCTTTAGAAAAAACACTTTGAAACGTTCCAAGAATAAAAATAGTTTAGGAAAATATATTTAGAAAGACTATCACTTGATTTCTTAAAAGAAATTAAGAAAATTTGATTTAAAAAAGACACTAACAAATTAAGGGTGTGTTTGGTATGAAGGAAAATATTTTCCAGTTTTTTCTTGTTTGGTTGACTTAAATGTTTTGAAAAATGTTTGCTAAATCAACTCATTTTCTTCAAATTTAAGGAAAATGAGTTCCCTCAAAAATTAATTAAGGAAAACATTTCCCAAAACATTACTTCATACTTCAATATTGTTTTCTTACCCTACCCTGTACCACAAATCCGACCATCTCCATCCAGAAAAAAATCAATCTTTTTTAAAATTTTCTTATTTTAAAATTTCAAATATATTTTTACGCCTACACCCAAATCAATCCCCCTCCACCAAACAAACAAAAAAGAAAAACTTCAAACTTTTCTTCAAAAAAAAAATTCAAAATTTGAAGATTGTTTTTACCTCACCTAACCCCTACCACCCCTCCGTGCCCCCTCCCCATCACCACCACCAGCACAAAAAAATAATTTGTTTGGGAAAAATATTTCAAATTTCTAAAATTTCATTTTTTACTCCTCCCCATAACCCTCACCTCCACCCTCCCGTCATCCCCCCCACTGCTCCGGCCCCACCACCTCCGTCATTTGTTTTTAAAAATTATTTTAAATTAAAAAATTACGCCACCCCACCCCTATCTCTTGAAAAAATGACTAAATAAAGAAAATCATGTATGAAGGTTGTTTGAGGAAAATGATTTTCTTGAAGCAATTGAATTATTTAAAAAATGAATAAAATATGGTTGGTTTGAGATCATTCATATTTATTAATTTTTATATTTTAGAAAATAAATAAATCTTACTAGAACAAAATTTAAAACATTTAAAGACAAAGTATAATTTGACCAACATTATATTTGATTAAATAAATGAAAGAATACAAGACTTGATTTAAAAAAAATATTACTAAAGCAAATCAACATACATAAATAGTTTATCTTTTGGAGAATTCAACTAACTTAATTTAAATAGAATTCAAAAAAAATTATGATAAATAATTAGTATAACTTATATAAACCTCTAAATTACATTCTATCCCTACTCTTTTCTAATTTACATAAATTTCTTAAAAATTGTAGCATCCGGATACATTATATTCAGTCGGATACATAAATTCGAATACATTAAATAACTTAATTGTTGCGGTTAAAAATGAACCTAAATGTAAAATTAATTATCAATCCCACGAATCATGCAAAACAAATTGATATCAATCAATTCAAATCCGTAACAGATTCAAAGAATTCAAAATTTAATCTTTTTCTCCTCCATCTATTTCAAATCATAACAGATTCAAAACACATGATGAATATATATTCGATTTTTGTTGAGATATTCAAGAATCCGGGTGAGCGATCTAAGTTATGAACGGTATAGTAGTGATGAAATAGTTGTTGGGCAAACAATTTATTTTGTGAATCTTAAATCAGTCATTACAGTTGAATTGAATCTCAAATTCGTTATTGATACATTGATGCTACATTCGGCGATCTATAAACCCCCATTAGTCGATTTTCAAAACAACACGAGAAGATCTATCAACAATGATTCAACTTTAATTTGTTGATTCTAGTAATTTTTTATATTTTTGCGCAAAGCAAAAAAATTAATTTTTGAATGATAGAATTGTTATATAGAAATGGTGTCTTACTGGTGGAGATGCCACCAAGTTAATTTTCATGTTCAATCTGTCTCGATCAAAACTTAAACAGTTTTTTTCTATCTATTCATGTTTGTCATTGTTTGAAGAGTTATAAAACTTTAATTGATTTGAAAACATAATAAATTGATATTTCATTTGATGTATCTTTGACTTATTTAATATTTACAGGTTGTTGCATCGTCTGAATTTATTATTTTAGTTTATGAATCTAGACGACACATTATTAGCCTTGAGCGAGAAATATATAATTGTGGGAAATTCCATCTAGGCGAATATCTTATGCACACAATTGTTATTTAACATTATTGATATGTTCCTCGCTGCTCTGATTACTTGCATTGAATATGTATCAGATACATTAATACATTAATACATTAATACATGTGTGAAGAACAAGAATATTACTGATATGCATCCCCGACTGTCTGAATTCTATTTGTATTCCCTCTTTTTTTTTTTTTTTTTTTTTTTTTTTTTTTTTTTTTTTTTTTTTTTTTTTTTTTTTTTTTTTTTGAATTTGTATATTGTAAGTCATGATACATTAGTTATTTCAAATTGATACATAACTAGTTTGACGTATATCTATAGTGTTTTTAGATCTTTGAGTTAGTATGTTGATATATAAAGTATCAGATACATGTGAAATTATTTTTTTATTTTTATTTGTGTTTTAGTAAGTATCTTTTAATTTTTGAATTTGTATACGAATATATAAGTCATGGTACATTAACGATTACAACTTGATACATTAATTTTTAGAAAAATACATTCAACTTAATATATTGAAGTGTTACTATTAATAAATAAAAAATTGTTCAACTTTGAGTATATTTCTGCTTGATTATGATTTAACCATACTGTTAAATTATAAAATTTTGTAAATCTGGTAAGATGTTTATATAATGTATGTTTTTTAATTTTTTTTAATAATAATGTATCTGATACATCATGATTGTAAACAATTGTGTTAATTGTAGTTTATGTTAAAGTATAACATATAAAAAGAAAGACAATACAATATACTTGATACATTAATTTATGTAATTGATACATGTTAAAATATACGTTGCAGTGGTTCAGTATCAAGTGTATCAATAACTTAATAAACAACCTCTTGAATAAAATATGTTTTACTTAAATTTATAAAGCTATTTTGTATCAAATAATTTTTAATGTTGTCCTATTTTATATTGTGTACCACAAGCGCTATAATTACAACCAACATATAAAGAAAAATATACATACTTACATTAAAAAAACAATATATACATACTGAGATTAAAAAAATAAAATATATATTGAACTTTAAATTCAAAATAATCAAGTTATTAGAGAAGCACTCTAAAAGTTAATTTAATGTATCTTAAAAATAGTAAAATATTCAAATGAGTGTGTCTACATATACATAATGCCTATACTATATTAAACAAATCCTCTTGGTCTGGTGGTGTGAATTGGCCCCTGGACTTTGGTGGATCATCATTTTCATTAACATATCATGCCTTTAATTTTTCGCTACCATATTTTGATAGAATTGCTCCATATCTTGTATGAAAATAATCGTATCAGAAACCATTTGATGATATTGAAATTTCGTTGTTAAGAAATTCAGCAAATTGACTACAAACAGTCTACAATCCCTTCAAAATGCAGAAGGTACATTATAAAATTGCATTGAACTTATAACTCAAAATAAAATCATATAAAAACTTACAGAGTGTCATTTTCTTGTTGCATAATATCTTGTACAAATTCAAAAAATGAGTAATGTAATTCTAAGAGTCTTCCAATTTTTTTGTCTTTGTTAGCAATCACTGATTACGAGTCAGCTCGCTTTGATACATAGTATTAATATTTTGTATATGATACACTGCAACTTAATATAATGTATAATGTATCATAAATTCGAATCTGATACTCATTATACTTTCATATTCTGAAAATGACACATTTTATTATTTTGTATCAAGTACATGATATGTAGAGATTAATACTTGAATCATTAGATTACAACACATTATATATCATAAATTGAGAGTGATGCATAATTCGTCATATTACAATATATTTATAACTTGATACATTGAGAATAACAATGAACATTACATTTTTGTATCAAATACAAGAAATGTTGTTAGTGATACATACTACATTACATTTATAACTTGATATGTTGCAATGTGATAAACTTAGAGTTTTATGTATTAACAAGTTTAGAGTTTTATGTATCAAACAATTAAATCGAATGATAATACATTGCAATATAATAAAATTACTTTTTCGGTAATGTATGATGCATTTGAATCAACTACTAGATGTAAGATTGAACATCAAAAATAGTGTAAAAATAAATTAAAAATAATTGTTACCTTGAGTAGAGTGAGTCAAGAAATTGTAGATTAAACTTTTCTACCCTTTTTTCAGTAATATATCATGCATTTGAATCAAGTAATAGATGCAATATTGAACATAAAAAAAAAACGTAGAAATAAATCAAAAATCATTACCTTGGATAGAGTAGATCGAGAAATTGTAGATGAAACTTTTCTTAACTTTGTTTTAAGGAGCATGACCCATATTAAGAAACAAGGATGCATTTTTTTTTTTGAAGAAGAAGATGACAATGGAGAAGACAACAATGGAGAATACAAAAATATACCGATTAAATTGGTTTGAATTTGGTTGCTAGACATAGAATCCTTTCACAGTTAAAATTGAAATGAAATTGTAACTGTTAAGATTGTGGAGTGAAATTAGGGAGAGATTAAAGGAGTGAAAAAAGTAAGGGAAAACGTGGGTTAAGGCTGGACACTTATGTATCTGGTGACTTGAAAATTAGAGAAAAATAGGGATTTTGGAAATATTTTAAATGGTAAGGAATAATGGAAATTATGAAAAATAAAGATGTGTATATAGGTAATTTATAAACAAATAAAGGCAATAGTAATTTTGGGCCCAAGCTTGGCTGTTCTCGACCTCGACCAATGACTTGGGCCTTTTCCTGTGTTTTGGGCCTTCCTAGCCCATTTGCTTGCACTGTATATTCAGTATGTATATTTATGTATATCAACTATATATTAATATATACTAGCCTCTTTGGACTTGTGTTTTCGCCTCTAAGACCTGTATTTTTGCTTCCCTTCGCAGAATTTGGCGTCGGGCTGACTCTAGAGCATATATTCATTGTTATTCAACCCAACTCGAAAATACAAATAAGGAAAAGATGGAACCCATTGGACTCGAGTGGAGTCATATGCAAATAAACAAAAATAAAAAGGAATAGCAATGCACAAAATCATAATAGTACAACAACTTTCCTAAGCTAATAGCATGTTAAATAAACTTAATTGAGAAAATATTAGAGAACGTCAAAGAATGGATCAACTAATGCAAGCTAGGGCTATGATCATTCTTAAGAATAATTTAGTTGTCAGAATGATCAATCGTTGAACCAAAAGGTCAATAATAAACAGCAATAACATAACAACAACAATAACATAACAACAGCAAATCATGTTGAAACAAGGATAATAAATCAAGCATGACAATTATTAGAACATAAACAAATCAGTTCGAGATATTTGGCAAAGAAAGCCAAATAACAAGATATATAAAAGATAGTTTAGCACCGAATAGAAAAAACTTAGTACGAACTAGTGATAAACATTATAGGAATTCAACTTTTTTTTTCTCAAACATAAAAGGACAAAAATAAAGCAAAAAAAATCAAGTATAACTTACATAAATTTCATAATATAAGGAGTAAATTACATCTTATTCATATTATTATTCTAATTACAATATTCTTTAAAATTTGTACCTTCTCGATACATAAGTCACCATCCGGATGCATTAATTGTGATACAAAAAATATCATTCTGTTACGCTAAAATAGGGAATAAAAACTGAAATCTAATTAAATTCCATAAATTACGCTTACGTTTCTTCTTACTTTCAATCATATAGAGGCAAATCCTAAGAGAAAGAAGAAATTCAAAATTTTAAATTGCTTCCCTCTGTTCAGCGAAAAAACCTTTTAGATTTGATTCAAAAACTTTTGTCGAAATTTTGGGTAAGCAATGTGAGTTATGAATAATACAAAAGTGATGGAGTTGTTACGTTGTACAAAAGATTTCTTTGTGAATCTTCAAGTGATCCTTTCAATTTTGATTCAAGATTGTCAAAAATTTTGAGATTCAAAATTCTTTTCCCATTTCATGAAAGATCCTTTCAATTTTGATTCAAAATTGTTGAAAAATTTGAGATTCAAATTTCTGCTCATAATTTATTGAAGATCCTTTTAGTTTTGATTCAAAATTATCAAAAATTGTGAAAAGATACATCATGATTATCTCGCTAGTCTATTATCAGTATTAGTGGTTTGAAGAAGTTCTTGAGCTTCTGTGAGGGCTCTCAACCTTTCCCTTTGTGCCGGTGTGGCCGCCGCTACGACACTTTTCTTCTTTTTTGACATTGACTAGATACTTGTATACTAAATGTTAATTCGAACTCTCACTGCTTCTGCAAAGTAAAAGAAACTGGAAAAGTAGAAGAATACTATATTGATAGAGCAGCTGGATAAATTTACATGCATCAACTTTATGTACTTATGTATCATGCCCATAAAATTGTGCATGATATAATACTATGTGTAACACCCCGTAGTCAAAACAGACCAAAATTCAGTTTTTCAGAAAAATCTGCAGGTGCAGCCGACGTGACCATCGACGGACCGTAGCCTGACCCACGGTCCGTTCTACACAACCGTCGATGGGATCAGAGACTCCCATAAACTCAGCCGGGAAAAATTGGCTAAGTCTTGATCGACGTACGGACCTACGGTCCGTAGGTCAGACGACGGTCCGTAGTCCGTGACCGTCGATCGAGACCCCCTTCAGCCACTCTCTGGCAAGGACCACGGGTGACCAGCACGGTCCGTAAGTGGACCCATAGTCTGTAGGTCTGATCGTAGGTGGGAACTAGCAGCCAGTTAGGGGGGAAATGCAATAGGGTCAACTTCAAATGATCATAACTCTTAGTACAAAATGAATTAGGTGTACCATGACATATCAACAGATAGACAATTGAATTAGATTTTCATAGACACTAACTTTTTTAAAATCAGAGCTCCGAGTAAATAGTTATGCCCGTTTTAGTAAAGGCCTGTCGAACAGACCCAACCTACGGACCCAAAAGACGGACCGTCGATGGAACGACGGGCCGTCTGTCCATGTCGTCGTTTGGTCCGACAGAAACTTACCCAGGGGTCTTTTGGTCTTTTCCCACTTCGTTTAAACCTTAAGATATGTCGTTTTGACCCTAAATCATCAGATTTTAGTCATTTTAAGCCTAGAAACATAACTAAAACTTACCTAAGTCAAAATCATTAATCAAAAAGTTAGAAAATTAGAAGCAAGAAAGGAGAAAAAGCTCAAGAACCCTAGTTCAAGAACGCAACAAGTTTCCAGCAGTTCCAACCACGAAATCTAAGTATTTTTCCGTGAATTTCATCACCAGGTATGTGAGATTTCACTAGTGGGTTCCTTTCACCCATTAGATCCCTAGTTTTTAGTCAGATTCTTGATTCCCATATCATGATTAGACCTAGGGTTTCTAGAACTTCAACAGAACTTCATGAATTTATTAGTTATATGTTCCAAATCAGATTATCATGTTATTATTCAGTTTATCGCATGAATTTCAGAACCCTAGCTATGTATTTCTTTAGTTCTTGAATTACACATGCTAGGACAGATATTTTGGTTACTTCAGATATACATACCTCAGTTATAAATGCATGATTACCAGATTAATTGTTGCATTCTCAATTTGCATGTTTAGTTTTGAGCTATCTAGTATTTACAGAAACTCAGTCATAATTAGTTAATTACATAATTCATTGGGAGTAGCATAATACCGAGTTGGACTAGGGTTCAGCGTACCCAATTAGTCCCAGAACTACTAGACAAGTAGGTTGTAAGTCCCCTCTGTGGACAATCAATTTAGTGATCACGTCAGCATGCCTTTATACCTTTGGAAGGGTATATTGGGTCCTCTCGATGGGGCGTATACATCGGACACCACATTTAGCTCATGTGGTTTTATTATCGGTTATTAGTAGCTCCCACAGTTCAGTCAGACTCTATTGCATTGACCATTTATCAGTATATTCAGTATTCAGTTCCAGCATGTTATAAATTGGTCATTGCATCCAGTTAGCTCAAAATTCAGCATATCATGTACAAATTATTATACTTGCTTTTGTGCTTGTTCAGTTATGCTTTATTTCAGCTTTACTCTATCATACGTGCGCTACATCTTCTCGTGATGTAGGTTCAGGTTCTCAGCATCCAGATCACGCATAGATCAATTTCCGATCTCCAGTTCAGTAGATTCAGTGGTGAGTCCTCATTCTCTGAGGACAACAGTCATGAGTTTAATTTCAGTCTTCAGTCATTTAGTTTTAGTTTTTTTCTAGATTTAGCTGGGGATTGTCCCAGTATTGCTAGTCCAGTTTAGAGGCTTATTTTAGACACAGTTAGTTTCAGCTTAGCGTTGATTTGATCTTTTCTTTGTATTAAACTCATCATTTTTCATATATCTCAAATTTAGCATATTGATATTCCCCGTCTAATCATTTTAAGTATGATTTAGCTTCCGCAACAGTTTATTATTATTTAGTATACTCATGATCATGCCAGCAGGGTTAGCTTGGGATCACTTGTGATTCTAGGCTCCGTGTCCGCGTTTCAGGGGTATCTCGGGGCGTGACACTATTATAACTTTAACTTCAGGGTAAAGAGATCTAAGAATGAAAGATGTGAAATTTCATATGTTGTGTTGTATAGTCGATTTTTTAGTTTCTGAACTCGAGATAGATATATGATACTTTAAAGTAGTAAAAATTGACCCTAGCTTTCGGTTTTAGATCGATACATTAATTGAAAAACTGTAACAGGCTAGTATAGTTCAACATCCAAAATTCTCCTTCCCATACTTCCGAAAAATTCTCAATTTTTGAATCAAACTTTTTGACAAATTGTACTAATACAACATGAACTTGTCGATCTTGTCAAGACATTTCGGAGTCTAGAAAAGTGAGGTGAGGTATGAATGATACAAAAGTGATGGAATTATTGATGGTCAATATTGATTTTGTGAATCTCAAATCAGTCATTTGCAGTTGAATTAGATATCAATGAGTTGAGAATTTTTTTATAAATCAGATACATCGTTGAGGTGAAGAAACAAGAGCCTCAATTTTCAATATATCCGCTATGCATTGATGTAATATTTTTATTCACAACTATATTGGTGTATGATCTATATAGAGATTCATGACTACTATAAATACATCTCTATAAATGTCCTCATATAACTTCATACAAGTATCTTTTCAAGAAAAATAACTAGTGGAGTTTACATATAATAGCAAGTACCATTTGAGCATTAAGATGACACCATTTAACATGTGGTATGGTAGAAGATGTTTATCTTCAATTAGAATAGTTGGTTTGATACATTTGAGATTAGACTGTGGGGCACATATCTATTTAGAGAGTCCTTGGGTAAGGTTAAGTTGATTGAGAATAGGGTTCCCATGACTCATAGTAGGCAAAAGTGTTTTTACAGATCAAAAGGTTTGTGATTTAAAAGTCATGGTTAGAGAACATATTTTGTCGAATATTTCACGCATGAAGGGTGTGAGGAGTTTTGGAAAGAAGTACAAGTTTAACTTGAGGTATATTGTCCGTTTTGGGATTGTTCAACGCATAGGTAAGGTGGCTTCTAAGTTGTATTTGCAACTCGGCTTATAGGGTGTGTCCCCTATGTTTTAGATTTCGACGTTGAAGAAGTACAATCAGGATGATTTTCGTGTGATTCAATGGGGTTGGGTGTTAGTTGATCATAAATTGAATTTTGAGGAAGAACAAGTAACGATCTTGGATGGGAAGATTCGAAATATAGGACAAAAGAAACTGTTTTAGTAAAGGTTCAATGAAAAGATATCCCAGTGTAGACTAAGTCACACATACGTAATAGATGTTCAACGAGTTTGAGCGTTCAAGAACTTTCTATTCTTTTACCGTTCGAGGAAGAACGTTTATTTTAGTGTGTAGATAATGTAACGATCCGTTAGATCGTTTTAAGTACTAGAATAATTTTGAATCTCCCTGTAAACTTAAATAGGAAATTCGGGTTATTTATTTAATTATGGTTATATGATTAATGGTTGATGGGCTAATTCATAATTTACTTCACACACTAATTTTCTTAACCTATTTATTATTAAAATAAGGCACAATGAGGTTTTATATTTTTTAACCACCACAAAATAATTGCGGCATATTACAATGAAGATGGAGTACTCCTCGTAGGGAAAAAATTGGTTCAGGTAAGAGTTTTTGTTTTACCAATTTCATTTTTGAAGTAAATAATTAAATGTACATTAATTGATGTGAATTATTTGGTGAAAGGCAATTGAGGATAAGTGTACATGAATTCTATGGAGAATTTAATTGGGTTTAGCAATTTCCACTTATTTAGTCAGTTAATAAGGGCTAATGAAAAGAAAAGTATAGGCTAATGATTGGATGGAGTTTAGTTTAATGTCAATAAGTTGATGTAGTCATGACATTTACTCATTGTTTGGTGAGTCCGTAGCTTTAGGACATAGAGAAAAGTCCTTATAAAAACATTTAGTTCCTAGGAATCATCTCGGTAGTATCATCTTCCTTTATGTGTTATCACTATTTATCCAGAGTAAGAAGTATCACAATATGGATATTTATGGACTCCTTTACTTACGAATAATACATATTTGATAAATTGAGAAAACTTGAAGCTTGTGAAAGGGAAAGACAAGACCTTAAAGATTTGTGATATGTGTTCAGCATTCGAGGTATGTTCAGACTTTTCAGACTTAGTCGAGGGACGTTTTCTAATTAAGATTTAAAATGGAAGAGACAATGGGTAAGGGAGAAAGATGGGGGTCTCGTACCAATGGTGTGACGGGCATTGGTGCGAGTTCCAGTGTTATTAAAGGGAAAATTTATTACTATAATATGATAGATTGTTATTTGAGAATGCCAAAGCATATGGACATTAATTAACTGATGTATTTAGTGACTTGATTTTTGTGTGTCGTTATGTTTCTTTATTGAACCTATAAATTTGTGATAATTGAGGTGATTATATTTCATAACGACATTTGAATTATTGAGATGTTTCTTTGTCCCCCTTTATTAATATCATATTGTACACATGCATTGACATGAGATTGAGTATGAGTAAATGTCTAAAACGTGGAGATCGTCCGTGCGAGAGATTGATTTTGATTATAAGTTGGGCACGTGGAGGTCGTCCGTGCTGGAGATTATTTGATTTTATGATAGTGCATTGAGACCGTCCGCATAGATACATGGAGATCGTCCGTGTCGATATATGGACCACGGCGAGTCCCCCATGAGTCATGAACTCTCGATGTATTTCCGAGGAGTATCATGTATATACGATTGAGAGAGTACTGAGCATTTCAGACATATCATTTCAATGCACATGCACAAAATGATTTCAATAAAAGGGGATCATGAAGCATCTCAATAAATCAAATGTCGCTATGACATATAATAATCTCAATTATCACAAATATACATGTTCAATAAAAAAAAAACAGCTACACAAAAGAAACCAAGTCACTAATATATCAGCTAATGCCCATATGCTTTGGCATTCTCGAATTAAAATCTATCATATTATAGTAATAAAATTTCCTACAAATAACACCTATACTCACACCAATGTCGGTCACACCATTGATACGAGACCCCCATCTTTTGCTCTTACCTATTGTTTATTTTATTTTTAATTTTTAATTAAAAAATTTCTCACAACGTAGTCTAGGAAGTCTTAACATACCTTGAAAGCCGAACACACACCACGAATACCTTTCGTAAAACTTTTGAATATCTACAATCAAGTTCCTAAATTTCAAGCTTAGGGTTGAATCTCAATTCCTCCAAATGTCACAAATTTAGTATTATACATATAATATAATACACCTAATAATTAATTACCTATCTCAATATATCAAAATTAAAATTATAATGTGAATAATCGGAAGAAAATTTCCAACTCAACACCATATAAAATCAGCTTACACAAGATACGTGGAAATCCTACCACAAAACCCATAGCAATCCGATCCCACTTCAACTCTAGTATAAGTATCATTTAAGTCATTCCTATAGGATTTTGGTATTCATACTTCACTTGCTAACAATTCTAACACCAAGATACAAAATATACTATGTCTCTCTTCATAGGACACTACCAATAATGTTACTTCAAGTCATAATACATCTTAGCAGCCCCTGGATGAATAGAATACCTCAAACTGAGGACATTCTATATAATCAGTGTTTTACTGAAAAAAGGAAAAATATCTGATTTTGTAGGTTTTCGACTTTTTTAGAGTCACCACTTAATTTTTGAAGAAAAATCAAGAAAACTGTGTTTTCAAAAGACTTAAACAAAAAAACCATTTTTTGAAAACTTTAAAGGGGATTGGAGATTCAAATTTATATTTTAGGAAGGTGTTTAAGGTACCTAAAATATCCGTTAATACGATTTTCCGGCAACTAACTTTGTATGGGTAAAATCTTTTTTAACTTTCAAGGTAAAATTTATTTGAAGTTGTTTGCAAAATAAATTTATTATCTAAGTAAGAATGGTCAGCGAGTTTCTTCCTTTTAGAATTCGTTTGAAATTAATTCTAAGTCGATAAAATATTTACGGCGTTTGCGAGAATTTAGATTCTTTAACTTTAAAACTACGACAAATAAAGCAGATAAACGAAAATAAAAGAGAGAGAGAGAGAGAATTGGGTCCAAACCCGGGTTCTGTCCGCCTGGACCGGTATTTGGACCCACCTGCTTTGGGCTTTGACCCATTTGACTTTTTGGGCCTTTGACCCATTTCCACCTGTCCTAAACCTATTACAAAAAATAAATGCAGAAAAGAAATACAACAAGGGCTTAGGCCCAAAATTACAAAAAACACCAAGTAAAGTATAAAATAATGTGGGCTACTTGGTGCCACTTCTTCAACTCTTTGATTTGCTCCAAATTCTTTTAACTCGGGGCCCTGTACGTCAATTTTGGGGAGACTTGACTCTATTAGAAGGAAGTTAAGCCTTTACGATTTTCTCGAAATGCAAAAGACGAGTTCTTAGCGAACTCGAGCCAAATTCACAAGTAACACAAAGAAATTGAAAATAAGGAGTTAGTCAAAGACAAATAACAGAGAACAAATAATGAATATTGGATTAATAAAAGGAACTTCTGTCCAAACAGGATAATAGAACTAACATAATCGACATGCCAGGGTTATCAAGGGAAAATGAAATAAATTCTAAGATGAAATTCAAAAGGCAACGAACAATTACAATATCAACTAGTACGATCATTTAATAAATCTCACAATGTATACTATTCGAGCCTTTCTAAAATAGAAGATATACATGTATGATACACAATGCTTAATTAAAATTTAGACGATACCGGGGAATATTTTGACAAGTTAAACATAAAGGAATAAAACACTCTGACTCCTTTTCAAATGGTTTACGAAATCTGACCCCAGATAATACAAACTCTAACTGGCAACTAAACTTATAATTAAAAGCTTGATTGATTCGGAAAAAGACACTTTGGGCAAAATCTTGCATATGTCTATTTTATGAATTATTTGAGTCACCAAACAGCCAGCTGAAACATAACAGAAACCATGCTACCATGTAAATTTGCCTGAGTCTGATTCAAATTACGCAAGAGTTCGAACCTACACAACAAACAATAAGAGGAAGGCTAAAGCAATCCGACACAAAACTCTCAGCCTTTGGCCCCGCACAAAGATATGCGAGTTGAGCATTTATACAAGCCAAAGTCGGAAATGGACCAGTAACGTAATAGCAATTTATCACCTAAAATAACATTCTCATTCTCTAAACGAAGACAAAGGCATCAGATCTCGACACGTGTTACAGTAAACCTTTTAGCTACCCTTTAATGGTAGTAAACGTACACGGGAAAGTCAGAGCAGGCATAAGGAAAGCAAGACCGAAAAGCACCGTTATTAGACAGTTAAAACAACTAAAGAACACAACTACAGTGCTATGAATATGTCGAAATCACGAACAATAAAATATAGACCGCAAGACCCCAAACTTCAGACAGATGAGGCAGTACGAAGATACTGGAGGACATCTAAACGAAGGAATTCAAACTCAATGACATTCCAAAAGCAAACGAAGAAGAATGCAAGATAAGTTCAAACAGTGAAACATAGAATCAACCGCACTGAATCCGAAATGGCACAACGACTTAAGATACGAGTCAAAAGAATCACCTAAGCATACATGTACAGCATGTTCATGCCATCAACACTCAAAATCAATTATTAGCAATAGAACGACAAAACAGTGATTTTACTGCATCGAAAACGCCATTATTGAAGCAGAAAATAGATGAAGAGAGAAAAACACATAAAGGTAAGTTGTTAACTGTTTATGTGCAGCGAACAAGGAGCAGAACGAGCTTCAAGAAGGCGACGAATTCCGACTAGAAAATTCCCACAAGACTGAGAAGTGAACCAAGAACTCGGGCAAAACGTAATTCTCATTATCCCCCTTTTTCTTGGAACTAAAACTAAAGCGTCTTTGGCTAAGATTTTGAAATATTTCCTGTAATTTTGCCTAGAAAATTTAACTCCTAAAAATCTAAAGAAAAAAGAACAAAATCAATTCCCTTTTTGTCAATCTCTCTTTATCACAAACCTCTCAAAATTTTGGCTAAGGAAAAATCTGTTTTCCCCTCTGTTAAACGCAAAAAAAATCCATCCCCTTTCTTCACACGGAAAGGATCTTATATAGGGGGAAGAATTAGGGTTTTCTTTGGGGAAACAAGGACGAAACCCACCGCTCCAGGCCCACGAAACTTGGAATTCAAATCTAAAAACCGAGGAATATTCCATCCCGATTCCGAATTTGCAACGGATTGAAGGAAGGGATGGAGGGTTTGGATTGACTTCCCCGTCCTTGGAGCCACACGTCATCATCTCTAGGCGAGCAAGGACGAGCAAAGTTCAGGCCTTTGCTGCTCTTCCTGGCAAACTCGTACGTAGACAGAAAGGGGAAAGGAAAAGAAAAAAGGGCGACGCGATTTGCAAGCACGGACTCGGACGCGCTGGTTTCTGGGTTCATCTTCTTTGCGCGTGAAGAGGATTAAAGTACAGGGATCTGGGTTGGTTTCAATTTAGTGAAGTTGAAAGCTTCTGGGTCTTTTGGTAGCTGATGTATTGTTGGAAAAAATGGGTCTTCTTTGTGAAGAAAGCAAAGGAGAAGTGGGCTGCTGGGTCGGGTTTAAATGGAATGGAGCTGTGATGACAGGCAGCAGGCCCAATTCTGGTCTTAAAAGGAAAAATTACATGAGTTGGTACATTTTAATTAATAATTACCGATTTTAGCAATACTTTTTATTTATTACCATTTATAGCAATTTATGTTAAATCTGCAATATGTATTAAAAGTGAATTATGTATGCAATATATATGAATTATTTAGGGAAAATTACGCGGATAAGCAAACTTATACTATTAATTACTCACCATAGCTATAGTTTGCTATAATAACCATTCGCGACTAACATTATACATTTATTATGAGGTCTGACTTCGAGTTTGTATAATTAGTCATGTTTGTATATGTATAATTCGTCAGGATATACAAATAAATATGTATAATATACAATTTTTTAGTCTATATACATATACAACTCACCTATCTCCCACTCTCTGCCCTCTCTCGCTCGCCTCTCTCCTCCCTCTCTCAATCTCGCTCGCATCCCTCCTCCCTCTCCCAATCTCGCTTTCCATTTATACAAATATATATGTATAATATGCATTTATATACAATTATATACATATACAATTCACCTCTCTCTCACTCTCTTCCCTCTCTCACTCGCCTCTCTCCATCTCGATCACCTCTCTCCTCTCTCTCCCAGTCTCGCTCGCCTCTCTCCTCCCTCTCCCAATCTCTCTTTCCATATATACAATTACATATGTATAATATACAATTATCTAACCAATATACATATACAATTCACCTTTCTCCCACTCTTTTCCCCCTCTCTCTCGCCTCTCTCCTCTCTCTCCCAGTCTCTCTCGCCTCTCTCCTCCAAATAACATGTAGCTACAAATTGTAATTATCAAACTATAGCTATGGAGAGTAATTAATTATTTTTAAGTGGCTATATGTGAAAGTTTCCCAATTATTTATGAATTATAATTGTTTTTTAAAATATATTATGTTTGTTTGATAAAAATTTAACACACTGTATTATAAGTGTATTAAAATGTGTGATAAATGATTTATCTATCATTTAAATTTGTATTATATGTGAATAAAAAATTGTTTTTTGTAATATGAATTAAACTTGTATTATAAATGAATTAAAAATGATCCAGTGAAAAAGAAATACTATTGCTATAAATGGTAAATATTTTTTTATTATAGTATATTTATGTAAGTTTCCCGTCTTAAAATGGGTAAAATCATTTTTGAATTATCCAATTGGTCATTAAATCTCATTTAGCCAAATGATTTAGAACGTAACTGAGTTGAGTTGATTAGCAAATTCGACTAATATTTAAATAAAATGAATTGTCATTAATTAATTAACGAGCCTCTTAATTTTTAACAAGATAAAATAACTAACTCAATTATAAATCAAGGACTCTAAACGTAAGATACTAATTTAGACAAAATAAATTTGCTTAAGCAATACTAAAATCCTTATAGACGATTTTCGAATACTCATAAAATATACTAATCATATACATATATGTAAAATATATATATATATTATCTAAAAATTATAAAAGTGACAACTATTTATAATAAACTTGAAAAATATTTTGAATTTTATAAAATTAATTATTCTAAATCATTTAAAATTAAGAAGCTCGTCGATTAATTATTATTGGGGAGGGTCGAAATTGGGTGTCAACAACTGTCCCTCATTTTACTTGGATTGATGCAAGAAATTCGAGGAAACTGAAATTGACTAAGCCAATTTTGACCGACCACATATTCATCTTTTAGAAAAAAGGGATTTGGTACGGACTTTAGCAATTATGGCCGAACCCCGAAAATGGATCTCCTACATATCTCAGGCTTTATGAGAATTCAGGCCACTTGTAATTCGATACGCTTGATTTAATGCACGATTTTGAAACAAATCAAAGTCACTCCGATACCGAATTATTAGGGGACCGGAATGCTCGAGAATAGGATTTAAAAGCGAATGTTGGGATACAACCGAGTTTTAACATTGAGCCCGCCTACATATCCTTATACCTCAGGAATCAGTCTGCTTGTAGTTTGACTCGATCGGTTGAAAAGGAAATCTATTATGTTAGATAACCTTTGGTTTCGGACAAGTGACAAATTAAGTGGGTATGAAAAGGAGGCTTGTAACCTCTTAGCCATGAATGTGGTGCTCTTCACACCCATTATTAAGAACTTACACGGACATAATTTCCAAAGCTCTGCATTGTCACTCAGATTGGAAACTTGCTTCCGGCAGACCAAAATTCTGGATACGAAACCGAAACTGACAAAAACCAAGGAAAAACCCACATGCCTTCTAACAGGGGTGTGGTTTGATTGTGGTGGAAGTCGCTCCTCTGCTCGCGTCCCAAGAGTTTGACATTCCTCTTTGGACTGTATCCCTGTTCGCTGCTAAGAAAAAGTTCCACGTTGTTCTGCATCCTTTTTGATGTCATCCGCACATGTGGTATGTTTTGGAGAATTCATCCTTTCGGATGCTCTCGACAAAGAATGAGATAAAACTCGTCAGCATAAAAATACAATTTAAATGGAAGACAGTGTCTTTTACCGTGTTGACACTTAATTGTTCTCCTCGATATTTGACGTCAACTCGATTGGGTTTGACGTAAAGCAAGTAAAGCTTATGCCTTATGCTTGCAATATAATCTTCAATGTACTCTTCATTTGATGTCAAAATAAAAACTGATGCAGTGTGCTGAT